>CM067331.1:30954375-32176250 GCA_034376525.1 Nicotiana benthamiana | reverse complement strand
CAGCTGCTGAGTTTCTTTCACAACCGCACCTGCGGATTAGGAAACGCAAGTGCAAACCGCAGAATCGGCATATTGACCACAGAAGCGAAGGTCAACTTTTGGGGCAAGCATCGCAGATGCAGAAGGTGTGTCACTCCTACTAGCCTGTAGATGTGGAGATTGGATCGTAGTGTGATAACGGAAATTAAATGAAAACCTGTCAAAGCAGTTGGATAGGCACAGAAAGCGGTCCCGCAGGTGTAGGAATTTGACAGTAGATGCGGTATCACTAGGCAGAACATATAAATAGATACCTCCACGAATTTTTACTAAGTTTCATAATTTTTGAAGACGGGAAGATAGCTAGGGCCGTGATGTTTCAAGGAAATCGAAGGGTTTCAGTGGGGTAAGCTTCTTAAGCCTTATTATTTGTGTTTATAGCCATTTTCCCATTATTTAATCATTGTATTAGTGGAAAATTAAGGAGGAAAGTTTGGAGATTAGGGATTGGATTTGGATACTTTGATTTAAGGGTTTGAGGGGTCGTTTGTGGTCGGAATTTGGTGTATTTTGTATGTATGAACTCATGAGGGTGTAAGGATTCTAATTTTGTGAATTTTATCTAAATCCGAGATGTGGGCCGGTGGGTCGAGGTTTGACCAATTTCAGAATTTGTGCTGTAATTTGATTATTTTCGTGATGGCTTTTTTCCCTTAGCATATATTGATATTATAGTTCTGACATATGTTAGATTCAGAGCTTTTGGAGGCTGAATCGAGAGGAAAGGGTGTAGCAGGCTAGAGTTATAACGCTTCCAAACTTGGTTTAGAGGGTTCGAAACCCCGAACAATGTGTTATATGATTACTATTGAGGTGACGCAAATACTAAGTGACGGGTGTGTGGGCGGCACCGTGAGAAATATGGCCTGGATCATTCCAGAGTACCGCTTAGTGACCTTTTCTTGCTGATATATGTGTTGTAACTATGTGATTAAGTTAATAAGCTGCAAATCATGTTAATTTTAATGTTAAGGCTTCATGCCAATACTATTGAGACCCGAGATGTAATTTCTTGTTGTCAGGTCATTTTCTTCATAATTATTTTGTACTCAGTCCTATTCATGCATATTATGTCATGCCTTACTCTAGATTATTGCTATTTGACATATAATATCATTGTTCGGGCAGTATCACGACATCTTGAGCACGTGTCTGTGAGACTGGAGAGTAATGGCTGAGTGAGGCCGAGAGCCTGATATTGAGCGATAGTATGGGATCGGGTTGTGCGCTGCAACGAGATATTGAACATGCCTTCGTTGGCTTGTTATAGCGCTTGTCTCAAAGAAGCCCCTCCGAAGTCTTTACACCCCCAGTAATCGCAGAGGATGATATTGAGGGATGGATTTTCCTTGGACATAGATCTTGTACGAAGTATTGATATCTGGAGATGGATCTTCTCCACAGGGCTGGAATATCTTCCTTCGTACTGAAAGACTACGGTCAGTGATGTATATATTCCAGGATGGATCTTCCCTAGGCCGGATGGCCATATATAGTACTGAACGGCTGTGCACTTGTGAGTGGAGGTATACAGAACATTGATTATGCTATTTGTGCATTGGTACTGAGATTATTACTCTGTACTGGGAATATTGTAAATACTTACTGTTGATCTTTTAATTGAACTGCAAGCATGTCTATTTTTTTCGTACAATTATATGATTGCCTTTTAAGGTTTGGTTCGTCACTACCTGTCAGTCCATAGTTTTGTCTTGTTACTTACTGAGTTGGTGTACTCACATTATCCCCTGTACCTTGTATGTAGATTCAGTATTTCGGGCCACGGTAGCGGTTGCTGATCATATCATTTTATTTTGATTTCTACCTTTATCTTATTGATTTCTGTTAAAAATATGATTTCTTAAGTTTTAAATTGAAAAATGGAGTTTTTGGAAATAAGTGTTGGCCTAGTATCACGATAGGCGCCATCATGACGAGGTTAGATTTTGGGTCATGACAATAGCATAGATCCATCAACTATTCTATAACAGCTTAAAAGAAACTAAGAAAAGACAAACAAAAAAGAAATTACATGAGTAGAAAGATATTAACCAAGATGGGACTCAAGAATAAAGTCAATGAAAGATTCAATATTCAAAAAGATAAATCCAAATAATTCGAAAGGAAACGTATTCAATATATTGTAGTTTGCTACTCATAATCGCTAGAATATTCTTTGTCTTGCTAGTGAATATGCTAAAAATAATTTAATTTCAGTAGGAGTAGCATAATAGGTGTGAGAATTAGGATTTTGATTTTATTTACTTGTTGGCTTGTAATCATTTTAATAATTCCAAAGGTCAATGAAAAATTTAATGTTTTATTATTGCACGTCTTCTCGCATTTAATACCTCAAACAAATGTTGCCCCATGATTCAGCAAATCTTTGTGTCGATTTTTTGGGTAATTGTGACTATGATTTTTTCCGTCTATAACTCCCCTTAATCATTATATTTCCCCTTCTTTGCATTTTCTTGGAAACATTTCCATCTCCTCCAACTTTCTTAGCAAAACTTGTACCGACCTTTTGCTACCATGGATTTTTTCACTACTTTCTTTGAAAACACTGGTCTTCTCTCTAGTGGAGGCCCAAAGAAAAATACAAATAGGGAAGTCGATGTATTTCTAAATCTCTATAAGCACCATCATACCACAACATCGCAGCACTTCTAACGACTTTCAGGAAAAGGCCACATATGCATCTTCGTGGACTTGTCCTATTAGTAGCTATTCCTCCTCCATTTGCCTTCCAATATCTCTACTGTGAAGGAGGACTAAAACTGCCCTAATCTTGAAATACTTGCCCCGAATTTGATAGAGCGGGTTGCCTTCACCAAGGAGGGTTTTACGTACATTTATATGTATCCCTTTACCTTGGGTCCATTATCCATGCGGTTGAATGAAAAGCGCGACCCCATAATTTTGGAGTTTTGCCAATGGTAGCAGATCTGCGTAGAATAAGTAGGCCCATCGACTATGGTAGATAATGGCTTGCCTTCACCAACTGTGTACGGAGACCGGAAAACCCTAACCCTTGCACACATAATGAATCTTTACTCTCCCAAAGTTTTTCGCGGGTGAGTAATAAACTTCAGCAAACATGGCCACCATGCTCTTCTTACTAGCGTGGATGATGATAGTGACCGTGGGTGGATAGAATGATTCATCCTTATTGCTACTAGGGACATCATCCCGACCACAACTCCGTCTTTTCTGAGTTGTGGAATCGCATGCGTAAGTTTTTTATTATTCATTTACTTCCTTAGTAAAGAACAGTTATTTTCTGTTATTGTTGATCTTCTTGTTTCTTTTGCTCCAGATACCTGATGAAAACCACCATGAGTTCAAGGTTTGGCACAGTAGGTTAAAAACATTTAGAAATTATGATGCTATAATTTTACCGGTGGAAGGAAATGACACCTAAATATGGGTGGAAGAACAAAAATTATGGTAAACTGAGTCCTTCTTCCTTTTATCTTTGTAAACAGGTGTAATTTCATGAAAAAGTTTCTAACTCCATTTTTTGCTTGATATATGACTTCCATAGGGCTTTATCATTTTCCCTTAAATCGAGATTTTAGAGGACACTAAGTAGGCTAGAATGGTGTTGCAAGGCACCCTTGCACAAAGCAGAGCTCACGGACCTGCTTTCGGTGAAGGTGCCTTCTCTTGGAGTCCTCAGCTCGAGAACAAGAAACCAAAAAGATGACACTCATCCGGCTGCAATGGCCCTTGTTGATGAAGGGGAAGCTAGTGGTGAAGAGGATCCCCTTTAAAGTAGGAAAAGATCATCACAAGCTCAACCAGATGCCCAACAGGGAGAGCTTCAAAATCTAATGTTGGATGCGGTTTACGCGCTTTAGGGAAAGATGAACTTGATCGAGAATGTTGATTCTCATTGATCAGCCCCCTTTGTTGCCTTCAGTCAAGGGGGTTCAGACCCTGGGACTCTTTTACCCCTTACCATTGATCCAATAACAATCAACACTTATTCTGCCACCCCCGCTTCTTTACCTTCTACGCCAATGGGTTCAAACCCATCGACACCAGTTGTACCTTCACCATCAATAACAACTACCAGTCCTCCATCGATACTGTCTGAGTAAGAAGGGGGTGCTTCTCTTCCTTAGTCTCCCGACCACGGGAATTTGGGGCATAAATATTTAATTCCTTCCCCAGATCCTCGAGGGAGGAGAAGTGTCACTCTTTCTCTTTCGAAAGGGTGCCATATTTTGTCTAAGCTGGTGGAGCTTGCAAACTACCTGAAGCCATTGGCTTAGGAGAAATATTGGAAGAAAATTCACTTCCTTTTCAGGGAGTTCCTTATAAACAATGCCATTCACAGCACGACACATGTATTGTACCAGTTTCCTCATATCATCTTTCATATTCACCGGCTGCAATGGAAATCTTAGCTTTGATATTCTTTGTTGCATGCCAACTTTTTGCTTCTAAAGGCCTACAAAGGTTTATTCTTAACAAGCAAGGACTCACTTCCGGGAGAGATTAACTTTTGGCCAAGAGGAACCAACTTGTTGTGCACTTCCCAGTATTAGAGGCAAAAGATGCTGAGATGGGTAAGCTCGAGGATCGATTGGAACTGAGCGAGCAAGATTAAAAATCCTACAATCAAGAAGCTACAATAAGTGGGTCGAGCTGCATTACGATGTGTTTGCTGCTACCGAGCGTGTGTCTGCCTTCGAGGAACAAATAAATAATTTGAAGGCATTACGCTCCAAAATCATAGAGGCCACTGCAGACGAGGAGAAAAGGGCCAAAATGGAGGAGAGTCTTAAGAGGTATATGGACCAAAATCGGCTCAATTCAACTATGAATGTCAAGATCGACACCCCCTTTCGTGCTATGAAATCGGAAAGAGAAGAGCTCCATGCCACAATTGATAAACTTCAGGCCAAACTCCAACACCAAGAAGATTCCCTCATATTTGAGAAGACTTATGTTTTATATCATATGAGGAGAAAAATCTTGGAAGATGCCAAAGTGGGCATCGTCGATAATGATGATTGCATCATCAAGGCCCGATAATTGGAGCTAACTGCTCGTAAAAATCTTCCCGCTCAGCCCATTGCAACTGACTTAAATATTGGTTCTGAGTACTCAAATACCAAGGGGAAATTGAATAAAATGAAAGGGATCCAGGACCCGAACTGGTAATAGATCCGCCTTCTTCCATCGGGGGAAATATAAACCCATCTCTCCCTCAGGGTTCCTGCGGCAATGATGTTTAACTTTTTTTATTTGTACTTAGTAATTATGCCAAACATTTTAATGAGCTTGGCACTTGATAAATAAAGAATCTTTGCTTAATTTTTATGCAAAATATTTTCCTTTTATGACTTATTAAAGCTTCAGGTATATTTTCGTCCGATAGCTTTTGATTTTGGGAATAAATTTTCCGGAATTAACCATTTACTATGAGGGTTTCATAAGAGATTGCCCTCTTATGTTTAAAATGCTCTTGTAGAGGACGTCCCCACAAGCATTTGAAGTTTTTGTTAACTTTGATTATAAAATTAACTCGTCATTTGCATATGAAATAAAGATAAAAATAAAAAGGACTTTATTTTATTCCTTCTATCTTAAAAAGTACATAAACATTTATTTTATAAAGTACATATTGCCAATACATGTAACTAACACTTACAACTTATTTCTACGGGGTTGATCTTGCATTCCCTTGTCCTGATGAAACATTGATCCTCGTTCTTGCAGTTTTGGTTTTCATGGAACTCCTGGTGCTGTATAGATATTATTTCCTCTCCCCTAGTGTTCAAATGCAAAGCATGAGAATTCGAACACTGAAAGTTTTGCTTCATCGATTGAAACAACTTGTGAATGGTTAAATAATCATTTTCTAGTGATGGAAGCCAAAGCTTTCCATCGAACAAAAGAATATTTAACCATACACATAGTTGTTTTCCATCGATGTGAAAATATTGATGCTTTGATATCTAAAGGTCTTTTCTTTTCCGATGACACCCCCTTCGTAGTATGTTTTCAGTTTCTTCCTCTTTAAAAATCTTGACGGAAAAATCTGATTGGGATAAAAACTAGTCGAAAGAAAAAAAAGGTGCAACACATGCTTTCAGTATTGGTAGCATACGTTAGCAATAATACCTTTTTGAGTTGAGTCACGTTCCAATTTCTCGGCAACTTGACTCCATCTCGATTCTCCAACTCGTACTACCCTTTACTGGTAAATGATGAAACCCGGTAAGGACTTTCCCTTATTGGACCCAGCTTCCCAGCATTTATGTCCCGAGTGCTCTAAGTATCAGAGATTGGCCCTCCGGTTATAATATCTTTCCATCATTTGCATTTGAGCCATCATCCTCACGTACGCCAAGGCCCTGTATTTGTATAACAAGTCCAATCTTACCAGCAATGCTTCATTTGTTACTTCTTTGTTTGTTCAAAAAAACCTTACAGTTGGTTCCCTTACTTCCACAGGTATCATATCTTCTGTGCCATATACGGGAAAGAAATGTGTTTCTCCTCTGCTCGACTTCATCATTGATACGTATGCCCATAGTACACCTGGTAGCTCTTCTAGCCATTTGCCTTTAGCAATTTCTAGCTTTTTTAAGGTTCTGGATAATCACCTTATTTGTTGATTTTTCTTGTCCGTTAGAACTTGGATGCTACAGTGAAGATCTAATCCTCTTAATTTTTAATTTTTCTAAAATTTGTGACTTTTGCATTAAAACGCGGCCAGATGTCATAGGCAATCTCCTTCGGTATTCTGAATCAAAAAATAATATGGTCCTATATGAAATGAACCACTTTGCGCTCACCCATATTCTGGTAAGGACTTGCTTCAACCCATTTAGTAAAGTAGTTAGTAAAAAGCAAAGTAAAACTTACCTTTCCTGGGCCCGATAGTAGAGGACCGACTATGTCCATTCCCCAAATCATGAGCGACCATGGGGACAATACTGAATGCAAGAGTTCTGAGGGTTGATATACCAACTGTGCATGGTGTTGACATTTGTCACACTTCTGAACGAATGCCTTTGCGTCATGCTCAATCTAGGGCCAATAGTAACCAGCCCTAACCAGATTTAGTACTAAGGAATCTGCACCAAATGTTCCTACAAATTCATTCATGGACATTTCTCATCATGTTGCCTTCAAGGATCCCAATCATCGGGACAATGGTCCTTGGTATGATATTCTATATAATTACCTATCTATGAGGCAGTAATGAGATGCTTTGGTTCGTAGTGCCCAGGACGCCTTCGGGTCTTTGGGTAATTTGCCATGCCGAAGGTATTCGACGAACTCATTCCTCCAGTCTGAGACAAGGTTGGTTGAATTGACTTTACAGTAACCATACACATCCAATATTGAATGTAGAAGTTGAACCACAGTACCAGTGTTAGATCCTTTCATCATCATAGATGACCCAATTCTGATCCTTGTTCACATACTATTGCATGCGCTCTTCCTTCGTGTTAAAAATCATGTATACTTAGTCTACTACCAGCTGGAATTGCACTTTATCTCGATGACTTCAAAGTTGACACCCAGGGCCAGTTTAATCCCTGCAACCAAAGCCTCATACTCAAATTTATTGTTAATTAGTGGGAACAATCTTAATGACCTACCTCAGGGTTTCTCCTGAGGCATGACTAGAACTATCCCGAGACTGCACACTTATACGTTGGAAGCTCCATCTGTAAATATGGTCCAGACACCTAATTTCGTTTCCGACACCAGCACTGCTTTCTTAGCAGCAAAGGGAATTAACCCGGGACAAAAATCAGCAATAAATTTGGCAAAACTTGTGACTTGATTGCAATCCTGGGTTTGTACTCAATGTCAAACTCACTAATATTGACTTCCCATTTAGCCAAATGGACTGACTACTCAAACTTGTGAAGGACATTCCTTAATGGAAAGGTTTTCAAAACGGCTACCGGCGGCACTAAAAAATAAGGCCTAAGCTTTCAAGAGGTGGCTACGAGAGCTAAGGCCAGCTTTTCAATTATTTGATCATAAATTGGTAATGCAAAAGAGTCTTTCGGGCACGCCTCATTTAAATACTTATATTTTACATACATTCTAAACTTTTTATTCTTTTTTGTTACTATAGCTACGTTGGCAAGCCATTCTAGATATTTTACCTCCTAGATTGAACCAATGTTGAGTAATCAGGTTACCTCTTCTATAATAAACATGTTCTCGACCTCCGCTAGTAGGCATTTCTTTTGCCTTACCGGTGGGAAGTTTGGATCAATGCTTAGCTTGTGCACAACTACCTTGAATGGAATACCTGTTATATCCTAGTACGACCACACAAAATAGTCGACGTTATCTTTAGGAAAATTTATAAACCCTAACCTGAGCTTGGGTTTAATCCTTTCCCCGAGTGAAGCTTCCTCTCCAAGAATTCTTAGAATAAGGCTACTTACCCGAGTTCTAATCACGGTCCACTCCGCACTACTAAAGAGTAGAAAAGAGGGTCACAATAGCTTCTACCCGATTTTGGGTCGGGATCGAATCCACAGAGAGCTAGGATTGGAGTTAAGCATCAATCTAGCTTAGAATTGCGAGTGTGTTCTTAATTGATCTTCTCATCATTTTTTGGGTTTTCTTTAACTGTCTAAAATTATCAACTACTAATTATGCTAAGTAAAAATTTCAAAGAGTTGTGTCTAATTTTAAAAGGCACTAGGGTAATAACTTTCACCTAGGTGGCTAATTGACGGGTAATTGCTTCTAAGGCATACTTGATGTGATTGGGAAAATATGCTATAACCCTTGCACGGTTTTACCCACTCTCACACCTCTCGGTTGCGAGAGTGATTTTGCCCAATTAACTTTATCAAGACCAAATGGATAGGCAAATTTGCTCAAGTAACTAGGGTTCAAGTCGGGTAGTTACTCTCTCGTGGTTTAACCCTTTAACTGGGACTATCACTTCTCTTGAGTCCATCCCAATTACGTCAATTTTTTAGACTTAGGCTCCCTTTATCAAGAAGAACTAAGTAAACTTAGCACAAACCAGTGTTTGAAACCACCCATTCATAAATTAAACCATAAAATTGACCCAAATAACAAACACTCATAGTCAATCTAGCCTTAAATTGCAACACTCATCAATTACCCACACTAGGGTTGAGCCACAACCCTAGCTAATGGATTTAGCTACTCATGCTTGAACAAGAAAATAGAGAAATAGATGAATAACAAGACATTAATTAATTACTAAAGTGAAAATACAAGAATCTATCGTTAAAAAACCAAGCTAAGATGCAAAAAAATTGCGATAGATGAATTTCCCACAAGTGCAGCTATGTTCTGTAGTTAATAGATGGCCTAAAAATGGCAAAAATGTTCTATTTATACTAAGCTGAAAAAATTGAACAAAAGTACCCCTGTGGGGTCAGTGCGGGCCGCGTAAAATGGACTGCGACTACACTAGGCTCTTAGACTTCAAATCTTGGCTTTATGAACATGGGCTCCGCGGACTGCCTATAGTGGACCGGCTGCGAAGGTCTCTAATGCGGTCCAGACAGATATGACCATGGACTATGCAGCTTGAGTCATGGCAATTTTCACCTCTCTGAAACTCTCTTCTGTGGACTGCACAAAATGGTAGTGCGGCCACGGAACCTTCACTGTGGATCGTGCAATATCAAATGCGGCCGCACTGCCTTGAAGCCCATTTTTCCATCTCTCTGAATCACCTACTGTGGATCGCACAAAATCGAATGCGGTCGCACTAGGCCTATTTGCCCTCAGTTTTCCCTTTCTTTGATACTTGAGCAGGTCTCGCTCCTTTTGAGCCGATCTTTGGCATTTGTCACTTTGTCGATTAAACCTGCAATCAAGCACAACTCATGAGCCTTTTGAGATTATTTTATAACAATTTATAATCAAAGCATAAGCAAGAAGGGGCATGAAACACGTTAAAATCTCTAGTTATCAACTCCCCCAAACTTAAGCTTTTGCTTGTCCTTAATCAAACAAAATAAGACCACCCGGTAAGGGAATCCAAGTATTTTTAGCTATCCTAATGTAACCTCACAAGCATCAATTGGGACTAGCAATTGCCATCAATACTAATAAATAATTAACAACCTTTAAACTTTGAAAAATTATGGATCAAGTGTGGCACAAGAGCATCAAGAGTTGACTCATTATATCAAAGAACTCTCTCATTCCTTTGATCGTTGTGGAACTGAAACTCATACATCCTTAACTCTCGCTAAGCAAACCTCACCTTTTTAGAATATTAGCATACAAACTGAGGTTAAAGGGAATTCACTCGTCTCTCATATGGAAAGGTCACAAGTCCGGCTCTAAGTACCATATGCTTGCCCTCATGTAAGTGTCCACTAATGCAAGCGTTATTCATCTCAAGATTATATAGGGATTTTGTGGAGTCAATGTGAAGGCTTTTGGTTCAGGGTAGGAAATATTTTGATCTAAATGGGTTCCATATTCCCTTAAGCACTTCTTTTGATTCATTTGGCACAATTCTCTTGACTCTTTGAGTATCTCACTTGTTTGTAAGGGGTTAGAGAGACATAATGTCACCCTTTCTTATGCATTTCAAAACATATCTCCTTTTTTAACTTTTCCCACATCTTTTTCTCTTTTGCTTTTCTTGAATCCTTTTTTTATTCTTTTTCACTTTGGGCTTCCTTTTTGTCTTTTTCTTTTCTTTATTTTTCATTGCCTTCTTTTTCTTCACTTTTGTACCTTTTACCACTTTGTTCCCTTTCTCATCTCACCCCCAAACTTAGACTTTTTCCATTGCTCAGAGAAAGAACAGGTGCCAAGAGAGGGCATATTTTAGAATGGGTATAGGCTTATAGCATTGATTCTTTCAAGAGAAAGGTTTAAGGCTCAAACGGGTTAACTAGGTATTATATCTTGGTAGGCAATGGAATTGTTCAACTATCATTTGGATCAAGGAGAGCCTGTAATCATCTCTCAAGCCAAATTTCACTTAAGATTTTGCCTCAACAAACATTCAGCGCAAGTTCTAGGCCATTGGTTCTAGACTTGGACTCACAGTTTGATCTCTCACCACACAAGATAAAGGATTTCTAAAGACACGGAGTCGGGCGCCCACAACAACCTTAGACACGATTTGAGCACACAATGGTCTCGAAAGACCACATGATTATTTTTGGTCAACACAAGGGTCTTAAGGTCATAACTTTCACCATCTTAAACACAACATTTTTTCTTTGACCATGGGATCCAAGGCAAATGTGCTAGGCCTATGTAAATTTTTTCTTAAGGTACCCTTAACTACAAATTACCAAAAACAAAGAAAAACAAAAATGGACTCAAGCCCTTAAGAAGGTTGTCACGTCATCCATCACCGGGAAGAGCCATCCGGTTCATACAATACTCCACCTTTGGAAAAACTGTGGCATTAAGAAAACCAAAGGCTTATTGAAAGCGCCAAAAATGCAACAATGAGCTATGAGCCTATCTAAGAAGTAAAAAATGAAAAAACATTTACGAAAATAGAAAATAGAATGAATATGTACAATAGGGGATTTGAATATACAATGGGGGATGAATATTTACAATAATGTAACTTTATATACAAATCAAAGGAAAGATAAAAAGTAATATAAAAGTAACTAATGTAAATTTATATACAGACCAAGTAAAAATTTAAAAGGCATAAACTAAACCAGTATATATATACAATCGTCCAAGGATAAAATGTAGGGTTCACCCCCTTATATAAAAGCTGGCATTGTCCCTAATGCCAACTAAAACAATAAGCACCAAAAAATATAAGGAAAGGATATGAAAACTCCCTAAGCCATGTCCATATGCACAGGATCATCAATGGTCACCGGGTCGTCTTTATGTACGGGAACCTCAGACTGGTTCCCGGTATCCTGGTTCTCAGCTGCAGGGACTGTGGCCTGGACCTGGATAGGTTGTGACTTAACTACATCATGTGGATGACTAGAGGAAGCCAATAGTGGGTCCGTCAACTGGATGATGGCATCATATGTGCTCGGGATCATCCTCCTCCTCTTTGGAGGACTTTGTGACTGCTCCTATGTGGCTCTGCTGCTGGCACTCCTATTGGAGCTGGGTCCTCAAATATCAAGTCCAAAGGTAGGTGGTCTGCCTTTGGTCTATCTACATCTGGTCTCAACTCCTTCACGGACTCCATGGAGGCCCGTGTCTTGCGCAGCTTCTTATGCTCATTAGCATGCTCCTTCAGAGCCTTGCCATGTGAATCTACTACCTTAGCCAAGGCACTCTGAGTACTGAGGATCTTCTCTTGGTTGGTAAGAATTTCCTTAAGTGCATCCTCTATAGACTGTGGAATCTGTGCTGGCTGAGGTACCGACTGAGCTGCAACGATAGAAGTCAAGAAAGACAACTTGGATGAAGCAGTCGCCATCCAGTTGTTCAAGCTGTGAAGTGTCTGGCTCAGCTGTTAGGCAGTGATAGGATGGGCCCGGGAAGATGGAATCCCAAGGCCAGCTAAAGCATAAGGACCAGGAGGCAAGCCAGCTGTAGTGGAAGGTCTAGGAGGCAACTCAACGGTAGTCAAGGCAGGCTCAGTGGAGGGCTTTACCGCAACCGGCTCTTCAAACTGGCCAATTAAGGTAGAAGTAGGCTCCTTGTAGCTCTTGTCCTTGGGGTTGTCTGGCCCCTTAAAACTATACCATGAAAATGGAGCCACGGGTTTGACCTTGATGTCAAAAGATCTTTTCTCCACCCCCAAGTCCCGAAAATACATAGTAAGGGTGTTGGGAAAAAGGTAGTTCTGGTCATGCTCGACCCATGCTGAACAAATGATGCAGGACATTACATTACCCATGTTGATGGGGTAGCTTGCAATTATAGATGCAACTAGAACAGCCCGGGCAAGCAAAAGAGTCTTATCATGGGTGGTGGGATCAAGCCAGCTACACACAAAAGTTAACCAATCCCTAGCCTCAAAGTTAAGGGTGCTCCGAAGTATTTTGGCCCCAGCTATCAACCAATCTGGAACAGTACCTGGGATTGCTAGGTATGAAGCTAACCATGGATGAACCTCCTCGCCCATAGCCAACTTTTCATTGTAAAGGGACTCGTCTTATTCGTTGAAGCCCAAGTATTCATTGAGCGCCTTCCCGGTAAACACCACTTTTTTGTTTCGAACTTTGGTCTTTTTGGTGCCCTTCAAGATATGGGCTACATTGCTATAAAACTCCTTGATTATATGTTTGTTGGCATTCACACACTTATCCAAGAAGTGCTGCCACCCTACTCTACTTCGAAATTGTCTATGCACATTAGGTTTACAGGTAGAAGGTCTCTGTCAAGGAAGCTCCTCTCAAGAATCAATTTTCTTACCGGCCACCATTCCCTAAACTTGTGGAACACCACCTGGCTGACGAATCTATCCTCCGAAACTACAGGATCTCTAGTCCAGGCAATATCCCCAACCTGAGGCTCACCACCCTACTGCACCTCCTCATCAAAATGTATACGCTCTAGAGCTTGGGTAGGAGGTGAAGGAGGTGGAGTATCATCTTTCAATCTCATTCGTCCGGGCCAATCAGGAATCTGTGCAGGAATAAAATCTGAGGAAACCTCCTAAGATGGCTCGTAATCACTCCCCGATTTTTCAGTTTCCCTATCAGCGACTTTTATCAACTTTCTAGTCCTTTTTATGCTCTCCCAAACTTGGGGAGTGAGTTTTATCATCTTTTTCTTTCCGCCCCGGGAGGATTAACCTCTCCCGGGTTATTTGGATCATCTTCTCCCACGTTGTTTAACCATTATCTACAAGCACAAACATCTAACTTTGTTAGTATCAATAGAGTCAATGAAATATATGTGCATACTGAATTGTAGAACCGAAGCAGACAGTTGCAGACATAGTTGCAGAAATAGTGCAGTGCAGACCGCACAAAAAGGAGTGCAGGCGCACTGGGGCCACCGCAAACTACATAAAAGCAACTGCATTCCGCACTGGGGCAAGGTCTACCCCTCTCTGAATCTAACCACCGCGGCCCGCACAAAATAGCACCGCAGCCATGGTGGGCCAGTGCGGACTGCACAAAATGTAGTGCAGCCGCGCTGGGCAATAGCTCAACCTTTAAAAAGCATCATCACCCCGGTCTGCACAAAATGGTACCATGCACCGCACAGAAATGACTGCGGTCCACGGAGGGTGCTTAGTCAAGGCACTGAGCTAGGGTTGTGGGATTGTGCATTTTAGTTCAATTCAAACCTAGTTAGAGTCCCTACTCAATTTACCAAGTCAATTATGCTCACCAAACCCATAAAAATTAACATTTAATCTAATCTAAGCTAAGACGTAGAGAAATACGAAAAGAAGAAGAATCTACAGGCTGAAGAAAGCGAAAACAAAATAAAATTGCAAAATTAACAAGAATAATTGAGTGAAATGTTACCAGATATTGAGATAAAGTGTAATTAATTAGTGGCAAGTAAAAGCCATGATTAAGATACACAGAAGAACAGTAAAAAGGGGCTTCGAGAGTTAATTTTTTCGAAGTGTAACAGGAGACCCTTGAGGTTTATTCATAGAGAAGCCTACGGGACCCAGCCTCACCTACCAGTGCAGCCGCACAAAAACGAATCGCGGCCATGCTGGTTTTTTAGAAGAAGCTTGAAAATGCAAGCACTGTAGACCATACAAAATAGATCATGGCCGCGGAGGTCCACCACAGTCTTCACAAAATATAATGCGACCACGATGGCAAACTTCAGAGAGCTCTCTCATTGGCTCACACTAGTGCAGACCGCACAAAGTGCAATGCGGCCGCACTGGCAACTTCAGATAATGAATAATTTCTCCATTATGTTTTGCATTGCATCAACTCAATACCTGCAACATCTCACAACTAATTAACCTAAAAATCAAACCAAAACTACAAAGAAAATCAAAAAAATAAGAAGAAAAATAATTGGGTTCCCTCCCAAGAAGCGCCTGATTTAACGTCGTGGCACGACGCATGTTACCATATCTCTTGATATGAATAAGCTCCACCATGTGGTTGTCATCATTCTTTCCTAGATAATGCTTGATCTGGTGCCCGTTAACCCTGAAAACTTCATCCTTTTTGTTCTTGAGATCAAGAGCACCAAAGGGGTCACAAACACAACTTCAAATGGCCCACTCCAATTTGATTTAAGCGTCTCCCGAAATAGACATAATCGAGAATTGAATAAGAGAACCAAATCACCAACTTTGAACTCCTATCGATGAGCATATTTATAACGAAGGAACTTCATCTTGTCCTTATACAAGGATTAACTAGAGTATGCATGGCACCGGAATTCGCCAAGTTACTTGAGTTGTTCAACACGAAGATTGGCCGCAACATCCACTCAAGATTAAGCTTCATCAAGGCCCACATGGCATTATGCTCTAACTCCATTGGTAGATGACATGCTTTCCCAAAAACCAACCGCTACGATGACATACCAATTGGGGTCTTGTATGAGGTCTAGTAAGCACATAAACGTCATCCAACTTTTTCGACCAATTGGTCCAATTAGCATTGACCGTCTTTGACAAGATACTCTTGATTTCCCTATTAGAGACTTCCTCCTGGCCACTCTCTTGAGGATGATAGGGGGTAGAAACCTTATGATTGACACTATACTTGGAAAGCAACATGTCGAAAGCTTTGTTGCAAAAATGACACCCCCATCACTAATAATAGCACAAGGAGTGCCAAACCTTGTGAAAATGCTCTTCTTTAGAAAGTCCACCACACTCCTAGCTTCATTTTTGGGCAAGGCCACGGCCTCAACCCATTTTGACACATAATCAACCTCTACAAGAATGTAAGTGTTACCGCGCGAGCTAACAAAAGGGCCCATAAAATCGATACCCCATACATCAAAGATATCAACTTCACGAATTGTGTTTAGAGGCATCTCATCTTTCTTGGAAATCCCACCCGCTCTTTAGCATTCATCACATCTCTTCATAAAATCACCTGCATCTTTGAATAAGATTGGCCAATAGAATCCACAACTAAGCACTTTAGAAGCCATCCTAGCCCCTCCATGATGGCCACCATAGGGATAGGAATGACAAGCCTCCAAGATACCCAATTGCTCTTCCTCCGAGAAACATCTACGAATCATACCATCCGTGCAAATATGGAACAAAATGGCTCTTTCCAATAAAAATCCATGCTATCCCTCTTGAGCTTCTTCCTTTTGTTAGAAGAGAGCTCATACGGGATTATTTCGGTCACAAGGTACTTAGCAATATCGGCAAACCATGACATATCATTCATTAACACCGCAAGGAGTTGCTCATTGGGAAATTAATAAATAATCTCAAGGCCATCATATGGCCTCCCCTCCTCTCCGAAATGGGATAAGTGGTCCGCCACTTGATTTTCACTACCTTTCTGATCCAATATTTCTAGATCAAACTCTTGAAATAGTAACAGCCATCTTATCAGCCTTGCCTTTGAGTTTTCTTTATCATTAAATACCTAAGGGCGGCATAATCGGTGTGCACTATAACGTTTGGCCCCATGAGATATGGTAGAAACTTCTCCATAGCAAAAACTATCGCCAACGAATCTTTCTTGGTGACTATATAGTTCATTTAGGCCTTATTCATAGTTTTGCTTGCTTAGTACACCGGATGAAACATCTTGTTCACACGTTGACCCAACACCGCTCTAACTGCCACGTCGCTAGCATCACATATGAGCTCAAAGGGCAAGCTCCAAGTAGGTGCGGTAATAATAGGACTTGTGGTCAACTTTTGCTTGAGAAGTTCAAAGGCCTCCATGCATTTCTCATCAAACACAAACCTAGCATCTTTCTCTAGCAACTTACACAAAGGGTGTACCACCTTGGAAAAATCTTCTATAAACCTACGGTAAAAACTTGCGTGCCCAATAAAACTCCTCACCACATTGAAAGAAACAGGGGGAGGAAGCCTCAAAATCACCTCTATCTTAGATTTATCCACTTCAATTCATCTCTTTGAAATTTTGTGACCCAACACTATATCCTCTTCAACCACGAAATGGCATCTTTTCCAATTGAGTACAAGGTTTGTGTCTTCACACCGGGCCAACACTTTATCCAAATTACCCAAACTTTCATCGAAGGAATTCCCAACCACACTGAAATCATCCATGAATACCTCTAAAATATCTTCCACCATGTCAGTGAATATAGCCATCATGCATCGTTGGAAGGTCGCTGGAGCATTACACAATCCGAACGGCATCCGAGAGAAAGCGAATATGCCATACAGACATGTAAAAGTTGTCTTCCATTGATCCTCCAGGGCAATTAAAATTTGGTAGTACCATGAGTAACCATTCAGAAAGCAAAAGCACAACCTGCAAGACGATCGAGCATTTGGTGAAGGAATAGCAATGGGAAATGGCCCTTTCAGGTCACTTTGTTTATCTTCTGGTAATCCATACAAACTCTTCATCTGGTGACTGTCCCAGTAGGAATAAGTTCGTTATTGTCATTGGGCACCACAGTCATACCAGCCTTCTTTGGTACGCATTGCATTGGAGAAGTCCACGAGCTATCAAAAATGAGGTACACAACCCCGACATCTAACAATTTGATCACCTCTTTCTTCACCACCTCTTACATAGCCTCGTTTAATCTTCTTTGATTCTCCAATGAAGGCTTTGCATCTTTCTCCAATATAATTTTGTGTATGCAAAATGCAGGGCTTATTCCCTGAATATCAGCTAGGATCCATCCAATTGCCTTTTCCACTTTTGAAGCACCGCTAAAGTGGAGTCAACCTGCATGTTAATAAGGCATGAATAAAGAATAACTGGTAAAGTAGAATTTGAGCCCTAGAATACATACCTGAGTTGTGGAGGAAATGGTTTCAACTCCAACGCTGGTGGCTCCTCAATTGATGGCCTTTATGGTGGAGTTTTTCGATTTTCTAGTTCCAAAAATAATTTTCTTGGCTCATAAGATAAGAGCCCATACCATGTAGGGAATTCACGCACTCCACTTTTCTTACATCATCATTGACATGCATATTTAAAAGTACGGCCTCAAGAGGATCCCATGCATTAATTATAGAGCTTGTGTCATCCACTATCACAGCTGTGACAATGTCCACAAATGAACATACCTCGATGCTATTGGGTTGCTTCATGGATTTGCTAACATAGAAGACTAACTTTTCATCACCCACTCGGAAAGTGAGCTCACCCACTTCAACATCAACCAATGCCTTCCCCATTGAAAGGAAAGGTCTATCTAAGATAATTGGAACCTCGTAGTCTACTTCACAATCCAAAATGACAAAGTCGGCCGGCAAATTGATTGTCCACCCGGACAGGCACATCATCAATAATTCCCAAGGATTGCTTCATCGATCGATCCGCCATTTGAAGCCTCATTGAAGTTGGTCTAGGTTGCCCAATATCCATAGTCTTGAAAAACGAGTACGGCATGAAATTGATACTAGCCCCCAAGTCACATAAAGCTCTAGCAAAGTCTGCACTTCTAATAGTGCAAGGGATAGTAAAAGATCCATGATCCTCTAACTTTGGGGACATTTAATGCACTATGGCACTCACTTAGTGAGTCATCTTTATTCTTTCACAATCCATAGACCGCTTTTTCGTAACCAAGTCCTTCATGAATTTCGCATGGGCCGGCATTTTTCAAGTGCCTCCACGAAAGGCATATTTATAGACAAACTCTTCATCATATCAATGAACTTATTAAATTGATTATCATTTTTTTTCTTTGCGAGCCTTTGAGGATAGGGTGGAGGTGGCCTAACAAAGGTGCCTTGGCTTTTGGCACAACCGGCTCGGGCATGTCAATCACGTGTTCCCTAGATGGGTTTATGGCATCTTGAGTTTCTACCTTGACTTCATCTATGTCAATCCTCACATCGTTATTCACGTTTTCTTCAACCACATCATCAACAATTAAAGGTCTCTCATCATCCCGCAACTCAACATTATTATCTACAACTTGCTTTTCTCTTGAGGCATTCACATCACCGCCTCTCCAACTTCTTGTTGTAATCACCATCACATGATTGTTGTTCTTTCCCTTCGGGTTCACTACCATGTCACTTGGTAGAGCACCCTTGGGGCGAGTGTTCAAAGCTTGAGAGATTTGGCCTAATTGTACCTCCAAGTTCAAGATTGAGGTATTGTGTGAAGCCAATTGAGTATCAGAATCTTGGTTCTTTTTCATCATTTGCCCGAACATACTTTCAATTCTACCCATATCACTTCTGAAAGAACTAGGACCTTGAGAAGGGAAAGAGGGTGGATTGCTCGGGTGTTGGTACATTGGGGGCCTTTGGAAGCCTTGCCCCCTGTTTCGTTGATTCCCATTGTTGTTCCATCTGCCTTGATTGTTGTTGTTGTTGCTCCAATTATTGTAATTTCCATTCCAATTTCTTTGGTTGTTGTTTTGGTTCCCCCGATTTTTGTTTTGGTTGTTATTGTTCCAATTGCCACCACCTTGTTATTGATTGTCCCAATTTCCTTGGGGTCACCATTGTTTGTTCGAGCAGTTGTCTCTATTCCCTTTATAGTAGTTAACATATTGAACCTCCTCGCTTTGGTCATCATAACACTCAATTGAAAAACCACCACCATTATTATCATATTGTTCGCAATTCCCTTGAGATTGTTGTCCCCTTTGTCTTCTCTTAAGCATATCGACACCCTCCATGGCGTTGATTTGACGTGGATTTTGGACTTGTAGCAACCGCGCCTTCACCAATTGGTTCATAGTCGTAATGAGCTCTGCAATAGCTTGACCATGATCATGTAATTCTTTGTGCAAATGGATGCTGTAGGCTCACCTTGAGGCACATTGGCTCTACTTTGCCATGCTGAAAAAGTGTCGTCCATTTCATCAAGTACATTACATGCCTCGCCATAAGAATTTCATAAAATTGCCCCCCGCCAATTAGTTCACAATGCATAGATTTATGGTGTTGATGCCCCGATAAAAAGTTTGTTGAATCATCGCCTTGGTCATATCATTGTTTGGGCACTCTTTCACCATGGTCATATACCGTTCCCAAATTTCATGCAATGGTTGCATTGGCCTTTGCTTGAAGGCTAAAATTTCATCTCGAAGTGCCTCCATATGGCTTGGTGAGAAGAACTTTCCAATAAAATTATTTGCCAACTCATCCCTAGTTGTGACTGAATGATTAGGGAGTCTCTCAAGCCAATCTAATGCCTTTCCCCGAAGTGAGAACGGAAAAAGTCTCAATCTCAGCGTATCCTTGGACACATTTGTCTTCTTGCTCCCCCAGCATGTATCCACGAACCCCTTAGATGTTTGTAGGCATTTTAATCCACAGCGGCCGTGAAGCACCCACTCTGCTCAAGTAAGGTCAATATCACATTAGTTATTTGAAAATTTTCCGCTCGAATTCGGGGAGGGACAATAGCACTCGCATAACCTTGATTCGGCAATACTCTGGTAGCTACTCTTGGAAGTGGAGGAGTAGGTCCTAGATATTATCCTTTGGAATAGCATTTGCATTGGCATTCCACCCTCTCCGTTGTAGTTGAGGTGCTAGAGGCACCTCATCTTGCTCAATATCATCTACCTCCTCCCCGCTATCATGTTTCCAAGAGGGTCATTAGCATTTAAAGTAATATGGTACCTGAATAATTGACACAAACAACTAAGTAACAAAAAAAAAAGAACAACAAACCAAACTAACTAAATAGATAGATAAAACCGTTAGCTCCACGACAACAGCGCCAAAAAGTGATTGCGGTCCACTCCGCACTACAAAAGAGTAGAAAGAGAGGGTCACAATAGCTTTTACAAGATTTTAGGTCGGGATCAAATCCACAAAGAGCTAGGATTGGAGTTAAGCATCTATCTAGCTTAGAATTGTGAGTGTGTTCTTAATTGATCTTCTCATCATTTTTTGGGTTTTCTTTAACAATCTAATATTATCAACTACTAAATATAACTAATTATGCTAAGTGAAAATATCAAAGAGTTGTGTCTAATTGTTTAAAAGGTACTAGGGTAGTGACTTTCACCTAGGTAGCTAATTGACAGGTAATTGCTTCTAAGGCATGCTTGACGTGATTGGGAAAATATGCTATAACATTTGCACAATTTTACCCACTCTCATACCTCTCAGTAGAGAGAGTGACTTTGCCTAATTGACTTTCTCAAGACCAAATGGATAAGCAAATTTTCTCAAGCAACTAGGGTTCAAGTCGGATAGTTACTCTTTCGAGGTTCAACCATTTAATTTGGACTATCAATTCTCTTGAGTCCATACCAATTCCTTGTTGGGTTAATTTTAGAGACTTAGGCTCTCTTTATAAAGAAGAGCTAAGTCAACTTACCCGAAACCAGTGTTTGCAACCACCAATTCATAAATTAAACCATAAAATTGACCCAAATAACAAACACCTATAGTCAATCTAGCCATAAATTGCAATACCCATCAATTACCCGCACTAGGGTTGAGCCACAACCCTAGCTACTGGGTTTATCTACTCATGCTTGAACAAGAAAATAGATAAATAGATGAAGAACAAGACATATTAATTAATTACTAAAGTAAAAATACAAGAATCTATCATTAAAACCAAGCTAAGATGCCAAAAATGGCTACAAATGAAGTTCCCACGAGCGCAACTATGTTCTGGAGTTAACAGATGACCTAAAAAAGGAAAATTATTCTATTTATACTAAGCTAGAAAAACTGGACAAAGTAACCCCTTCGGGGTCAGTGCGGGCCGCCTAAAATGGACCGCGGCTGCTCTAGGCTCTTAGACTTCAAACTCGGCTTTCTGAATTTGGGCTCCAAAAACCGCATCGAATGGACCACGGTCGCGGAGATATCTAATGTGGTCCGCACAAATATGACTACAGACTGCGCAGCTTGAGTCATGGAAATATTCACCTCTCTGAAACACTTTTTTGCGGACCACACAAAATGGTAGTACAATACGGAACCTTCAGTGTGGACTGCACAATATCGAATGCTACCTTGAAGCCCATTTTTTCCAACTCTCTGAATCACCTAGTGCGGACAACACAAAGTCGAATGCGGCTGCACTAGGCCTGTTTGCCCTCAGTTTGCCTTGTCTTTGATACTAGAACAGGACTCACTCCTATTGAGTCAGTCTTTGGCATTTCGTCACTTTATCGATAAAACCTGCAATCAAGCACAACTTATGAGCCTTTTGGGACTATTTTATAACAATTTATAATCAAAGCATAAGCAAGAAGGAGCATGAAACACGTTAAAATCCCTAGTTATCAAGTTCCTCTAGGGTTGACTTGGTCGCATCCGTCTCTTTCGGTACCTAAAAATATCCTGAAACTTGATAGGATTCCGATGACTTCTTGCTCGTATCGTCTTCATTAGAAAAGGGATAAGGTATACGCTCATAATTTGTATTTATTTGACTCTTTTCCCTTGATGCTGAAAATAGTTACGGCATTTATTTCCCTTGCCGCTAGTTGATATCCTCTTATCTACTTGATTCCTTCCGGGGTTGGGAATTTCAACAATTGATGATATGTGAAGGGCACAACTTTCATCTCGTGTATCCACGACCTTTCAAGGAATTAAATTGTAACCCATATCGACATCTACCACTTCAAATAGAGTAGTTTTGATCGATCCTTCGATGTTTGTGGGAGGAAAAATCTCTCCTCAAATTGGCACGCGTGTCAAGTTAAATCTAGCTTAGAGTTTTATCGTTGGATCCGATTAGCTCTAATTGCAGCAACACTCTCCACTGGATGGTGTTCGCTGAGCTTCCAGGATCAACCAAAACACGTTTAATTATAAAATCTAAAACATTGAGAGAGATTACCACAGTGTTGTTGTGTGGCAGGGGGAGTCTGTCAGCATCTTCCTCCGAAAAGGTAATATCATGTTCCGCGACATCTCGGAGTATGTTGTTGTGAGTCACTCATATCTTTGGTTTCTTGTCCATTGAGAAGGTTACATTGTTAACTTCATTCCCTCCAAAAATCATGTTGATAGTCAACCGAGAGGAGCCCTCCACTACCTTCGAAGGCTCGACATAGTCCCGACTTCGGCATAGTTTTTCTTGGCTCCATCACTTTAAAATTCCTTGAGATGGCCATTCTTCAATAATATCTCCACCTCTTCACATAGATACTGACATTCCCCAGCTCTTGGCTTCAGGAATCATGCTTCTTTGATATTCCCCATCGCCAATACCAACTCTACTAAACAGATGTTGAAGGTGTAATATTATAATCTAGGATATGCGGGGTCTCGGGCCAATGGTGTTTCCCTCTTTTGTAACGATCTATTACTATGGTCCCTATCGGTTCTTCTATTAGGAGAGAACCTATCTGATGACTGAAACTCTTTGCTGTCCCAAGCTTTGGTTCTTTCATAAAGCAAAATGACCTCTAAAAGACTGTCGATCCGTATAAAAGTCACTTTTAACTTTATCCTGGTTTTTTTCGATCCCGTCCCTTGGTTGATGCAAGGACCCAAGTTGATCATCCTCTATCCTTATTTTTGACTTATAACGGTTATGGACATCCACCCATGTTGTTGCTTGGAATTAGAGTAGGCTCCTTAAACTTTTGGGAGGTGTCGAAGCTTCGTGGATTTAAACCCTTTGTGAATGCCTTCGCTGCCCACTCATTAGGTACAAACAGTAGCAGCATCCTCTCTTTATTGAACCAGATCACGAATTTGTGTAGCAGTTTGGACTCACCTTGCACAATCCTAAATATGTCCTCCTTTATGGATTGGGATTTTCTTTACCCGACATGAGTTTTAATAAAAGAATATGCAAGCATCTCAAAAAAGTCAATTGAATGATCGAATAAGAGAGAATACCATGCCAGGTCCTTCTTTGTAAGGGTTTCACCAAACTTCTTCAATAAGACCGATTTGATCACATGTTGAGCCAAATCGTTGCCTTTCACAGTCGTGGTATACGCTGTTATGTGCTCCTGCGGATTCGAAGTCCCCTCGTATTTTGGTATGTTTGGTATCTTGAACCTTTTTGAAACTAGCTCTGGTGTTGCGCTCACTTTAAACGGCAATTATGTGTATTTTTCCAATTTCGGCTTTTAGTATTGGTGGTGTTCCCGAAATCTTATCCATCTGAGCATGAAACTCCTATGAATTTGTATCCATTCGTTCATTCATTTCTCTCATAAACCTCATAAGCTCGATTTTGAATGGATCATTCCCGATGTTGTTTCCAGTTCCGCTACCGATCCGACTTTGTCGAAACCATTCTCGCCTCTTGGGGGTGTTGTTGTCGACCCTCTGAGCCAGTTGGTTTACAAAAGCACTAGGAAGAATCGGACTCCTTTCGTTCGCATTATTGGAGGCACACGATAAAGCTTGTTTTAACTCTGTCGTCACTCGATCTTGCCTTGAGAGGTGTTTCATGCTTGTTTTTTGCTGTTCTCTTAAGATTTTTAGTGTTTTCACGACATGTTCCTCCTCCACATCATCGGGACTTGTCTCCCACACATACCGAGATTACAATCCTTCACGAACCGAGGTTATTTTATCACCCTCGTTATGGGTGTCGCTAAAGGAATCATCATGTTGGAACAATTCTCCATTTCCCTCTTCATTGTGTGTGATGTTAACATCATTAACTGCCATATCTTCTTTTTTTTTTTGCTAAGTAAAGAATTTAAATAAGTTAGTAATAAACGTGAGGAACAAAGCAATTACGTAATTGTCTAAGCCCAACAGTGGGCGCCAAACTATAAACTTATAATACAGTACAGTTAAATTTGTTACAAGGTTAATAGGCAAGCAAACTAATTTGATCCAAAAATGATAAAGAGATAAGATTAAAAATGAGATTTAGCAATTGAAATTGAAGAAGATGACAAGCCTGGCTCTGAGTGCAATGCCTCAAAGGACAAAAGTAAAAGCAATAATAAAGAATAAATTATTTAATTTGGAGCAAAATTAAGATACATCATGTGTTTGCAAAGAACTTTCTCCCCTTACAATAGCTATTGAGCCTGCTATTTATAGTTTTACCTAAGGAAACAAGATATTAGGATCAAGCTCCTCTTAAATGATAATAAAAGATTCATTGATGAATATGTAATGGAATGTCATAAATACAAATATTCTCTGCAACGGTCGCTCATATAATGTTAGAGAATATTCCTTCATTGATGATATCTGATGGCAAACCCTTGATCTCCTCTCGTTAAATATGCTCCTGGAATTTACCCGATGTCGATTACATTCGTTGTGTCCAGTATTAATGGTTAACTGACTTAAATTTTTTCTTACCTTTGGTTCCACGTGCTATACTACCGTTCGACGATCTGTTATAAACCAATTTTACCTCATATAGTATCTAGTGTGAGTTTAGGCGCACTAATTTTGCCAACAAAATTTAAGCAGATAGAAGAAAATGATTTAATATTTTTTTGTTTCTGTTGAGATCATAAGAGAAAATGATGTCTTATGACATCATTGATGCTCCATTATTTCTAAATAAATACTCCTTTGGGTTCATAATAAGTGATCAATTTGCTTTTAACAAGCTCATTAAGAAAATATTAAATTTTATATAAAAATACCTACTATGACTAAACTACCCCTAATTAAACATTTAATGTGAAAAGTAAAAAAACTTTTTAGGAACTATGTACATAAGGGTTATTCTATAAAAACAAATTGAATTTTTTCTTGATTGCATAACTGGACACTTATTTTGAACTAAAATAAAAAAATAAATTGGTCACTTATTGTGAATCAGATGAAGTACTTGCTATTGTTAATTCAATTGCATATCTTCTAATACTACCAAAAGTTAGTCAAGAATCGTTTTTAAGGAGTTTGCTTAAGGATCTGCTTGATCTTCTCCACTATTATTCTAAATTTATTAAATGTAATATATTGTTATTACTCTACTAAATAACGTGACGACGCAACTGCTACAAGAATTATAGATAATAAATTTGCAACCAGAAAATAAGATCAAGACCAAAAATATCGCAATAATTATAGTATTTTTATTTCGAATATTTGAATGTACAATCTCTATGATTCCTCTGATTCTTCTTTTCAATAGTAAATAAATTCAAGGGCCTTTGAGCTTGATTCAATCTATATTTGTTGCCACGAATGATGATCTTGTTCTTGAGCTTCATTGCTTGGACTTGAACATGATTTGATCTTCGTTCTTGAGCTTGAACTTGATTTGTTCTTTGTTCTTGATCTTGAACGTGATTTCTTGAAATTGAACTTGAAGCTTGAAACTTGTGGAGGAATTTGCGGTGTTTGATCCACGAGCTCTCTCTTGTTTCTTGTTATAACTTCTGGTGTCTTTTCTGAGTTATGAAGACCCCTATTTATAGTTGTGGAAGGGAAGAGTTATGATTAGAACAAATTCTTTCCGACCAATCAAATTAAAGTGTGACATGACCGCATTTGATTGGCCAGAACATGTCACTTGTACATGTGACGTGATTTAATTGGCCTTTCAGTGTGACTGGGCATGCCTTGTCATTTTGATACGTGGCATGGTCCTATTGGCTCTTCTGCTTGACCTGGTGTGCCACGTCATTTGACATATAGCACCAAATTGGGCCTCTAGGAAGATGACATCTTGGGCTTGATGAAGTGACTGATCACTTTAGCCAAATTAAATGGGCTTGCACAATGTATTAAGACTTATTTATTTAATCGATATGTATTGGACTTGGATAATTAATTTAATTATATTAGCTCATTATATTTATTCGGACCAATGTAACTTGAATTTAAAATATAATCCAAATTAATTTATGAATTTCATTTCATATAAATTTTATATGCCTACAAATGTTCCCTGCTTCAAAACTTGTTGACCTTCAATGACTAGGCTTGGAGTAAAATATTAAATTGCTAGATATAGCTAAGAAGGCTCCACATCAAAATTTGTTTCTTAGATATATTAAGGTTGATGACTTCCTGCGTCCAAGGATTTGTTTAGCAAAATTTATGTTTTTTGCCAAGTTAAGTAAGCTTTGGATGTTAAGCTTCATGGAAGGATTTATTTACCAAGGTCAAAGCACTCACTATCTCTAATGGTCCACGTGAGTGTATAAGCCTGCACTTCTTTTTCTTATACTTCTTTAATAAGGAGACAAAGGAAGTCTTCCTATAATGACTTGGTACCGACAAGGACAGCTAACCGCCAGTTATCGCAATTCCAAATAGCAATTTCAATTGCCTTTGGATTCCTGCGAAGACCAATCCTATTACAAAGTAATAATGCAGTAGCCGAATCCGACATGAAAACCAATTGCAATATGCCACATAGGTATTTGTCCTCTCGCAATTGCCCTTTGAAATCTATATAAACCCATGTGTTCATGTTTATTGAGCATCAGTTTGCAATATTCGTAAGCCACTTAAGTCTAATTTTGTATAGTCGAAAGCATTAACGTAAAGATAATTTCTTTATTTTTTTTTTATGTTTTTCTTGTTTTTTTGTCTTATCTTATTCCTTTTGTAGGTCAAGCGAGATAGATATGTTTTTGTTCAACAAGATGATCCACACATGAAGAAGATAATCTTGGGGTGTGAGGGGATGAGTACTCATCCTTGCTCGAATACTGGAGAGATTACTCTCAATATGGCCCGACTATCGGAGAGGGCACTCTCAATATGTCCCGACTATCGGAGAGATTACTCTCAATATGGCCCGACTACAGGAGAGATTACTCTCAATATGGCCCAACTATCGGAGAGGGCACTCTCAATGTGTCCCGACTACCGGAGAGATTACTCTCAATATGGCCCGACTACCGGAGAGATAACTTTCAATGTGGCCCAATTCTTGGAGATATTATTCTCAAAATGGCTCGGCTACCGGAGAGATTACCCTCAACGTGGTCCAAACTATCGGCGAGGCCAACTTAAGGTGCAAAGGGACTCATATGTCCACCTTAAGATTGGAAAGTTATAGTTCCTTTTAAGGACAAACCCACGAAGAGGCCAACTTAAGGTGCAAAGGGACTCATATGTCCACCTTAAGATTGAAAAGTTATAGTTCCTTTTAACCCACGAAGACGCCAACTTAAGGTGCAAAGGGATTTATATGTACACCTTAAGATTGGAAAGTTATAGTTCCTTTTAAGGACAAACCCACGAAGAGGACAACTTAAGGTGCAAAGGGACTTATATATCCACCTTAAGATTGGAAAGTTATAAAGCTTCAAATTGAAGACGACATCGACTTGAACACTTGGAAATATTTGAAGATTTGACAGATTTTGTAGACTTCAACTCGAAGATTCAGAGGGCATCAACAATTCAACTTTAAGATCGGCGAACTTGAAGACTGAAACTTGAAGACTGACGAACTTGAAGACTTCAACTTGGGGGCTTAAATATTTCAACTTTAAGACCGGCAAATTTGAAGACTTCAACTTGAAGACCGACGGACTTGAAGACTTCAACTTTGAGACTTGGAGGGCCTAAATATTTCAACTTGAAGATCGGCAAATTCGAAGACTTCAACTAGAAGACCGATGGAGTTCAAGATTTCAACTTGGGGACTTCAACTTGAGTACTGAAGGACTTGAAGATATCAATTTACCATGGAGGGTTGCCCTTTTTAAATCAAATGAGATCAAAGTTCCACAAGAGGATGGAATTTCATCTTGATTTTGCATTCCTCCATACTTCACTCGAACAACAATTGGGGCAATATGTATATTTTGAACTTATGCTACTGAACTAAGAATGAAACTCTTAAGCTACCTACGTACCTCGGTGAAGAGGATCAAGTCATACCATAGTTCAGACTGGGTAGATTTTTTTTTACGTCCTAACTTTTTCCTAGGACGCCTCTTTCGAGATTTTCAACCTAGCGAACTTGTTTTTTGGGCGGGGGCCGTACACAGTTTAGACTCATACGGGCCAGGAGTGTAGCAACATGCAGTTTAGGCTCGTGCGTCAAGAAGTGTCATGGCTTGCAATTCAGGCTCGTACGTCGAGTAGCATTGAAATATCAAGGATAATACTTCTTTAATAATTTTCCATTGATGGGGACAATTCTCATGTCATCTGCATCAACTAGCTTGAAAGCCCCACTTGAGTAAGCATCCTGTATGACATATGGCACATCCAATTTTGAAGTGAACTTCCCTATAGGTTTATGGGAAGTAATTATGGAGCTTCGCACGAAAAGGACTTGATCTCCTACTTGAAAGGATCTGGGTAAACTCTTATATTGAAGGCGCGAGACAATCGAGCTTGATAACATTCAAGACTCTGTTGAACTTCCAATCTCTTTTCATCAAGAGCTTCCAACTCTTCTAATTGAAGTCTAGCATTTTCTTTATCAGTGATCCCTTCTTGAATAGCCAGTCGTAACGAAGGTATTTGACGCTCAAGTGATAAGACAACTTCAACTCCATAAACGAGTGAATAAGGAGTCGCCCGTGTTGGCGTGCGATGAGCCATCCTATATGCCCATAGAGCTTCTTCCATACGGTCATTCCAATCTCGTTTGAATTTGGAGATGATTTTCTTTAACAAGTTGCATAGAGTCTTGTCGAATGCCTCAGCTAGACCATTGGCGGAAACATTGTACATCGAAGAGTTACATTGTTTGAAGCCAAAGAGATCACAAATCTTGTTCATCAACCTATTATCGAATGGCTTTCCATTATCCGTTATTGTAACGAGGAATGCCAAAGCAATAAATAATGTTTACTAGGATAAAACTTGCAACAGTTTCCTTCTTTACTTCTTTAAGAGCAACAACTTTAGCCCATTTTGAGAAGTAGTCAGTTGCAGCCAATATGTATAGGTGCCCACCAAAGGACTTTGGCAGTGGTCCAACAACATCCAATCCCCAAGCGTCAAATGGCCAGGATGTAATAGTCGGGTGCAACACTTCAGGAGGTTGATGAATAAAATTTGCATGGAATTGACAAGCCTTGCATCTTCGAGCAAAGTCCAAGAAATCTTTTACCATAATTGGCCAATAATTTCCCATCCTTTTTATATGGAAGTGGAGATTTGGCCCAGACTTGTGTGACCTACATACCCCAGAATGTGCCTCTTGCAAAGCTTGGAGAGCTTCTTCTTCTCCTAGGAATCACAAGAGTACTCCCTCGAACGACCTTCTATATAGAGTATCCTTGTAGTAAAGGAAGCGAGGTGCATGACGACGGATTTTAGTACTTCTCCTTAGATTTTCTGGAAGTATCCCATAGCATAAGTAGTCGATAATGGGTTGTCGCCATTCTGCTTTCTCAACTTCAAAAACAACAACAAGATGCTTGAGTTCATTTTCTTTACCTTCAACCTCATTTGGCGGCGGTACTACCCTTTTGTGGAAAACGGTAACTTGCGCTTGGTCAGGCAGGGCTAATGATGAAGCTAGAGCAGCTAAAGCATCAGCCTTTTTATTTTCTTTCCTTGGCATATATTGAATAGTCACATCACCGAGCCATCACATCAACTTTTTAGCATAATCATGATATGGGCGTAGTTCAGGCTTCTTAACCTCGTAACTACCTAAAAGCTGATTAACCACTAACTGGGAGTCGCCAAAGACTTGCAATTTCAATTGCTTAATATCAAAGGCCATTTCGATCCCAAGTATTAATGCTTGATACTCAGCAACATTGTTGGAACAGAGTTGTGTCAAGGTGAAGGAGTAGGGCAAGACTTCATCTTGGGGAATGACAAATACTACGCCAGCCCCAGCTCCCCCACGATGCGCAGCACCATCAAAGTACATATTCCATGGAGGTTGAACTTCAACAACCATTGCGTCCTCATCAAGTAGTTCATCAGCTAGCTCCCAGTCATCAGGTATCGGATGACCTGCCAAGAAGTCTGCCAATGCTTGTCCTTTTACAGCCTTTTGAGGGATGCACAAAATCTTGAATTATTGAAATTGGAGGTACCATCTCGCTAGTCGAACACTAAGAACAGGTTTTGACATCACGAACTTGACGGGATTTGCTTTAGAAACAAGACAGACAACATGAGCTTGAAAGTTGTGCTTCAACTTTTGAATTGAGAAGATTAGCGCCAAAAACTACTACCAATTGGTGAATAATTCAACTAGTTTGGTATCATCATCCTGCTCAAGTAGTAAAGAGAGCTTTCTTTCCCCTCATTATTTTCTTGGGCCAACAGTGCTCCAACAGACATTTCTTGTGCCGCAATGTATAGTTCTTTCCAGGCATAGGGGCTGCTAAGACTAGAGGCTTCATCAAGTAGGATTTAATGGTCTCAAAAGCATTACTGCATGCTTGGTCCTATTTGAAAGGGACACATTTTTCATAAGGCGACTGAATGGTTGACACCTCCCAGCTAGGTTCAAGATGAATCTCCTAAGGTACGCTAACTTTCCTTGCAGACTTTTCAATTCATAAATATCCCGCGGCTCAGGCATTTTCAAAATGGCATCCACTTTGGTGTGATCAATTTTGCTCCCTCGATGTCGGATAATGAAACCAAGGAATTTTGCAGAAGTAACTACAAAGGCACATTTCAATGGATTCATCCTAAGTTGGTACCTCCGGAGCAATTCATATACCATCCTCAAGTCCTCCAAGTGGTCGTGATTCTCTCTTGATTTCACCACCAAGTTGTCAACATAGAATTCGACATTATTCTGGAGAAAGATCATCAAAAATATTCTGCATAGCCTTTGGTAAGTAGCACCAGCGTTTTTCAAGCCAAAAGGGATTACCTTAGAGCAATAATTATCCTTTGGGGTACGGAATGTGGTAAGATCTTCATCTTTTGGTACCATGCGTATTTGTTTATAGCCCGACGAGCCGTCCATGAAAGACATTGCCTTGTAACCAGTAGTAGCATCGATCATCAGCTCTGGAATAGGAAGCGGAAATTCATATTTCGGACATGCATTGTTGAGATCTCTAAAGTCAACGCACAGTCGAATTTGGTCATTATTCTTCCTTATAGGGAAGATACTTGAAACCCTTGTTGGGTATTTAACTTCGCGAATAAAGCCAACTTCGATGAGTTTGTTAACTTTTGTTTCAAACAAAGGAACCAAGTCTGACCTAAAACGACTTTGAGCTTGTTTAACAGGCCAAGAACCATTTTTTACTGCAAGGTGATGGACTGCTACTTTCGGGTCCAAGCCAGGCATCTCTTTGTAACTCCAAGCAAATTCATCCTTGAACTCTTTGAATAACTCAATATAAGTGCTCTCTTCATCAGCTTCAAGTAAAGCACTTAGGTAGGTGGGTCTTGGTTCTTCATCGCTTCCATGGCTAACTTCTTTTAAGGCATCAACTGTCGTTTTCACTACTTCTTCAAATTCAGGTGGAGAATCTTTCGCATTTTCATCTTCTTGAGGGTCCCCATCATTGAAAGATATGTGATAACACGGCGAAACATCCTCCAATTCAGCCTTATCTTCCATCGAAGATGAAATGCCATTCTCGACTTGTACAGTAACATGATACAAAGAACCCACACTTTCTTCGTCTTCATCGCATTCCATAGTACAAACCACAGTAAATGGCTTTACCTTCAGTACTTCTTTACATGAAACCACAATTTTTTTTGTCGCCTCATTCTAGAAGGAACCAAACTTTGGAAATCCTTAGAGATCTCATGGATTTTGGGTGAAGTGGGTGTTCTTATGCTTTGAAATTTCTCTGGAACTTGTTCCCTTTCTTTAGTCGACCCAATATTTCAAACACGGAGGTCCTCACAGGTGATTTTCCAAGTCGACCAAAGATACGAGGCTTGTTAGAAGCAGCTGATTCATTTTCTACAATGATATAATTGTTGCTAGTCCTTCTTATTGAGGTGCGCACTGGTGCCGATTGTTTGTATCCCAAACCTTCACGTGGTTGCCTCGTTGCAGCTTCTGATGGAGCTTCCCTAACTTTGAGGGCTTATTGGGATCGTATCCAGCTTTTTCAAATAGCTTGTAAGAATTAGGATCAAAGCTTTCATCTATTCGCTTTGTAGGGAGTGCCATATTCTTCAAATGATTTGGGCTACAAACCCGGCAAGCGGCATTGAGGACGACTTTATTGCCTCAATTCGTTTGGCCAGAAGAGTTAACTCTTTTAGCATGTTAGCTTGGTGATTAAATGATTCACCTTCATCTTTCTTCCTTTTAGGGACATATTGGAGCGCCAAACTTACTTTCTTGCCATAAGACGTAATATTCCCCCTATAATATTTATTCGCGTTGGGTTGTACCTCCTTACTAACAGCTTTGGCTTTACCAATAGTCACCTCTTCTATTTTATTTGAGAGCTCTTTATTCTTTATTTTCATTCCATCATCAGCTTTCAACTCCTTCACAATACGGTTCTTTAAGTAGAACTTTGCATCGGCGAAGTGTGACTCAGCCTTGGTAGATGGCTCATCATCATCAACTACCGTCTTCTCGACTCCACCCTCGTAGTATTTTAAATATTGATGGTAGGTATATGGAACTGCTTTATTCTCATGTATCCAAGGCCTCCCAAGCAGAATATAATATGAAGTCTTCGTGTCGATCACATGCAGCCATGCACTTGATTGTATATCTTCAATAGTGATTCCCAACCTAATTGCGCCTATGGATCTTTTCCCACTTGGTTGAATCCTTGGATCATCATACGACTTTCAGAGAGTTCGTTCATGAGAATACCAAGTTCTTTCACAGTGTGGATTGGCAAAATGTTCACTGAGGATCCCCCATCAACCAAAATCTGATTTACCCTTTCATCGCGCAAATTGCCACACAATGGGCGGCTATGAGGATCGTCATCTAGCAAAAGATCGTCATTTGTGAACGTGACCTTTTCCTCACAAGCATTAACTTCCTGAGGAGTGCACTTGATGGGCGTTTCCTAAGATGGTGCTAACAGTAGGTCATCACTCTTTTCATCCCCTTTGTCAGAATGGCAACAAGAGGCATCAATGCCCTCATGGGAAATCTTCGTGCAGAACCAACTTAGTAAGAACTCCTCCGAGGTCACTAGATGGCGTGGCTTATAAATGTGTTGCATCTCCACTTTTGCTTTCTTCAAATGCCTAACTGGATTCTTTTTCATTGGTCTTTTTACCATCATCTTCCTTGTTGATTGTTCTACTGATTCTTTTTGTGGGCTCCTTTTGTGGCGCCTACGACGAGTCACCGACATCCAGCCTTCATCATCATCAGTTTGGTCATCTTCAACTTTGTTGTTCTCCAGTAATTCTTCATTTTTGGTTCCTTTAATACCGCATAATCCATTCCGACCAAATGAGCCAAAGGTGATAGAGACTTGCTTTGCATTTTCTTTCTCATCTTCAAAATCGATATTCTTTTCGCGAGCCAAGTCCATGACTTTTTCCTTGATGACAAAGCACTTCTCCATAGTGTGGCTTACAAGTCAGTGATATTTGCAGTAGTTTCGGTCATTTATTTTCCCAGCATCATTCGGTCGCTTCATCTCCGGAAGTTCAATGAGATTTAACTTGAGGAGTTCTTCGAAAATGGCTTGCACATCAGAATCTAGGAATGGATACTCTTTCTCCTGCATCTCTTTTAGAATCAACTTTCCACTTGGCTTGTCTTGAAAAGAAGTGGAATTCATACTCTTCTTCTTGATCACCTTCATCGTGAACTTCATAGGTGACGTATTGACATTCATAGCTTCTTTGCTTTCAGACTTGGGTACGAACTTGCCCCACTTCCTGACTTCTTGCTTGTCATTCGCTTTGTGAGGTTCACAGATGGGCAGCCTTTCATTTCTAGCGAAGGACATGCTCAATTACTTGTCATGGACACGAGTTGTAAGTTCTTCAAATATATCAGGCTTGATACCCTGCAAGATGTAGAGCAATCCCCAATGCATGCCTTGGATGCACATCTCTATGCCTGAAGCTTCACTAAGCACGTCTTTGTAGTTGAGTCTTGCATTCCTCAAACGATTGATAAAGTCGATAATTGGTTCCCCCTTTAGTTGACGAGTATTTGTAAGTTCTATCATACTCACATTATGTCTCGTACTGTAAAAGAGATTGAGGAACTCTTGCTCTAGTTGATCCTAGCTATCGATAGACCTAGCCTCGAGGTTCATGTACCAGTCAAAAGCATTTCCTTTTAGCAAACGGACAAATTGCTTGATTAGGTAATCTCAATAAGTCCCAACATTGTTGCACATCTCCATGAAGTGTGCCACAAATTGCTTTGGGTTACCTTTACCATCAAACTGTTGAAACTTTGGAGGTTGATAGCCAGAAGGCATCTTCAACATATCGACCCTTGAAGTGTACGACTTTGCATACATAAGGGAGGATTTGACAGCAATTTCATATTTTTTCTTAATGGTTCCATCAATGAACTCCTTCAATTGATCGACTAGAATCATTCATTCAGATGAGATAGGCATAGCCTTAGTGGATGCTACTTGTCTTGGGGGAGAGTCACTCTCTAGAACTTTTGGGAGCTTGCCGGGTGCATGGGTGGATTCTTCTTCCATCAAGATTCTCACCCTGTCTGTTATCTTGTCAATTCTAGCCTCTTGATTTTGTATGCATTTGGTCAAGCCAGCGATTTCTTCCGTCAAGTTTTCCAACGGCTCCTCCATAGATGAAGTGTTTATCACTATGGCTTGCATGATTGTCGTGGATGGTGGAGGTAGCATGGATTTTCACACAGACTGATCCTTGATTGGCTCACGCTATATGGAGTAAGTGGGAATGATCCATCACTTGAAGCATCATCATCTTCCTTCATAGCAGAGTGCTTGGATCCGAAGAGGTCTAGTAGAGCAAGAGTTTTCTTGATCTTTTCAACAACATCACTTCCTCCTTCAGGTGCATTTGTGGAAGATCTAGCTCCTTTTGAGGATGAAGATCCCAAAACGGGGGGTTGATGCGGACGGCACTTGGGGTGCTTGTTGTCCTAAAGAACTTGCTTTGATCTCCGTGGCTGGTCCGAAGCTTCTAAAGGTAACATCGAGGATGCTTTCCACATCAGCGTAGAACGTGGAGTTAGCATCCTTGGTGGAAATTTAACCGGGTTTTGATTTTCTTTGAAGCCATTTCAATGTTCTTGGACTTTAGTGATTGAAAAGTTGAGATGAGAGGTAGAGATTGTCCCACTAGGCGTGCCAGAATTTGTAGACAATAAATTTGCATCGAGAAAATAAGATCAAGACCAAAAATATCGCAACAATCGTAGTATTTTTATTTCGAATATTTGAGTGTACAATCTCTATGATTCCTCTGATTCTTCTTTTCATTAGCAAATAAATTCAATGGCCTTTGAGCTTGATCTTGAATCTATATTTGTTACCACGAACGATGATCTTGTTCTTCAGCTTGAGCTTGATTGCTTGGACTTGAACTTGATTTGGTCTTCATTCTTGAGCTTGAACTTGATTTGTTCTTCGTTCTTGAGCTTGAACTTAATTTCTTGAAATTGAACTTGAAGCTTGAAACTTGTGGAGGAATTTGCGGTGTTTGATCCACGAGCTCTCTCTTGCTTCTTGTTATAACTTCTAGTGTCTTTTCTGAGTTATGAAGGCCCATATTTATAGTTGTGGAAGGCAGAGTTATGATAAGAACAAACTCTTTCCGACCAATCAAATTGAAGTGTGACATGGCCGCATTTGATTGGCCAGAACATGTCACTTGCACATGTGACACAATTTAATTGGCCTTTCAGTGTGACTGGGCATGCCTTCTCATTTTGACACGTGGCGTGTTCCTATTGGCTCTTCCACTTGACTTGGCATTCCACGTCATTTGACACGTGGCACCAAATTGGGCCTATAGGAAGATGACATCTTGGGCTTGATGAAGTGGGCTCATCACTTTAGCTAAATTAAATGGGCTAGCCCAATGGATTAAGACTTATTTATTTAATCCATATGTATTGGATTTAGATAATTAATTTAACTATATTAGTCCATAATATTTATTCGGACCAATATAACTTGAATTTAAAATATAATTCAAACTAACTTATGAAATTAAATTCGTACAAATTTTATATGGCTACAAGAATATTAAACTTTCATCGCTTTAGACAGATAAAAATACTAATTATTTAAAATTTATAATGGATGGATGAATGATATGAGATAGAGATGGCGTAGCAATGCGCTTTCTTTTCTCCTTTTCTACCTTTTTTTAAAAAAAAACACTTTTTGGTTCCATCTGTGATGTGATGGGAATCTCATTCTGCTCCACCAACATTTGTAATGATATCTGTTTATTGCATAAATCCTGTTAAAATGTGATATAGATGAAGACGAGAAACAAATAATGGAACAAATTTTATACTTAGATGCATGTAGAGAGTTTTGAGAGAATTAATTTTCTCGTATTGCTCACAAAAGTATATATAGAGTACAGGGGTATCAAATCCTACCAACTATAGGACTGTACAATAATGAAGGAAATCAAATCCTACCAACTATAGGACTGTAAAATAATGAGAGCATATTCTACCAATAATAAAAAGATACACAAAAGATATTCACAGTATTTCCTAATACGCCCCCTCAAGATGGAGGGCCGGAGGACACGCCAATCTTGGACATCAGCAGAAGAAGCCGAGGACGAGATAAGTGCTTGGTGAGAGCATCAGCAAGCTGATCAGCAGAGGATACGTGAGCAACACGAAGGGACCCATTCTGAACTAATTGACGAACAAAGTGATAATCAATGGAGATGTGTTTCATGCGTGAATGAAACACAAGGTTGGCACAGAGGTAAGTGGCGCCAATGTTGTCGCTGTAAATGACAGGAGCAGCCGGAAGAGTCACATGAAGCTCGCGCAGCAGGGAATGAAGCCAACGTACTTCAGCGGCAGCAGAAGCAATGGCACGATACTCAGTCTCAGCAGATGATCGTGCAACGGAACGCTGCTTTTTGGAGCTCCAGGAAATAGGATTAGGCCCTAGAAAGACAACATAGGCACCAGTTGAGGAGCGGTCATCACAGTTTCCACCCCAATCAGCATCAGAGAAACAATGCAGAGGTATAGCAGATGAAGGACGCAGCCAGACGCCAAAGTCAAGCGTCCCATTCAGATACCGGAAGAGGCGCTTAACTGCACCCCAATGAGTGACAGTAGGAGCGTGCATGAACTGTGAAAGTTTATTCACAGCAAAGGAGATATCAGGACGAGTGAAGGAGAGATACTGGAGGCCCCCAAGGGCCTGTCGATAGGCGGATGCGTCGGCAGGGGCCGAGCCGTCGGCCAGATGAAGGCGGGTTGACGCCGCTGTTGGCGTCTGAACAGGGTTTGACTCCGGCATATTATGACGAGTCAAAAGATGAACAACATATTTATGCTGAGAAAGAAAACACCCCTTGGAGCTGCGCAGAACTTCAACACCAAGAAAGTAGCTTAGATCACCCATGTCTTTAAGAGAAAACTGAGTCCCAAGAGAGTCAATCACACGGTTCAAGAAAGAAGAATCAATACCAGTCAATATGAGATCATCAACATATACCAAAAAATAGGCCGTAATACCAGAATGCTGAAAGACAAAGAGCGAAGTGTCAAAGGTAGTGTTGACGAAACCCATGGTCAGAAGACATTGGCGGAGCGCACTGTACCATGCCCGGGGTGCCTGTTTGAGACCATAAATAGCTTTCTGTAACTTACAGACATAAGATGGATAGGCTTTGTCAACAAATCCCGGTGGTTATGCCATATAAACATCCTCTGTAAGCCTCCCGTGGAGAAAGGCATTGTTCACATCCATTTGACGAAGAGGCCAGCCCTTGGATACAGCTATACTGAGAACCAAACGCACAGTTGCCGGCTTAACAACTGGACTGAAAGTCTCCTGGAAGTATCCACCTGGACGCTGATGAAAGCCCTTTGCAACAAGCCGGCCTTTGAACTTATCCACAGTACCGTCAGGCTTTCGTTTGATGTGATAAACCCACTTGCAACCCACAACATTCTGCGAAGAATCAGGCGGAACAAAATCTCAGGTGCCATTCCGTAGCAGAGCATCAAACTCTGATGACATAGCAGCGCGCCAGCGCTCATCAGACATAGCACTAGACAAGGTATGAGGTTCAGTAACAGCAGGAGAGGTGACAGCAGACATACCAAACTTCTTGTTGGTCGTAAAGATGTTATTTTTGCTATGAGTTTGCATATAATGACCACCCTGAGAGGATGCAGGTGGCGTCATAATGGGTGTAGCGGCGGCAGGGGCCGCTGGCGGTGCCGGAAGGGGCGCTAGTGGCTCGGGCGTTGGCGCCGGCAGTGCGTCCGGTGAAGGATCGCTAGTGGGAGCGGCGGCAGGTACTGGTGGCAGCAGCGGAAGGACTTCTAGGGAGACCGGAATGGGTACAGGGGGAGACTCGGGGTTAGACATTTTGGAGAATGGGAAGACATCTTCATGGAAGGTGACATGACGCGAGACGAAGATTTTAGACGTTGAGGGATCAAAGCAGAGATAGGCGCTTTGAGTAGTAGAGTAGCCGAAGAGGACACAGGCACGAGATCTGGGTTCCATTTTGTGTGAGGTGTAGGGCCGAAGCCAAGGGAAGCATTGGCAGCCGAAGACACGTAGTTTGGCAAGGTTAGGGCGCTTATGGAAGAGAGACTCAAAGGAGGAGAGCATCGAAAGATTTGTCTTGGGAAGACAATTAATGAGATAGACAGCTGTAGCAAAGGCATAAGGCCAGTAAATGAGAGGTACAGAGGCATGATAAAGGAGAGTGAGACCAGTGTCGACAATATGACGGTGACGGCGTTCAGCATAGCCATTGTGTTGAGGAGTATGAGGAGGTGAAGTGAGATGTGAGATGCCATTAGAGGCAAGAAAAGAGCGTAAAACGAGGAATTCACCCCCATTTTCAGTATACAGAGTAATGATTTTAGCAGAGAAGTATTTTTATACAATGGATTTAAAAATGGGGAAGGTTTGTAAGACATCAGATTTACGGCGTAAAGGAAAAAACCAAACATACTTAGAAAAATGATCAACAAAGATGACATAATATTTAAATCCTTCATTAGAAATAATCGGAGAGGTCCATACATCGGAGAAAATAAGCTCCAGGGGAGCAGTAGAAGATAAACTTGACTCAGAAAAAGGTAACTTATGACACTTATGAAGCTTGCAAGAGACACAAGCAAGATCAGACACATTACTGGACGCTATACTGCTAAAAGACACTAAATGACGCATGATTTTAGCTGACGGATGACCAAACCGAGAATGCCACAGTGACGCAGAGAGCTTTTGTGCCGTGAGGGCGGACGGGAGACTGGGAGCCGCCGGCCAGTAGTAGGTGTTGCCCCTAAGTGGGCCGCGAATGAGCGTTGCCCACGTGCGACGATCCTTCACCTGAAAATCAGTATCAGAAAGAACAACGTTAACATTATTGTGACGACATAATTGGGCAAACAGAGATCAAGTTTTTACGCATATGTGGAACACAGAGAGCCCCGGGTAATAAAAGAGATGAATGACTGTTAAGTTGTCCAGTATGTGTAATTGTCAAACCTTCACCGTTACCAATAACCACATTGTCGAAACCAGTGTAAGGACTGTCACGAGACATGTTGGCAAGATCAGAGGTTATGTGATGGGAGGCACCAGAGTCCAGGATCCAATCGGATGCAGAGGGAATCGTCGGAGAGTGATGGGCTGTGTGAGCAGCCGGATAGGGCGGCGAAGCATAAGCTAGCCGCGGAAGTGGTCCACCGTAAGGGGGCTGATTGGCGCAGGATATGGGATAGGACATGCAGCGGCGAGCGGAGTGGCTAAATTCACTGCAGAGCTGGCACTTCCCATTGTACCCGCGAGATTGGCCATTGCTGGAGTAACCACCGCGACCGGAGACTGAACCGCGGCTGCTACGGCCGCGCCCGCGGCTACCGAAGCGGTGACGGCCTGGATGCTGTCCGGCGACGAATGCAGCCGACGGAGCCAAATCAGATGCGGCGGAGGTGGCCGGCACACGAGCAGTAATCTGAGCCTCCATGCTTAACAGCTTGTCATGTAACTGAGCAAAAGAGATGGGAGATTCGCGGGCTTGGATGGCATGAGAGAGTTCCATATACGGATCATCAAGACCATTTAGAACCTTAATGACAAGATCCTCAGAATCAACAGTAACACCCAGGAGAGATAATTCATCCACAATCACGCGAATACCGTGCATAAAATCAGTAACAGATTTAGAACCTTTTACCGAATTATGGAGCTGCTGTTTCAGAGCCATGATACGACCACGAGAAGAAGTGCCGTATGTGCGCGCGAGAATGTCCCAGGCCTCTTAAGAGGTTTCCGCAGCGGCAATGAAGCAGATGATCGTCGGTGTGATCGACGAGATGATGGCACTGAGAATATGATTGTCCTGGCGAATCCAGTAAGGATATGCTGGATTGGGGGAAGTCACGTCCTTGTCGACGATAGTGGTCGGTGGGCACGGCTTCAATCCGTCCAAGAAGCTGAGGAGGTCGTAACCCGTAAGACGGGTTCGAAATTCAAATTTCCACGCCAGGTAATTAGTGGAATCCAATTTGAGTGGGATTTGAGCCGATGCATTGATGGCAATCGGCTGGAGAGGCTCGGTTGACGTCGTAGCGGCCATGAAGCGCGAGGCAAAGGAGAGGACGCTGAACGACGTCGAGAAAGAGAGGGCTGCCGATTAGTGCAGCAGCGGCGGCGACGGGCTGCTGATAAGAGCAGCGGCGGCGGCGCGGGTAGGATAGAATTAGGGTTTGTTTGGCGATAAGCCACTGGCGTATGATACCATGTAGAGAGTTTTGGGAGAATTAATTTTCTCGTATTGCTCACAAAAGTATATATAGAGTACAGGGGTATCAAATCCTACCAACTATAGGACTGTACAATAATGAAGGAAATCAAATCCTACCAACTATAGGACTGTACAATAATGAAAAAATATTCTACCAATAATAAAGAGATACACAAAAAATATTCACAATATCTCCTAATAATGCATACGTTTGCTCATTATCTGAGAGTGTCACCATCCAAGGGTTACGTGCAAGAGCTTAAGTATTATCTATTCACGATGTAAAAATATTTTCATATTCAGATTACTTAAAAGTCAATTCTAATACGAAGCATGCGATAGTACATGATAAAGATGTTACATAAAAATTGAAGTTGTCCCTTTTCTTATCTCTATTATGCTTTGGCAGTAAAAAATCTTCTAACATCTTAATCCGGGCATATCATTGTAATGACCAATCATTACATATCGTTTACTAAATAACCATCATAAAATTAGTGCACAAACAGACTATCATTTGGTATCAGATATTACATTCTCAGTGAAAGACCAAATCGAAGTTACATAACAGTTAACTGATGTGTACATAAATGCAGTATACATAAGTTTGTGTGAGATAGAAAAAACGAACTTCGCTCTATAGAAGAAAAAAGAAAATAGGATGTTATTTGCAAAACTGGGTAGATTTCAAGAACAATAAAGGAACACAATGTTACTATTTCTGAACTGATTTAGTGGAAGAATTAAGTATAATAAGTTAACAAGCTTTGCAGCTCTTCCTACAGCTTCCTGGAAGATCTGAACTTCCAACCATGTATTCTGGATTCTTGGTGCATTCCCCAAGTGCGGCCCATCTCTCGCAATTCTCGTTTTGATCAGCACAACTTTCTCCAGATCCCACGATTTTGTCAAACGAATCCACGTGAATCCACTTTGTTGCTGACCACTTCTCACCCTCAATAACAGGGCACCCACCGTGGAGGCTCATAGGATCAGGAACAGCATTTGGATGGAGACTGAAAAAAAGAAGTGCATCTCCTTTCCGTGGTTTTACTGAAATATTCCCCGAAAAAGAGAAAACCAGAAACAAGTGCAGATTAGGTTTTGCAACAACTGTAATAAGGCGACAATGTTGAGCAGTTATCTATTGTATAGGCTCACCAGCTATACCCTTCCTTGCACACTCGGACAAACTATCGTCAGCTGCCATTGACCTACGTCGAGTTGATTCCTGTAAAGATATATCCAGTTTTATTGAGAAACATATGACTGAAAAACAAAGATTTAGGAGAGCAAATTTGGGAAGGAGATGAAGAAGAAGCAAATAGCAAAGCTAATTTACCCTTCTTTTTTTGATTTCCACCGGGTGTCCGAGTCTCTAAGAGTCCCGACTAATCCCGGGGGTGCACAGGACCTCAACAAGGAGTTTCCCGCAAGTGTACCATGGTTAATTCAGGTTTTACCTAGTCCGATGGCCCTCAAAAATTGTTTGCATCCTGTGGGTTTTGAACTTGAGACCTTGAAAGGGAGCAAAACCCAAAGTTCAAGTCAATTGCCACCAGGCCAACCTCGGAGGGTTCTAAAGCTAATTTACCCTAGGTAAATCAAAAATATGTCACCAGGAAAATTCAATCCGTACACATATGAATAAAGAACAAAGAGAAAAGACATCAATAAATGAAAGACAGAAGCCAAAATTACCCCATGATTCATAATGTCCCCTGTTTTTTAAGCATGTCTTCTTGCACATAGCGTCCAATAGAAGCAAAGATGCAGTTTCGTTTTTCTAAAGGTTTCCCCTATTTAAGACAGCTATATGCGCCACATCAACATGTGTCCCACATTTCTGACCTCTTTTTACTCCTGCTAAAATGCAAGGTAATGTTTACCCTAACTGTATGTTTAATCTTCTTTATGACAAGTAAAGGATGAATATTATCGTCAATCATATGATTTGTTTAGGTGAAAGGAGGACGAATGGAGAAATGAAAGAGGGAGTTAAGGGTTATTCTTTATTGATAAGTGAAAGAGGACAGGAAGCAAACATAGAAACGTATTTAGCTTTTTCAGTCATTCTGGAACTGGTTCAGGAGGAGGAAATATAAATCTTTTACTTCCCTTCCAATCCTACCAAACAACTGGAAACAAATGATGAGCACATCACCAAAGGGAAATAAACCGATGAGCTTCTCATCTTTTGACCTTCCACTCCCCTTGGTGGAACCACATGTGTTGCAAAATAAACTTGAATTCACCTTTTTTCCCCCAAAAAATATCATCATTATGAACTTCTAAGCTAATCTCTTCTTTGCAAACTACCTCACAGATGATGATCCAAATGAAAAGCTAAATTTAGGAAACAATATATTCAGGGGACAAAATAGCATGGACGACCTCATATGTGGAACCTAACAAGCGAAACGAAAAGTTGTGTACGGCACGTGGGATAAAATCATGCTTTTATCAGTGTAAAGGAACAAAAAAGGGACAAACTTAAACTAACCTCTGCTTCAGGGAAGACAGTTTCACCTCCTTTCTCGACATCACTAAGATACATGAGTACCGTGGCTAACCGGTGTCCACCATGAACAATATTAACCTTGTCGGAGAAGTAATCATAGTGTGGCTCATATTTCTGCCCTTCCTCGTATCTTAGAACTTGTATGTCTTCTCCATTCTCTGGCAAAGAGAAGAAATATCCATCAAATTGGAACACACAGACATAGCCAGACCTTAAAAAGGAAGTGAAGAAAGCATCCAAAGTCTATGAAAATGAATTTTGGAATAGATTAGGTTTCAAGAAACCACAGCCTAGCAAGTCCTCCAAACAGTGCTTTCATTCTTTATCTATCACCCTATTAACATGTTGATGTTACTTCTTATTGACACCATGAATTGTTTGATCTTCAGTTTCTTCTCTTTCAACCAGAGAATCGACTTATAACATATTTCTTTTGCACTCACTCTGATATGGTAAGACAGAAATTTCAGAAGTTTAAGATGGATAATTCAACATTATTGCAAAAGAATTAGACAGTATAAGACGATAAAATTAATACTCAGCATTCTCTGAGAGCAGAAGGCAGATTAGAAGTGAAAGTCTTCAATTTAAGAAAATAAAAAGATGAGAAGTGCAAGAACTCTGGCAAAATCAGGATAATGGATAATAATTTTTTTTGGACAAAGCAGAATAACCAATTATAAGTAAAAGAAAAGAGAAACAGAAGGAATAACTTAGAAAATTATGATCTTTTCCTTTCTTTGTTTCTCCTACCTGGCGGCCCCCTTTTAACATCGTCACATCATGCAATTGTTTCTTATAAAAGCTTTTCCAAAAGATTAGTAAAGTGTCACAAAATTCCAATACTCAATTTGTTGAAGGACTGATGACACTGTTAGCGAAATGATCAATTAGTGATGTTGAATCAATTAACGCCAAATCTTTTCTTGACGTCCGTACGAATAGCTATAAAGTCAATATTTTTTTTATCAGACATACTTTAAGTGGGAATTGAGGAGACTCTTCAAATAGCAACTAATTATGGATGGGTTAACTATCCTAAACTGTGATATCCTTCAGCGGAAGCCAGACCTTTTGGTAGAAAAGTCCAAGTCGCTATCTTGTCCTCTATCCCAGCAACAATAGGATCCTGCAGCCCCAAAAGAAAAGGCAAAATGAAGAGCTGACACAATTAAAATACAGAAAGAATATTGTATTATTGAGTATGCAGCAAATGGTTAGTCATACTTCATGATATCGTGAGTAAGCAGCAATCAATTAAAACTATTTAAAAATAAATGTGAGAAATACTCTGCAGCATTTCTTTGATATGTCAAAATCAAAGAAATGCTAGGGGTATTTCACACGTTTCCGTGTGACCTATAGGGTCACGGGTTCGAACCGTAGAACTAGCCGCCGATGCTTGCATCAGGCTACGCTGCCTACATCACACCCTCTTGGGGTGCAACCCTCTTCCGGACCCTGCGAGAACATGGGATACTTTATGCACCGGACAACCGTTTTATTTGGATATGTCCTGCTGAATACTCTGGATTATAGAACTGAATATGGTTATCCAAATAAACGATCATAAAATAATCAATGTTACATAAATCATTTTTATAAGAGTTATATGTGGGCATCACTTAATTATTCTCATTCACAAAACCAATCAATCAGGAAAAAATCATTGATATCAGGTACAAATTCCAAACCAAACAGGCCCGCCCTAGATCTTGTTTCTGAAAGAGTTTCTTTTTCATTGTGCTTGTCCACTATTGACATCTCAGTAGCTTTCTTTTCCCTGGAACATGTTAAAATTCTTTACAGTATGTATTAGTATCAACAATAGTCTCTCGGTCAAATCAGAAACAAGAATAGGTACAACAACAACAACAACCCAGTATAATCCCACTTAGTGGGGTCTGGGGAGGGTAGTATGTACGCAGACCTTACCCCTACCCTTGGGTAGAGAGGCTGTTTCCAAATAGAGCCCCGACATCCTTCCCTCCAAGAACTTCCCACCTTGCTCTTGGGGAGACTCGAACTCACAACCTCTCGGTTGGAAGTGGGGGGTGCTTACCATCAGAGCAACCCCTCTTGTCCAGAAACAAGTATAGGTAAAAGCACAAAATTTTGCTTTACTTATTTTTTACCAGATCCTGCCCATAATTTGATGCATATCTTATATTTTTCAGGATAAACCACTAGTATATCCCAAATCCCCATTTAATTTTTACAAACAGCTCATAACTTTGACTTAAATTTATTGCTTTTATTTGGGCGAAGTGGGCGTGGATGTGAGGCTTGAATCACAGGTCATCCCAAGTAGTGGCAACTTCAACTACCTTGGGTCGGTATTAGCATTGTAAGTTAGGAGGTAGTTGAGCCTAAGGCTGTATCCGGTTCCGGTTCTGGGTCTATTTGGGTCTGCGGTTCCGGTTCTGGCGGTTCCGGTTCTGGCGGTTCCAGACCCGGAACCGCTACCATCCGGTTCCGGGTACCATCCGGTTCCGATTCTGGCGGTTCCGGTTCCGGCGGTTCTGGCGGTTCCCGGCGGTTCTGAATTTTTATTTTTATTTTTTTTAAAATCAATATATATTGTGTATAAGTAGTGTATATTTTGTATATAAGTAGTATATATTATATTTAAGTAGTATATATTGTATATAAGTAGTGTATATTGTGTTGTAGTTAGTAATTAGTATAAATTGTATATAAGTAGTATATATTGATAAAAGAATGTTATCATTAGTATATTGTGTTGTATGTTATATATTGTATGTTATATAAATATTCAAGGATTGATATAGAAGTAAAGACAAAGAAATATTGAGACAAAAGATATTCAAGGATATGATAAAGAGCATATTTATTGACCAAAATGGCATATCTTTCTTAGTCTTCTTTCCCCCAATGGAATGAGCACAACATGGTACTAATACCACCATTAAAAGGAAAAAAAAAACTAAAAGAAGACGTGCCAATGTACAAGTTACATCATAATTTATGCATTATTTCTAACAAATCTCATAAAACCTTCAAGGTTTGGAGGTGGTTGTGTTGGCGGTGGTGGAAATGAAGCTTGTTCATCACCACTTCCGGGTGAAGTTGCTTCCTGAGCAAGTTCTGCTATCATTTCTTCATAGCACTCATCTAAAAGAATTTTAACGTTAGTCCAATCTTGTGTAGTTAGCATGTCATTATCGTCCTCAACACAATCCCGAGAATTATACGTAGCGTTAATTGGGTTTCTATATTCGTACGCTACTACTAAACTTTCGTACATGTAATTCCACCTAGTCGGGCAAGGTTTAGGAACCTTTCTTTCTCTAAGGCCATATTCGTCACACTTTTTAAAATATTCTCTAAGTCTACTTCTACGGTTTGAATAAAATAGCCAATAAAGAGCCATTTTAACCTTTTCAATTTCTAAGTTTAATATTCTCATACCATCACCAACAATTAAATGATAAATATGACATATACATCTAACATGGAAAATATTAGTAAAAGCAGGATTAAATGTTCTAGTTAGCATACCTATTGCACTAGTGTTGCTAGAAGCGTTATCCATAAAAATTGACATTATTTTATCACTAAAACAAAAATATCTGCATACATCTGAAACAGTGTTAGTAATAAACCTACCCGTGTGCCGTGAATTAATTTCCTATATGCAATAATGCATTTTTGCATTGTCCAGTCTTCGTCTATCCAATGACTGGTTACAGTTAGATAATCACAATCATTATTACTTCTACCAATATCAGTTGTAATAGACATACGATTAGTTATATGGGTAAATAAATAGCGCAAGTATTGTTCATATTCATGCTTGTATTTATAAATATCGGCCTTAACTGTGGCGCGAGGCCAACCTTTATACGTAGGATTAAATACTCTTCTAATATAATGAATCCATGCAGGATTAGAAGCAAAAGAATAAGGCAAACACATAACAGTAATCATTTTAGCTACTTCTTCACGATCCTTATTTGGATCGTAATATAATATACCTCCGGTGACTGTGTTTATTCCTGGTTGAACTAGATTTGAACCAGTACTTGGGTTAACTGTAGAATCAGCACTTGTCCTCCCCTCTTGTTGCGCTTTCAATTGCAAATATCTAGCCTTATCGCTAGGGTGTAATCTTATACGCTTAACTAAATTACCCGTGCCGCTACGATCTCCAGTATACCTATGAACAAGTAATTTCCCACAAGATTTACACTTTGCCTTATCTTGTTCTCTTAGTTGAAGAAAAAATTGCAAACTAATGATGTTTCTGTACGTTTAGGAGGTTGTCTACTAAAAGTGGGAGTTTGTACGGGTGGGTGTGCCGGTTCATCACCTAAGTTATGAGCAGGACTAGTAGGTGTATCATCCAAATCTACTGGAGCTTGGGTTTCATCAGCATCATCATCCTCATTTCCCTCTAAGATAGGTGCATTAGGATAAAGAGCATTCATACTATCATCGTCTATTCTATCACCAACTGCTCCATCATGTAGAAAATCAATATCGCTAAATTGAAAACACGGGTGATCACTATCAAGGATTCCGAAGGGTTCATGTATTTCTAGGTTGGCTACTACTTTGAACTTGCTTATCTTTTCTAGGTCGGGGAGCCGGGGGAGGGGTAGTATTTTGGCCACTACTTTCACCGGTTTTAGCTTTTCCTTTACCGAACATTTTTTTCAACGAAAATGCCATAATAATTATAATTAAGCAAACTAACAACACGGAAAAATATTCTTAGCACGTAAGAGTTGAAACGAGTTTACCGAATTGACGAACAACTTCTTGAAAATTGAAAATCGTTGAAATTGAACACTTGAAAACTTCAATTCAACAACTTCACAATGTTTCACGAATTTGCAACAATAAATTAAGCACTTGCACTAGAAAGATTGAAAGAGAGCTTGAGAGATATTGATGAATTGGTGAATAAAAATGAAAGAATGAGGGGGTATTAATAGTTGAGAAATGGGAAATAGTGTAATTATATAAAGTTTAGGGTTAAATTAAAGTTTGGGGGCCAAATGGCTATTTTTTAAACTTCCAAACGGCTACTTTTGAAAAAGAGCCGTTAGGAAATTATTTTTTAAAAAAATTTTTGTTTTTTTGAAAAATTACCGTTACAGAACCGCCGGAACCGTTTGGAACCGCCAGAACCGGTCCGGTTCCGGTTCCGGTTCTGGCAGTTCCAACGGGTAGAACCGCCCCGCCACGGTTCCCGGGAACCGCCGGAACCGACAGAACCGCCAGGGCCGCGGTTCCGGTTCGGAACCGCCCCATTTACAGCCTTAGTTGAGCCTTGCCTTATTTCGTACTTTGGTGAGACTAGTGAGGTAGGGTTTTGTTTAAGATAGCTAGTGGCAATGTTACATCTTACTATTTCACTTTTCAGTGCAGAACCTATTTACTAACTATCGCTTTTGCCTTGCATCTTTCTTCTGGATTTCATGTTGTCCTTATTTTTCCTATGATTTCTGTGGTGATACCAATATTGTCTCCTTTTGTCTTTTTGTTTTCTTGAGCCTAGGGTCTTTCGGAAAGAGCATCTCTACTCCTTTGAAATAGGGGTAAGGTCTGCGTACACACTGCCCCTCTCAGACCCCACTAGTGGAATTTTATTGGGTTGTTCTTGTTATTTGGGCGAACATGTTGGCAAGATTAGACCTTTACAATCTGCTGACGATTGCAGCAGAAAGGTTCGATTTGACATTACTATGTGAAGCTTTCCTATTAGGTTAGCAAAGGACTCTAAACACATTGCAACAGATACATGTAACAAAATCGTAGACCTTCCCACCTAAGTGCATTGATTAACCTACCTCCTATCAGTTGATAGTGGCCTAGCTGTTGACAATTGCAGGTTTATCCAGCTTAGAAATATCTCATACACCAAAACTAAGGATGGTGGAAGCAGAAATAATTAACAAATAATTATTTATTGCCTAACTAGAATTTCAAATTATTCTCATGCTTCAGCATATAATTTTTGCTCATTGTGCACAAGATCACATCAACGCCATCTTTCTAATCTCATAACAATATCATGTCTTAAAAAATGAATCAGAATGCATGAAAACTCAGCATAGAAAATGTGGAAACATAGGACGTTAAAAATATAGCCTGCTGATATTTAAATTCTTATACTACTATACGCCTAAAGAGAATTCTTATACTTAACAGATTTTTTGGATTCTGGTGTTGCAAGAATTTGACAGAAGTAACAAGCCATTAACTGATCTTTGCCAAATAGAATGCAGCAGATGCCCACCGGGCACAACTTGCTTTTCTTTCTTCCAATGCACCTGGAAGAGCTCACTGCTCCCCTTTTTCAGGTAAAATTGCATGTGAAAAACACATTTTTTTGTGGGTTGGGGGGGGGGGGGGGGGCAGGGGAGGGGGGGGTTATTGTGCCCTTTTTCATGTTAGTTGACTACACCAGGATTCAGTAGACTGATATTGAGTTCACTAATCTGCACAGAAACGGATAATTTTTGGAATCAAGCAGGTGTAAAATGTAACCAAAGATATCTTGTGAGGTAACTGAGAGGTGGAATTTTTATACTCATTTGGAAAGCTTACATCTAATCCCCTTGGCTCCAAAGGAATTTTATTTCTTCACCTCCAGTTTTGTCTCGATCACAAGCAAGGAGAGTTTTTGCACGGTCACCACAAACATGCGGTTTTACCTACGCTCACCATGAACTTTTACAATATGATTTTGATACATTCACAACCAAACATATGCTTTTAACGTGTTCACCACCACGTATGGTTTATACACGCCCACCACAAACATCTAGAAGATGGTTTTCACTCGCTTACCAACAACAAAAAAGTTGCCTAACATGTTCACCACCAAACATATGCTTTTAACGTGTTCACCACCACGTATGGTTTTTACACGCCCACCACAAACATCTAGAAGATGGTTTTCACTCGCTTACCAACAACAAAGAGCCGTTTGAAAATTATTTTTAAAAAAAAATTTTGTTTTTTTGAAAAATTACCGTTACAGAACCGCCGGAACCGTTTGGAACCGCCAGAACCGGTCCGGGTCCGGTTCCGGTTCCGGTTCTGGCGGTTCCAACGGGTAGAACCGCCCCGCCACGGTTCCCGGGAACCGCCAGAACCGGAACCGCCGGAACCAGACCGCCAGAACCGACAGAACCGCCAGGGCCCCGGTTCCGGTTCGGAACCGCCCCATTTACAGCCTTAGTTGAGCCTTGCCTTATTTCGTACTTTGGTGAGACTAGTGAGGTAGGGTTTTGTCTAAGATAGCTAGTGGCAATGTTACATCTTACTATTTCACTTTTCAGTGCAGAACCTATTTACTAACTATCGCTTTTGCCTTGCATCTTTCTTCTGGATTTCATGTTGTCCTTATTTTTCCTATGATTTCTGTGGTGATACCAATATTGTCTCCTTTTGTCTTTTTGTTTTCTTGAGCCTAGGGTCTTTCGGAAAGAGCATCTCTACTCCTTTGAAATGGGGGTAAGGTCTGCGTACACACTGCCCCTCTCAGACCCCACTAGTGGAATTTTATTGGGTTGTTCTTGTTATTTGGGCGAACATGTTGGCAAGATTAAACCTTTACAATCTGTTTACGATTGCAGCAGAAAGGTTCGATTTGACATTACTATGTGAAGCTTTCCTATTAGGTTAGCAAAGGACTCTAAACACATTGCAACAGATACATGTAACAAAATCGTAGACCTTCCCACCTAAGTGCATTGATTAACCTACCTCCTATCAGTTGATAGTGGCCTAGCTGTTGACAATTGCAGGTTTATCCAGCTTAGAAATATCTCATACACCAAAACTAAGGATGATGGAAGCAGAAAGAATTAACAAATAATTATTTATTGCCTAACTAGAATTTCAAATTATTCTCATGCTTCAGCATATAATTTTTGCTCATTGTGCACAAGATCACATCAACGCCATCTTTCTAATCTCATAACAATATCATGTCTTAAAAAATGAATCAGAATGCATGAAAACTCAGCATAGAAAATGTGGGAAACATAGGACGTTAAAAATATAGCCTGCTGACATTTAAATTCTTATACTACTATACGCCTAAAGAGAATTCTGATACTTAACAGATTTTTTGGATTCTGGTGTTGCAAGAATTTGACAAAAGTAACAAGCCATTAACTGATCTTTGCCAAATAGAATGCAGCAGATGCCCACCGGGCACAACTTGCTTTTCTTTCTTCCAATGCACCTGGAAGAGCTCACTGCTCCCCTTTTTCAGGTAAAATTGTATGTGAAAAACACATTTTTTTGTGGGTTGGGGGGGGGGGGGCAGGGGGGGGGGGGGGGTTATTGTGCCCTTTTTCATGTTAGTTGACTACACCAGGATTCAGTAGACTGATATTGAGTTCACTAATCTGCACAGAAACGGATAATTTTTGGAATCAAGCAGCTGTAAAATGTAACCAAAGATATCTTGTGAGGTAACTGAGAGGTGGAATTTTTATACTCATTTGGAAAGCTTACATCTAATCCCCTTGGCTCCAAAGGAATTTTATTTCTTCACCTCCAGTTTTGTCTCGATCACAAGCAAGGAGAGTTTTTGCACGGTCACCCCAAACATGCGGTTTTACCTACGCTCACCATGAACTTTTACAATATGATTTTGATACATTCACAACCAAACATATGCTTTTAACGTGTTCACCACCACGTATGGTTTTTACACGCCCACCACAAACATCTAGAAGATGGTTTTCACTCGCTTACCAACAACAAAAAAGTTGCCTAACATTTCTCTCACTAGAACTCCAGGGCTTTTAGAGGAGTATAGTAACAAAATCATTATAACCTTTTATAGGTTAGGGTTTCACTCAAGCACAATGAAGAACTTGTGCAAACTTGACCGTTGCATCCTCTTCTCGAAACTTGCATTGATTCAATCTTGTAATTCTTCCTTCTTGAGCGTTAGCTTGATTATATTCCCTTAGGTTGTAACTTTAATCAGCGAGCTGCTTTCCTTATACAAAGAATTGTTCGGGATCTACATGATTTTGACCCCTTTTCTTAGACTAATTTGTTTGATCTCGCACCTTCTCAAGATCTCCTTCTTGATTGTTTCCTAATTATCATCTTTTTCTAAGTCTATCTCTCGCCATGATCTTCTAGCGAATCCTGGAATTTGTTAATTTTGAACTTAGTATCTTTAATTCCTTGTTTGTGCTTTCAAAAATCCTCCATTCTTCAACAGACTCCTTTGTTACATTAGTCAAATCTAAAAATCTTCTTTCCTTGTAGGTTTCTATTGTCTTTCATCGCTTTAAGGAATCTTCACATGATAATCTTTTCTACTCAGATTTGACGTGAATCAAAAAAAATCCTAGTATGATTTAATCTGCCTTGATTATAGGAAATATTCCTTCCTTAATCTTAGAAAATAATCTCTTCCAATAACCTAAATTTTAGGATAATACTTTTCGATAAATGATATTAACAATTTTGAACTTCCTTGATTTTAAGAAAATTAGCTTCCTTGATATTCAAAAATAACATCTTTCCATAACAAAGATTGTTGTAGATGACTCAATATCTTCCTTCCATTTGTTTTATATCAAGGTATCTCAATACCAGCAAGCTGCTCTCCTTCTGCAAGGAATTGTTCGGAATCTATAGGATTTTAGCTCCTTTTCTTAGACTAATTTGTTTGATCTTGCACCTTCTCCAGATCTCCTTCTTGATTGTTTACTAGTTATCCTCTTTTTCTAAGTCTATCTCTCGCCATGTTCTTCTAGCAGATCATGGAATTTGTTAATTTTTGAACTTAGTATCTTTAATTCCTTGTTGGTGCTTTCTAAATTCTTCCATTATTCAACGAACTCCTTCTTTGTGACATTAGCCAAATCTAATTAATCTTCTTTCCTTCTAGGTTTCAATCATCTTTCCATGCTTTAAGGAATCTTCACGTGATAATCTTTTCTATTGAGATTTGACCTGAATAAAAAAATTCTTAGTATGATTTAATCTCCATTGATTTTAGGAAATCTTCATTCCTTAATCATGGAAAGTAACCTCTTTCATTAACATAACTTTTAGGATAATACTTTCCATAAATGATATTAGCAAGTTTGAACTTTTTTTATTTTAAGATAATTTCCTTCCTTGGTCATGAAAAATCAACTTTCCATAACAAAGATTGTTGTAGCTTACTCAACATCTTCCTTCTATTAGTTTTTTCAAGGTATCTTCCATGGTAGGAAATGTCACCAATAAATTTCAATCATATCCCTCATAGGATTTGCATCACGCCATAAACATCTTTTCTTAATTTTGTAGTAAAACATTACCTTTCGTCCAAACCTTTCGCAAGTATAAGCAAATTTGAACATCTCTTTTGTTCCATAACAAGCACTCTTCCCACAATTCTAGTTGAGACACTATTCCTTGATTTGGACAAGACCCTTTCATATCATCCTTGATTTCATATTTCTCCAATAATCAAATTTTCATAATTCTACCATACAATACCTTTTTTCTTATACATATCTGAATGTTCAATCAACCAATGCTTCTCAAACCTATCCAATCATAGATTTATACAAGTGCTATTTGATCTAAGTTGCTCATTAATGGGTGCTGATCTAGAGATCGGATCCTTCAAGATGTAAATTCTAAAACCGAGGATACGAATCCTAGTATAGGTACCGGTGCAGGAATCCAGCTAAAAATAATTCCAAAAAACTAAAAATATGAAATTATTTTTAAATTATGAGAAATTTTGTGGAATACTTACGTATAGCTTAGAAAGTATGAATTTCTTTTTTATTCTCAGGTTGTAGATAAGTAAAGAATTGTGCTATTTTCTTCAAATTCACCCATGTTTTGGTTCTGATTTCGGAAATCAAATTCTATGTTGTCTCGAATATTTTCGTTCATCATGGTCAAACTGCCCAAAATCATTTGACCAGATCCAATACGGATCTCATACCTACACCCACACTAGTGTCATGTCGACATGGGTGCGGCACCTAAACCGCTGTGTCGGGGCAGCTTAGTATTTGATTAAAATCTTATGAAGTTATAAGTGAGCTTTGACTATAATGGACTGTTATCTTAAAAATGAGGCTTCACCTTGAGATTTAACTAAACTTTAAGCCTTGAGATTTCACCAATTGATATTGATGAACCAGCATAGTCGAAGATTAATATTGACTTGATACGATTTTAATCAAAGGACATTTACTTATGTAAATGTATTTTTGTACAGTCGCATCCAACCAAGGAGGATTTGGTTGGATTGAGATTCAGATACATATTGAAGAGAAGATATTATTTGGTAAAATTATGAAAATTTGATTATTGAAGAAATCATGGAATCAAGGAAGATATGAAAAAGACCTCCCCAAATCAAGGATTAGTATATCTGCTCAAAATCGTGGGAAAGATATTAGTTTATTATGGAAGGAAGATATTCTAGGAAAGAAAAGACATGTTTGAATTCAATTACTTATTACACGTTCGGAAGGAAGACATTGATATTACTACATAATTAAGGAAAAATAGTAACTATGGATGCTAATCCTGCTAAGGATATGACTGAAAATTTATTGGAAGATTTGCTAACTATGGAAGGAAGATATTTATGAGTTACTAGAATCTTTGTTATGAGAAGATATTGTTTTCCAAGATCAATGTGAAAAACTTCTAAAATCAAGGAGTCCAAAAATCATTTATGAAAAGATACTCTTACTTTTCTTTTTTATGAAGTATGAAAAAATATTCTTTCTACAATCTATGTTTCTATTTTCCAAAATGAGCGAGGAATTCCTAAAATTAGGAATAATTAAATCATACCGGGAAAATATCTGAATTCAAGGTATGTTCAACTCTCAGTAGAAAAAATTATCTTGCGAAGATTCCTTAAAGCAAGGAAAGACGATTGAAACCTAAAGGAAGAAGAAATTGTAAAATTTGATTGATGTCACAAAGGAAGGCTTTGAATGGAAGACCTGGAAAGCACAAAACAAGAAATTAAAGATATTGAATTCAAAATTAGCAAAATACCATGATCTGCTAAAAGAGTTTGCATCAACATGGAAATTTATCGAGATTCCACAAATTACGTGAGTCAGGAGAAGATAATAATAGCGAGAAGCAAGAGACAGCTAAGTTGCTCGGACACTGCAATTCCGGTGTCGTACCGGTGGCGACACGACACTGACACTGGTAAGGGTGTGGGATCTGTGTCGGATCCGGTCAAACTACATCGGGTGCGTTGACCAAAAATTTGGAAAATTGATTTCCCTAAATAAAGATTTGAAGAGATGAGAAACGAAATACCTTCAATTTCGCTACAATATAATAATTTATACTACTCCTTTTGTCTCCTTTGAAGCTTTTTGTCTTGAATAATCTTTGAGCTTCCATGCTTCGCGTTCATCAGCTTTGTGTTTTTCTTTAAGACAGAGAAGTTGCTAATGGGGGGACTGCTGGACTGAGGCATATTGGGAAAGGCTTGAATGTGTGTGTTGTACTGGAGAAATCAAAGATATGAAGAAAGTTTTGTTGGGGAAGAATGAAGATGACTCAGGACTGAAGAACTGCGTGCAGAGAAGAGAGAAGAAGACTGAAGAAGAAGAAGACCTAATTTGAGATCTAATATATTATATTCCTATGTATATTATAATATACTATTGTTATTGTAATATTGCCTCGTTAGTTTGCTGATTAGTAATATTGACACTATTTATTCTTAAAAGTTCCAAAGATGTACACGTACCAATCCCACAAAGTTGCGCCTAAAGATGAAGGAAATATTGATTGTTAGTACATGTATAAGACAAAAAGTTAAAAAGTCTAAAGGTGACAGTATAGCCACTACCAAATGTTCTTTCTCACCAAACAAATGCCCTAGTGTCTTCTACTTCTTTACACATTATATTCCAAACGCATGCTGCCTCCATTTCCAAAGCCATTTTATTTTATTTTTTGAATTATTTTTAGCCGGATCCCCGTACCCGTATCGGTTCTAGGATCCGTGTCCCCGAATCTTAAAATTTCTATCTCAAAGCATCCGACCTCTAGATCCGCACCCGTGTCTGACACTCGCACCCGTGTCAGAGCAACTTAGAGAGGCTTAGAAAAAGAGGATAATCAGGAAGCAATCAAGATCAAACAACTTATTCCAAGAAAAGGAACTAAAATACTGCATAAGGAGAAAAAGTGTAGATTCATAAAGAATCTCTGCATAAGTTGAAAAGCTTGCTGATTGAAGTACCGTCTAAGAAAATCTACTGAAGCAACAGTCAAGAATTCAAGAAGGGGGAGAAAGCATAAAGCCCTTTTCCTTCACTTCATTCTTCAAGAACATGGCGCATGGTCGAACATGATGCTAACTTGATGAGCATAGTTAAGTAATAAAGTTAAGACTTGGTTATTTGACATGATGGTAAGCGTTTGATCCTAACCTAGGAACAACATGCTGCGTGTGACAGGGCCTTTTTTTGGTTGGGGGTGGGAGTGGGGGGGGGGGGGGGGGGGGGGTTGTTGGTTAACACCAGTATCTATAGCAAAGCCCAAGTGATGGGTCAGGAATGGCCTGGGGCATAGTTATGGTGGAACATAACGCTTGTTTGATGGGTTTGGTTAAAAAATAAAGTTCCGTCCTTGCTACCATGTATAACTTTTAGCATGATGATAAGCCTTTGATCTTAAGCGTATATAAACCTCTTAAAAGAACTACCATCCACGAGCACCTGGTAGAGTTACAAATCCATTGATAAACTTATCTTCTGACCCTGGCATGATAATCTACCACAGTAAAAGTAATAAAAATTCATAAAACTAGAAACACATGTCATAATTCATATAATGTCAGAGTACACCAATGTGCATACCAACCAACTCATCTTTGCAACTTAGAGAAACAAATAAAATTGTTGTATTATGGATTAACACGATTTAGCAATACGACAATGAGGAAAGTAATAAAAAAACATACCTTTGCTTTGCTAATGAACATCCCGGAGCTAGTCCTAACCTCACTTAGCTTACTTTCCCCAGACTCATTATCTGCCACAGCCGATCTTTTCAACTCCTTTTTCGCCTACACCACAATTGACAAATCAGCTTCCAAACACAAACAGATCTCAACAAATTGATCCAACCAATACATTCTCCAAAAAGTAAAATCGAAATTAACACTTACAAGAGATACCAAATGATTGCATTCTTCATCCGTAAGGAAACCTTCATACACAAAAGCTCTGCGAACAGTCACAAATAGCAAGCTCCATAAGGCACAACAGCACTACATAAACACTTCAAAAACTCGACTTTTCCCAATAACATTTCAACTTTATAAGCTTCGAAACCGTAAAATAGTGAAATACGCATAGCTGAATCAGGGAAACATTACGCAATTACAGAAACAAAAATTTATAAAATTGACCTTTTTTCAGCAATATTGCATTTTTCTTTGCTAAAAGTAAAGCTAAATCGGTGAAACACTAGTACATTCCAGAAAAAGAAAAACTGATAATTCGACTTTTCTTCCCATAATATCAAAGTTTTCTTAGCTCCAAAACCGGAAAACAAACACTATAACATTACAGAATTTTTTATTTTTTCTCAATAATTGCGTTTTTATCACCTTTTAGCTAGGAAACAGTGAAATACCTAGGTTTCCATGAAATTTGCTCGACTTTAGAGGGATTGATGATGGCGGAGCATGATGATTTAGTGACGAACGCGGCGGCGATCAAGATGAAGAGGAAGAAACTGTCGATCTGCGAAAAGTTAATCATAGTGTGGAATTTTCTTGGGAAAATGTAAGTGTCCAACTTTGAATCCAATTCGCGTGAACTGTCACTTAACATTCAGCACATGAATTAGTCGGTCTTTATATACGACTTCTTATAGTTGGGAGGATGTGGTAGTTTCCTATTAATGAAAAAAATAGCTGCTACATTATTTTATTTTATTTTTTGGCTTCATTTTTTCAAAAAAGCATTTAAAAATATTATTTGTTTATAAAATATGACTATATCTTCGGGAAAAAATTCAAAATATTCAAATTCCAAAGGACAGTTTTTGGTGAAATTTTTTGTCACGTAACTTCAATTTTTCTTCAAATAAAATGCTTGTCCAAATATAACTTAAACTATTAAAAATTATTTTTCGATACAACTTTAAAAATTCTTTTTTTTTTAAGTTTCAAGCAAATAACTTTGTCTACAAAAATTTAGATATAAGAAAAAATCAATTAATATTTTACATCTTTCCTTTTATTATGACTCCTCCCTCAGATTAATTATACAAACCTTTTTCGGAATTTTGGCCTAATTACAGAATTGGTATTCGAAAAAGTAGTGAACTGAAGTAAAATGTTATATATGATGATTTTCGTTTTCCTGGAAAATATTTTATGAATAATATTTTGGTGAACGGTTTATTATTGAGATTAGTAATTCAGTAATCCTTTAGGTTACATACTACTCCATAGTTATGCGGGAATTATAACCCATGAATCATTTATGTGGGATTCATAATGAGTGAATTTTTTAGGGTCATTAATTTGTTATGGATGGATACTTACTTTAAAATTTCTTTAAGTAATCTAATACATATTGTTATACCACATTATACCCAGGGGCGGATCTACTAACAAAAATTGGGTGCTCGAGCACCCATTAACCTCGACGCAGAGTATGTATAGTTATATAGAAAATTTGAGAAAACGTATACAAATTTATAAAAGCACCCATTAATTTTATGTACAAAAAAAATTCAGCACCCATAAACTTTAATTCCTAGATCCGCCACTGATTATACCCGCAATCCTCATAAAACAATACATCCATTTCTGCACAACTTAATGTAAGATATTATTTGATATTGCCAACCAAGTGTTGCAATGGTTATGCAGCAATTACTTTTTTCTTATGTATGCAGCCAATCAAATACCATTATCTCATACTACGTGATTATATACGGGAGATAATTATCCCATATCATCAACCAAACAACCCCTAAATGTACAAAAAATATTATAGTATACAATCAAATTGCTTAAATTAGGAAATTGCATGTAACTATATATATAAATGGCAAAAAGGTGCCATATGATGACGCTAGAGGTGATCTCTTGTTTTAGAAGTCAAATATGTGTTATGAGGCCTTAAAACCTCTTTTTGTTTCACTTCGTATTGTATGCATAGTCCGGACGCGTTTCCAGAAAGCTTTTATGTAAAATTTAAGAAAAATAATGAAATTGGTCTTTAAAATTGGTTAAAGTTAACTTTGGTCAACATTCTTGGAAAATGAACATGTACCCGTGATTGGACGATCCCGTAAGGTCCGTAGTAAAATATGGAACTTGAGCGTATGCTCGGAATTGAATTTCGAGGTCCCAAGCCCGAGAAAAGAATTTTTAAAGAAAATTTTTGCTGGAAAAAATATAAAGACTTTTAGAAGTGAATTGATGCATTTTCTTGATGGTATTGGGCATGTATCTAGGTCCTAGATCCAGATAAAAGTTTAAAATAATAATTAAGTTGAATCTATAAAATTTGATAAGAATCAGAAGTGGTTTGGTATAAAACGGATTTTTAGTTGAGAAAATGAAATTTTTGATGTTCTTAAGTAATTTCATGAATTTGAGGTTTAATCCATAGTTGTTGATGCTATTTTGATGATTTGATCGCACGAGCAAGTCCATATGATGTATTTAGACTAGCGTGCATGATTAATTTGGAGGCCCGAGGGGCTCGGATGAGTTTTGAATGGGCCATTAGTGAATTTAGACTTAGAAAAATAGTTCTTGCAGGTTCAGTGAAGTTGCAGGGCAAGGCCAAACTTCCGCGACCGCGCTCGATATTTCATGGTCCGCTGTGGAGCTCCGCAACGGTGGTCCTTTTTTCTGCGATTAGCAGTGAGGATCTAAGAGGGGTATATATGAACGAGACTTTTCATTTATTTTTCATTTTCCAAAACCCTAAAATATAAGAGGCGGTTTTTCAAATACTCTTTCTCCCCCAAAACACAAGTAAGTGATTTTAAACTCATTTCTTTCACTCCTTAACTTCTTCTTACAAGATTTCATTCTAGAATCTAGGGTTTTCCTGGTGGAATTCCTCTTTGGGTTGAACTTAGAAATATAAAAATTTGGGAATTTAGACCTCAAATTGGGGTCAGATTCTAAAACCAAGTTATATATTCGGGCTCGGGGGTGAATGGATAATCGGGTTTTGGTCCGAATTTCAGGTTTGGTCCCAGCGGGCCCGAGGTCAATTTTTGACTTTTTGGGGAAATTAATGAAAAATCTATTTTCATGTATTAGAATTGGTTATTTAGCATATATTAATGTTATTAAGTAAATTGTGACAAAAACAAGCGAATTGGAAGTGAAACAGGGAGGTAAAAGCGGTAGTTGAAGTGTAATCTTGTCCGTGGATTCGAGATTTCGGTACCGGAGCCGTTGGGTAGCTGAGGTAGCTACCCTCAGTCCAGGGAGACCAAGGTAGATCCGTTGGCGTTTGCAGAGCCTGAATAGTTTATCACTGTTTGAGATTGAATTTTAATGTGTAGAAGTGTAATAGTTAGCTTGTCTAGCTTTCACAAGTAGGCATTATCATTACTTCCGAGGGTGGGAAATCCGGATTGTGACAAGTTGGTATCAGAGCTCTAAGTTGCTTAAGTCTCACAATCACAAACAACCTAGGAAGAGTCTGAGGGATCGGTATAGATAGAGGCTACAGAGTTTAGGAAAACTTCACATCTCTTCTTCTCTATCGTGTGATTTGATGTCTTTATGCTAATTGAACTTCTACTCTGCTCTTTCGTAGATGGAGAGAACACATGCTTCCTCATCCGTTGATCAACACCCCGAGCCCTCAGTGGTAGCTCTCATACGAGGGGTTGAGGACGAGGCTGAGGCCATGCTAGAGGCCGAGGTAAGGGTAGGGCTCAGCCTAGAGCAGCAGCACCAGCGACAGAGCCTTAGGTAGAGTTTGAGGAGGAGGCTCTAGCCCAGGCACGACCAGCCCAGGTCCAGAAGGGTTCATCATTACTCCGATACTCCAGGATGCTTTGGTCCGTCTAGTGGGCCTCATGGATAGTGTCGCCCAGGCAAGCTTGCTTCCGGTAGCACCAGCCATCTCCCACGCTAGGGGAGGAGCAAAGACTCCCACTACTCTCACTCCGGAGCAAATGGCTCCCCAATTTAAGACTCCAACAGCTCAGCCAGTTGGGGTAGTTGAGCCAGGTGTTGTGGCTCATACAGGTGATGATATAACGACGTCTGCTGATGCTTTGTGGAGGTTGGACAGGTTCACCAAGCTCTTCACTACTACTTATGGTAGTGCATCTTTAGAGGATCCCCAAGACTATTTAGATAGGTGTCACAAGGTTCTTTGAAACATAGGGATAGTGGAGACCAATAGGGTCAACTTTGCTACTTTTCATCTGTCAGGTTCCTCCGAGACTTGGTAGAGAGATTTTTGTTTGTCTAGACCATCTGCATCACCGGCTTTGACTTGGGATCAGTTCTCTCAGTTATTTCTGGAAAAGGTTCTACCTATTACTCAGAAAAAGGACTATCAAACGCAGTTTGAGCGCCTCCAGCAGGGTTCTATGACCGTCACTCGGTACGAGACTAGATTTATTGCCTTAGCCCGTCATGCTCTTATCATACTTCCCACCGAGAGAGTGTGATTGAGGAGGTTCATTGATGGGCTCACTCAGTCAATTTGATTGCAGATGGCTAAGGAGACAGGGAGCGATATTTCTTTTCAGGATGACGCCAATGTGGCCAGGAGATTTGAGATGGTTCTATCACAGGGGAGTGATCAGGTGTCTGACAAGAGGCCCCGTCATTCGGGCAGGTTCAGTGATGCCTCATCTGGAGGCAGAGATTCATTTGGTAGGGCCATCCTTCCATGCCATTTCATTCAGAACTCCAGGCTTCTCATGGTGCTCTTAGTGGTCGTGGTTCTCATATGTAGTATTTTGATCAGTTACCCTACAGTGCACCACCCGCTCCTATCAGTGCACTGCCGCTCCAGAGTTTTCATGGTGGTTATTTAGGTCGTCAGGGTTAGCAGTCTTATCAAGCGAGGGTTTGTTATACTTATGACGATACGAGACATACTGCTAGATATTTCCCTCGAGCACCAAGCAGTTCCCAGCATCAAGGTTCACGTGCCATAGTTCAGGCACCGAGGTTCCACCGCCTGCTTAGCCAGCTAGAGGCAGGGGTCGAGGTGTTAGAGGTGGAGGTCAGACATCTAAAGGTGGAGGCCATCCAACAGGAGGTCGTCCTCGGGATGTAGTTTAGAGTGATGGGGCCCAAACACGATGATTTGCTATTCCAGCCCAACCTGAAGCTGAGGCTGAGGCCTCCGATATGGTCATTGTTAGAAACACGTTCTCAATGCAACATACTAAACGTGTACTCTTTTGTAGGTTTTGATGAATGACAAACGAAGCAAAAATTGATATATGACGGAATTCAAGTACAAGCGCACAATGGTTGCGAATAAGATTGAAGTTCAAGATATAGCTTTTAATTGTTATTGAGTTGTTCTAAAACTGTAATTTCGATCCTATAACTTGACTCATAGTATGGCCTCTCTCATAAAACTATTTTCCAAAATCATGCATATTTAATTCTGTGTCAAAAAGATTTTAAATCATGCATATTTACATTAGACAAAATGTTTTCTAAACATGCCTCAGAAATCTGGGCTAAAATAATCGATTATGTACTTATGATAATCGATTGTTTCTGAGCCAAGACTGCATGACAATCGATTATGAATTAATGGTAATCGATTGTGAGTAAGACAGTGAACATCAGGTTTTTCCAAATCTGCATGATAATCGATTGTGAACAAATGACAATCGATTGTTGTTGAGGTAAAGTTTTTCAATACTCAAAATAATCGATTATGAACTAATGGTGAGCGATTGTATTGAGTTGATGTCTTCCAGTGATTTTAAATTTAATTACGTAATCGATTATGTCTTTAGATAATCGATTATCACTGAGACAGTAAGTTTTATGATTTTCAGAAAATAACAAGTAATCGATTGTTGCAAAGGACAATCGATTGTTGAAGCTAGCCGTTGTCAAATGATTTTCAAATACCATAAGGTAATCGATTATTGATTTTATATAATCGATGTTTTGCTTAAAATCTGGAAATGATTTTTAGAACGTTGCTGAAGTAATCGATTATTGATTTTATATAATCGATGTTTTGCTTAAAATCCGAAAATGATTTTTAGAACGTTGCTAAAGTAATCGATTATGAACTTAGTGTAATCGATTATCTTATTTTGAATATTGCCAGTAATCGATTATAGATTATGTATAATCGATTGAGAAGCGTTAAATTTGGGATTGATTTTTAAACTGACTGGCAGATAATCGATTGTTTGGTCTTAATAATCGATTATCACTGCGTAATTTCAGCAACTCTTAATTGGCAATTAGACAACGGTTGAACCAACTTTTTCAACTATAAATACAGCTTCATTTCAGTGTTTTAAAAACAACAACATACACAAACTGATCATTACATTGCTATAAGCTTTCATTCAATTGTTCTTCATTTTCTACTCATTTCATAAAGCTTTTGAGAGCCATATTACTGCTTAAAGTTGTTTTGATCTTGAACATATTCTTTTACTCATATCTACTCAATAAGGAGTACTTTAGTTAAGTGAGTGTCCAAGTATTTGATATACTTGTAAGAGAATTGCGATTCTCTTGTTTCAAGGAACTTGCGTTTCCTTGGGTGAAGTCTTTGAGATTGCGATCTCCGAGCAACTGTTTGAGGCTTGTGTCCTCAAGTGTGTAACAGTTTGTTGAGCACCCTTAAGCTTAACAAGATAGTGGAAAATCTCGAGAGAGTCTCTCGGGGACTGGACTAACCACGTTGGTGGCCAACCAGTATACATTTTTGTGTAAGTTTATTTTTCTGCATTTATTTTACTTCCTGCAAAGTTTAAATTCCGCAAGAAAACGCTAAATTCTATTAATACGCTATTCACCCCCCCCCCCTCTAGCGTAAAGCGTAGTTTCTAACAATTGGTATCAGAGCCCAACTCTCTGAAAACTTAACCGTTTGAGAGAACCGTCCATGGCTTCTACTCTTGACTCTTTTGCAGGAATTGAAGAAGGACAATGCTCTACACGACCTCCTCTATTCAACGGCACAAACTACTCATACTGGAAGGAGAAGATGCAAATCTTTGTGCAATCAAATAGCTTTCATTTGTGGAAAGTATTCACCAATGGAAACCAAATCCCAACCAAGAAGGTGGAAGACGAATGGGTTCTAAAGACCGAAGAGGAATATACCGCGGAGGATATTCGTAAGGTTCAAAATAATGCCAAAGCTATAAATTTATTATATTGTGCTGTTAATGCTAACGACTACAGGAAGATATCATGTTGCAAAACAGCAAAAGAAATGTGGGATAAGCTTGAAGTGACATACGAAGGAACCGACCAGGTACGAGAAGCTAAAATTGATTTCTTAACTCACTCTTATGAACTATTCCACATGAAGGAAGGAGAGAAAGTAGACGAAATGTTTGAGCGATTCTCAATGATCGTGAATGATCTACACGCCCTCAAAAAGACGTTTACGGATAGAGAACTTGTCCGGAAGATCCTCAGAAGTCTCACTCCGGCATGGCGATCAAAGGCCGATGCAATCCAAGAATCCATTGGCATCACAAATGTCACAATTGACGCATTAAGAGGTAATCTCAAAACCTATGAATCAACTATACTTAACCCGTTTGTTGATGATCAAAGAAGGCAAAGGATTGCTCTAAAGGCTAGCCAACCACAAATTGATGAGGAAGGTGACAACGAGTTTGGACTCGTTATCAAAAGGTTTCAAAAATTCATGCGCAAAGAGTATGAACGCAAGAACAAAAAGCAAGGCGATCAACTAAAATGCTATGAATGCGGAGAAACCGGGCACATAAAATCAAATTGCCCTAACATCAAAAAGGAGAAGAAACCCTTCAAAAAGCAACGTGCATACATCTCTTGGGGAGGAGATTCCGGAGATGAAGCAAGCGAAGAAGAAGACGATGAAGCAGCAAATTTATGTCTCATGGCTCAAGAAGACGGCAAAGACGAGGTAAGTCAAATCTCTTCTCAAAATTTCTTTACTCTTGATGAAATGAGAAATGCTTTTGATGAACTATATGCTGAATTTATCAAAGCTTCAAAAACTGTCAAAAGTGTTAAAGAAAGCGCTTCTCTAAAAGAAAAAGATTTTCAAACACAGCTTTCATTAAAAGAAAAAGAATTAGAAAAACTGGTTTTCGAAAATGAGAAGCTAAAAGAGGAAAACAAGTTTTATGGAAAAAGAAGTGCTGATAAACCTGAAGGTTCTACTAGAAACTGTTCTTCTTGTGTGCTTCTTAAGAATGAAGTAGCTAGACTTAAAGGCACATTAGATAAGTTTAATTCTTCGCATAAAAACTTGAATGATGTGCTTGTTAATCTAAAATCAACTAAACATGGAATAGGATTCAAAAATGAAGAAAAGGTTGGTGCTAAACCACAATAACCTAGAGCTCAACCTAGGACTAATAACCAAAATGCTTATCCTAGAAGTAGAAATCCTAGAAATAACTTGCATGTTAGACCAAATAGTAAAAATGCTAGAAGACCTAGAAATGATGCATATTTTAGGCCAAACCTTGAACAATTTAGAAGAACAAGAAATGACCCTCCACCTAGAAATAGATATTCTAGAAATGATGCATATTTTAGACAAACTTGTGAACCTCCTAGAGCTCATAATAGGAGAAACAATGGTGTTCAAAGTAGAGTAAGCAACCTTCATTCATCTAGTTACTATGTACCTAGAAAAATGCATAATCCCAACGTGACTTGTCATTATTGTAGACGTATTGGTCATATTGCTCCCGCTTGCTTTACTCGTCATAGACATATAAATCAATTGCATCATTATAACATGCCTAACCCTCAAGGACCCAAGATGGCATGGGTACCAAAAGAACATTAATTTGTTTTGTAGGTGTGCTTGAAGGGATCAAGTGTACTATGGTACCTTGATAGTGGATGCTCCAAACACATGACGGGAGATGAATCCAAATTCCTTCAACTAGAGCACAAAGAAGGAGGAAGTGTCACATTTGGTGATAACAATAAAGGAAAAATCATCGGCATTGGTTCGGTCGGTAAGGACGAAAACTCCTCTATTAAACATATACTACTTGTGAAAGGATTGAAGCATAATCTCTTGAGCATAAGCCAATTATGTGACAAGGGAAATCTTGCTCTATTTAATTCGGATGAATGTCTTGTATTTAGACGTAGTGATTTCAAGATCATACTTCGTGGTTTTAGAATTGATAATATCTATATGGTTGATCTTGCAAACTCCTCACCCGAATATGTTGATTGTTTAGTAAGCAAAGAGGATAACTCTTGGCTATGGCATCGTAGAGTAGCACACATGAACATGCATCTTTTGAACAAGCTTCTTTCTCAAAACTTAGTAGTTGGTCTTCCCAGTTTAAAGTTTGAAAATGATTCTATTTGCGATTCTTGTCAAAAAGGGAAGCAAACCAAAGCATCTTTTAAATCCAAGAATATTGTTTCAACGTCTAGACCTTTGCAATTACTTCACATGGATTTATTTGGTCCCTCTCGTATTGAAAGTCTTGGTAAAAATAAATATGTTTTTGTAATTGTTGATGACTTTTCTAGATTTACTTGGACTCTATTTCTTGCAAATAAAAGTGATGCTTTTCAAAATTTCAAGTATTTCCTTAAGCGTGTTCAAAACGAAAAGGAATCGACCGTCACTTCGATTAGAAGTGATCATGGGGGAGAGTTTGATCACAATCTCTTTGCGGATTTTTGTGACGAACTCGGAATCGAACACACCTTTTCCACTCCACGGACATCACAACAAAATGGGGTGGTGGAAAGGAAAAATAGGTGTCTCGAAGAGATGGCTAGAACCATGCTCGACGAAGCTAAGATTCCCAAATACTTTTGGGCGGACGCCGTGAGTACCGCTTGCTATGTTTTAAATAGAGTAGCAATTTGGCCGATACTCATGAAAACCCCATATGAACTTTATAAGGGTAGAAAACCCAACATTTCTCATTTACGTGTCTTTGGTTGTAAATGTTTTGTTCATAATAATGGGAAGGACCAATTGGGTAAGTTTGATGCTAGATCGGATGAAGGTATTTTCATTGGTTATTCCTCACGTAGCAAAGCATATAGGATCTTTAACAAAAGAACCAAAATTGTGGAGGAATCCCCTCATGTTGTGTTTTCCGAAGATAATACTCGCTTGGCGAGAAAGGAATCCGGTTTTGATCTTGCAGGTATCTTGGATAGCTTGAAAGATAAAATCCAAGAAGAACCTTCAAAGGAAAACAAAAATGAAATTGGGGAACAACCAACGGAAGAAGCGCCACAATTAGAAAAAGGAATAAATACGCCTAACGAGTGGAGAACGATCAAGGATCATCCTCTCGAACAGGTAATTGGCGATGTTGGAGAAAAGGTAAGTACCCGAAACTCTCTTAAGAACACTCTAGCACACAATTCTTAAGAGTTCACGGCATTACTTGTTAACACTAGTGTAATTTATTAATTTCGCTATAAATTACTAACTTGAGCGTCGAAGACGTTTAAATCTATTTTGCAGGTACCACCCCAAAGGTAGGGGGAATTATGAAGTTTTAGCACAAAATAATCGACTATTTCAAGCCACTAATCGATTATTTTCTGTGCAGTACATCGATTATCAGTATCAATAATCGATTGTTTATGACTGATTATTACTATTATGCATCTGTGTTTAATTTTTTACTTCCTAAATTGCATAATCGATTTCCGCCTCAGTCATTCAGCAATGCTTTCTACAGCAATCGATTATTTTTTTCATACAATCGATTATTTGACAAATTCTGATATTCTCCAAGTTCACTGTATCAAATTAGTTCCCTAAATAATCGATTACCAAGAATTGACAATCGATTACTTCATATTAATTTTTGTTACCGTTTGGCTCCTCAATCTATTCCTGTCAGGTCTTAAATGCTCCATAATCGATTACCAAAATTTAACAATCGATTATTTCATTCAAATTTTTTACCGTTTGACTCAAGAATCGATTTGTCAGATTCAAAATCTCAATCAAACAGTAAATACAATCGATTATTTCAGTTCAATAATCGATTATCTAACGGTCAGTAATTTTAATTCTTACCGTTTTCTGACTGCTCCTAAACCAAAATCTCAGCAAATGTCTCCATTCAATGCTTGATAATCTTTTCCTCTATAAATAGGCATCATAAGAGCTCACATTCACCCACTCAAGCACTATCTCTAGTATTCAAAAGCTAAATCTCTTCTATTTTCTTTGCCAAATTCCAGCAGTCTTTCTCCTAACATGTCTGGACGATCTTCAAAACGTTCCCGATCCAAACATGGCGCATCAGCCTCAACCGCCCCTCCTCCTTTAAATTTTCCATACCAAGACGGTTCCGTCTTGTTCTTTGAAACTGAAAATGAACTCACAAGGTTCCTATCAAAATTTGAGAAACGCACCATTCTTCCTCCTCGGTTCTCAAATAGTAAACTCCTTGAGCCTTTCACCCCTGCCGCAAATATGTTAAAGGAGTGTCAACTATATGACTTCTTGCTTCTCACTCATCCTCACATAAACACAACTCTCGTTCAAGCTTTTTACTCAAACCTCCATAAAGATGAAGATGGCGAACTTGTCACCTCCATTAATGGGGTTCAAATTCTTCTCTCTGAAGAGAATCTCCACACCATTGCCCGCCTTCCAAATGAAGGTGAAGACCTTTACCGGTATATTGATAAGGCCGGGGCTCTCTTTGATGAAACCATCCTTCTCCACCAAGCCGGTATAACCTCCTATGATCCATCTATCTCTACCCGTCGTCCTACCATAACGGGAATGGATCCAAACTACCGGTTGATTCTTTACTTCATCACCCGAGTCCTCAAGCCTAGACGGCACAATCACACCACCATCTCCCAGGAGGATACCAAACTTCTGCATGCCATTGTCACCGGAGCCAAAATAAATTGGTGTCGGCTCATCAAAATTCATATGCTCGATGCCATCGGTGATGACATGCCTCTTCCTTATGCCCTCCTCATTATGAACTTCCTTGAAGCATCCGGATTTGTCACGGAAAATGGTCCTCTCAAAAGGAGTACCAAAATTTGGGAAATCTCGGAGTCTTCTTTCCATCATGATGGTGATCATGCTCCAGCTCCTTCTTCAAGTCGTCCACCCCGTCGTGCTCGTTCGTCCCAAGAGCCTACTCTCCAAACCATATCCGACCAGCTTGCTCAACTCACTCATGAGATCCATGGATACTTTGATCATGTCAATTATCCATATGCAGCTCTCGTTCCTTTTGAAGCAGCGCCGGATGACGAGGCGGACAACGACGGAAATGAATAAATTTTTTTTGTGTTTTGTGTGGTTTTTGCTGTTGTTCTCTTTGGTTCCCATTGATGTACCCTCTTTTTTTCCAATAAATAAACCTTGTTTATTTCATCTTTTTGCATCTTTCCTTACTATTTTTTTGCTAATGGCAAAAGGGGGAAGAAAACGGGATATCGGGTATGCACCACCTCTTAATTCATTGATTGCTTATAAGCTAAAATTGAGGGGGAACTCTTAAATTGAGGGGGAACAAGAACAAAATTGCATAATTGTTACTTGTCTTGAATTGTCAATATCTTTTGCCTAAATTGCATATCCCGCTTAATGTTTGCCATTATCAAAAAGGGGGAAATTGTTAGAAACACGTTCTCAATGCAATATACTAAACGTGTACTCTTTTGTAGGTTTTGATGAATGACAAACGAAGCAAAAATTGATATATGACGGAATTCAAGTACAAGCGCACAATGGTTGCGAATAAGATTGAAGTTCAAGATATAGCTTTTAATTGTTATTGAGTTGTTCTAAAACTGTAATCTCGATCCTATAACTTGACTCATAGTATGGCCTCTCTCATAAAACTATTTTCCAAAATCATGCATATTTAATTCTGTGTCAAAAAGATTTTAAATCATGCATATTTACATTAGACAAAATGTTTTCTAAACATGCCTCAAAAATCTGTGCTAAAATAATCGATTATGTACTTATGATAATCGATTGTTTCTGAGCCAAGACTGCATGACAATCGATTATGAATTAATGGTAATCGATTGTGAGTAAGACAGTGAACATCAGGTTTTTCCAAATCTGCATGATAATCGATTGTGAACAAATGACAATCGATTGTTGTTGAGGTAAAGTTTTTCAATACTCAAAATAATCGATTATGAACTAATGGTGATCGATTGTGTTGAGTTGATGTCTTCCAGTGATTTTAAATTTAATTACGTAATCGATTATGTCTTTAGATAATCGATTATCACTGAGACAGTAAGTTTTATGATTTTCATAAAATAACAAGTAATCGATTGTTGCAAAGGACAATCGATTGTTGAAGCTAGCCGTTGTCAAATGATTTTCAAATACCATAAGGTAATCGATTATTGATTTTATATAATCGATGTTTTGCTTAAAATCTGGAAATGATTTTTAGAACGTTGCTGAAGTAATCGATTATTGATTTTATATAATCGATGTTTTGCTTAAAATCCGGAAATGATTTTTAGAACGTTGCTAAAGTAATCGATTATGAACTTAGTGTAATCGATTATCTTATTTTGAATATTGCCAGTAATCGATTATAGATTATGTATAATCGATTGAGAAGCGTTAAATCTGGGATTGATTTTTAAACTGACTGGCAGATAATCGATTGTTTGGTCTTAATAATCGATTATCACTGCGTAATTTCAGCAACTCTTAATTGGCAATTAGACAACGGTTGAACCAACTTTTTCAACTATAAATACAGCTTCATTTCAGTGTTTTAAAAACAACAACATACACAAACTGATCATTACATTGCTATAAGCTTTCATTCAATTGTTCTTCATTTTCTACTCATTTCATAAAGCTTTTGAGAGCCATATTACTGCTTAAAGTTGTTGTGATCTTGAACATATTCTTTTACTCATATCTACTCAATAAGGAGTAGTTTAGTTAAGTGAGTGTCCAAGTATTTGATATACTTGGAAGAGAATTGCGATTCTCTTGTTTCAAGGAACTTGCGTTTCCTTGGGTGAAGTCTTTGAGATTGCGATCTCCGAGCAACTGTTTGAGGCTTGTGTCCTCAAGTGTGTAACGGTTTGTTGAGCACCCTTAAGCTTAACAAGATAGTGAAAAATCTCGAGAGAGTCTCTCGGGGACTGGACTAACCACGTTGGTGGCCAACCAGTATACATTTTTGTGTAAGTTTATTTTTCTGCATTTATTTTACTTCCTGCAAAGTTTAAATTCCGCAAGAAAACGCTAAATTCTATTAATACGCTATTCACCCCCCTCTAGCGTAAAGCGTAGTTTCTAACAGTCATCACAGGTACGGTTTTAGTATGCAGTAGTGATGCTTCAGTTTTATTTGACCCAGGGCTATATATTGCTATGTGTCATCTTATTTTGCCCCTTATTTTTGAGCGCACTTGTATATGTGTCTACACTGGTGGATAATTCTATTGTTGCAGATCGAGTCTATCGCTCGTGTGTGGTTATTATTGAGGGTGTTGAGACCCGTATAGATCTCTTACTTCTTGATATGGTAGACTTTGATAGCATTTTAGGGATGGATTTGGTTATCCCTTTATCATGTTATATGGACTTTCACGCCAAGATCATGAACATAGCCTTACCGGGTTTTCCTCGATTGGAGGGGAGAGCGATTCCCAGTCATTTTGTTTGTAGGGTTGTTTCTTATATAAAGGCTTGACGTATAGGTTAAAAAGAGTGTTTGGCTTATTTGGCGTATGTTCACGATTCTAGTGATGGGGTTCCTTCTATGGATTTTGTGCCCGTTGTTCATGAGTTCCTAGAGGTATTCCCTTCAGACCTGCTGGGGATGCCTCCCGACAGGGATATTGACTTTTACATTAATTAGGCATGCAGTGAGATATGTTAGGCAGTCTCTTGAAATAGGATGAGTAATAATAAACTGGCCTTTGTAAAAACATTAAAGTATCTACATAGTTGATGTTATATTTTTCCCTATTTTGGTTTCATGATCCCATGCCTTTATTTTAAAATAGTACTCAGTCCTTTCCTTACTGTCCACCTGAACTGAAACCACGTCTTTAAATCTCTTTAAATCTTATAAGAAGCTCCTTATGAATGTGATCCTGTTGAGCACCTTACGAATTCCATGTTCAAATCTGTGAACCTATAGTCGTATTGAGGAGCGTTGATCATGTTTCTGATATTTCTTATAACTTCTGTAAAAGTTGTAAGTTGTAACTGTTTGTCTGAACCTTTACTGATGCCCTTTTACTTCGGTTTGTGTGTGTTCTTTCAGATTGATGACTTGACTAAAAAGTTTATCAAGTCGGCAGAAGATATGTGCAAATCGAAGGAAAATGAAATTAATAGCAGTTGAAAAAGCAAGTTTTTGTTTTAGCAGAGGCTCATTTAGAGATTCAATTTTTGGTGAGGAACTACTTAAGCTCCAGAATTCTTGCACGCAAAGTCAGAAAAATACACGACATGTTCGCGATTGTGCAGATACTTGAAGGAAAATATTGTATTTCTTTTATAAGCTATGTTCTTACCTTGTTTGGTTTTAGTGGTTTACGTCCAAGATGATATATCTTAGCATTCTGTGACAAGTGGTGAATGTAAGCTAGAATGAAAGACGAGCATAAATTAATGACCTCATTTAAGAATTTAGAGTTGGAAGTTTGGTAAATCTTATGCTCTGTTTAGTAAAATTAAAATTGTTAGATGGTGCGTGCCTGTCTGCTGATGTACTAAACTGGACAGAGAGTACAAGCCTTTATCTCTTCTCTTGTATAAGTTTTGCACTTGTCTGCTGAGGTACTAAATTGCTGTCTGCTGATGTACTAAACTGGACAGTGAGGCGTGAGCTACTGAGCTTGCAGCCTTGCACTATAAATTGAATGCAGTGTGCGGACAGAATACATTTGAGCCCTTAGGTATTAAACCGATAAACCGCCCAGTAACCGCCCGATAAGAGCTAACCCGATACCAATCCGCCTGATATCTTATCGGGTGGCTAACGGATGAATACATTTAAAAGCCGATAACCGTTAAGCCAAACCGTTAGAGTAAAAAGCCGCCCAATCCGCCCAATGAACACCCCTACTCAGACGGACAGACAGTCCGAGCGTACTATTTAAATTTTGGAGGATATGCTCTAAGCATGTGTTATTGACTTTGGTGGTTTGTGGGATTAGTTTTTTCCATTAGTAGAGTTTACCTGCAACAACAGTTACCAGTCGAGCATCTAGATGGATCCCTATGAGGCATTATATGGTAGACAGTGTCGGTCACCAGTTAGATGGTTTGAGCCGGGAGAGGCTCGGTTATTGGGTATAGATCCAGTACAAGATGCCTTAGATAGGGTTAAGATAATTCAGGATAGGCTTCGTGTAGCTCAGTCCAGGCAAAAGAGTTATGCCAAACATAAGGTTCGTGATGTGGCATTCATGATTGGAGAGCGGGTGTTGCTTTGGGTGTCGCCCATGAAGGGCGTGATGAGATTTGGGAAGAAGGGCAAGCTAATCCCTAGCATCATCGGTCCTTTTGAGATTCTTGATCGTGTGGCAGAGGTGGTTTATAGACTTCCATTGCCACCGAGCTTATTAACTGTGCACCTAGTGTTTCATATGTCCATGCTTCGGAAGTATCACGGCGATCCATCTCACGTATTAGGCTTCAGCATTGTCCATCTAGACAAGGATTTGACCTATGACGAGGAGTCGGTAGCCTTTCTAGGCCGGTAAGTTAGTTAGTTGAGATCGAAGAATTTCCCTTCAGTTTGTGTGCATTAGAGAGGTTAGCCTATTGAGGCAGCAACCTGGGAATCTGTGTCCGATATGCGGAGCCGTTATCCTCATCTTTTTACCGACTCAGGTACTCTTCTATGTTCGTTCGAGGATGAAAGTTTGTTTTAGAGGTGGAGAATGAGATGAACCTAGAGTTCATCTCTTGTTTTAGAAGTCAAAATTGCATTCGGGGGCCTTGAAAACCTCTTTTTATCTCACCTCGTATTGTGTGCGCAGTTCTGGCGCATTTCCAAAAAGCTTTTATGTGAAATTTAAGAAATATAATAAAATTGGACTTTAAAATTGGTTAAAACTGAATTTGGTCAACATTCTTGGAAAATGGACCCGAACCCCTGATTGGACGGTCTCATAGAGTCCGTAATAAAACATGGGACTTGGGTGTATGCCCAGAATTGAAATCTGAGGTTCCAAGCCCGAGAAAAGAATTTTAAAAGAAAATTATTTGCTGTAAAATATAAAGGCTTTTAAAAGTGAATTGATGCATTTTCTTGATGGTATCGAGCCCGCATCTTGGTCTGAGAACTCGGTACAAGTTTAAAATAATAATTAAGTTGAATGTGTGAAATTTGGTAATAATCGGAAGTGGTTTGGTATAAAAAGAATCTTTAGTTGAAAAAATGAAAATTTTTATGTTCTTAAGTAATTTCATGAATTTGAGGTTTAATCTATAGTTATTGATGTTGTTTTCATGATTTGATCGCACGAGCAAGTCCATATGATGTTTTTAAACTTGTGTTCATGATTGGTTTGGAGTTCCGATGGTTTAAGTGAGTTTTGGATAAGAGTAGAGTGAATTTAGACTTAGAAAAATAGTTGTTGCAGGTTCAGTGAAGTTGCAGGTCTCAAAATTGGGTTTCGCGGTCCGCGGTGACTTTTCGCGAACGCGTTGGGTCTCTACTGCTGTGGTGGGATTCTCGCGGTCAATGGTGTGCAAGGCCAAACTTCTGTGGCCGTGCTCAATATTTCGCGGTCCGCGGTGGAGCTCCGTGGCCACGGTCTTTTTTCGACGATCAGCAGTGAGGATCTGAGAGGGGTATATATAAACGAGACTTTTTAGCCATCTTTCATATTTCAAAATCCTAAGACATAATAGGCAATTTTTCAAATGCTCTTTCTTCCCCAAAAACCATTAAGTGATTTTAAACTCATTTCTTTCACTCCTTAACTTCTTTTTACAAGATTTCATCCTAGAATCTAAGATTTTCATGGTGGAATTGGGAATTTTGGGTACAACTTAGGAATATCAAAATTTGGGAATTTAGACTCCAAAGCGAACAAAAGCACGCTCGCTTATTGTCTTATTCTCTATCGCGAACTGGGATCGCTCGCTAGCTAGGTCAAATTCGAGCAAGATTTTATGGGAATATATTCCTCAGTACAGAAGAAGAACGAAATGAAGTGAGAGGCCGGGTAGCAAGGAAAAGAGTCGAGTCGATCAGGCTCGACGATCGGGAGAAGCAAAATGAAATCAGTATTTGGCTGAAAAATAAAAAAGGCTATGAATACCATGACCACCGATAAGTCATCATGTTCAATAATTTCAAAAAAAGAGTTGAGGGATGATCTACGACCACCCTCTTACTCACGGTCGACCACACGAAGAGACGCAAAATCGTAGGTAACGCCAGTTGGCGAAGTGGCGGGCATAGGTACTCTTCGATGCAGCGGTGATAAGACGACGTGACATACTACGATCTCGTACAAAAGTGTTGTCCTTCATCTCGTCAATATGGAACCTCTCAACAACTCCCGTTCTTTTATGGGGTCCTATCGGGATAGGTAGGCCCAAGCCTTGTTCGTCCATATACTTACGCAGGGGTACCTTCCCTATTAATTGAGAGAAGGACTCAGAGGTCGGGCTCCAAAACCAATTGTATATCCGGGCTCGGGAGTGAAAGGGTAATCGGGTTTTGGATCGAATTTCTAGTTTGGACCAAGCGGGCCTGGGGTCGATTTTTGACTTTTTGGGGAAATCAATGGGTAATCTATTTTTATGCATTAGAATTGGTTTATTGAGCATATATGAATGTTGTTAAGTAAACTGTGACAAATACCAGCGAATTGAAACTGGAACCGAGAGCTAAAAGCGGTAGTTGAAGCTTAATCTTAACCATGAATTCAAGATTTTTGTACTGGACCCGATGAGTAGCTGATGTAGCTGTCTTCAGTCCAAGGAGACCAAGATAGATTAATTATTGGGATCTCAAAATATTATTAAATTTTAATTTTCTATTTTATTTTTTCTTAGACAATATTGGAGTTTATACAAACTCCTTATAACAGTAGAAATAAAGAATGTCTATTTTTTAAAAATAGAAATATTTTAGAATATTGAATTCAAATCTTCATACTGGTAAATAATAATTTTACAATAAGATTCATGGTAAAATATTGTAAATACGTGACTAATAAATTAGTAACTTGAATTTTCTTACCAATATAAGTATTAGTAAAAAATATTATATTTGTATAATAACTATATTACAGACAAAAAGAAAGAAAGACCAAAGTAAATATTAGTATTATATTTTGTAAGAAAACTACAGTATAAATAAAACAAAAAAGAGAAAAAAAAAAGAAATGCCATTTTTAAAATTTGACTTTAGGCCACTACTTTTATTGAGACGCCCTTGATTTCAAGAACCCTCCATTTTAATGGTTTGTTTAGTTTTGAATTTGAATAAACCATGAAGTGTGAAATCTTGGGTCATCCATTGAATCAAAGTGCTAGTGAAAAGACATCAAGAATTAGGGGTGTGCATTCGAATCCGTTTATCGATAAATCGAATCGATTATTTGTTATCAAAATAAAAAAAAAATCGAAATCAAAAAAATCGAAATCTTATTGAAACGATAACGATAAGCATATGTACAAATCGATAATCCATAAGTAACTATCGATAAGGGTCTAATTCTAATCGATAAACTGAATGCATACCCCTAGATTGTAGACACTTGTTAACAGAGTAATTACCTATTTGTGTAGATTAATATAACATACATAATGTATATATATATCGCTACTATTTTGAAAGCGGCTATACAATATTATTTTCCCTAATCTATACCCTTTCTTTTACCCTAAGTCCCTTACCCTATTATTTCCTCTACCACATTTAAGGAATGATCATATTTAAAGATCAAAGGAATGAAGTTCAAATTAATAGAAAACAGAATTAGTCATGATGATGTGTTTTGTTTTATTTTTCTTTATATATATCATTGGAGTATTTGTGGCATACATTTGATCCCTTACTTTAGTTTTGTTGCATGCGCTTGTTGACATAATTGTTCTATTATAAATGGTATTCGTCTTATTGTAACTTCTTTTTGTCCATATTAGTTAGGCGCCTTTATAGCGATATACTTTTCGTAGAATCCCACAATTTTTTTTATTGGTGTAATCGATAAGCCCCCACAATCGATAAATCGAAATATAAAAAATCGAAACCTTATTGAAACGATAACGATAAGCATATATATAACTCGATAATCGATAAGTAATTATAGATAAGAGTCAAAATCGAATCGATAAATGGAATGCACACCCCTATCAAGAATAAAGCAAACACGAAAAAGAAAATAGCAAAATATGTATTTGAAATTCTTCAAAGAGCATTCAATCACAGATCATTAGACAATAATCTGCATTTTCTGACAAAAAGAATGTACTATGCATATTTATTTGCTGGCCATGTCAAACTCAAGTACATGCAACCTAGTTTATAACATTTCACCTACATATATCTACAGTTCACAATTCTATGTAACCGTTGAATTCAGTTTCAAAGTTGATAAGTTGTGGAGGTATTTAAACAAAAATGGCATCAAATAGAGATGAATCTGAATATTCACCCTAGAGATGTTAGCATATCTTTCTTCTTCAACATAGTTGTTGAACAGTCACTGATAAAAGCTGCTACGCTTGTCAAAACTTCAAACTCTTGAAGCATGACACTACTTGTCTTGATTTCTTATCCCAGTTTCGGTTGCTCAGATTCCGACATAGCTGGTATAGAACTTTAATTACCTAATAATGCTTGCTTTGAATTCCAACAGCTCTATGATGCAAACATCAACTACAGAGGCCTCAATCGCATAAAAAGATCCTCACTGCTAAGAAGGTCTAGTTCTAGATGATTCTACTTGTTTGGATTATCTGTAAACTTTTGTCAGGGAGACTCAAGTAGCGCATCCAGTTCTATGGCATATCTTCGCTTGAGGGGAGGCCATCTTTTGAACTTTTTCTTGTTTTGTAGAATACCGTCATCACCAATTAACATTTGCTCAACCTGCATGTCAATATCAAGATGAAAAATAGAATACATAGGCTCCTCTTATGCTTTTGTTGATGTTAAAAGGTATAGCACGAAGTCTTTTTCATATAAGCTTAACATTTCCAGCCACACTTAAGAGAAGCTTTACGTACAAAGAAGTTCCTTTTGAGAAAATAGTGTTCATATGATATAACATCTAAACATTTGTAGTATAGTTCATATAACAGACTTGCCATTGGCCTCGGTTGAGAATAAATAGAACAAACAATCAAAGCTTATCACCCTACATCCTCAGAAAAAAGCACAATATATCATGGCTTTAAGTATAGCACGAGGAGATTGCCTTGCCTCTCCCAGTAAAGGTTTCTTAATCATTTAAACATTGTCTTCGGTTGAAGCAACTGTCTTTAATGAGAATGCAACATGCAAGAATTAGGAGAATCTTTTACATTGTGATTCTTATGTCCATCATTTTCTTTTGAATGATTATAATCAACATTTCCCTAATCAATAAAGTTTTGAACATTCCGATTGTTCCATCCTGCATTAGCTCCTAGAATTAGAAGAAGCATGAACATGGAAGTACCAGAAGATGGAAAATTTGCAGCAAAAAGCCCACACTATTCTTTTAAATAGTTATATTATCAACATTTATGTTACTATGATAATATTAGTTGGCTATTCTCTGACTAAATTTCATGTTACTTGCCTGGCTCATTGAAGGCCGATCTGCTGAATCTTGTTGTATGCATAATGAGGCAACCATAAGAATCTGATTAAGTTGTTCTGAGTCATAGGCATCTCCGAGTGATGGATCAACTATCTCATTATGTTTCTTGCCGAGAAGTAAAGGTTTAGCCTGTAAAGTTATTTGGTTACAGTTTATCCCACCACTCTGATTGATACTTGAAACAATAGCCAATTTATATTACTACGTCTACAATTGATTAAATGAAGGGGGCTTGAGACGATTACATACCCACATCACAACACTATTACGAGATTCATCCAAAGCTGGACGTCCGGAAATGAGCTCCAACAGTAACACACCAAAAGCATAGACATCAGTTTTTTCATCCACAATGCCATGCATAAAGAACTCAGGAGGGAGGTAACTGCCATGAACATGTAAGATGAAAGTTACTATAAGGGATCCTTATCACATATTTACAATAGGTAAAAAGCTTAGCTTCCCACAAACCCAAAGGTGCCTTCAAACTGCGATGCAGTAAGGTGAGTCCACTTATCAGGGAGCCATTTTGCAAGTCCAAAGTCAGATATCTACAGAAAATTAAAAGATGAGCAACAACAAATCCTGCAATTTAATGCGGACAAAATAGAAGCACTGCAACCTTGAAAGAACTTGTGACTCCAAATTTCAAGATACGAATCAGTAATTAGTAATCTGTAAATAAACTGCATTGAGTTTTATCCCTAAAGTAATAAGAGCCATCGAGTTCGGACACTTGAAGAAAACTTCATGTTGGTAACAAGTAATAAAATACATAGTTGAAATTATGTATTATATGCAGGTTTTATGGAAGATAACATTCGGTTAGGTAGCTTTTTTTTCTCTGGCAGTCTAAAATCTTTCCAATCAATCGGGAAAGCCTATACCCGAAAGAGGGAAACCTTCTGTTTGCCCCTTTCTAGTAGGAGTAACTTATCTCTTCCTTTTCTTCTTCAGAACCGCTGACACTCCGTTCATGCGGAACAATCAGCGAGAGACCGTCTTTCACCAGGTAACATAGAAATGAATTTAATTGCATGTAGATAAGGCCACTTCCAAACACCACATATTTTCATCGTGTGATGACTAGTACAACGAAATACCTGAGCCTTGAAATCTTCTGTCAACAATACATTAGCAGCCTTTATATCTCTGTGGATAATCCTCCTCTGGCACCCCTCATGAAGATATGCAAGGCCCGCTGCTGCGCCCAGAGCAATATTATACCTTATGTGCCAAGTCAATTTACCCCTCTCACCTGAAAATGTAAAATACATAATACAAGAAAGCAAGTTAAAAATCTACATAAGGTGTAATTTGATAAAAAGAAGATTAGGGAACATACCATTAAGCATATTAGCTAAGCTCCCATGAGGAGACAAAGGAAGAACAAGGTGCATCCCACCTTCAACTCCATATCCAATTACATTGGCAATGTTTGGATGTTTGACATGTACTAAAATTCCTAGCTCAGATAAGTAGTCAGACGTCATTTCCTCTTGAGATCCTCTTGTCAACCTTTTTACTGCCACAGGTTGGCCATCTTTGAGATGTCCCTTGTATACTTCAGAATAACCTCCCTCACCAATCAAATTCTCTTCACAAATGACAATAAAAGATTAGGCATCACAATGAGGTTCTACAACAATAGTAGGAGCAATTATAAAGAAAAAGCCAGAAAACATATAGAAAGTGTTACCAGCGCTAAAGTTGTCGGTAGCTTGCTTAAGTTCTGAGAGGGAGAAATTCTTCCAGTTAGCTTCAAAGCAGTATTGCAAATCAACATCTAGATTAGGTGCAGGCAACATTGGCATGCTCCGCCGTGCACTCCTACTTTTTCTTTTGGATAACATCTTTAAGGAAGGTAGTGAAGGTAGGGAAGGCATGTTAGGATGGAATGTATGCAAATGTATGGATGGCCCTTTCTTTAGTCTTTTAATGAATCCTTGCCAACCATCAGAATCTGAAGTGCTAGGCTTGGAAGTCGTTGATTCAGACTCCGTCTCCTCGGGAGCTTCTCTTATCGAGTCCTCATATACTTTATCCTCCTCAATAACTTCTCTAGTAGAATCTTCATCCATATGATCTTCCCCCATGCTTAGACTTCGAAACTCTAGCATAAAATGATAAAAAGATTTATATACGGAAGAGATAAATTGATGGAGTATATAAACAGATGTAATATAATACTATATGATGAAGAAACTAGCGTGTCCAATGGATTTTCACCTTCAGCGGAGAGAGAAATGGAGGAAGCACAAAATAGTAGCTTGTGTCCTATCTTGAAAAGCTCCTCGTCTGACTCTTCTTCATCGCCGTTGCCGGTATTCTCACCGTTAACATAATTTTGGGAATCCAGAGATATAAATAAGATCATTTCTTGAAAAGCACTGATTTTTATTAAGTTTCAGAAAATCATACAAATATTCAACAAAGATTTTACAGGCATACAAACAAGGAAAAAGCTGCTTCTCCCATTTCTTCTTCCATTTTACAGATCACATGCCCTTAAATTATTAATACAACTATGTTATCTGAATCTACCTGCATCTTAATTTATGAAAACAACGCAAAAATCATAGATTATATAGAAGAGCGAAAGCCATGCCTAGAAATTCAAAAATTGCCAAGAAAAACTGCCAACATCATTTCTGGTTTTACCCCCAACATGAAAAATGTTAATATGTTTCTACATTGTCATCCGAATTTTTTCATATGACAATAATACACATAAAGGAGGAGAGCCGCGATAGATTGATGATCAACATGACAACGGTCTAATATAATGAATCCTCTATGTAAAGATTCATATAGCCCGACCCAATTACTAATTTGGGATTGAGCGGTGGTTGATATGATAGAGATATACAATGATCCATATATGAAATCACATAATATATAGAGCGCTGTGACATTACTATCTCGTCAACAATACAAATTGGTCTTAGCTAAAATTAACGGGGCTGCCTACTTCCTATTTAGCAAATTAAAAAAGAGGAAACTTTATGAAGTAAAAAAGGCAAACCAAATAACATCATAATCATAACAAATGGGTTTGAGAATATATACCATGGAGAATTAGCTGAATGTTCAAGAATAGTTTCCTTGGATTTTCACTGAAAGAACACAAAATTAAAGCAAAATAAACCAAAAAAGGGATGAATTAGGCTTCCTCAACAGAATCCAAAAATGGGAGAATTGCAAATGAATGAGAGAAGTATAGAGAGGAGGAGGAGGAGGAGGAGACGACAATGAGAAAAAAGGAAATATGGAAAATAGCGTTGTCATGTTGTCAACCTGCATTTGCATGCCCGAAATTGTGGAACGTGTAAAATAAATTCTGTAGGGACCTAGAGTAAAGATTATTAATACAAAATATAATTAATTATAGCATATTAGTAGATATATAGTCAATCTCTTTATATCAACTTCATTTGTATTTTTTTAACGTTATAAGCTTACAACAAATTGTTGTTATAAAAAATATATGTTATAACAAATATAAATTTTAGTTCCGAAAAAGCTTGATTTTTATAGTGAAATGCTATTATCTAATAATATTGTTATAGAGATAGTAATGTATATACACTTTTTATTTATATTCAGCATTTAATTTTGCCTGCAGATCAAACAGAGATCACTAGTGTCACACTCAAAAAGGTTCCTTTTTTTTCTTTTTCCAGTTTCTCTTTCGAGGTGGATGAAGTCAAAGATGAATGTAGAATGTGAACATTGTTGTCTTCCAATTATTTAATTCTATTTCTTCTTTTTTTCACACATATATATATAGTTTGATCCGAAACACTGAGTTATGTCGAACCTGATAACAGTTACGTGGTGCCTTCCTGAGATTCTTTGGAAGGGCAACGTAAGGCTAAGCAACCGATGTCAATACGGTTGTTGTCCGCCAACGAGGTCCCCGCTGCATGCTAGACTAGAGTGTCAGTGCCGTGCGGGAAAACCAATGTCACGAGCAATTGCGGAAGCTGAGAGAGAATTGAGTTTTGAATGATGATGATGATTTTATTGATGACTGAAAGCTGATTACAAAAGATGCAGTGTCGAGGGGGAGAGACACCAATACAGAAAATGCTTGCTTGAAAATGTTTGATTGCTTGATCCCCTAATAATACTAAAAAAATAAAAACCAAAATTACATGACTGGACCTAAGAAAGCTATAGAAGCATACTCAATGAAATTGAAATAAAACTAGCCTAGAATTACAATGAAAAAAGACTTAGTTTATTACAATGTAGAAACAAGTCTGTTGTCAGCAACTTTGTCTTGCGGGTCAGGGTCTACGCGCGCGGTGTTATGGGCGCGCGCGACACTTGTTGTGTTTGCCTGAGGCTGGGCGCTGGAGCTTGGCATCAGGCTCTGTGCGCGAGGCGCTGCTGGAATGGGCCTGCCGCTGGGCGCCGGCAAGACATCAGGATCTGTGCGCGCAACATTGTCAGTGCGCGAGGCGCTGTTGTCATTGGTCACTCGCTAGGCGCTGGCGAGATGTATCGGTGGGGCGACAGAGGCGCATGGGCGCTTGTCACTTGGTGCAGCCAAAACCACGGAGCCAACCATGGCTAGGCACTATGAGGCTTGCTAGGTCGCCATGGGGCGCGACCAAGGGGCCATGGGGCGTGTATGAAAAGCAACCCATGACATAACTCATTCTTGGATTTAGTAGTACTCCTGAATGAAAAGGAAAGCAATAGAAGTTGATGAGACTTGAAGCCTTACAACACACAAAGTGATATGAGGTACTTGATTTTCAAAGCTCAAAATATTTGAGTTGAATAAAATGTCATGAAATGCTTTTTGCTGGTGAAGCTATAAATTAAGATACAATACATAGAATACAAAAGAAGAAGCTCCAAGGTAGTGAAGCAATAATTACAAACTTTTGGTACATTTAATTTATTCATTACTTTACAGTAAAAATACATGCAACAGGCTCCAAACTAGGAAAATTACATTGAAGCTTTGGATATTTTATGGGGCATTACGAGTGATCAACCCTTCAAAGATGGTATATAGGTCCTTGTTTTCATCACCAAAAATTTCAGCTGCTTTCCGCAAAGTATCCTAAAATGTTCAAAATAAGCATTTATATTTGTAATATGCGTCGTAGTTAATGTCATAAGATCAAGTGATATGCTTAGGGAAATCATACCTCTTTTGTTTGCTTGTGCGAGTTTAATTCCTTAACATTTGTTAGAAAGGCACCAAACTGCTCGTATGATAGCCGACTCCTGATAATGCATAACCCGTCCATGGTAATGACACACAAGCTCAAAATGGAAAATCGGGAACATATAAAGATGAATCACAGAGGATAGCGGTTATAGCTTTACCTGACTTGTCGGAAGAACTCCTTTCCATCCACTCGAGCCCGTGCTGGAAAAGTACATGAAAAGGTGGTGAAACTCATGTCAGACATCAAAACACATAAGGCTTTAATTTTGTTAAAATAAGGAGTAGTAACACGGGTACGCATTGATGCACTATATATAAGTGCAAAAGAGTAGATGACTAGTGGCACTTAAACTGCAAGGTATCCAGTAGAAGGTGGTGATTGCGGACAAGAGAACCATCCCTCATCCTTGCATTACCTTACTCAAAAATAGGCCATCAATTGGGATGATTAACTAAAATTTATTCCTCCCAACAATTCTACTCAAAAGAAGTTGTCCAATATAGACCAACCTTTGAGGTTAAGACAAAAGTGCAGCAGTTTTAGGTTAAACAAATTAAATATCACAGATATTAACTTATGCATGCCAAACTTGTGCAAAGAAAGGAACCCAATTTGATATTTTCAAAAGAAGAACAAACCAGTTTGTGATCCTGTTTCAAGGCCTGACATCGAGCCATACTGGCTTGAGGTTGACGAATATACTGAAGATCTGTCATCAAACATGCCTCTTGTTGTTGAGAATGAAATGGAATGTCTCCTTGGAGATAATGGTCTTGGTGACCTTGAAGGAGACACAGATGCCGAAAGACTTGGAGGGGAACCAGGAGGAGTAAGACGTGGAGTACTAGTCTGTGATGCTAACAACAAGCCTGGCGATATGCGAGGCCTAGAAGCTGCAACCATTGAATAAAAATATAATTTTATGGTTAAGTTACAGAATGTAAAGTGTTTCGTAGATCAAAAGTTGCTTAGCCAAAGGTCATTAACAATGTCACAATACAGAAAATTTTGGGTTTTAGAGCTCACTTTCTGACTCGGCATCCTCTGAATATGAATGTCCACTCTCTGTTGACTGGGTCTGAGGAGGTGGCAGGGAAGCATCTTCATCTGAATAATTTAAAGAATTGACATAGTTAATTGTTTCCTCCAACCAACATTTACCCCAAATAGAAAAAGAAGTGTCCAGTACATATGCTAAGGGAAAATCAAAAGGGAAGAGGAACGACTCAAGTATACTAATGATTAGATGCAGAATAGATTCTCAAATCAATAAAAACCTTTAAATCCTTAGAACCAATAATAGATAACTTCATGTGTCGAAGTATCCTCGTGAGAAGACAAAAATTCCTATCTAAAGTTGTGGAGAAACTCCACGCTAATAAACATACTTCACATAGTAAACTCTGGAACATATGTCACATAGTAAACTACAGAGCATATTTCACATGGTAAACTTTGGAGTAGCACAACAAGTTCCCAAAAAAGATATTGAATATGAGCAAATCGCTGAAAAAGAAATATAGACATCGAACAATGACAAAAAGGAGAAACCTGATTGGCTTTGTCCATTTTTGGCAAGATTTGGAGCTCCAGCCTGTCAAACACCACAAGTGAAGGGGTATTAATAAGGATAGCACATCCTCTACATAGCAAGATTAGGAGGTCTAGTGTTGCCAGTTTACCCTGAAAAAGTTTCAGCACTCAAAACTTCAAGCCCATATCCACTTAATAGTTCAGTACTCTCACAAGCATTATTTTAGTTCCAGGAATACTATACTTTGTATAGTGAATAAACAACAGGAAGATGGAGACATCCTTCAATTAACTTACCGGGCTGTCTTCTTCCTCATTGAGTGATCTCATAAGTGTCTTTCTGAAGGCTTCCAACTGTAATTTTCAAGACAACAAATCTTTTACAACACATAAATTCCAAAAGCAATAGTCTAAATACCATAGTAAATACATGACATCAGAAATTCGGGACAAGAGAGATAGCGCCTTTATGGGGGAAAGTGGATTGTGGGTGCAAGGTTGAGTTAAAAGAAGCTAACACATGTTATGTATCAAAAAGTAATAAAAAAATAAAGTATAATACAAAACACACACACACATATATATATGACATAGCTTAATTAGAGAAAATAGAAGATTATCATTAGCTCCAACAAGTTATGTAGTCTGTACTACAGCACTAGTCCGATGGCAATGCAATATGAGTACATAAGTGCTGGTTCCAGATTTCTTCAACAAATTTTAGGCCATTATACACTCGGATAGTGGGTTAATGAGGCATGAATAATACCACTAGTGAATTGGGGTGAAGTGAGGTGTACGAATAAAGCTCCATTTGTATATTCAAGTGAATAATGTACTTGAATAGACAGTATCTCATAATACTTAAGTGCGTGCAGAAAGGATGACCAATACAATAGCATTATGTAATGTATGTAACTGCTCTAACCAGAGGACATTGCTCGAAAGTATAAAAACCTTGTTTGTATAATTGCTAAACTGACAATTGCATACTCTATAACAGGTAGGAGCTCTCGTCACTCCATAAGGTCTTTAACACGCAACAAATTCCTCCAAATAAAGTGAAACTATTAGACAAATACCCCTAATAATCTTGTCTTCCCACCATTTTTTCCCCTTCCTCTTTTACATTACTCTCTTAAATCTCTTATCAAGCCAATAAAAGCATATTGCTATTTCAACTAGCTTCTAGATTAAAAGCTCTGATTTCGGACCTTGTAATGGAGTCCTCTTCACACTTCAGAAAAGAACAGTTCACCCCCTTAGTAGGCTTTCCTTGCAACCAGCCTAAATCCGAATCAGTCGTGTCAGTAAACTTTTGAAACCGGATGCTTAAAGGAAAAAAGAAGGGAAAAGAAACCTTCTACATTATGACCTATTAAAAAGACACCAAATCCACAGGGTCACCTATTTAAAGATTCAAACTTTACTTATTTTTAGCTATCTATAAAAAGATTTTAAGAAAAAACTTTGAGTTTCGAAAACTATAATCTTTAGACAAATGCTAGCATGGACCAAGTACAGCAGCATCATTCAGTTGTCAAATTGCCATAGTTTGCCCAACTCTAAAAACCCATAATCCAGCTTTCTTGTCTCACCCACCCCCATCCCCAATTTTTTAAATGAGCACAACACAAACTATGTTTCAATCACAAACTAGCTGGAATTCGCAATTCAAAGCCTCTATATCCATTATGCTCCATCCAGCCCCAAACAAACTAAAAACTACTCCTTTGTTCAAAAAGAATGTCGCATTTTACATTCGCAAACAATTTAACTTTAAACTTTTTATTTTACCCTCGGTAACATGATTCATAACTTGTTTTAGGCCACATGTACCAGATGTCTTTCTTTTCTTCTTAAATTCTGTGTCAAGCCAACACTGTCACGTTGGGACGGAGTAAGAGTTAATAATACCTTAGCAACATCACGATTAAGTTTCTTAGAGTTAATAATACCTTAGCAACATCACGATTAAGTTTCTTTACAGTATTGGATAGCGCTGCATTCTCTTTCACCAAACCCTCCTGCAAAAATTCAAACACTATCAAAAGGTCAACCCCTAGTCCAAGAAGAAGAAGATACAACACGAAGCCCAAATGGGTGTCGGACCTTTTCCTGCTCGGCGCGGGAAAGCTTGTCGGATGCGTCGGAGAGGGAGGAGTCGAGGGAGTCGAGCTGGGAGTGAAGGTCGGAGATGACGTCATCCCTTTCCGACAGCTGGCGGTGGAGGGCGTCGGCTTCCGATTCCAAGGCGGAGATGCGCGTGGAAAGAGCAATGGAGGTGATCTTACGCGCCACATCCAACTGTTCAAACGGATCTGACGGCAGTACTTCCAATACTTCATCGGGAAGATCGAATTCCTTAGCCAACATTTTTTTACTTGGTTTTCTATAGTACAAGTACTATATTATTTTGTTTTGTTTTGTTTTCACAACTCCCCATTTTGTCTTTGTGTCTGTGGAATAATTGGTATAGTTCTGTTAGTATGAATTTTTTTGTGAAGGTGAGGAGGATAAGGTTATTTTTGGATTTATTTGTTCATTTCCATGTGTGGTTGATTTTCTACTTTCTAGAAAGGTTTCTTGTTTTGTCATGTTTGTGCGTGGTTGCTTCTTAGAACATGTTTGGGTTAGTCAATTCAGAGCAGTTAATAAGTACTATGTGTTGAAAAGTACTTTTAGTATTGAAATTGATTAAAAAATAAGTAGTTATATATTTGAATAAAAACGTTGAAATTAATAATAAACAGCTGAAAAATTGGGTATATAAGAATTTTATTCTAAAAAGAAGTATTTTAGGGATAAAATAGTAAATATTTTGGTCAAACCTAAAGTATTTATAAGCTAAAATTTAATAAGTAGGAAGAGACCAACTTATAGTTTTTGGCTTAATTTTAACTTATAAGTACTTAACTTATAAGTACTTTTAATGTTACCAAACGTGTAATAAGCTAAAAATTACTTATAAGCCAATTTGACCAGCTTATAAGCTTAGCCAAATACCCTCTTGGTTCTCTCCTTTTGGTAGTTTGCTTTATGGATGTTCATGCCTTGTTTAAAAATAAATCATATAACAGGAAGTTGATTAAAGATACTTTAATATATATATATATATATATATACACACTAATTAAAGAGAAAATTTTACGTTAGAACAATTGGGTTTCATATTTTTCAGTTTTATAGCCTATATTTCAATTTACAATCAATTAGCCCATAAATAATAGGCTAAGATCCAACTCTAATAGGTTCTCAAAAATTACTACTTTAATTTTTAAAAAAGATTCCTCAAGCTTTTAAACTAATTTTTGAATCATTACTTGTGACTCAAATATTGATTCAACGACGCAAATTCATTTGAGTGGTGAAAATTAGATTTTAACAAGTTTAAATATGTGAGTTTAAACTTGTGCGGTACCTCCCGACCTCCCTTTTTTACTCTGTACATCCTTTTACGTTTTCTATCTAAGCACCCCGTGTATGGTTTACTTTGTCGATTCCTAGCTTGCATCCTTTTGCGTACTCCGCTGGATTTCGTGGGTGCATCACTGTTTTTCGTAATCGGTTGGGGATAGTGGCCGCGGCGGGAGATGGTGGAGTAAGGTCATGTCCTCGGAGGGCAGGGGTGGGGGCAGGGGCGAGCGGGGGGCTGGGAGCGGTTATGCGGGTAGGGCCAGAGGCAAGGGTGGAAAGAGGGTAGCGGACAATCATAGATTAAGGATCGGGTCGTGGAACGTAGGCACTCGGACGGGTAAGTCCATTGAGTTGGCGAAGATTCTTCAGAAGAGGAGGGTTAACATAGCCTGTGTCCAGGAGACTAGGTGGAAAGGGTCGAAGGCAAGGAATGCATACGGGTTTAAGTTGTGGTATTTTGGGGTCGTGAGAGGTAAGATTGGAGTGGGCATATTGGTCGATAGGGATCTAAGGGAGTCCGTGGTCGAGGTTAGGCGAGTGAATGATAGGTTAATGTCTATTAAGTTGGTTATTGGGGGTTGCGTCCTCAACGTCATCAGCGCCTACGCGCCGTAATCGGGCTTGGACGAGGATGATAAGAGGCGCTTTTGGGAGGACTTGGATGATATAGTGAGTAGTATTCCCCAATCTGAGAAGTTAGTTATTGGAGGGGACTTTAATGGTCATATTGGGGCTGATGCTGGTGGTTATGGTGAGGTGCACGGTGGCTTCGGCTTTTGGGTTAGGAACGGAGGAGGCACGTCACTACTTGATTTCGCCAGGGCTTCCGAGCTTTTGATTGTGAACTCGACATTTCAGAAGAGGGAGGAGCATTTGGTCACCTTCAAGAGTTCGGCAGCGAGGACTCAAATTGATTACCTCCTCCTCAGAAGGAGCGATAGGGGTATGTTCAAGGACTGCAAGGTTATTCCGGGAGTCCCTTTCGACCCTTCATAGACTCCTAGTGATGGATGTCGGCCTCTGGGTGAAGAGGAAGATGAGGGGTGCTAGGGGTCAACCGCGGATTAGATGGGGTGTTTTGAATAAGGAGAAAGCTCAGGAGTTGGAGAGGAGGTTAGCTGAGGGCGGAGCTTGGAGAAGTTCTGGGGAAGCGGATGTTATGTGGTCAGAGACGGCGAACTTGGTTAGGGAGGTAGCACGGGATGTGCTCGGAGTAGCAAAGGGATATTCAGGCAGGCATCAGGGTGACTGGTGGTGGAACTATGCAGTCCAAGGAAAAGTGGAGGTAAAGAAGGCAGCATTTGCTAAGATTGCAGGGAGTACAAGCGAGGAAGAACGGAGAGCGAACAGGGAAATCTACAAGGCAGCGAGGAAAGAAGCAAAGATGGCGGTTACGGAAGCCAAAAACGCGGCGTTTGGTCGCATGTACGAGGGATTAGGGGAGAAAGGCGGGGACAAAGTTATTCCGATTAGCTAAAGAAAGGGAAAGGAAGGCGCATGATCTTGACCAAGTTAGGTGCATCAAGGGCGAGGATGGTAGAGTTCTGATGGGGTTTCAAGTCAAGCAGAGGTGGCAGGCATACTTTCGAGACTTACTTAACGATGTGGGGGATCGTAACATAGAGCTAGGGGAGTTGGGGTATTCAGAGCAACATAGAGACCTTGGGTACTGCAGGCGCATTAGGGCGGATGAGGTCATGGGGGCTTTGCGTAGGATGAGTAGGGGTCGAGCGACCGGGCCTGACGAGATTCCGGTAGAGTTCTGGAAATGCATGGGTAGGTCAGGAGTGGAGTGGCTCTCCAGGTTATTCAATGCGATCTTCAGGACCAAAAAGATGCCGGAGGAGTGGAGGTGGAGTACAGTGGTGCCCTTGTACAAGAACAAAGGTGACATCCAGTCCTGCAACAACTATAGGGGTATCAAATTAATAAGTCATACCATGAAGGTCTGGGAGCGGGTGATCGAGGAAAGGGTGAGGGAGATGACATCTATATCTGTGAACCAACGGTTTCATGCCGGGTCGCTCCACTACAGAAGCTATCCACCTTGTCAGGTGGCTGGTGGAGCAGTTCAGGGATAAGAAGAAGGACCTGCACATGGTGCTTATCGACTTGGAGAAGGCGTATGACAAGGTCCGAAGGGAGGTGCTATAGAGGTGCTTGGAGGCGAAGAGCGTGCCTGAAGCCTACATCAGAGTAATTAAGGACATGTACGATGGAGCTAAGACCAGGGTTAGGACGGTGGGTGGCGACTCAGACCATTTTCCAGCGGTTATGGGGCTACTTCAAGGATCAGCGCTTAGCCTTCTCTTGTTTGCCTTGGTGATGGATGCTCTTACCCGACATATTCAAGGAAATGTGCCTTGGTGTATGCTATTTGCTGATGACATAGTCTTGATAGACGAGACGAGGGTCGGTGTTAATGAGAGGTTAGAGGTATGGAGACAGGCTCTCGAGTCTAAGGGTTTCAAAATAAGCAGATCTAAGACAGAATACCTGGAGTGCAAGTGTAGCGCCGAGCCGAGCGAAGTAGGCAGGGACGTGATGATTGGATCTCAGGTCATCGCCAAGAGGGACAGTGTCAGATATCTTGGGTCGGTGATTCAGGGGGACGGAGAGATTGATGGGGACGTCACTCATCGTATAGGAGCGGGGTGGTCAAAGTGGAGGCTTGCATCAGGAATCCTGTGCGACAAGAAAGTTCCATAGAAACTCAAGGGGAAATTTTATAGAGTTGTGGTTAGACCGGCCATGTTGTATGGGGCGGAGTGCTGGCCAGTGAAGAACTCTCATGTTCAGAGGATGAAGGATGCGGAGATAAGGATGCTTAGATGGATGTGCGGGCTCACCAGGTTAGATAAGATTAAGAATGAAGTTATTCGACAGGAGGTGAGGGTGGCCCCGGTGGATGAGAAGATGCTAGAAGCGAGGCTGAGGTGGTTCGGGCATGTACGGAGGAGAAGTCCTGATGCCCCGATGAGGAGTTGTGAGCGGCTGGCGATAGTCGGCCCACGGCGAGGCAGAGGGAGACCTAAGAGGTATTGGGGAGAAGTGATTAGGCATGACATGACTAGAATGCGGGTTTCTGAGGACATGGCCCTTGATAGGAAAGTCTGGAGGTCTAGTATCAGGGTTGTAGGATAGGGGCCCCTAGAGTTTTTCGTACTCCTCACCCGGGGTTAGGTGAGGCTTGGCAGGGCTATCCATAGATGATTTGTGTATTGGATTGTGTCTCCCTTATTGTAGTTATCTATGGTAGTTACTGTCTGATATTGTTGCATGCTATTTTATTTATTTATTTATTTATTTATTTATTTTTATTTATGGTTCTTATGTTTAGATAAATTTTTATGCTATTTCTGCTGAATCAACTAATGTCCTTTTGTTGTTGTTTTTGTTTTTGTTGTTCCTTTCCTTCACTGAGCCGAGGGTCGATTGAAAACAGCCTCTCTGCCCTTTCGAGTAGGGGTAGGGCCCGTCTACATATTACCCTCCCCAGACCCCATCTTGTGGGACTATACTGGGTAGTTGTTGTTGTTGTTGTAGTTGTAAATATGTGAGTTTAAATTTCGAATTTGATTTTGTGAGAAATTTGGAGTGGATGTTATTTAGACTTGTTAGAAATAGTATAAGGAGGTATATAGAATTTGAAGTCATTTAATGGAGATTTAGGCTGATTTTGAATAAGAATTTGTAACTGAAAATCGTGGAAAAAGTTCGTGTACATGCACTTGTACAAACGTGTATAAAAGTTTATAATAGTGTATAAGGTGTATTTTTACACTCATATACAATATTATACATAATTATACAAAAAATTGATTTCGTCTTCTTTCTTACGTCTTTTCTGAATTTAACTCAAATTCTGCTCAAATTTACTCTAAATCACTTCAAATTTAAATTTTGAACTCCTTTTGATATTTTCAATCAATTGGAACAATACCCAATCCAAACAACTAACAAATTCAAAAAAATCTATTTTCAAAAGCAAAGCTTTGAATGGTCTTCAATGGTGGACTTCTACTCTTTAATTTTTTTCATTGCAAGCAAGTGACACAAGAGGAGAAGCAAAAAATACATGGCCCTTTAGAGCATATGTAGAAGATGTAAGAAGAAGAAAGAGGGAAAGCAATAGTTTTGAGAACAAAGAATTAACTCCATAGCTTTTAGAAACAATGGTTGTAAAAATATAGATTCTGAATTTGCAAATACTTTTAAAATATATACAATGTGGGCTAGGTGGGGTAAAACTTAAAAATATGGGCCTTTTTTGTGATGGTGTAAAGTTACGTATATTTTTTTGTAATTCAAGCATGAAGGTCCTTAGCAAAATATCGTTTGTTTTTTTTTACCCTTTTAAAATAAATTTCACACTTGACAAAATAGTCATTTAATAAATTTTCTAATGTAGAAGTTCTAAACCAACTAAATTTTGTAAATTATTTTCCTAATATTAAATTCTAAATCAAGTAAAATTCTGTATACTAAAAAATCCATGTCTAGACTTCTACATAATAAAGCCTAACGTTTGCTATAAATATAAAAGAACTAAACGAAATTTCCTTTTTTGAGAAAAAGATTACTTGCGACTAATCGGTTGTAGATTGCTTTGTTGGATAATGAAGTATCATTTTTTTTTAATAAACAGCTTTCTATTTCATTTCGTCAAAAAAGTATACGTACAAAGTATAGATGCTGACCATCTATTCTCGTATGCTATACACAGTCACCACCCTATTATCATTCTAGGAAAAAACAAAACACACTATGATAATACGTTTGATACAAGTACAACTATCGTGAAGAAAGTCTATCTCATTTTAAAACTAGGGAAAATGATCTAAGCTTTGTAGGACAGCCCTCCACTTATGCCTTGAAGGCCCTCTGCAATGGAGATGGACTACGATTTCCTTGCATACAGTGTCTCTCATCAACATGCCTCCCTGGAATCTCAATTTATTATGCTCCCTCCATATCGTCGGCACCAGAATCCCAAATAGGTAAGCTGTAATTTCTGCTAAACCATTTCTACTCTTCGCCTGCTTACTAATCCACGCACATTCCTCCTGCCAGTCGGCAATGGTACGCTTATAGCCCAACCAGTTGAGGAGTCGATACCAGAGCTCTTTGGTTTTCAAACAGTCAAAGAAAAGATGCTCAAAAGTCTCTCGATACAGACCACAGAAAATACAATCTTGTGGAACCAAAACATTTAGCATCTGGAGTCGTTCCACAGTTGCAAGTCGCATATGTAAAGCCATCCATAGTATAAACTTATACCTGGGATGTAGTTGAGGCTGTAATATGATTGATTTCTACTGGACCTTGCTGCATTGAGGAAGAAGCTGTCTGTATAGCTTGTTAATGCTGAAGGACTCTCCCTATTGCACCTGCCTCAATCTCTTTTCCAGATTTCCACTAAGTGTTGCAATACCATTAATCAGACTCTTCGACTCAAAAATTTTCCTGATTGCCCACGCAGCAGCCCTAGGCACCAACATGTCTTCAAAACAGTGATTCTTGACATAGAAAGTATGAACCCACTTTATCCATAGGCTATCCTTCTTCTTAGTCAATGCCCACAAATGCTTGACCACAACAGCTTTGTTCCATTTAGCTAGGTCTAAACAATCAGACCCCTTGCACTGTAAGGCAAGCACATAGTGTCCCATGCAATCAGGGCCTTTTTTAGACTGTGGCAAAACCAGTCCACAGATAGGATCTGCAGATGGCCTCTGTCATCTTCAAAATTTCTTTGGGCAAAAGAAAAATCTGGGACCAGTAGGCTTGAATACCAAACAGTAAAAATTTTATCAATTGAAGCCGACCAGCATAAGATAGAAGCCTTGACGACCAACAGTTTATTTTATGTGTAATTTTCTCCACCAGTGGCCAGCACTGAGCAATGGACAGCTTCTTTAAATCCAGAGGCATCCCCAAATACTTGAAAGGGAGACTGCCTTCTGGAAATCCCATTATCTGAAGAATCTCCTGTTTCTTCCAGTTGTTTATATCTGCTAAGTACACTGCACTTTTATCAACGTTTGCGTGAAGACCAGAGACCTTGGAGAACTCCTGAAGAATCTGTTTCAGAAGGCTGACTAATTGAATATCAGCCTTGCAGAACAAGAGGAGATCATCCGCAAAACAAACATGTGCTGCACCCAACTTCTTGCATTTAGGATGGAACCTGAAGTCTTTCTTCATCATCATTTGCACAAGCTGTCTACGTAGATACTCCATTGCCAGAACAAAGAGGTATGGTGACATCGGGTCACCTTGTCGTAGACCTCTTTTCCCTTAAATGGAGTAGTGAGACCTCCATTGAAATTGAGAGAATAGGTTACAGTTGATATACATTCCATTTTCCAACCTATAAACTTAGAAGGGAACCCCAGATCCTGCAGCAATCTACTAAGAAAAACCCATTCAACTGAGTCGTAAGCCTTCTTTATGTCCACCTTTAGCACACACCTAGGAGAAAGGCCCTTCCTGGAATAGCCCTTGACCAATTCTTGTGTGAATAATATGTATCAATAATGCTACGACCCTCGATGAAAGCTGACTGTGACTTGCCCACTAGAGAGTCAATAACCCCTTTCAACCTAACTGTAATAATCTTTGTGAGGATCTTGTACAGAGTTGTGCAGCAAGCAATTGGCCTGTAATCCTTGACTTTGGTTGGATTCTGTACCTTGGGAATTAGAGTTAGTGCAGTGCTACTAACTCCAGAGTGTAGTTTCCCAATTGTAAAGAATTCTGTAACAGCTTCACAAATGCCATCCCCTACAATATGCCACTGCCTGATAAAAAACTCCACTGGGAAACCATCCACCCCAGGTGCCTTGTCATGTGGCATGTCTTTTATTGCCTGAAGTATTTCCTCCCTTGTTACTGGTTGCACAAGAGCATCCTTCTATTGTAAAGTGAGACACCCCTGATGAATTATTTCAGTGTTTGGACATTGGATGGTGCTATTGTTTCCCCGCAGTAGTGACTTGAAACATGCAACAAACTCTGCTTCCACCTTCGTGGGATCAGACAGCTTAATCCCCTCTTCGGTATATATAAAATTGATAGTGTTGAAGCTTGTCCTCATCTTTAGTTGAGCATGAAAGTATTTTGTATTGGCATCTCCACAGGTAATCCAGTGAGCTCTAGATTTCTGTTGTAGGATCTGCTCCTCTATATTTCTCCACTTCTCCACTTCTCCACCTCCACAAGTAACAGTCTCTCCTGATCAATCAACCATTTATCCATACAATTTGATTTCAGTTGGAACTGTATGGTTTCTAGCTTCTGCCTTGCCTCATTGAGATGTAACCTATACTGTGCCATATAGGTATTCAGCTCCTTTAACTCCACTTTTAGGGTCTTCAACTTATTCCATATTCTGTGCATTTGCCCTCCCTGCTGATGCTGATTCCATGCTCTTTCCACAATGCCAGGGAATTCAGTATGGTCCATAACAGATGAATAAAGGTTTAGGATGATTGTTCCTTCTCTGTTCCTCAGGGGAACACTGCAATAGGATAGGGGAATGATCAGAGACTTACGGGATCAACATATCAGCTTCAATGTGACTATACTCCTGCATCCAGTGTACATTTCCAAAGGCCCAATCAATTCTGCTATACACTCTTGTCTCTGACTTCTGCTTATTGCACCACGTATAGAAACAGCCCATGCTCTTCAACTGAGAGAGTTGAAGAGCATTGAGAGTGTCCTGGAATCCTTGAATCTCATGCTGAACAACTGGGGCACCTATTCTGTCATCCGTGTGAAGTACATTATTGAAGTCTCCACTGATAAGCCAGCTGCCCTGAATAGTAGCCCCTAAGGTCACCAGTTTGGCCCACAATTGTTGTCTCTTGCTCAATTCATTATTAGCATATACAATTTTTAGCAATGTTCTAAAAGTAGAACCCCTTTCTTTAACCTCACAGTGAATAAATTGTTCATCAATCATCAAAACCTGCATCTCCACTTTTGAATTCCACAGTATCCAGATTCTTGCATTGGCATGCTCATTGTAGTTTTCAGTATGTCTCCAATCATTACCCAGCTTTGTGACAATCTGATTTACCTTTGCTTACTTACTTTAGTTTCTACACAACCCATACAATCTACTTTATGTTTATTCAGAAAGAGTCTCAGCTCCTTCTGTTTGTGGGCCTTATTTAGACCCCTAATGTTCCATGTGCAGACTATCATGACTGGGTGAAGCTGGAAGGGCCAGCGTCCCCTGGATCATCATCTATCTGTAGCAAAGAGAAGCTGTTGGTTGGGTTCAATGAAGCACCATCACATTGTTGTACATTCTTACCTTTTACTAAACCTCTGTCATTTACCCTGATGCCAGCTTTTTTATTCTGCTTACCTTCCTCCACTGATCTGTCAGTTCTTGCCTTCACATTATCCTTCTTTGTTTTTGGTATCCATTGCCATACCTCACTCTGCACTTTCTGCTTTACCCCTGCTGCCGTATGTTGGATCTTTGCTTCCTCTTCATTGCCCTGCCTCTTTTTATACCAGCAGTCCTCAGTGCTATGACCAAACCTAACACAGTCACTACAATATTTTGGCCTCCATTCGTATTCAATCTGTTGCATGATAACCCCCCTCTTAATATGTAATTCCAGAGTCTCAGGCAGAGGTTGGGAAATATCTGTTTCCACCAGCACTCTAGAACGAAATCCTCTCCTTTTCAACAGTGATTTTATCGGTGTACATAGGTTTCCCAACTACACTTGCTAGCTTCCCGAGAGCTTCAGTGGACCAATATCCCAAAGGTAGACCAGGGAAAGTGACCCATAAAGAAACTGCACTCACATTACCTGGTTCATACTTGAAGTCCATACTCCATTGTTGTAACATCAATGGTTTATTGTGAAAAGTGTATGGGCCAACCTGGAGAACAAGATCTCTTTCTTCATCATTATCAAATCTGAAAATATAATACTCTTCGTCATGATGCAGAATTTGAGGTTTCGGAACAAAATCCCAAACGTTTGTAATGAAATTGTCCATAGCTCGCTCATATCAAATCCATAGAATTTGAAGTATCATTTCTTATGTCCTAATTTTAGTATAAAAATACTTAACTTTTAAATAAATTTTTCTATCTATATTTACTGTTACAAAAGTAAGAAAAAGAACAAGAAGCTCATATAATTAATATTCTTTAGTTACAATTAGTGCAAACAAGTGTTAAGGAAAATTATAATTATAATACAATTTTAGAACATTATTTTATGTCTATTTTATTAGGATGCTAAGAATGAAAGCCTAATCAAAGCTAACGATACTATTAGAGAAGTAAATGAATTTAAGTGGACTTTATTTTCTAATTTCTCATGTTATTCAATGAGAATACGTGTCATATCTACTTTTGAAATTCTAATATAATTAAATTCTAGCTTTCTAGATATCGTTTTTTGTATAATATTTGAAAAGTACAATAATTAATAATAAGACAAATTACTGTAGCATATAAATTTTATTAAAATTAAATCTATGAAGTAATTCGGATATATTTTAAATTTAAGATATATTGGTCCAATAAATACTACGGGCTAATATAATTGAATTAATTATATAAATTCAATATATATGGATTAAATAAACAAGTCTTAATTCATTGGGCTAGCCTACTTAATTGGGCTAAAGTAATGAGCCTGATTCATTAGGCCTAAGATGTCATCTTCATAGAGGGCCAGTTTGGTGTCACGTGTCAAATGACGTAACACGCCAAGTTAAATTGAAGAACCAATAGTATCATGTCACGTGTCAAATTGACAATGCATGCCAAGTTACACTAAAAGGCCAATGAAATCGCTCCACGTGTGCGAGTGACATGTCCTGGCCAATCAAATGCGGTCATGTCACACTTCAATTTGATTGGTCGGAAAGAATTTGTTCTTATCATAACTCTTCCCTTCCACAACTATAAATAGGGGTCTTCATAACTCATAAAAAACACCAGAAGTTATAACAATAAAGAAGAAAGAGCTCGTGGATCAAGCAATGTAAATTCCTCCACAAGTTTCAAGCTTCAAGCAATCAAGTTCAAGTTCAAGCTTCAAGTTCAAGTTCAAGAAATTAATTCCAACCACAAGAACGAAGAACGAATCAAGGTCAAGTTTAAGAAATCAAGATAAAGCTCAAGAACAAGATCATCGTTCGTGGAAACAACTACATATTCAAGATCAAGCTCAAAGGCCCTTGAATATATTTACTGTTGAAAAGAAGAATCAGAAGATTCATAGAGATTGTACACTCAAATATTCAAAATACTATGATTGTTGCGATATTTTTCAGTCTTAATTTTATTTTCTCGACACAAATTTATTGTCTAGAAATTCTGTCATGCCCAGTGAGACAATCTCTACCTCTCATCTCAACTTTTCATTCACCAAATACCAATAACATTGAAGTGGATTTAAAGAAAATTAACTTCGGTTTAACTTCCACCAAGGCTGCTAACTCCAGGTTCTATGCTGATGTGGAAAGCATCATCGATGTCACCTTTGGAAGCTTTGGACCAGTTATGAGGGAAAAGCAAGCTCTTTAGACAACAAGCACCCGAAGTGTCAGCCGCATCGACTCCTATTTTCGGATCTTCATCCTCAAAAGGAGCAAGATCTTCCACAAGCGCATATGAAGGAGGAAGCGATGTTGCTTTAAAGATCAAGAAAACTCTTGCTCTGCTTGACCTCTCCAGCTCCAAGCACTTTACTGTGAAGGAAGATGATGATGCTTCAAGTGATGGATCCTCCCCACTTACACCACATAGCATGAGCCAATCAAGGATCAATTTGTGTGAAAATTCATGCTACTCTCCGTCATCCACGATAATCATGCAAGCCATGGTGACAAACACTTCATCTATGGAGGAGCAGTTGGCAAACTTGACAGAACAAATCGCTGGCTTGACCAAATGCATGCAAAATCAAAAGGCTAGAATTGACAAGCTAACAAACAGGGTGGGAATCTTGATTGAAGAAGAATCTACCCATGCACTCGGTAAGCTCCCAGAAGTTCTAGAGAGTGACTCTCCCCCAAGACAAGCAGCATCCACTAAGGCTATCCCTGTCTCATCTGAAGGGATGATTCTAATCGATCAACTGAAGGAGTTCATCGAAGGAACCATTAAGAACAAATACGAAGTTGCTGCCGAATCCTCCCTTACATATGCAAAGCCGTACACTACAAGGGTCGATATGTTGAAGATGCCTGTAGGCTATCAACTTCCAAAGTTTCAACAGTTTGATGGTAAAGGTAACCCAAAACAATATGTTGCGCACTTCGTTGAGATGTGCAACAACACTGGGACTTATGGAGATTACCTAATCAAGCAGTTTGTCCGCTTGTTAAAAGGAAATGCTTTTGGCTGGTATACAGACCTCGAGGCTGGATCTATCGATTGTTGGGATCAACTAGAGCAAGAGTTCCTCAATCACCTTTACAGTACGAGACGTACTATGAGTATGATGAAACCTACAAATACTCGTCAATGAGAGAGGGAACTAGTTATCGACTTTATCAATCGTTTGAGGAATGCAAGCCTCAACTGCAAAGACATGCTTAGTTAAGCTTCCATCATAGAGATGTGAATCCAAGGGATGCATTGGGGAGTGCGCTACATCTTGTAAGGTATCAAGCCTAGCACATTTTAAGAACTTGCAACTCGTGACCATGACATGGAATTGAGCATGTCCTCCGCTGGAAATAAAAGGTTGTCCATCAGTGAACCTTGGAAAGGGAATGACAAGTAAGAAGTCGAGAAGTGGGGCAAGTTTGTACCCAGGTCTGAAAGCAAAGAAGCTATGAATGTCCATACGTCACCTATGAAGTTCACAATGAAGGTGAGCAAGAAGAAGAGTATGAAATCCACTTCTTTTCAAGATAATTCAAGTGGAAAGTTAACTCTAAAAGAAATGCAGGAGAAAAAGTACCCATTCCTGGATTCTGATGTGCCAGCCATTTTTGAAGAACTCCTCGAGTTAAATCTCATTGAGCTTCCGGAGATGAAGCGGCCAAATGAAGCTGGGAAAACGAGTGACCCAAGTTACTGCAAATATCACCGACTTATAAGCCACCCGTTGGAGAAGTGCTTTGTCTTCAAGGACAAAGTTATGGACTTGGCTCGTGAAAAGAAGATCATGACTGAAGATGAGAAAGCAAGCGCGAACCAATTCTGTTTCACCTTTGGCTCATTCGGTGTAGATGAGTTATGCAGTTTAAATGGAATCAAAAATGAAGAATTACCAGTGAATAACAAAGTTGAAAATGATCAACCTGATAATGATGAAGGTTGGACGTTAGTGACTCCTCGTAGGTGCCACAAAAGGAGCCCACGGAAAGAATCAATAGAACAACCAACAAGGAAGATGATGGTAAAAAGACCTACGAAAAAAAATCCAATTAGGCATTTGAAGAAAGCAAAAGTGGAGATGCACCATTCTCAAAAGCCATGAAATCCAGTGACCTTGGAGGAGTTTATACCAAGTTGGTACCGCACGAAGATTTCCCATGACGGCATTGATGCCTCTTGTTTCCATGCTGACAAATGGGAAGAAAAGAGTGATGACCTACCGTTGGCACCATTTTCGAAAAAAGCCCCTCGAGTCCACTCCTCAAGAAGTTAATGCTTGTGAGAAAAGGTCAAGTTCACAAATGACGATCTTTTGCTAGGTGACACTCCCCATGACCGCCCATTGTACCTGGTTGGCTATATGCACGATGAAAGGGTAAATCAGATTTTGGTTGATGAAGGATCCTCAGTGAGCATTTTGCCAACCACAGTGTGAAAGAACTTGGTATTCCTATGAACAAACTCTCAGAAAGTCGTTTGATGATCCAAGGAATCAACCAAGGGGGCAACGATCCATAGGCACGATCAGCCTGGGAATCACTATTGAAGATATGCAATCAAGTGCATGGCTGCATGTGATAGACGCGAAGACTCCATACAATGTTTTTCTTGGGAGGCCTTGGATACATGAGAATAAAGTAGTTCCCTCTACCTACCATCAAAAGAACTTGATATTCCCATAAACGAACTCTCAGAAAGTCATGTGATGATCCAATGACTCAACCAAGGGGGGCAAAGAGCCATAGGCACGATCAACCTAGGAATCACTATTGAAGATATACAATCAAGTGCATGGCTGCTTTTGATAGACACGAAGAATTCATACAGTGTTTTTCTTGGGAGGCCTTGGATACATGAGAATAAAGTAGTTCTATCTACCTACCATAAATGTTTAAAATACTACAAGGGTGAAGTCGAGAAGATGGTAGTTGTTGACGATGCGCCATTCACCAAGGCTGAGTCACACTTTGGCAATGCAAAGTTCTACTTGAAGAACTGCATTGTGAAGGATCTGAAAACTGATGATGGCATGAAAATCAAGAATATGGAAGCCAAAGCTGCTAGTAATGACCTACAACCCAACGCAAATAAATATTATAATGGGAATATTACGTCTTATGGCAAGAAAGTAAGTCTGGCGCTTTAATATGCCCCTACAAGGAAGAAAGTCGAAAGTGAATCATCTAATCGCCAAGCCAACATGCTAAAGGATTTAACTCTTCCGGTCAAACGAATTGAGGCAGTAACGTCATCCCCAATGCCGCTTGCAGGGTTTGTAGCCCAAAATCATTTGCAGAATGTGGCACTCCCTACAAAGCGAACAGATGAAGGTTTTGACCCTAACACTTACAAGCTATTTGCAAAATTTGGATACAATCCCAATGAGTCGTCAAAGTTAGGGAAGCTTCGATCGGAAGCTACAACGAGGCAACCACGTGAAGGTTTGAGATACAAGCAACCGTCACTAGTGCGCATCTCAATAAGAAGGGAAAGCAACAATTATATCACTATAGAAGATGAATGAGCCGCTTCCAACAAGCCTTCTTTCTTTGATCGACTTGGAAGATCACATGTGTGGACCCCGTGTTTGAAAATTGGGTCCACTAAAGAAGGGAAAAAGTTGCGGAGAAATTTTCAAAGCATAAGAACACCCACTTGACCCAAAATCCAGGAGATCTCTAAGGATTTCCAAAGTTTGGTTCCTTTTAAAATGAGGTGACAAACAAAACTTGTGGTTTCATGTTAAGAAGTACTGAAGGTAAAGCCATATATTGTGGTCTATAAATTAAGGAACGTGATGAAGACGAAGAAAGTGTGGGTTCTTCCTATCATGTTACTGTAGAAGTCGAGAATGGAATTCCATCTTCGATGGAAGTTTATGCAGAATTGGAGGATATTTTGTCGTTTTATCACATATCCTTCAATGATGGGGACCCTCAAGAAAATGAAGATACGAAAGATGCTCCACCTAATCTTGAAGAAGGAATGAAGACGACAATTGATGCCTTAAAAGAAGTTAACCTTGGCACCGATGAGGAACCAAGACCCACCTACCTAAGTGCTTTACTAGAAGATGATGAAGAGAGAACTTATATTGAGTTACTCAAGGAGTTCAGGGATGTCTTCACTTGGAGATACAAAGAGATGCCTGACTTGGACTCGAAAATAGTAGTCCGTCACCTTGCAGTCAAAAATGGTGCTCGCCATGTTAAACAAGCTCAAAGGCGCTTTAGTCCAGACTTGGTTCCCTTGATTGAAACTGAAGTTAGCAAACTCATGGAAGTTGAATTTATTCAGGGAGTTAAATACCCAACACGGGTTTCAAGTATTGTCCTTGTATGGAAGAAGAATGGCCAGATTCGAGTATGCGTTGACTTTAGGGACCTCAATAATGTGTGCCCCAAAGATGAATTCCCGCTTCCTATTCCAGAGCTGATGATCAATGCTACTACTGGTTACGAGGCAATTTTTTTCATGGACGGTTCGTCAGGCTATAACCAAATTCGCATGGCACCAAAAGATGAAGAGATTACTGCATTCCGCACCCCTCAGGGTATTTATTGCTATAAGGTAATGCCTTTTGGCTTGAAGAATGCTGGTGCTACTTATCAAAGGGCTATGCATAATATTTTCGACAATCTTCTCCGCAAGAATGTCGAAGGCTATGTTGACGACTTGGTGGTGAAATCAAGAGAGAAGGGCGACCACATAAAAGACTTGAGGATAGTATTTGAATTGCTCTGGAGGTACCAACTTAGGATGAATCCGTTGATATATGCCTTTGGAGTTACTTCTGGAAAGTTTCTTGATTTCATTGTTCGACATCGAGGGATCGAAATTGATTAAGCCAAAGTGGATGACATTTTGAAAATGCCTGAGCCTCGAGATATCCATGAACTGAAAAGTCAGTAAGGAAAGCTAGCATACCTTAGAAGATTCATATCAAATCTAGCTGGGAGGTTCCAACCATTTAGTCGCCTTATGAAGAAAGGCATTTCTTTCAAGTGGCACCAAGCTTGTAGCAATGCCTTCAAAAGTATCAAAACCTACTTGATGAAGCCTCCAGTTTTAGCAACTCCTATACCTGGAAAGCCATTGATACTATATATTGCAGCGTAGGAAAGTTCTATTGTAGCACTGTTGGCCCAAGAAAAGAGTAAGGGGAAAGAAAACTCTCTTTACTACTTGAGCTGGATGATGACACATAACGAGTTGAATTATTTGCCAATTGAAAAGTTGTGTTTGGCACTAGTCTCCTCAATTCAAAAGTTGAAGCATTACTTTCAAGCTCATGTTGTCCATCTTGTTTCTAAAGCAAATCCCATCAAGTTCGTGATGTCAAAACCTATTCTTAGTGATCGACTAGCGAGATGGCACCTCCAATTTCAACAATTTGAGATTTTGTGCATCCCTCAAAAGGTTGTAAAAGGACAAGCATTGGCAGACTTCTTGGCAGATCATCCAATACCTGATGATTGGGAGCTAACTGATGAACTACCTGATGAGGATGCAATGGTCATTAAAGTTCAACCTCTATGGAAGATGTACTTTGATGGTGTTGCATATCGTGGGGGACCCGGGGCTGGCATAGTATTTGTCACTCCTCAAGGTGAAGTCTTGCCCTACTCCTTCACCTTGACCCAACTCTATTCGAACAATGTTGTTGAGTATCAAGCATTAATACTTGGGCTTGAAATGGTTGTTGATATGAAGCAATTGCAATTGCAATTGCAATTGCAAGTCTTTGGTGACTCCCAGTTAGTGTTCAATCAACTTTCGGGTAGTTACAAGGTAAATAAGCCTAAACTACGCCCATATCATGATTACGCTAAAAAGTTGGTGGGGTGGCTCGGTGATGTGACTATTCAACATGTGCTAAGGAAAGAAAATAGTAAGGTTGATGCCTTAGCTTCTCTAGCTTCATCATTAGCCCTGCCTGACCAAGCGCAAGTTACCGTCTGCCAAAAATGGGTAGTACCGCTATCAAATGAGGCTGAAAGTGAAGAAAAAGAACTCAAGCATCTTGTTGTTGTTTTGAAGTTGAGAAAGAATAATGGCGGCAACCCATTATTGACTACTTATTCTATGAGATACTTCCAGAAAATCCAAGGAGAAGGACTAAAATCTGTCATCGTGCACCTCGCTTCTTTTACTACAAAGATACTCTATATAGAAGGTCGTTCGAGGGAGTACTCTTGCGATACCTAGGAGAAGAAGAAGCTCTCCAAGCTTTGCAAGAGGCACATTCTAGGGTATATGGGTTACACCAGTCTGGACCAAAGCTCCACATTCATATAAAAAGGATGGGATTATTGGCCAACGATGGTAAAAGATTGCTTGGACTACGCTCGAAGATATAAGGCTTGTACCATGCGAATTTTATTCATCAACCTCCTGAAGTTTTGCACTCGACTGTTGCATTCTGGTCATTTGATGCCTGGGGATTGGATGCTATTGGATCACTACCAAAGTCCTCTGGTGGGCACCTATACATCTTGGTTGCAACTGGCTACTTCTCAAAATGGGCTGAAGTTGTTGCTCTTAAGGAAGTAAAGAAGGAAAATGTTACAAGTTTCATCCGAGTAAACATTATTTATCACTTTGGCATTCCTCATTACATAATAACTGATAATGGAAAGCCATTCGATAATAGGTTGATGAACAAGATTTGTGATCTCTTTGGCTTCAAGCAACGTAACTCTTCGATGTACAATACTGCCGCCAATGGTCTAGCTGAGGCATTCAACAAGACTCTATGCAACTTGTTAAAGAAAGTCGTCTCCAAATTCAGACGAGATAGGAATGACCGCATGGAAGAAGCTCTATGGGCATATAGGATGACTTACCGTACACCAACACATGTTACTCCTTATTCACTCATTTATGGAGTCGAAGCCATCTTGCCACTTGAGCGTCAAATACCTTCGTTACGATGGCTATTCAAGAAGGGATCACTGATGAAGAAAATGCTCGACTTCGATTAGCAAAGTTGTAAGCTCTTGATGAAAAGAGATTGGAAGTTCAACAAGACTCTTGAATGTTATCAAGCTCGATTATATCGCGCCTTCAATAAAGAGTTCACCCGAGATCCTTTCAAGTAGGAAATCAATTCATTACCGTACAAAGACCCATAATTACTTCCCATAAACTTGTAGGGAAGTTCACTTCAAAATGGGATGGGCCATATGTCGTACAAGAAGCTTACTCAAGTGGGGTTTACAAGCTGGTTGATGCAGATGGCATGAGAATCGGCCCCATGAATGGCAAATTCTTAAAGAAGTATTATCCTTGAAATTGTGACGCTCCTCGACGTACGAGCCTACACTGCAAGTCATGACGCTCCTTGGCGCACGAGCCTAAACTGCATGTTGCTACACTACTAGCCTGCATGAGTCTAAACTGTGTACGGCATATATATATATATATATAAGTCTGCTAGGTTGAAAATCTCGAAAGAGGCGGCGTAGGAAAACGTTAGGACGTAAAAAAAGAGTCCGCTAGGTTGAAAACTTCGAAAGAGGCGGCCTAGGAAAAAGTTAGGACATAAAAAGATCACCCAGTATGAACTACGGTATGACTTTATCCTCTTTACCGACGTACATAGGAAGCTTAGAGTTTAATTCTAAGTTCAGTCGCATAAGTTCAAAAGATATGTATTGCCCCGATTGTTGTTCAAATGAAGTATGAAGGAATGTAAGATCAAGCTGAAACGCCATGCTCCTGTTGAACTTTAATCTCATTTGATTTAAAGGGGGAAACCTTCCATGGTAAAATGATATTTTCAATGGGCCGTTTTTAGGAGGATGTCAAGTATTTGTATTGAAGTCCAGGGATTCTCTATAAATTCAGGTTCGCCAACCTTCAAGTTTGTTGGTCTCCAAGTCCGGACTCTGCCTTAAAAAAAGAGGAAGAGAAGATATGCGTCAAAAGGAAACACAAGTATAAGAAAAAGATTGCTTGGCACTATGTTTCAAATTTTTTGAGACTTGAACTCAAGATATTTGTGATAATATAGCTCTTAAATTCCAATTAATGGCAAGTAAGACATCCTCCGACCTCGAGGCTTCCATACCAAGATACAAAAGTTTTGGTGAAGTCGCGCAATCTGAAACCGTCAGCGTGTCAGAATTTTATGTTGAATTTGGAATATTATCTGAAACTATCCTTAATATGTTAAATTTTGCATTTTGGATATGTTCAAGATGTTGAAGTCTAGTTTTCAAGAAATTAAATGGTTAATAATTTCAATGTTTCTACGCCAAGATATATATTTTTTGGTGAGACAACGCATATTTGGAATTGATAGCGTGGTGCAATATAAAGTTTATTTCAAAGTATTGTCTGAGATGATTCTGAAGTTGTTTGACTAAGAGTTTTGGATATGTTATAGATCTTGAAATATAGTTTTTAATAAATCCAGCGGTTTATAATTTCGACGTTCCTACACCAAAATATGATTTTTTTTGGTGAGACTGCGCATATCTAGAATTGATAACCTGGTGCACTATATAGTTGATTTCAAAATATTATTTGGGACGATTTTGAAGTTGTTTGATTAAGAATTTTGGATATGTTCTATATATTAAAGTCTAGTTTTCAAAAATTAAATGTTTCATAATTTTGATGTTTTTACACTAAGATATGACTTTTTTGGTGAGACTGAACAGATCTGAAATTTCCTACATGGTGGAATCTATAGTTGGTTTTAAAATATTACCTGGGTCGATTCTGAAGGTGTTTGATTCTATGTTTTGGATACGTTTTAGATATTGAAGTCTAATTTTCTATAAATCCAACGGTTTGAATTTGGACTCTCCCAAGATAAGATATGAATCTTTCATTACAAGTGTGTAAAGCGGAAAATTATGAAACTAAGATAAATATCGGGAAATGTAAAGCAAAAGAGAAGCAATATTATTTAAGACGAAATAAATAACCACTAGGTCAATCTAATATAAAGATAAAAAGGGAGATAATACTAATAGCTTAATCTAAACAAAACTTGTAGTTGATCAATTCTTGACAGCTAGTCTCCAAGTTCTTCTTTTTTTCCTCCAAATTGGCCGAATCATCAATAGTCAACAACTTTACGTTGTCATGTGAAGAGACCTCAGTCTCGGCAGTTAAAATTTTTGCTTGAATCTCTTCAATCTCCTTTTGAGTCGCTTCTATAACACCTTCGAGGTTCTCTCTGTCTCTTATTGTAATGTCTGCAACTTTTTCACAAATCACTTCTGTTTCTTTTCACTAAAGGAAACTTTGTTGACTTTCTTACTCGCTTCAAGTTGAACAATTCGAGACGCTCTTTAGCTTTGGAAATCAGCTCTAGCTTCTCATCTTCACTTGTCTTATCAGCCATATCGGATCGCTCTTGGTCATGTAATGCGGCAAGTTCAAAAAGAGAATATAGTAAACCTTCTAATGAAGAAAGATCCAAAATATTCGTCTTCTTCATATCCTCAAAAATCTCAATGATTTTCTCCCTATAAGTTGAAAGCAATTCCGGACGAGTTTTGGAGAGCCTATTGAAAATATCCTCCCAAAGTCCCAAGATGAATTTCTTTTTGCGATTAAAAACAATATTTTTTTCCTTCAAATGTAGATACCGACGTAATTGTCATCGGTGGAATGCGAATTATCTCATTTAGAGTTTGTCTTTTTAGGGATTTGTAATAAGGAAGAGTGACACCTTTGAAGATGAATTCACTTTATATGTAGGCCCTCCAATAGATTCATCACTCACTTGCGACTTGTCGTATGGGGATACCATCAGATGCCCAATGGCATTTGACTGCAAAAAGAAAAGGCAGAGAAAATAAGTAATTAAAATAAAGCTACTTATAAAAAAGAAGGGAAAGGCAAGGTGATTGTATTTTACCTCTTTGTTACAAGCTGTATGCATTCTTGAGGGACTATCAACACTTTGAACCTCTACGACCTCTACTGGGTTAGGCCGTTTCCTTTTCCAATTTTGATCTTCATTGGTACTCTGACTTGTATCTTGAGGAACTTGTCTGTTAACTGGAAGAGCATGAGGTTGTTTCTCTATATCTTTTGTAGTGCACGTCACTTCTTTCAAATCTGTCTTTGAGGATTTAAGCTTCCTTTTTTATGTTGTATAACTATTTTTGGGATTGGAGTTGGTGGTTCTTTGACTTTTGAGAGAGTGTTTGTAACACTTTTATCTTCACCTCCTAAAGGCGTAGTATACTTTGGTCTAACATTGTCTAGATCTTGTAAATTATTCTCGAGAAACTTTCCATTCGTTTTCTCCCATCAAGACATATAATTGGCGGAGAAAGGCTTCTCCATAGGATCTCCCGTTGGGGGAAAAACCGCATGTGACATAGACCGATACAGTGTACACATCCTCAAAAATCTGATTCATTCATCTAGTGAGGCGCTACGGATATCATTCTCCAGGAAACCGAGAACGTACTGGTAAACCCAAATTGACGACCAAACTGATGGGGGCTATATGGATCGATGATGAATGAGTTATCCTACCTCAAAGGAAGGTGATTAAAACTTAAGCTCACGAAGTAATTTAACAGTAATTTGACTCCAACTCTTTTGGGGTATTATTATCCACATAATAATAAGGACGAGAATTGGTTAAAACTGTTGGTGTCCAAACTATATCCTCCCTATTGTGGATGCGTTTTCTTGCATCCTTCTCGTCAAAGTTCCTCGCAACTCCCTCTCCAGAGTATGCTACCATTAAAGGGACAGACGGACCCTTAGCAAGTAGATAATGAGTTTTAAGGTAATGTGCAAGCCAGCCGTAAATATAATAGATAAGAAAAAAAACTTCGACCTGATCAAGTATTGAAGAACACGAAATCTTATTCAAACCATGATAAATACTGACCAAAACTGGGATTGCAAGGCTAATCTTTCGCCCTTGCCATCTTAAAAGTCTCGGGACGAATGAAGTTCGATGCCTTATTGGGAAATACAAAAGCACATAACCAAATTGATAAGAATATTGTTCTATATGTTTCATCTTTCTTGTAAGACCTCATCCTAAGCTTGGAGAATATAGCTTCTTTATCACTCTACCACCTAGCTGTCTCAAGAATAACTCCGTTAGGAGTATGTGTTGATTTTAGGCGCGCATATTTCTTTTCCTTTCGCAGTGGGGCAGGTTTATATATTAAAACTTTTTTTATACCAGAAATTTGTCCACTTGCTCAACGAGACCTTTTTGTTAACACTCCTACCTTCCTTAAGGTGATGAAACGCAGCAAATAAATACTCGCAAGATCAAGGAATGAATCTCATCTGTTTTTCGTCTAAACCGATAAGTTCTCTTGTCTCAGGTACCACTTCTTCGTACGGAGAACCCACGATGGGCAGACCACCAAGGATATATAGGTCCCAAAGAGAGATAGATAGTTCCCCAGCTGATGTAAGAAGTGTGTTCCTCTTGGGACGCCAAGCCTCATAAAATGCTTGTAAAATGTTCAAGTTTTGATAGTAAGTGAAAAGTGAGGCATAGACAACATTATAAATCTTTGATGTACTTAGGGTTTGTTGGCTTTCGTCAAGTACATCTTCAGTCCACTCCTAATATCCTAGAATATGATGATACTCGCCCTCGATTGTTATTGTGTTTCCCCAACATACTTCGCCTTGAATTATGCGACACCCTAAGTTTGGAAGGGTGCTAACAATGTTTTCGTGGCGATGGTTTGGCGCTTGGAGAAACCACATTTTGGAAAATGGATTAGAAGTAGACTTGTACTCCAAGGATCAGTTTTCTACATAAAGAGAGTTCCTCAAAGAAGGCCATGATACCGGCCAGCTTGGGGGTGTGAACCAATAGCTTGGTTTATTTTATGCAATTTCTTTGGGCTGCAAAAGAGTAGAAAAAAAAGGTACAACTAAAATGGGCGCAAAATTCTAAATGGATGAAATGACCTCTAACATTTGATCCACATTGAGAGTAACCTCTCCGATAGTCGGACCATTTTGAGAGTAATCTCTCCTATAATTAGGCCACATTGAGAGTAGTCTTTCCGATAGTCGGGCCGTTTTGAGAGTAATCTTTCCGATAGTCAGGCCACATTGAGAGTAATCTCTACGATAGTCGGGCCATTTTGAGAGTAATCTCTCCGATAGTTGGGTCATTTTGAAAGTAATCACTGCGATTGTCGAGACACATTGAGAGTAATCTCTCCGATAGTCAGGCCATATTGAGAGTAATCTCTCCGATAGTCGGGTCACGTTGAGAGTAATCTCTTTGATAGTCGGGTCGGGATAGATACTCATCCTCTTATACCCCAAGATCGTCTTCTTCATGTATGAATCATCTTATTGAATAACAACATATTTTTCTTGTTTGACCAAAAAAAGAAGAAAAAAAAGAAGCAAATAAAACAAAGAAGAAAAAAAGTAAAATAATTTACCTTCTCGTGACTACTTTTCAGGGTTGTTCGCAAGAACCATAAATTAATGATCAAACTACGTCAGAGTAAGGGATTTATATAGATTCCCAAGGGCGGCTACAGAAAATTTATGGTCGATGTAGGATATTGCAACAATATGACTTCGAAAAGGACTCGAATAGTTGAGAGGCGGCTATGATAATTAATGTTACCAACATGGAGGCAATAACATTCTTTAGAAAAGAATCATATCATCTCCCAGAAAAATTTGGATTGGGATGACGTCAAGGAATAAGAGAATGCCAAGTTGAATTCTTTGCAAAGAAGGATTTAAAGGCCCAAAAAACCGTTGGCAGCATTCCATGTTAAAAGTTTCATCATGCAAACATAGTTTCATTACGTAAGTTCCAAACTTGCCTAGAAGGCCGTATTCGGTGATGGGCCCGGGCCTAAACGGGCCTGACGGGCTGGGCCTGGCGGTTTCGGGCTTGGTGTGCCGGGTCTGGCGGGCCTAATGGGCATGACGGTCCTCACAGTAGAGACCGGCCCGTTACGGGCCTAAGCACACTGCAGTCCTGGGCCTGGCGGGCCTAATGGGACTGATGGGGGTTTTTTTTTTTAAGTCAATATCTTGTATAGTAGTAATTAGTATAGTGTAGAATATATTTTATATGGTGTACTAAGTTATTAGTATAGTATATATTGTGTTGTAGTAATTAGTATATATTGTATATTATGTATATATTGTGTTGTAGTAATTAGTAGATATTGTATGTTATGTATATATGGATATATATATATATATATATATATGTATATGTATATATATATATGTATATATATATATATGTATATATATATATATATATGTATATATATATATATATATATATATATGTTATGTATATGTTGTGTTGTAGTAATTAGTATATATTGTATGTTATGTATATAATGTGTTGTAGTAATTAGTATATATTGTATATTATGTATATAGTGTGTTGTAGTAAGTAGTATATATTGTATGTTATGTATATATGGATATATGTTATGTATATAATGTGTTGTAGTAATTAGTATATATTGTATATTATGTATATAGTGTGTTGTAGTAAGTAGTATATATTGTATATTATGTATATATTGTGTTGTAATAATTAGTATATATTGTATATAATGTATATATTATGTTGTTGTAATTGGTATATTGTGTTGTTGTAATTAGTATATTGTGTTGTATATTATATATTGTATGTTATATATTGTATGTTATATAAATATTCAAGGATTGATATCGAAGTAAAGACAAAGAAATATTGAGAAAAAAGATATTCAAGGATATGATAAAGAGCATATTTATTGACCAAAATGGCATATCTTTCTTAGTCTTCCTTCCCCCAATGGAATGAGCACAACAAGGTACTAATACCACCATTAAAAGGAAAAAAAACTAAAAAGAAGACGTGCTAATGTACAAGTTACATCATAATTTACGTTGTATCTCTAGCAAATCTCATAAATCTGTCAAGGTTGGGAGGAGGTTGTGTTGGCGGTGGTGGAAATGAAGCTTGTTCATCACCACTTCCGGGTGAAGCCGATCCCTCAGAAAGTTCTGCTATCATTTCTTCATATGCCTCATCTATTGCCGGTTGTGATTCTGCTATGCCAAGGTTACTTCTTTCCGCGCGGATCCAATCTTTAAGAAGTACTGATTTTTCCAAAGCTCTCCCGCATCGACACTATGTGATCACCGATTTGTAGTCTTGCTTGACTGAAAGCGCTCTCCGATGCAACAGTTGAAGCTTGAATTGACAAAACATCCCGAGCCATCCTTGCAAGAACGGGAAAATGCTTTTCCCTTGACTTCCACCATTCCAAAAGATCGAAAGAGCCGTCTGGATTCTCCTTTTCTAGTCCCTGTGACAAGTAAACTTGAAGCTCATTTAGATGGAAAATTTCATCAAAATTATCACCTTGAGAACCCCGGAACTCCGTCCACGATTTAAGAGCTGTTAAGCCAGCAGCTCTTTTAGACGATTGTGATTTAGACGAAGTAGAGGTTGGAATATTTGGCCTAGCATGCTCTAACGCATGTTTATAAGCATTATAAACAGTTTTAGCATTAATTTTAATTGATGCTTTCGCATATGCAAGTGTAGAAATTTCATCTTCTGAAAGATCTAAAGCTTTATAAATATTAGAATACCAAAAGTGAGGACCTCCTAATTTCATTGTTGGATTTAACATAGCAGCTACACCAAAAATAGGAGGGATAGAAAAAATATATTTTTAAAACTTTTATTTTATTTCATTTATTGCAAGTTCATAAATATTCCCACCCTCGCTAAATTCAACAAACAAATCAGCTAGTGCGGCAATATAAACTAAACAGTTAGAAATAGTCGGATAATATTGCCCAGAAAAAGCATTTGTAGCAACTTTAAAATATTTTAAAAAATTTAAAAGAATTTTAACATTAGTCCAATCTTGGGTAATTAGCATTTCATCATCATCCTCACCACTTACCCGAGAATTAAACGTAGCATTAATTGGGTTTCTATATTCATACGCTACTACTAAACTTTCGTACATGTAATTCCACCTAGTCGGGCAAGGTTTAGGAACCTTTCTTTCTCTAAGGCCATATTCGTCACATTTTTTAAAATATTCTCTAAGTCTAGTTCTACGGTTTGAATAAAATAGCCAATTAAGATCCATCTCACCTTTTCAATTTCTATATTTAATATTTGCATACCATCACCAACAATTAAATGATAAATATGACAAATACATCTAACATGGAAAATATTACTAAATGCAGGATTAAGGGTTTTTTTTAGCATGCCTATTGCACTAGTGTTACTAGAAGCATTATCCATAGAAATTGCCATTATTTTATCACTAAAGAGAAAATATCTACATATATTTGAAACAGTGTTAGCTATAAACCTACCCGTGTGCCGTAAATTAATTATTCTATATGCAATTATGCGTTTTTGCATTGTCCAGTCTTCATCTATCCAATGACTTGTAACAGTTAGATAATCACAGTTATTATTACTTCTACCAATATCAGTTGTAATAGAAATACGATTAGGTACATGAGTAAATAAATAGCGCAAATATTGTTCATATTCATGCTTGAATTTATAAATATCGGCCTTAACTGTTGCGTGAGGCCAACCTTTATAAGTAGGATTAAAGACTTCTAATATAATGAACTGAATTAGAATTAGAAGCAAAAGTATAAGGCAAGCACATAACAGTAATCATTTTTGCTAATTCTTCACGATCCTTATTTGGATCGTAATATAAAATATCTCCGGTAATAGTGTTAATTCCTGGTTGAACTAGATTTGAACCAGTACTAGGGTTAACTTGAGAATCTACACTTGTCCCCCCCCCCCCCCTCCCCCCCTGTTGTTGCGCTTGCATTTGGAAAAATCTAGTCATATCTCTAGGGTGTAATTTTATATTCCTAATCAAACTACCCGTGCCGCTACGGTCTCCAGTAAACCTATGAACAAGTAATTTCCCACAAGTTTTACACTTAGCCTTGTCGTGCTCTCTTACTTGAGTAAAAAAATGCCAAACTAATGATGTTTCTTGACGTTTAGCAGGTTGTCTACTAAAAGTGGGAGTTTGTACAGGTGGGTGTGCCAGTTCATTACCTAAGTTATGAGCAGGACTAGTAGGTGTATCATCTAAATCTGGTGGTTGCGTTTCATCATCATCATTATCATCCTCATTTTCCTCTAAGATAGGTTCATTAGGATAAAGAGCATTCATAATTTCATCATCTAATCTATCACCTACTGCAACATCATGTAGAAATTCACTATCGGTAAATTGAAAACAGGGGTGATCACTATCAAGCATTACGGGAGGCGGATTAGGACGTCTAGGTTGGCGACTACTTTTAACTTGCTTATCTTTTTTAGGTCGGGGAGCCGGGGGAAGGGTAATATTATGGCCACTACTTTCACCGGTTTTACCTTTTCCTTTACCGAACATTTTTTTCAAAGAAAATGCCATACTAATTAGAATTATGCAAACTAAAAAACATAAAAATATATTATTAGCACGTAAGAGTTGAAACGAGTTTACCGGATTGCCGGACAACTTCTTGAAAATTGAAAATCGTTGAACTTGAACACTTGAAAACTTCAATTCAACAACTTCACAATTTTTCACGATTTTTCAACAACAAATTAAGCATTTGTACTAGAAAGATTGAAGGAGAGCTTGAGAGAGATTGATGAATTGGTGAGTAAAAATGAAAGAATGAGGGGGTATTTATAGTTGAAAAATGGGAAAAAGTTTAATTATATAAAGTTTGGGGGCCAAATGGCTATTTTTCAAAGTTTCAAACGGCTACTTTATGCAAAGAGCCGTTACTGAATTTTCAAAACAAAAAAAAATTAAAAAAAAAATAGCCGTTGGGCCTGCCAGGACCGGCCCAGGCCTGCCAGAACCGGCCCAGGCCCGCCAGGCGGTCCCGAGCCTGACGGTTCAACGCGTAAGACCGGCCCGTCACGGTCATTTGGGACCGGTAGGACCGGACCGCTAGGACCGTCCCAGCAGGATCGGCAGGCCCACCAGGACCGCGATCCCGGTTCGATCTCAGGCCTGAACCGGGACAGAATACAGCCTTACTTGCCTAGCTACCGCGGCTTCATTAAATCAAAGCTACAAACTTGTAAGCATGGTCAAAGTCATAACAAGGAAGAAAATATCAATTTCTTTATAAATAATAAAAAGGAGGGTGGTTATTTTGCAGTCACTTCAAGTCTAATCTTTGAGGTCTGACAAGTCTACACCTCGATAAATTTTGATGTAAAGGTATTTGTACGCATATAAATTTTATTAAAATCAAATTCATGAAATAATTCGAGTTATATTTTAAATTAAAGATATATTGGTCCAATAAATACTAAGGGCTAGTATAATTGAATTAATTATATAAGTCCAATTAAATAGGCTAGATCAATGAATGAAGACTTATTTATTATATATATATATATATATATATATATATATATATATATATATATAAATAAATAAGTCTTCATTCATTGATCTAGCCTATTTAATTGGGCTAAAGTGACAAGCCCGATTTATTAGGCCTAAGATGTCATCTTCCTACAGGCCAGCTTGGTGCCATGTGTCAACTGACGTAGCATGCCAATTCAAACAGAAGAACTAATAGGATCATGCCACTTATTGAAATGACAATGCATGCCAAGTCACACTAAAAGGCCAATGAAATTGCTCCACGTGTACGAGTGACATGTTCTGGCCAATCAAATGCGGCCATGTCACACTTCAATTTGATTGGTCAGAAAGAATTTGTTCTTATCATATCTCTTCCCTTCCACAACTATAAATAGGGGTCTTCATAACTCAGAAAAGACACCAGAAGTTATAACAAGAAGGAAGAAAGAGCTCGTGGATCAAACATTGTAAATTCCTCCACAATTTTCAAGTTTCAAGCAATCAAGTTCAAGTTGAAGCTTCAAGTTCAAGTTCAAGCTCAAGAACGAAGAACGAATCAAGGTCAAGTTCAAGCAATCGAGCTAAAGCTCAAGAACAAGACCATCGTTCGTGAAAACAACTACATATTCAAGATCAAGCTCAAAGACACTTGAATTTATTTACTGTTGAAAAGAAGAATCAGAGGATTCATAGAGGTTATGCACTCAAATATTCGGAATAAAATACTGCGATTGTTACGATATTATTTGGCCATGATTTTATTTTTTTGACGCAAATTTATTATCTACAATTATCAACAAGGTATTTAAGAATATACAAGACAAAGAGAGAAAGAAAAATGATTAAGAGTTTTATAAACAAAAAAAATTCAAAAGAGAAATATTAGAATAATTTTACTTTTCAATAATGCAAATTTTTTATTGGAAAAACTATAATTATAGTAAAAAGATGTTCAAAACTATGAGCTAATATATGAAGAACTTGAATAGACAAAACACATACTGTTTTCTTTAATACTCAGAACAAATTTAAAGTCTTTGAATTGCTAATTAGCATAAGAATCCACTTTAATTATTTTTTATATTCATCATATAAGTAAATTAGTTTTCAGGTTAGCAAATAATTTAGGATACATAAATTTATCTCCATAGATGGTGCAATAACAGTGAAAAAAATAAACAATTTAGTTAAAGAATTTTTATTAAGAGTCCAATTAGTAAAAAGGTAAACTAAAAATAATAAAGGTGAAATAGTGGAGGATAAAAGATATTCTAAATAATTTGTCGTGAATTATTATTATTATTATTATTGTTATTGTTATTATTATTATTATTATTATTTGCATTTATTCCAAAAAATGGCAACATTTTCTATATTAAGTTAATAGTTCTAAAATAGTAACTCAACAACAACTACAACAACAACAACTATCCAGTATAGTCCCACAAAGTGGGGTCTGGGGAGGGTAATATGTAGAGGAGTCTTACCCCAACCCGAAAGGTCAGAGAGGCAGTTTCCAATCGACCCTCGGCTCAGTGAAGGAAATGAAAAACAAAACAAAGACAAAAGAGCATTAGTAGCTCCAGCAGAAATATCCTAAATAACTATCTAAACATAAGAATCATAAATAAAATAGCATGCAATAATATTAGACAGCAACTACCATAAATAACTAACATAAGGGAGACACAATCCAATACACAAATCATCTATGGATAGCCTGCCAAGCCTCACCCAACCCCGGGTGAGGAGTACGAAAAACATTAGGAGCCCCTATCCTAAGACCCTGATACTAGACCTCCAAACTTTCATATCAAGGGTCATGTCCTCGGAAATCCGCATTCTAGCCATGTCGTGCCTAATCACCTTTCCCCAATACCTCTTATCCCTCCCCTGCCTCGCCGTATGCCGACCATCGTCAGCCGCTCACAACTCCTCACCGAGGCATCAGGACTTCTCCTCCGCACATGCCCGAACCACCTCAGCCTCGCTTCTCGCATCTTCTCATCCACCGGGGCTACCCCCACCTTCTCTCGAATAACTTCATTATTAATCTTATCTAACCTGGTGAACCCGCACATCCTCCTGAGCATTCTCATCTCCGCAACCTTCATTCTCTGAACATGAGAGTTCTTCACTGGTCGGCCCTCAGCCCCATACAACATGGCAGGTCTAACCACAACTCTATAAAATTTCCCCTTGAGTTTCTGTGGGACTTTCTTGTCACACAGAACTCCTGATGCAAGCCTCCACTTTGACCACCCCGCTCCTATACGATGAGTGACGTCCCCGTCAATCTCTTCGTCCCCCTGAATTACCGACCCAAGATATCTGACACTGTCCCTCTTGGCTATGGCCTGAGATCCAATCATCACGTCCCTGCCTACTTCGCTCGGCTCGACGCTAAACTTGCACTCCAGGTATTCTGTCTTAGATCTGCTTATTTTAAAATCCTTATACTCGAGAGTCTGTCTCCATACCTCTAGCCTCTCAATAACACCGACCCTCGTCTCGTCTATCAAGACTATGTCATCAGCAAATTGCATACAACAAGGCAAATCCCCTTGAATATGTCGGGTTAGAGCATCCATCACCAAGGCAAACAAGAGAGGGCTAAGCGCCGATCCTTGATGGAGCCCCATAACTACTGGAAAATGGTCTGAGTCGCCACCTACCGTCCTAACCCTAGTCTTAGCTCCATCGTACATGTCCTTGATTACTCTGATGGAGGCTTCCGGCACGCTGTTCGACTCCAAGCACCTCCATAGAACCTCCCTTGGGACCTTGTCATACGCCTTCTCCAAGTCGATAAGCACCATGTGCTGGTCCTTCTTCTTATCCCTGAACTGCTCCACCAGCCTCCTGACAAGGTGGATAGCTTTTGTAGTAGAGCGACCCGGCATGAAATAGAACTGGTTCACAGATATAAATGTCATCTCCCTCACCCTCGCCTCTATCACCCGCTCCCAAACCTTCATGGTGTGACTTATTAATTTGATACCCCTATAGTTATTGCAGCACTGGATGTCCATTTTGTTCTTGTACAAGAGCACCATTGTACTCCACCTCAACTCCTCCGGCATCCTTTTGGTCCTGAAGACCGCATTGAACAACCTGGAGAGCCACTCCAATCCTGACCTACCCATGCATTTCCAGAACTCCACCGGTATCTCGTCAGGCCCGATCGCTCCGACCCCTACTCATCCTACGGAAAGCCCTCATGACCTCCTCCGCTCTAATGCGCCTGCAGTATCCAAGGTCTCTATGTTGCTCTGAATGCCCCAACTCCCCTAGCTCTATGTTACGATCCCCCTCCTCGTTAAGTAAGTCTCTAAAGTATGCCTGCTACCTCTGCTTGGCTTGAGACTCCCCCATCAGAACTCTACCATCCTCGCCCTTGATGCACCTAACTTGGTCAAGATCACGCGCCTTCCTTTCCCTTGCTTTAGCTAATCGGAATAACTTCCTGCCCCCGCCTTTCTCCCCTAATTCCTCGTACGTGCGACCAAACGCCGCGTTTTTGGCTTCCGTATCCGCCAGCTTTGCTTCTCTCCTCGCCACCTTGTAGATCTCCATGTTCGTTCTCCGTTCTTCCTCGCTTGTGCTCCCTGCCAACTTAGCAAACGCCGCCTTCTTCACCTCCACTTTTCCTTCGACTACATCGTTCCACCACCAGTCACCCTGATGTCTGCCTGAATAGCCATTGGCTACCCCGAGCACATCCCGTGCTACCTCCCTAACTAAGTTCGCCGTCTCTGAATACATAGCGCCCGCTTCCCCAGAACTTCTTTAAGCTCCGCCCTCAGCTAACCTCCTCTCCAACTCCTGTGCTTTCTCCTTTGTCAAAACACCCCATCTAATCCGCAGTTGTCCCCGAGCACCCCTCCTCTTCCTCTTCACCTAGAGACCGACATCCATCACTAAGAGTCTATGAAGAGTCGAAATGGACTTTCCCGGAATAACCTTGCAGTCCTTGCACATACCCCTATCGCTCCTTCTGAGGAGGAGGTAATCAATCTCAGTCCTCACCGCCGAACTCTTGAAGGTGACCAAATGCTCCTCCCTTTTCTGAAATGTCGAGTTCGCAATCAGAAGCTCGAAAGCCCTGGCGAAATCAAGCAGTGACGTGCTTCCTCCATTCCTAACCCCAAAGCCGAAGCCACCGTGCACCTCACCATAACCACCAGCATCAGCCCCAACATGACCATTAAAGTCCCCTCCAATAACTAACTTCTCAGATTGGGGAATACTACTCACCAGATCATCCAAGCCCTCCAAAAAGCGCCTCTTAACCTCCTCGTCTAAGCTCGATTGCGGCGCGTAAGCACTGATGACGTTGAGGACGCAACCCCCAATAACCAACTTAATAGGCATTAACCTATCAATCACTCGCCTAACCTCGACCACGGACTCCGTTAGATCCCGATCTACCAAGATGCACACTCAATTCTTACATGTCACGACCCCAGAATACCACAGCTTAAACCCGTCTGCGTTCCTCGCCTTCGGCCCTTTCCACCTAGTCTCCTGGACACAAGCTATGTTAACCCTCCTCTTCTGAAGAACCTTCGCCAACTCAATGGACTTACCCGTCAGAGTGCCTATGTTCCACGACCCAACCCTTAATCTATGAGCGTCCGCTACCGTCCTCCCACCCTTACCTCCCGCCCTACCCGCAGGACCACTCCCTGCCCTCTACTCACCCTCACCACCGCCCCCACCCCCCGAGGACATGACCTTACTCTATTATCCTCCGCCGTGGCCACTATCCCTCCAACCGACTATGGAGAACAGTGACGCACACACGCACTATAGCTGAATACGCAAAAAGATGCAAACTAGATAGCAACAGAGTAAACCTCACACGGAATGCGAGCTAGAATACGTAAAAGGTGTACATAGTAAACAAGAGAGCGGGAGGTACCAACTCCCGGTGGAAAAACTTGAAAGTAGGCTTTGATGCGCCCGAGGTCAACTGCTACCAACTCTTGCACGTCCCGGCCGATGTTGCTTAGCTCTTCACTCCAAACGCCGCAAACTGGCCTCGCTGCCGCAACTAGTACCTGGGGCAGTTTTCCTGAAGCTTATCGGAACGGATAGTTCTGTCGCATCCTGCCGAAAATTTGAACGGGAGTTGCCGGAAGTACTGTAGCTTGCCGGAAATCCTTGCCGGAAAAATAAGGCACCTTTATTTGCAAAGTTTTTGTTCTTGAGGGAAAACCAGTTGTAGGGGCCAACATTTCACAGCAACCCAGCGTGAAACCAGAGGAAAGATTCTCGTTTAACCGTGTAACAAACTCAAAAATCCTAGAATCAAGCAGAAATTTGCAATTTTTCGATGGAACAAGCTTAAACAAGAATTATACTTGAAATACTGAAAAGAAATCCATTAAAGTTTCTCTCTTGACACTTTAACATGCATAAAATCAAAAATATCTAGTGTCTGAGTTGTGCAAAAATGAAGACTTTTTTTTTAGTTAATAACAGATTAAAAAAATTATAAACTTCGGAAGAAAATAAAGGCTGAAGAAGACTGAAGAGGGTTAGGTAGAATTTTAGCTATAAAATTAAATAATCTAAAGAAAGAGGAAGACGATTTGGACAAAAATTAAAACAAAAAGAACCCAGTTGAGAATATGAAGTTTAATGAAAGGGTAGTATAAACTAATTCTAAAATAGTAACTCAAAATCCGTTATGTTTAGATTTTACGTAGTCACTTTTTTTTTTCTATGAGCTATAAAGACAACATTATCATTTATCAAGACCAAAAGATTTAATTTTTCAAATTATTTGATTTATCTCTATTAATAAAAGTATTTTTAATTCTTTAAAGTATTAGGCTGTAGGAATAAAAATAATTTTCATAAAATATTCCCATAAAAAATATCACAAATTACAATAAGGTATATGTAGACTTCTATGGGGAAGATTTTTTTATTGAGCTAACAAAATAGGATCAACAGTTACTATTTTCAAAGAACCAATAATTTTTCTTTAATATTTATTTCATAAGTCAAATATATTACTTGATAATATTTACTTTATTTTTAAAATTATGTATTCAATAATATGGTTACACGTGCGAAACACATATTCTAAAATTAATATTAATTAATATTAAAACTTGCACAATGCTTGAATAATACTTTAATTATATCAAATCGTAATTGGACTTTGTTTGAACGCATTAGATCATACAAAAATATCATTTAGTTAATGTTGTTGATCTTATGTTAAATTTAATACTTTCATTGAGTCTATTTTATCTAGCTTGGAACTTGATTCAAATGGACATGAGCATAAGGGCATTGATAAAAATGACTGATTGAAGTTAAGGGTATCATTGGTTCGGTTTAGTCGGTTATTTTATAAAATTTATACTATATTAGTTTTCGGTTATTTTATTATGTGTAATCAAAATTAGACGTTTCGAAACTGTCTCAATCATATTGATTTCACTTTATTATGTTCGATTAATTTCGGTCATTTTTTAAATGTCATGTAAAAGTCACTATTAGTAGAAGTAGAATGTAATTATATACGTACTTTTATAGGACTTAGAAAACTCTCTGTATATTTTTACTGTTTAAATAGTGATTAATTAAGAAAAATATAAAATATGGCTAGAGCATAAATCCATCAACTATTCTATAGCAACGTAAAAGAAACTAAGCAAATATCAAAAAATATAGATCACAAGAATGGAAGATATTAACCAAGTTTGGATTCAACAATAAAGTCTATAGAAGATAAAACATTGAAAAAGATAAATCAAAATCATACGAAAGGTAATATATTCAATGCATTATATTCTGCTACTCATAATTGCTACAATACCTTGCGTCTTGCTAGTGAATATGTTGGAAATAATTTAGTTTCAATAGAAGTAAGATAATAGGTTTGGGAATTAAAAGTTTGAGTTTAATTACTTGTTGGCTTGTAACAGTTTTATAATTCCAAGGCCCAAGAAAACATTTAGTGTTATATTATTTTTAAATTTAATGTATAAATATATTTTTCACATTGTAAATGTATTCGATACGGTTCAATATTTTTTAAATTTATTTTCATAAAATAATTAACATATAATAATTAGTACGGTTATAGATTTATAAAAAGAGATTTTGCGATTTTATTAAAAGAAACCTAAAAATCGATTTATTACGGTACAATTCGATTGCTTTAATTAATTTTTAAATATTCGTCAATACTCCTAATTATAGCTAAAAGCAAAATCCAATTTAAGAATATCAACAAAGAGATAATTTGAATTTGCAACATCCACGATTTAAATTATAACATTTGGCCACCTAACTATTCTTGCAAGGATATTTTCATTGCCTCGTTCATCGAGCAAGGATCACAAACTCACATTTTATATCCTTTGTGTTAATTTTCATAAAGTATTATCTTTTAATAATAAATAGTTATTTATAAATATTATTTGTTATATTACAGATTATAGCTATTTTTTATATGATTATAAAATGTATTTGATGTATTTAAACCATTGTATTCATGAATCCAATAGCAAAAATAGACGTGAATCATGGAAGTCCAGCTAATCAGTTATTGTATTCGAATATATTCATGGAATGAAACATGGGATTATAGCTGGACAGATTATTGTATTCGACTTTATTCACAGCGTGAAATAGAGGATTACACTTTTTTTAAAAGGGAAAGTGAATCATTTAACATAATAGACTCCTAATATAACTCAACAAACTCAATTATAACACACAAATTTTATTTTCAGTTATAAAATGATTCTCAACGGAAAAATACCCCAAATAACATAGCAATCTTCAGAAAAATTATATAATTCATATGAATACATAAATTATATTAATTAAAAACAACTTATGAATACATTCATAGTATATAGCATGACAGTGAATACAATGAAATACATAGAATACAACAGGATATATTAAAATACAATGAGAAAAAAAAGAAAGTGGATACAATGAAATACATGAAATATAATAAGATACATTGAATTACAATTAAAAGAATCTTAGAGCATGAGTTTGAACAGTAGAAGAAAGAAAATGATGAATAAGAAATGAAATTTCTTAAATAACAAGTGGTGAAGGGAATGGATCTTGCGTTTGAAATACTTCAAATTCATGATGAGCATCTGAATATCTTCTTTAGGGTTATAATCCTCGAGGGTGAATTTCAAGAGAAATTGCTGAACGGTGAAGGTACATCGGAGAATTCAGTTGAAATCGATTAGATCGATGAGTGTTTAAGCTTTTAGACCATACGGTTAATATTATAAATTTAGCCATCTCACACTTTCAGGTGCATATTTCCATGGTTGGTGAAGACAAGATGAGGATTTCATGGATTACAGAAGACTTCGGCACGTCGGCGACGATGCAGTACAGTACAACTCCGGGAAGCTACCCATTTTCAGCAAATGGGTAAACTACATCATACAAATATATTTTGTACAAGTTGTGGGAAATTCATAATGTTATATCAACGGAGGAGAAATCGCAAGCGAACTAGACAGAAATGAGGAAGAGAATCGGAAATTATAATGGGATGGGGGAAGAGAATGTGATGTATCAAAGTAAAGAAAAAATATTGTAACTGATTAACGTATTTAGTGGCTTAGGTCAGGAGGTAACCAAAATTATATATTTTACTATAAACCTTAAATGGTATCTATAGAATATAATTTTTTTAAATAGTATTTATTTAAAATAAATAAGATGTTAACTTTTGCTATATGAGGTAAAAATTCCTGTTTTAAATTCATTTATTAGTGTTTTCTTAATTTTTACTATATAGAAACATGAAAAAAGATTTCATTTGACATTTTTGTTTTATGTCATTACATGGCTTTAATTCAACTGTCAAAATTGTATTTGTAGAAATCAGAGTTTATTCTGACTGAAGGATTGCATATAGGTGTTCGTAACACGCAGCGGAAGACAATAACAATCCTAGGTAGATTTTTTTCATGTTTAAAAATTTATTTACGTGTCAAAGATCGGATCTAAGACGTACCTGGTGAAGAGAGTTTCTTTTTCAAAATTTCTTCGATAGTGCGAAGACTCTATGCGTATCAACACCGAGACCGATCCTTGCTATCAACTCTTTGATCAATGACACCCGCGAACAAATTGGACGAAGAATATTGTGTTAAAATTTTTCTCAAAAATCTCAACTCAAATTAGAAGAACAAGAAACACTTTTCTTGTAATTGTATTTTTCTCTCTTGGATTTGTATTCTCTCACTTTCACAGAGTAAGGTTTTTCTTCTCAAGAAAAAGATTAAAATCGAAAGAACAAAAAAACTTTGCAAATTTTCTCCATCACCCTTTATATAGTATCACCTACGAAACATTTTTCCTATTTGGTTGAGGTAATAATTTATTTAGGGTAAAAGTTTATTCCAAATAAACTCATGGAAAATTTTTGTATGAAATTCCAAATTTTCTTTCTTTGGAAAATTTTGTAAGGAAATTTCGAAATTTCCTTTTCTGTTAAGGGACGAAAAATATTAGCACTTTTTTTTTTGTCCAATTCTAAATTGGATTTTAATTTTGTAAACTTTTATATTAATATAATATTTTTCTATTGAAAAATATTAGTCCCATTCCAAATAAGATAAAATTTCAATTAATAATCCAATTCAAAATTAGATTTATTAACAAGTCTTTATTAATACTATATTTTATATACATCTATTATATAAAATAATATTAATTATATATATCACATATATTTCAACCAAGAGATATTATTTAATTTTTATTCCAAATAGAAACTTCAATTTATTCACAATATTAATTATAATCTTTGTGCTAGCAAAGAATATAATAATATTTCATTTGGACAAATAACTAAATTTAGTTGACTAATTAAATTCCTTAATTTAATTTATCAAATAATAAGTTAACTAATCCTTTAGCAAAGATCAGAACACTCGTTAGTGTGCGACCCCATAGGTTCAATACTAAACCGGTAGTAGATTGATCATATCAATAGACTAATCAAGGGTGGCATCTAGCAACACTCCTTAACGACCGGATAGCATGGAGTATACAATTTAATCTCAAGAACCAGTAAAAGAATAATGTAGTAATTCCTTCTGTCCTTATAGCTCTGGATCACCCTAGGATATGGTTCAACTGTCAAATCCTAATAGGCGATCAACTATGTGTTCACGTCAAATATAATTGACCATTGAATGACCTAAGAAACTCATTTCTTCTTTCATTCAATTGCCCTGGCAAGGTCTTAGTTTGGTCGTTTGTAATTCATGACAACATGGAGCTTAAACTCATTACCAAGAGTTGACAGATTCCGTCTTGATCAATCACTAATTCTACAAGTATTTAATCGTACCCAATATCCTTTCAACTATCGCCATAGGGCCATAGGTGTCTAGTATCAAAGCACAATAAATAACTTGTCAATTACTATGACGATCTCAAGTCAAAGGAAACGGTTACATCGCATTCTTCAAGAAAATATCATATTGACAGTTTATGGTAATACTAACCATTAGGAATTATCCAATGAGTCGGTTCAATGATCATATCTCTATATGCATCATATATCTATGTGATTTAGTTAACGAGATCAACTAATCTTTATCCGATAAGACGATCACATAAATATTGATCTAACCGGATTACTAATGTCCAAATTAATAATCCTACGATCAAGAACAAATTTAGATTAAATTGTAAAAGACTTTGCTCTCATTATCATGATCTCTATCATGATGACAAATCTCAAAATTTAATCAAAGACCTTATTAAAATAATCAAAAATTGATAATAATGATAAAATAATATCTAATGCCATATATTTTATATCAAATGACATTCACAAAAATATGTTCAAGTTATCAAATATGATATTGGATCTAGGGCATATCTACTATATCCCTAACAATCTCCCACTTGCACTAGAGCCAATCGCTCTTGTACTTCATCCCCGATTTCCACTTATGCTTGTCAAACTCCTTTGTGCCAAGCCCTTTAGTGAATGGGTCTGCATCATTTTCCTTTCCATCAACCTTTTGAATCTCGACGTCTCCACGTTCAATGATCTCTCTTATCAAGTGATACCTTCGCAGAACGTGTTTGGACTTTTGGTGTGATCTTGGTTCTTTTGCTAGAGCAATGGCTCCAGTATTGTCACACAATAATGGAACCACACCTTCCATTAAAGGAACCACACCAAGTTCAATTAAGAACTTTTTCATCCATACAGCTTCCTTAGCATCTTCACTAGCTGCTATATATTCTGCTTCAGTCACTGAATCAGCTACTGTAGCTTGTTTGGAACTTTTCCAACTCACTGCACCACCATTTAAGGTGAATACATAACCAGAAATATATTTGCTATCATCCCTATCTGAAGAGAAACTTGCATCAGTATAACTTTCAAGTTTCAACTCAGAATCCCCATAGATGAGGAATTGGTCTTTAGTCCTTCTTAAGTACTTAAGAATGGTCTGCACCACCTTCCAATGTTCCTCACCCGGATTTGCCTGATATCGTCTAGTCACTCCAAGTGCATAAGCCACATCAGGACGTGTACATGTCATGGTATACATGATAGCTCCCACTGCACTAGCATATGGGATCCTACTCATGCGTTCTCTCTCTTCAGGTGTTTTAGGACAATCCTCCCTACTGAGAGAAATTCTAGTGCATATCGGTAGATAGCCTCTTTTGGAATTATCCATGTTATACCTCTTTAAGATAGTATCAATGTACAAAGACTGGGAGAGTCCAAGCAGCTTCCTAGATCTATCTCTATACATCTTTATTCCTAATATATAAGCTGCTTCTCCCAAGTCTTTCATGGCAAACTGTTCAGATAGCCAAATCTTGGTATTTTGCAATGCCGGTATGTCATTCCCTATGAGCAATATATCATCAACATACAACACTAAAAATATAATTGTGCTCCCACTAACCTTTTTGTACACACAAGGTTCTTCTTCGCATCTAACAAAATGGACTTTTCAATTGTTTTGTTAAATCGAATATTCCAACTTCGAGAAGCTTGCTTTAATCCATAAATAGATCTTTCTAGCTTACAAATTTTATTATGATCAGACGAAGATATGAAACCTTCAGGTTGTGTCATGTACACATCCTCTTCTAGCTCACCATTAAGGAAAGCCGTTTTCACATCCATTTGCCATATTTCATAATCATAGTATGCTGCTATAGCAAGCAAAATCCGAATAGATTTGAGCATTGCCACGGGAGAGAAAGTCTCGTCATAGTCGACTCCTTCTTTCTGACGATATCCTTTGGCAACAAGACGTGCTTTGTAGGTCTCCACCTTTTCGTCTGCTCCAATCTTTTTCTTAAAAACCCATTGACAGCCTATAGGTTTTATATCCTTTGAAGGTTCAACTAAAGTCCATACTTTATTTTCCTTCATGGATTCCATTTCGGATTCCATGGCCTTTTGCCACTTCTCATTATCAGAACTTTGTATAGCCTCTTCATAGGTCTTAGGGTCATCATCATTATGATCAACCTCGTTTGATAAATCATCTTGCACCAATAAATTTAATCTAGTTGGTACATGACGTTCTCGTGTAGACCTTCAAAGAGGTACTTGTACAACCTCTTCACCTTGTGTTGGATTTCGTTGTTGCTCAATTTGGTTTGGAACTGGTTCATTAACCTGTTCTTGAACTTCATTTAGTACTTGAACTTCAACCGTTGAAGATGGCAATTTCCTTGGCAACTTCAAAACATCCAATAAAGGTTCTTCAACTTGGGTCTCATGATCTTCATATTGTGTTGATTCATTAGTTTCTTGATCTTCATCAAGTTCTATCTCTCCATTATAATTTCCTTCCAGAAGGAATTCCCTTTCCAAAAAGGTTGCTCCTCTAGCCACAAACACTTTATGGTCAGAAGGGTGATAGAAATAATATCCCCTTGTTTCCTTGGGATACCCAATGAACCTACACTTATCAGATCTTGAGTCAAGTTTATTAGACTGTAGTCTCTTAACATAAGCTGGACAACCCCAAACATTAATATGTTTGAGGTTAGGCTTACATCCTTTCCATATCTCATATGGTGTTGTAGAGACTGACTTAGTGGGAACTTTATTAAGTAAGTACCGTAAATTTATTGGAAGATAAGTGAACCACATCATAGATCTCACCATATCTAACAAGGTTCTATTTCTCCTTTCAGACACACCATTGTGTTGTGGTGTTCCTGGAGGTGTCCACTGTGAGAGAATCCCATTTTATTTGAGATATCGCGTAAAATCTTCACTAAGATATTCTCCACCTCTATCAGACCTAAGTACTTTGATACTTTTACCAGTCTGCTTCTCAACTTCACTACAGAATCTTTTGAACATTTCAAAAGATTCAGACTTGTGTTTCATAAGATATACAAATCCATATCTTGACATATCATCAGTGAAGGTAATGAAGTAAGAATATCCACCTCTAGCTTGAATTTTCATGGGCCCACAAACATCTGTATGAATTAGTCCCAATAATTTAGAAGCTCTTTCTCCACTTCCAGTAAATGGAGATTTGGTCATTTTTCCTTTGAGACAAGATTTACAAGTTGGATATGATTCAAAATCATACCCGTTAAGGTACCCTTCCTTGTACAACTTGTTGATTCTTTTCTCTCCAATATGACCAAGCCAACAATGCCAAAGGTATGTTTGATTTATATGATCATCTCTTTTCCTCTTAAGACTTGAAACATGCATAATCGAATTAGCATTCACACTAGGTAAGACATAAACATCATATTGGAGATAGTCATTCACATATAAATTATCACTATAACAAATAGAGCAAATACCATTGCCTATATTAATGCGAAAACCACGTTTGTCTAACATAGAAGCTGAAATTATATTCGAAACAAATTTAGGAACGTAATAACAATCATCCAACATAAGTAATTTGCTTGTAGGCATTATTAAGGAAATTGATCCTACTGCTACGACCGCAACTTTTGCACCATTTCCAACTTGTAGACCAATTTCTCCTTCTTTAGCCTCCTACTTGCAGATGTTATAACCACTGCCAGTATCTAATACCCACAGTGAAGAACTAGTAGTAGCTAAGGAAACCTTGAAAATATTTTTCATTAATGTCTCACCTTGTTTCTTGTCCTTTAGAGTTGCAAGATACTCCTTGCAGTTTTTCTTCCAATTATTTATGATAAACCTTGTTGCCTTGAACATCATTCTCTGGAGGGATTATCTTTGCGGGCTTATCGATCACATCCATAAGCTTTTCATGCATGAGAACAATTCTCAAATTTCTATACCAGTCATCAAAGTTTGGTCCCACCAATTTGTTGGTCTCAAGTATTTCACACAGTGATATAACAGACATATTGAGAAATCTAAAATATAGAAAAGAAAAGGAAAAAAAAGTAATATAAGAACATATTTGCATATATCACAAAGACATGGTATTTTATCTAAATGATATTTCCACTAATTATTTTAAACTATTTACCCTCATTATAGTTTACGAAATCTTTATTTCTTTTAGTGGAGTAAAGAAATCCTTTAACAATATGTATGAGCCCCTTGGAAATCAAGTCGTTTCTCACGTATATTTTAAAGGTAAGTACTCTTACCAATTGTATCCCCATACAATTTCCTTAAATAGCTCTATGTAAAATAGTTCCCTGGTAGTCAGGTCGATCCTATTGGCATAGTTGAGTTCAACCATCATGATAGCAAAGAATTTATTAATGTTTATACTGCCCCGGGTAGTCCAGGCGTCTAGTGTAAAATTGAATAATTCTTTCAATCCATACATCTAATGCAATAAATAATTTTAATATATTCTCGAACTATAAGTCTCCTGGTAGTTAGGCTGCTCCTTATAAACAAGAAATAAGTAAAATTAATTACCTTTATGGATAGCTCTATAATAAAATATCTTATACTTTATTATTTAAGAACTCAAATTTGAGTAAGAGGGAATTGTTACAAAAATAATTTTTAATAACACGAAGATCGAATCTTTAATAGCATGTGAATTTAGTTCAAGTTGTCTACATGATTAGCCCTAAATTAATTATATCACATGTAATGAATAATTCAAAATTATGTAATGAACAAGCACATGTCATAAAACAAAATTCAACATCCTCTAACATATTTTTCTTATATATCACATAAAAAGAATTCATGCTAGAATATTATTATTAATTAACATCTCATGAACTAATAACAATTAAAATAATAATAGAATCATGTAACCTATTATAGATTCCCATTGTATCTAATACAAAATTTCAAATTTAAGTTATGAATGATCTTAATAGTTATATGAATTCATATTTTATCCACAATAAAATAATATCAATATTCAAACGATTTGACTATTGCACAAGGCACATCTATTATGGTTTGAACTCTTCAAATATAATATTAAAAATATTTCGTAAATAAATTTTAGACACAATAAACCACGGCTCTGATACCACTGAAGGATTGCGTATAGGTATTCGTAACACGCAGCCAAAGACAATAACAATCCTAGGTAGATTATTTTCATGTTTAAAAATTTATTTACGTGTCAAAGATCGGATCTAAGACGTACCTGGTGAAGAGAGTTTCTTTTTCAAAAATTCTTCGATAGTGCGAAGACTCTATGCGTATCCACACCGAGACCGATCCTTGCTATCAACTCTTTGATCAATGAAACCCGCAAACAAATTGAACGAAGACTATTGTGTTAAAATTTTTCTCAAAAATCTCAACTCAAATTAGAAGAACAAGAAACACTTTTCTTGTAATTGTATTTTTCTCTCTTGGATTTGAATTGCACTCTCACTTTCACAAAGTAAGGTTTTTCTTCTCAAGAAAAAGATTAAAATCGAAAGAACAAAAAAAACTTTAAAAATTTCCTCCATCACCCTTTATATAGTATCACCTACGAAACCTTTTCCTATTTGGTTGAGGTAATAATTTATTTAGGGTAAAAGTTTATTCCAAAAATAAACTCATGGAAAATTTTTGTATGAAATTCCAAATTCTCTTTCTTTGGAAAATTTTGTAAGGAAATTTCGGAATTTCCTTTTCTGTTAAGGGACGAAAAAATTTAGCACTTTTTTTATTTTGTCCAATTCTAAATTGGATTTTAATTTTGTAAACTTTTATATTAATATAATATTTTCCTATTGAAAATATTAATCCCATTCCAAATAAGATAAAACTTCAATTAATAATCCAATTCAAAATTAGATTTATTAACAAGTCTTTATTAATATTATATTTTATATACATCTATTATATAAAATTAATTATATATATCACATATATTTCAACCAAGAGATATTATTTAATTTCTATTCCAAATAGAAACTTCAATTTATTCACAATATTAATTATAATCTTTGTGCTAACAAAGAATATAATAATATTTCATTTGGACAAATAACTAAATTTATTTGACTAATTAAATTCTTTAATTTAATTTATCAAATAATAAGTTAATTAATCCTTTTGCAAAGATCAGAACACTCGTTAGTGTGCGACCCCATAGGTTCAATACTAAACCGGTAGTAGATTGATCATATCAATAGACTAATCAAGGGCGGCGTCTAGCAACACTCCTTAACGACCGGATAACATGAAGTATACAATTTACTCTCAAGAACCAGTAAAAGAATAATGTAGTAATTCTTTCTGTCCTTATAGCTCTGGATCACCCTAGGATATGGTTCAACTGTCAAATCCTAATAGGCGATTAACTATGTGTTCACGTCAAATATAATCGACCATTGAATGACCTAAGAAACTCATTTCTTCTTTCATTCAATTGCCCTAGCAAGGTCTTAGTTTGGTCGTTTGTAATTCATGACAACATGGAGCTTAAACTCATTACCAAGAGTTGACAGATTCCGTCTTGATCAATCACTAATTCTACAAGTATTTAATCGTACCCAATATCCTTTCAACTATCGCCATAGGGCCATAGGTGTCTAGTATCAAAGCACAATAAATAACTTGTCAATTACTATGACGATCTCAAGTCAAAGGAAACGGTTACATCACATTCTTCAAGAAAATATTCTATTGACAGTTTATGGTAATTCTAACCATTATGAATTATCCAATGAGTCGGTTCAATGATCATATCTCTATATGCATCATCTATCTATGTGATTTAGTTAATGAGATCAACTAATCTTTATCCGATAAAGACGATGACATAAATATTAATCTAACCGGATTACTAATGTCCAAATTAATAATCCTACGATCAAGAACAAACTTAGGTTAAATTGTAAAAAACTTTGCTCTCACTATCATGATCTCTATCACGATGACAAATCTCAAAATTTAATCAAGGACCTTATCAAAATAATCAAACAATTGATAATAATGATAAAATAATATCAAATGTCATATATTTTATATCAAATGACATTCACAAAAATATGTTCAAGTTATCAAATATGATATTGAATCTATGGCATATCTACTATATCCCTAACACTGACTCACTTTGTGCTGTGTTCATTTCAACAAATTGACGGTTATCTACTTCATTTCAATTTGTCAACAAAGTTAAAGCTGATAACTGTATTTAATTTTAACATAATTCCCCATTCACAGGCAATACTTCAATTTTGTGAAGTGTCATTGCTTCCCTTTTCAAGAATAATTATTTCTTTGAACTATTATTGCTTTTTTTTATTTGAAAATTTTACTTCTTTAAAATTTTAGAGCTTTTTTTTTTTTTTCAGAAACGATCGTTTCTTTGACGTAGTTTCACTTATTTGTATGTTTTTCTAGCTATAAATATGGGCGTGACAATGATAAGGACGAGTCAAGCGAAAGTATAATCGAGGAAGAAAATTCAATATAGGTATTGTGAAAATTAAAGCCCCTTTTGTATCAAGTCCTTAGGTATATAAAGAAACCTAAATTTTTCGTTTCTTTCTTTGGTTTGCTGTTAATTTTTGTAACCATCAACCAATCGATGAAGCAAATCGTCTTGTATCCTTTTTGGTCTTTTATTTGTTGTGTCGATTTATATTTATGGTTAAGTATAAAACAGTCTAGAGAGTTTTGGGAGGATTAATTTTCTCGTATTGCTCACAAAGTATATATAGAGTATAGGGGTATCAAATCCTACCAACTATAGAACTGTACAATAATGAAGGAAATCAAATCTTACCAACTATAGGACTGTACAATAATGAGAGAATATTCTACCAATAATAAAAAGATACACACAATTATATTCTAATACGCCCCCTCAAGATGGAGGGCCGGAAGACACGCCAATGTTGGACATCAGCAGAAGAAGCCGAGGACGTGATAAGTGCTTTGTGAGAGCATCAGCAAGCTGATCAGCAGAGGATACGTGAGCAACACGAAGAGACCCATTCTGAACCAATTGACGAACAAAGTGATAATCAATGGAGATGTGTTTCATGCGCGAATGAAACACAGGGTTGGCACAGAGGTAAGTGGCCCCAATGTTGTCGCTGTAAATGACAGGAGCAGCCGGAAGAGGGACATGAAGCTCGCGCAGCAGGGAATGAATCCAACGAACTTCGGCGGCAGCAGAAGCAATGGCACGATATTCAGCCTCAGTAGAAGACCGTGCAACGGAACGCTGCTTTTTGGAGCTCCAAGAAATAGGATTAGGCCCCAGAAAGACAACATAGGCACAAGTTGAGGAGCGGTCATCACAGTTTTCACCCCAATCAGCATCAGAGAAACAATGCAGAGGTATAGCAGATGAAGGACGCAGCCAGACTCCGAAGTCACACGTCCCATTCAGAATCGGAAGAGGTGCTTAACTGCACCCCAATGAGTGACAGTAGGAGCGTGCATGAACTGTGAGAGTTTATTCACAGCAAAGGAGATATCAGGACGAGTGAAGGAGAGAAACTGGAGGCCCCCAAGGGCCTGTCGATAGGCGGATGCATCGACAGGAACCGAGCCGTCGGCCAGATGGAGGCGGGTGGACGCCGCTGTTGGCTTTTGAACAGGATTGGATTCCAGCATATTATGACGAGTCAAAAGATCAACAACATACTTACGCTGAGAAAGAAAACACCCCTTGAAGCTGCGCAGAACCTCAACACCAAGAAAGTAGCTTAGATCACCCATGTCCTTAAGAGAAAATTTAGTCCCAAGAGAGTCAATCACACGGTTTAAGAAGGCAGAGTCATTACCAGTCAATATGAGATCATCAACATATACCAAAAAATAGGCTGTAATACCAGAATGCTGAAAGACGAAGAGCGAAGTGTCAGAGATAGTGTTCACGAAACCCATGGCCAAAAGGCATTGGCGGAGCTCACTGTACCATGCCCGGGGTGCCTGTTTGAGACCATAAATAGCTTTTTGTAACTTACAGACATAACATGGATAGGCTTTGTCAACAAAACCCGGTGGGTGTGCTATATAGACATCCTCTGTAAGCCTCCCGTGAAGAAAGACATTGTTCACATCCATTTGACAAAGTGGCCATCCCTTGGATACAGCTAAACTGAGAACCAAACGCACAGTTGCCGGCTTAATAACCAGACTAAAAGTCTCCTGGAAGTCGACACATGGTCGCTGATGAAAGCCTTTCGCAACAAGTCGAGATTTGAACTTATCCACAGTACAGTCAGGCTTTCGTTTGATACGATAAACCCACTTACAGCCCACAACATCTGTGAAGAATCAGGTGGAATAAGATCTCAGGTGCCATTCCGTAGCAGAGCATCAAACTCCAATGACATAGCAGCGCGCCAGCGCTCATCAGACATAGCACTAGACAAAGTCTGAGGTTCAGTAACAGCTGGAGAGGTGACAACAGACATACCAAACTTCTTGTTAAGCGTAAAGATGTTATTTTTGCTGCGAGTTTGCATATGATGACCACCCTGAGAGGATGTAGGTGGCGGCATAATGGGTGTAGCGGCGGCAGGGGCCGCTGGCGGTGTCGGAAGGGGCGCTGGTGGCGCGGGCAGTGGCGCCGGAAGTGCGTTCGGTGAAGGATCACTGGTGGGAGCGGCGGCAGGTACTGGTGGCGGCAGCGGAAGGACTTATAGGGAGACCGGAGTGGGTACAGGAGGATACGCAGGGTTAGACAGTTTGGAGAATGGGAAGACATCTTCATGGAAGGTGACATGACGCGAGACAAAGATTTTAGACGTTGAGGGATCAAAGCATAGATATGCGCTTTGAGTAGTAGAGTAGCCGAAGAGGACACAGGCACGAGATCTGGGTTCCATTTTGTGTGAGGTATAGGGCTGAAGCCAAGGGAAGCATTGACAACTGAAGATACGTAGTTTGGCAAGGTTGGGGCGCTTATGGAAGAGAGACTCAAAGGAGGAGATCATCGAGAGATTTGTCTTGGGAAGACGATTAATGAGATAGACTGTTGTAGCAAAGGCATAAGGCCAGTAAATGAGAGGTACAAAGGCATGATGATGGAGAGTGACCAGTATCGACAATATGACGGTGACGGCGTTCAACATAGCCATTGTGCTGAGGTGTATGAGGAGGTGAAGTGAGATGTGAGATGCCATTGGAGGCAAGAAAAGAGCGTAAAGCGAGGAATTCGCCCCCATTGTCAATATACAGAGTAATGATTTTAACAGAGAAATATTTTTCGATAATGGATTGAAAGATAGGGAAGGTTTGTAAGATATCAGATTTACGGCGTAAAGGAAAAAACCAAACATACTTAGAAAAATGATTAACAAAGATGACATAATATTTAAATCCTTCATTAGAAATAATTGGAGAGGTCCATACATCGGAGAAAATAAGCTCCAGCGGAGCAGTAGAAGATAAACTTGACTCAGAAAAAGGTAACTTATGACACTTATGAAGTTTGCAAGAGACACAAGCAAGATCAGACATATTACTGGACGCTATACTGCTAGAAGACACTAAATGATGCAGGATTTTAGCTGACTGGTGACCAAACTGAGAATGCCACAATGACGCAGAGAGATTTTGAGCCGTGAGGGCGGACGGGGGACTGGAAGCTGCCAGCCAGTAGTAGGTGTTGCCCCTACGCGGGACGCGAACGAGTGTTGCCCACGTGCGACGATCCTTCACCTGAAAATCAGTATCAGAAAGAACAACATTAACATTATTGTGACGACATAATTGGGCAACAGAGATCAAATTTTTACGCATATGTGGAACACAAAGAGCCCCAGGTAATAAAAGAGAGGAGTAACTGTTAAGTTGTCCAGTATGTGTAATTGTCGAACCTTCACCGTTACCAATAACAGCATTGTCGAAACCAGTGTAAGGACTGTGAAGAGACATGTTGGAAAGATCAGAGGTTATGTGATGGGAGGCACCAGAGTCCAGGATCCAATCGGATGTAGAGGGAATCATCGGAGAGTGATGGGCTGTGTGACCAGCCGGATAAGGGGGCGAAGCATAAGCTGGCCGCGGCAGTGGTCCACCGTAAGGGGGCTGATTGGCGCCGGATATGGGATAGGACGGACAGCGGCGCGTGGAGTGGCCAAATTCACTGCAGAGCTGGCACTTCCCATTGTACCCGCGAGATTGGCCATTGCTGGAGTAACCACCGCGACCGGAGACTAAACCGCGGCTTCTACGACCGCGCCCGCGGCTACCGAAGCGGTTACAGCCTAACTGCTGTCCGGCGACGAAGGCAGCCGACGGAGCCAAATCAGATGTGGCGGAGGTGGCCGGCACACGAGCAGTAATCTGAGCCTCCATGCTTAACAGCTTGTCATGTAATTCAGCAAAAGAGATGGGAGATTTGCGGGCTTGGATGGCATGAGAGAGTTCCATATACGAATCATCAAGACCATTTAGAACCTTAATGACAAGATCCTCAGAATCAACAGTAACACCCAGGAGAGATAATTCATCCACAATCACACGAATACCGTGCATAAAATCAGTAACAGATTTAGAACCTTTTACCGGATTATGGAGCTGCTGTTTGAGAGCCATAATACGACCGCGAGAAGCTGTGCCGTATGTGCGCGCAAGAATGTCCCAGGCCTCTTTAGAGGTTTCCGCAGCGGCAATAAAGGAGATGATCGTCGGTGTAATCGATGAGATGATGGCACTGAGAATAAGATTGTCCTGGCGAATCCAGTAGGGATATGTTGGATTGGGGGAAGTCACCTCCTTGTCGATGATAGTGGCTGGTGGGCACGACTTCGATCCGTCCAAGAAGCCGAGGAGGTTGTAACCCGTAAGAAGGGTTCGAAATTGGAATCTCCACGCCAGGTAATTAGTGGAATCCAATTTGAGTGGGATCTGAGCCGATGCATTGATGGAAATCGGCTGGAGAAGCTCGTTTGACGTCGTAGCAGCCATGAAGCGCGAGACAAAGGAGAGGAGGCGCTGATCGACGTCGAGAGAGAGAGGGCTGTCGATTAGTGCAGCGTTGGCGGCGGCGGCGACGAGCTGCCGATAAGAGCAGCGGCGGCGGCGGCGCGGGTAGGGTAGTTTTAGGGTTTCTTTGGCGATAAGCCACTGGCATATGATACCATGTAGAGAGTTTTGGGAGAATTAATTTTCTCGTATTGCTCACAAAAGTATATATAGAGTACAAGGGTATCAAATCCTACCAACTATAGAACTGTACAATAACGAAGGAAATCAAATCCGACCAACTATAGGACTGTACAATAATGAGAGAATATTCTACCAATAATAAAAAGATACACACAATTATATTCTAATAAACAGAGCATACTTGTGTTATTTCTTGGTTCTATTGTTCTAGGATTCAGTTGCAGATCCTAATTAGGAGATTTTTTTTTTATATTTTGTTCTTCTGTTTACATATAATAAGACTTCAAATACTCCCACAATCCCTATGTCTATATGTTATCTAATAATCTCAATTATTACTACTTGGACTTTCTAAAGTTTTATAACTATAAACAGGAATAAAAACGTTTAAATCCATATTTTCTATCTTTGTAGTTTAAAAGATTTCCAATTTAATGACTCATTTCCTTAACTTTATAAAGATAAAAAATGGAACACATGCATTCTACATCGAAACCAAAATGCTCAATATTGAAACAAAAATGACAATTCAAATTGCTGGGGTCGTGGCCTCAGCACGGGCAATACCACATCCAGTAATAGTAATAATTAACTATCAAGTTTGGACATTTCTATAATGCTATGTTTATAGTGAAAGGTTTGACCATTGGAGATTATTTAAATAATACTTAATACAATTTTGAACAACACACATAATAATGTGATTAAGTTTTAAAAATAGAGGGTTAACCTTTCTTTCATGGGTTAATAAGTACAAATTATGTGCCTTTCCTTTGAACGAAGTTAGTTATAGATTACTCTGTTACTGCAAAATTATAATACGGATGATCATCATCAGCTTTTGGTGGGCTTATTATTTAGATACATTGAGCTATTGGATTGCATGGTTGAGGTGGGCTAGGCACAGGCCGGACTCTCCTGACAACACTTTTCAAGGTTAATGGACCCGACATTTCTCACTTTGGGTGGATTAACACTAGGTAGTCATATCTCAGCATATTATTTAAAATATATTCATAATTTATTATATAATTAAAGATTAATAAATTCACTTAAATTTCAGGACACGACGTTTTGAAGTTTAAAACTCAAGGTTCAAACTTCAAGATATCGTGTCCTAAAGTTCAAAAATTATGGCTAGAACTTTAACTCTCATGTCCTGAATTTTGAATTGGTCGTTCAGTATTTAAGGACACTTACTTCGGAATTTTAAACTAGCAGTTCATAAATTCAGGATACTTACTCCTGAATATTAAATTAGCAGCTTAAGAATATAGGACACTGAGTCCTGAATTTCAAATTAGCTGCTCAAAAATTCAGAATAGAAAGTCCTGAAGTTTGAGCGAATTGGCTAATTTTTAAGTATATTATAAATCATAAATATATTTTAAATAGTATGCTCAAAAGTGATTACAAATACACTATGTCTCTAATTTTGGAAAAAATTGAAAAATAGCCACTATTAACCCTGCGATTAGAGTTTAGCCAGTATTTAAGATGTAATAAAAAATTAGCAACTTCTAAACCCCGCTATTAAGGTCTAGCCAATATTTAAAATGTAACGAAAACTTGGTCACTTTCTAATATAGGGATTAATTTGGAGAAAAACACCCCCTACTAAAATACGAAAAACCTCAGGAAGCTCAAATCAGGTATTGTTCGTGGAGTTTGATATGTGCAGTTGAAACTCCAAGTTTTGGAGTTTAAATACTTTTATGTGACTGAACTGATGGTGTTTGCAGATGGTTGAACAATGACGGACCCAGAATTTTATGCAAGCGGGTTCAGTAAAAGACAAGCATACCTAATAGCATAAGTGGTGTCGGATATGACGAGGGGAGTTTGATCATTTTATTATCTTTTTTCGTTCTTAATACAATCTCAAAATGAAGTTATTTTAAAGTTGGCAATTTATAATTTTAACAAAGTTGAACTTTTTCTAAGAAGGTTTTAAAAAATTATCTATCTCTATTTTATGAAATTTAACTATTTAATTTAATATTTACTAACTCTAAGATATTTAAATAAATCTAGAGTTTTCCTTGTTGTACTTCGCTCTAAACCAAGTACGAATTAAAAAACTAAATGGCAGGTGCCCAATATGGATTCGAACCCAGCATCTCTTGATAATTTTGAAGACCACTTCCATTGGGAGGACGCTCGTGCCAGTTACACTAGATACCTCCCTCGTGAGTAAGAAATTTTATTATCGTTGGTATAGAAAGCGCCAATGATGAAGAGGTAAAGCATCTGTAGGTAGATCTTCGTATCGCTAAATATTAGTACTTCCCTAGAGGGAGAATATGGAGTGATGTTGAATTAAGTTAAAATTAAGTGGTTCTAGTATTTTGGAATGGTAAATAAGAATGCGATAAAATGAAAAATGGATAAGATTGCCCTTATTCAAAACTTAAAAATATACTACGATACTAGAGGACGTGAATGAGAGGAAGTAAGGTTTCCTGCCCGAGATACGAGAGGTAATGGACCAAAAGAAATAACCCACGAAAGATTACGCGGAATATTGATACGGGAATGGGCCAACAAGCAGTTAGTATTTGATTCAGGAAGAGCCTACCTATGGCTAGACAAGAGGATACAGATAAATCAACAGATCGTGCAAGATAAGCATAGGGAAACCCAATATAGAGAATTCAGCCACACAGTTATGACATAGTGATCCTTGAAAAATATTCGGATAGGAATTGGGTAGATAAAGATACCATATGAGTGTTGCAAAAATAAAAAAGAGTACCACTAGGAAGTCAGTCAAAATATTAGTTCATAAGCAACCCTACAAGCACAAAGGGTGTGGAGATAAGTAACTACGGGTAATTATATGCGAGGAAGAACATCAAAAATTCTGTGAGGCATACGATATAATAAGCTCACAGCCTTACAAGAGTTAGAGGATCCCCCATCCCCGGTAAGTACTACAATGAAACGTTAGCTAAGGAAATACAGAGGAAGGCTTAAGCTTAGTAACTTGAAGAAGAAATGGTCATGTAAAAATAATCTCACTACTCGGTGTAGTGATATTGATTTTCATTTCTTACATACTCAGTACGTTATTTGTACATACGTCTCTTTTGCCTAGGGAAACTGCATTTTATGCCTGCAGGCCTCGATAGACAGGTTATGAGCCCTCCAAGTAAGCTATCAACTCAACGAGAGGTGTTGTTATGCTTCGTTTGCTCCAGATTGCCTATTTGTCAGTATGATTAGTACATGTATTGATTGGTACGACGGGGCCTTATCCCAACTTTTATGATATCATATATTCCTAGAGACTTGTAGATAGATGTCATGTATACAAATACTTGTATGGTCTTGTCGGTATATGTTTTGAGTATGTAAAGGATCATGCCGGCCTTATAGGACCGTACATCATATGTATGAGTTTGGATTATATGTTGGGTCGTCCAAGGTCGAGTATTTTTCCCATGTTTTATTATATTTATCTCACGATAGCCTCTCTGGCTCATTTACTTATGATAGTATGATACGAAATAAGGAAGAAGGCTTCACTAAAGCACAATGAGCTAAAGAGAAAATGGCAAAGCGTAAAGACCTAAATAGGAAATGGTTGTGTAACAACAGTCATACAACAAAATTTTAAGCTCCAAAAGAAAGTGGCACCTACCATAGCTAATGAGCGGGAGTAAAACCAAAAGTAATATTCGAGACCATATGAGTTGCACAAAAATTTTGGCATACGTGAGAACTCAGATAAGCTAAGTAAGCATGTAACAAGGGGAAAAACGACCAGGAAAAGAAATTACTTATGTTTGAAGAAACCTGAAATAGAACAAAAGGAATTATTCGATTAATGATCAGCCTAGAAAACTTCGCTATAATTTAAAAGAAGGAATTGGTCTAGGTCATAGACGAAGGATCGAATCATTAGAAGATTATATCATGGTTTTCAATAGAGTCCATGAAAAGCTAAAGTAATAACTAAATGCCATGAGTCACAGATCGGAAGATAGCTCAAGCCTACCTAAAGGTTGATCGAAAGGAAAAGGAAACTAAAGATTTACATCAAGTAAGTAAATTAGGAGTTTGCTTATTGGACCCGGGAAGTTATAGACATCGTTATTGAGAATATTGCAGAATCACTCTTAATATCTAAAGTACAAGGGAGATAGTACAGTAGACATATTCTACAAAGGCTCTACAATAGAGCCAGTTAGAAGTGTCCCAACCTCATAAGAAGATAGTATAAAGCTCTCAAGATATTGTGAAAGAGGTGCATGTAATATAATAGAAGTTTCAAGACGTGGATGTAAATTATACCCATGTGGAGGGAGGTCATGAAATAGATAGAAAATGTGATATGAGACTTTAAGGTAAGTAAAGTAAAGATGAACATACGATATACTTAAATACATAAGGTTGAGGATAGTCCATACTTCGAATTAAAGGCTAGAAGCGCGGGGGGTGGGGGTGGGGGGATCATTATCCAAGAATGATAGCAGCGTCGTTAGTGGAATATCTTCGAACCTATGGTTTCTAGGTACCGGTAGATCTAGCCAAGAGAGTAAAGAAGAGTTAGAGACGATGGGATGTCTCGCTTGATGTTTAGAATAACATAAGGTAATATATGGGGCAAGCAAGTTAAAGGGAGGTTGCGAATAGTATAAATAGATACGTAGAGGTCGCAAGCTAAAGTATAGTAAAACGATGAGGTTTTATGACATGAGTAAGGATAAGAAAGGGGAAGTAAGAAAGTGACGAGAATGGATAGGTCTTCCAGATTAAGCCCATGAAAATAAGAGGGCTAACAGTTTCTCTAAGTTATAAAAATATGCGGTATAGCCTGAATGAACTCAAAGGAATCTAAGACTAATAACATCTAGAATGGAATAAGGGTGTGATTGTGATAGTTAAAGGATGATGTTTGGGCCTTCGATGTAGTAATGACTTGAAGAGGATTTCATGCATTGTACAGAATTAAAATACCCATGTATGGTGAGCTATATTGGGATTCTATAAAATACGGCTATGGAAGTATAGTATTGCCCGTAAAGGGATCAATCTAATTACTCCAGATATCCTTGATGAGACGTGAGCCCTATCAGCAGTGTTATATAAGAGATCAAGTTATCAGTGGTAGATGATATATAAAAATTAAGGCGAATCAACAGTGGATTGACCAAAGTCACAAAGCATGAGGTGGGATTAGGCCGATATTCTTAAGATGAACAAGAAACGAGGAAGCATTAAAGGACTTAGATTTATGCATATGGGATAAGCAACGAAAGTAACCTTGAGTTCGGTAACAGACCTCGGTAACGATGAATCGAAGTACAAGTTATGGTATAGTCATATGAATGCATAAGCTGATCTATGAAATAAGGTATAACATTCGTAAGTTCAACAAAGTATTGAGCGAAGAACTTCAATATACCTACAAACGCCCAGTGGGACATTTTATCAAGATCTATATATGTTCTTAGAGTGAGGCTTAGAGATTGGCACACATACAAGGAAAAAGTCATACAGACTGCATAATCGAAGGTAGCAATAGTTACGAGATTGAAAGGATTCCAACCACAAGTCATGGCGTGAGAACGAGACCTAAAGGGGGAAATGGCTTGGCCTTTGGATTTATTCAAAGAATAGTTGCCTAAATGGCAAAAAAGAGTATTGGAGTATTCTCAAAAGTTATGGGTTATGAGATGATAAGTGCGTCAGTCAATATTCGAGGATGAATATTTCATAGAGGGGAATGATATTATACCCCATGTATTCGTACATGGAAGTACGCCATCAGTACATTGATATAAGTTGGGAATGATATATTACATTTCGCATTTTTGTTTGTTAAGATTTCGTATGGGAAGATTTTCTTTCTCTTATCTTGGATTGGAGAACCTATTTTTCTTCTCCGGTCCTGGTTTGGTAAACTGAACCTCATTTCACTGACCGAGACTCTTCTAGTTTCTACTGCTCTGATCCCGGACCGGCGAAGTGAACATCACTTCGCTGCCTGGGATTTTTCTCTTCAGCTCTTTTTTTACCTGTTTCTCTCTTACTAATTCTTTTTCGCATAAGTTTGTTCCTACATATAAAAAATACGTAATGAGCATATTTTCACTTCAAAAGCGGTGTTAACTCCCGCAACTTATACAAGAATTAACACACAAACACACTCAAAACATGCACTTTTCATTATTTATCACCACCCTATAACTCTTGCTCGTCCACGAGCAACTTAAAATTAAGTGCATATGAAAGAAATATCTTTCAAAACGTACTCAAGCATCACAGTAATGGCAATGGTTTATATCAATGCTTAGAACTCGACATATGCACTCTTCGTATATTTCCTCGAGTTTTAAACTTATGCCAAGATTATTAAAAATTTCATGTGACATTGTCTAACATCCTCGCCTCAAAACTTGGCTCTAATACATTTCACACTATGACTTGCTCTTTGTGCCAACTCAAAAATCAAGGTCTCTACCAATCTTTTGCAAATTATGTGTCCTCACTAACAAATCACAGAGAGAAAGTAGTCCCACACACTCAAATATAATAAGTTCAAGTATAATTTAAGGACTCTGAGATCAGAAGAATTTGCTCACTCTCACAAGAAACTCTTATGCCACTACCTTAAGCTTACCCGTAATGTATGTCTCTACTAATTTAAGCTCGCGAAGTCTAGGATCAAGTAGGACTTTATAGGTTGTAATGTAGGCTAAAGGATGAGTATGATATATTTGAGAAAATAGTGACTAACTTTCCTAAATACTTTAATACACTACATTTCACTTTCATATATCTTTTTGTCATGACAAATTCAATATTTTTCCATGAAACCATACACTTTAGGACCTTCTTCATTAAGCACATCAATATATAGATATTTAATAGCCCAGGCAAAGATATGGAGGTGTTATTCTTTTTTTTTCTCACTTTCCTTAATTTGATATTTTTAGCTAATGACTTTTTTTGTTAACACATAATTGCACCTTGTTGGCCATTTTATGGTTTCACCCAAAAGTTATCAAATCTCTTTCTTTACTCTTCTAGCTACTTAAGTACTTTCGGAGTAAAAGTTTTAACAATATTTAATTAAGAATAAAGGGATTATACTGTGATTGCCAAAGAAAATGTCTACATGCTCAAAAGGGTTGACTACGGATAGTATTAACATTGGTAGGAAAATATGCTAAATGGTCAATCAAAGAAAGCCTATTTCACTTTCCAAACTTACAAGACTTAATCATTTCACTTTGACTCACACACGTTGCAAGTTCTAAACTAGCAAGAATGGCACAAAATACATCAATCTAACCTCACACATTTCACATGTCTCGCTTAGGACGGCTCAGACCCGGCTCTCAAGTTAAAGCAAGCACAATCATCATAAGGCGTGCATTTACTTTATTATTGCGCGCGTGGCAAGACAAGATGAGCTATGTCGGACAATGGTTTATGATGACTTGTGATGTCATGGGGGCATTTTTGTTATTGATATTTGTGTAGTGGCGTGCCTACCTTATGTGAGTTTTACCTTGTATATTTTGTGATGATCGTTTCTTATGTGCCATTCATTGTCTCTACTCTTACTTGTTGGCTTGAGCTCTGATAAAACATTTGCACAAGCATACACGTAATTGATCACACATATCGATTTAAGAGGATGAATCATGATATTGTTGACCATTTATATATGTTCATGTCTACTTGCCTTCTATGTGAGAGTTGTTCTATTGGCACGCGAGTTGTCCTTGCAAACATGAATAATTCTTATTGTTGAAACATGAGTGATCCGTGCGGATATTAGATATTATCACCATCTTGGCACGTGAGTTGTCCATGCAATTATACTATTGTAATGTGGGCGCAAGATGCCAAGTGATTAGGGTTCACGAATTAGGACCATCAATTTGTGATTTTGATGTTTGTACCTCGTGAAAATTCTTAGAAAAACCTGGTGTGAAAGTGGTTGTTCTTATTGAGTTGTTACTTGTTTTTCTTTATTTGGTTTCACTGGATTTAAGTTGTGTTCAGCTTACTCTATAGTGTTATTACATGTTGTGTGTCGTTGCTAACTGTTGCTTTTAGTTCCTATTACACGTATTGTATTATTGTTGTCATCGTGCCTAGCTTTAAAGTGATGAGGTTCGCTTTTAGTTCTATATTTGTACTTGTTCGGGTTTTTTGGTCCATTAGGTGTCTTGAATGTTCGTCACTACACCGTCAAGGTTAGCCTTGATATTTATTGGGTACCACTATAGTGTACTCATGCTACGCTTTTGTATATTTTTGTGCAAATCCAGGTACCTCCGATATTGTTGATTATTAGGCAGCTGGCCGAGCATTGTTGTGGATACTCAATGTAAACCTGCCACCGCGTTCGTAGGCCTTAGAGTAACCTTCTAAAATTTCATTTCTTACTGTTTATCTCTCTTCCAGAACAATTGTGTTTAGGGATTTTCTAGTAAACTCAGCAGAGCTTATGACTTATACTACCGGTATTGGGATATTATATCATGTTGGAAATATTTGCTTTATTTAGAAATATCTGGTTTTTGCTTAACAGTTATGTTGGTTAATTTCTATCATTTAATTCGGTAAGTGCTAGGCTTACCTAGTCCCTAATACAAGATGCCTATCCTACAGAGAAAGGAATTTGGCTATAGCTTAAGGATAAACCATGTATTAGGGCATACGAAGCTTAGGACTGCCAAGTTTAACTTAAGATATACATGCCCGAAATTTTATAACAAGTTGATTTTAAAGTGATTAAACTTAAAAGATAGTATTTATAAATTTCTGCTATAACTTAATTAAGGGGCCGTTTGGTAGGAGGTATTAAAAAAAATAATGCAAGCACTACTAGTTACTAAATAATATCTGGATAACCAACACTTGTATTACTAGTGCATTACTAATACTCCTTATTTCGTATTTTTCTTATACATCCTACTAAACAACCCCTAAGGGTACTAAAAACGGCTACACGTACCCTCGCCCATTAAAGAGTGAATACCTTAAAATCCCTCTAAACTATTATATTTTTGTCAGTTTTCTACTTAAACTATTCAGATCCCCAAAGCCTCCCTAAACTATATTGCCCTTCATATTAAAACGCCCCCATTGCATCTTAGAGGTGCGTGTAGTACATGCTCCTAATTATTTGAAAAACGTGCCATGTAGCACTATACATGGCTATTCAACTCAGCCTAAGACCTGCCTAAACTATCACCATTTTGTCAGTTACCTACTTAAACTTTCTGGTGTCCCTAAAACCCCCGAACAATATTTCCCTATATAATAAAACCTCATATTGCGTTTGTCTAACTATATTAACTTATGGGTTTTAAAGAATTTTTTCTACAGTTTACTCGTGATGTGTTATTCTGGGATGATCGATTAATATTATGAGTTTTGGCCAAAATAATATTAATGCATTGTGTTAATTTTAGATTTAATTGTGATTGTGCTTTATGCTGAACTCCAACTAAATAAGTCATTTATATTCATTTTGTAGCACAACAAAATATAAATAAAGGCATATAGTGTTTCTTAAAAATCATCTTATATTACATAAAAAAGATTAAACAAAATAAAAATTCACTAATAAAAAATCAATTGGCCAACAAATACAATTACATTCTCTAATTCCAGATTACATAAAGAAGGTTCAAGATATTCAACTTTATTCTTTACAAGGTGTTGAGTTTAATAAGAATATTTAAATTAGTATTCTTTCAATAATATGTGTGAGAAATGAAAGAAGACTAAAATAAGAAAGAGAATAAATTATTTCGAAGGAAACAAGAGAGGAAGAAATTTTTTCAAAGGAAACTCTGAAGAAAAAGGTTAAAAAATGAAGAAGAAGGTGAAAAATAAAGAAGAAATGTAAAAAAAAAAAAGAGAAATTATTTTAAAATGAGGAAGAAAGGTGGATATAATTGAAATATGAAGAATATTTATTAAAATATAAATGTGAAAGAGGGTTAGGATAATTAGCATTATTTTCTGTTATGTGAGCCATTTTGATGGCTTTTTTTAGCTGTTACGCGCTCTCAAGCGAGTATTTGTACATGTTATGCCGAATACGAGGGGGTTTTAATACATAAGACAATATAGTTCGGAGGTTTTTGAGTATCCCTAATAATTTAAGTAGTAAACTGACAAAAATATTATAATTTAAGGGGTCTTAAAATCAATTTTGCGAAGTAGCCCTTAGATAAGCGTCCGTTAAAACGGTGGCCCCGCTCGCCGGTAAACCTCCCTCCTTGATCACCAGACAGAAAGGCAGAAAAAGCTAAAGATTCGAATCATTTGCAAAACTCAGAAACTAACCACTGGGAACTCAGACGTGAGTAGCCTTCCTCCATTTGAGCTCCGAAGCAACCTACTGGGTAATTTGCTTCAGAGCAAATATACAAATCTACTCTTCGCTCACTTTATCATTAAATTAACAACTGCTGCAAATGGACATACTATTTGCTCAGATCCAAGCCGATCTCCGTTCAAATGACGCGCTCCGTCAATCAGGAGCACTTCTCCAAGCTCTCCAACAATCCGCCGCCGGCAGAGACATCTCCGTCCTCGCCAAATCCGCCGTCGAAGAGATTGTCGCATCACCAGCTTCCGCCATTTCGAAAAAACTCGCATTTGACCTAATTCGCTCCACTCGTCTTACTGCTGACCTATGGGAAACAGTCTGTACCGGAATTCGCAACGATCTCGACTTCCCCGATCCCGACGTTACTGCTGCTGCGGTGTCTATACTTGCTGCTATTCCTTCTTACCGTCTTGGTAAGCTTATTTCTGACTGTAATAAACAGATCTCTAGCTGTTTTGATTCTACGAGTGATAATCTCCGTTTTGCTATTACTGAAACACTTGGTTGTATCCTTGCCCGTGATGATCTGGTTACATTGTGTGAGAACAATATGAATTTGTTGGATAGGGTTTCTAATTGGTGGATTAGGATCGGGCAAAACATGCTTGATAAATCTGATGCTGTTTCAAAAATAGCGTTTGAGTCTGTAGGGAGATTGTTTCAGGAGTTTGAGTCGAAAAGGATGAGTCGTTTGGCTGGTGATAAGCTTGTGGATAGTGAAAATTCTGTTGCTATTAGGTCTAATTGGGTTTCTTCTATGGTTGAATTTGTTTGGAAGAGGAGGAATGCGTTAATGGCGCGGTCGTTGGTTCTCCCGATAGAGAACTTTCGAGCTATGGTTTGTCCGCTTGTGTATGCTGTGAAGGCAGTAGCTTCGGGTTCGATAGAGGTGATCAAGAAGCTATCGAGGTCTTCCAACAGTGGGAATGCTAGTTCGTTAGAGACTGTGAGTGCGGAAAGGTTTGTGGGTGTATCTGATGTTGTTTCACATTTGGCACCTTTTCTGGCATCGTCTTTGGATCCATCCTTGATATTTGAGGTGGGAATTAACATGTTATACTTGGCTGACGTTCCTGGAGGGAAACCCGAGTGGGCATCCACATCCATCATTGCTATTCTCACTCTTTGGGATAGGCAAGAGTTTTCTTCTGCAAGGGAGAGTATTGTAAGAGCTGTTGTCACCAATTTGCATCTTCTTGACCTCAGCATGCAGGTTGGTGTATCTGTTGCCTTCTTGTTTATCCTCTTTTGAAGACGAATCCAAATTGTGGATTTGGCTTATTGACTACTGACCCTGGATGATAATCTCTGAAACTGATAGTAGATTCTGAGTACATCATTTCACTGTTCGGTAGCTGTTATTGAAATCTTGTCTCATTTAAGAATTGCAGTAATTATTTATCAAAAGAAATAAGTATAACATTAACTGTCGAAAGGGATAACTGGGTTTCCCGATGCAAGCTATTATAATCACTTCTCCATGCCTCAGTCTGCATTATGCTAATGTTTGCTGCGAGTTCAGCAATCAAGCCGGTGTATATTACTGTTCAAATAGATTATGTTCCTCATTTGAAGTTTCCTTCTTGAGAATTCTATATATCAATATGAATTGACTACACGCAAATGGTTTCATTTCAATCCTCTGTGTAGAAATCTCTTCGTTTGCTTTGCTTTTTTTTTTTTCATTTGTCCTTAGGTTAGTACAATCTACCTTCATTCTTGTGTCTTTTCTGAATTCAGTGCATATGCCTTAGAGATCATTGTTGGCTTTTTTGCTTGTTAATTTGATTTCAAAAGAAAAAGAGAAACATGAATTATAACTCTAGTTTCACCCTTGGAGTTCTAGCCAGTTGGACATGTTTGTAGAAACATTGTTCAATTTCCTTTTCCCGTCACCTCTATGACCTTGGTGCATCAAAGTTGGATTTTTTAGTAATACAATTGTGCATTTGGTTCAGCATTATACTGATTCGACTATGAAGGAGAAGTGATATACTTCCAATTTTCATGATGGCCTTGTCAATTCTTCATTCAGTCATTGTCTAGAAAACACCTATTAATTAATTTACTTTCTGCAGGTTTCTTTATTTAAAAAGTTGCTCCTTATGGTGAGAAACCTGAGAGCAGAGTCCGATCGCATGCATGCTTTAGCATGCATCTGTCGAACTGCTCTATGTGTTGATCTTTTTGCAAAAGAGAGTGTTAGAAGGGGGCAAAAACCTGTTCCAGGAACTGATATTGCTTCACTTTTTGAGAATGCAAGAATAAAAGAGGACCTCCATAGTGTAACTAGTAAAAGCTTGTTTAGAGAAGAACTAGTTGCAATGCTGGTTGAGAGCTGCTTTCAGTTATCACTACCACTTCCTGAACAAAAGAATTCAGGTATGGAAAGCAGAGTTATTGGAGCATTAGCCTATGGAACTGGTTATGGTGCGTTAAATTGGACAGAACCAGCTCTGGAAGTAGTGGAAGTTTGTAGACCATGTGTCAAATGGGATTGTGAAGGTCGAACATATGCTATTGATTGCTATCTGAAGTTGCTTGTCAGGCTTTGTCACATTTATGATACAAGAGGGGGCGTGAAAAGAGTCAAAGACGGGGCTTCTCAGGACCAGATTCTGAATGAAACGCGGTTGCAGAATTTGCAAAGAGAGCTTGTCAGAGATCTACGTGAGGTTGGTAGAGCTTTAATAGTTACTTAATGCCATGTGTAAGATGCATTTCATCAAAAGCTTGTTCTATGCCACCGAATAGTATGTTGTAACATTAATTGCCTCGTATTATATTCCCAACATATCAAGTTGCCTAAGGATTATGTTGTCTCACACATACTGAGCAGTTTTTACATATGTTCTTGTCTTGTAGATCCCACCTTAAATGTTAGTCTTTCTAAAATTACACACGAAATTTCTTTGATATTGAATGGTTATGGATAATTGTAGCTTAATTTTTTCTTAGCTTTTTCAATTGATTTTTTATTTAATTTTATAAAAAACCCATGCTATGATGAAGTTATGTTGCATTGGAGTCTGTTCCACCAGCGTGTCATCAATTAAAGAAACTCTATACATTTTCCGACTATATCCCCCTTCCTCCTAGATAAAACTGAACTAACGGAAAGAGAAAACCTATATAACCTGAAGTTCTTGTTGATGCTTTTCTTCTGCTTTTATGTTTTTCTTTTTAATTTATTTGTTTATTTATTCATTCATGTTTTTTCTGCAGCAGGCTCACCTTTTGTCATGTTCCAATCGAGTCAATTCCCCAAATGGTCGTCCAAGTTATAGGAATAACTCACTAAATTACTTTTGAATTTTTTGGAGAACAAAGTCATCAAACTTTTGCCCATATCTCCAACAAAGAAAAAAAACCAAGCCGGAAAGTCTAGTTCTCTCACCGAAAGTTTACAATTGGCTTCTCATTTTTTAACATGAGACCTATTAAACATAGGCACTGAAAGTTGGTTATGTGGAGCACATCTTTAGATACACTCTTATGTTAAAAAATGCAAAGTTAATATAAACTTCCGGTGAAAGAATTAGATTTTTCAGCTTGTTTTATTTTATTAGAGACATGGGCAAAGTTTAATGATTTGATGTCCAAAAATATTCAAAAGCTACTTTAGCTAGTGATTTCTGCAACTTTAATGACCGTTTGAGGATTTGACTCTGTTCAAATCTTTTGTACTTTGTACTTTGTTAACCAAGTCACATTCTGTTTCTTAATTTGTCTGAAACTTACATCTTGCAGATGAACACACCTAGAGTATGTACTCGACTTATTTGGGCTATCTCAGAGCATATTGATCTAGAAGGTTTGGATCCACTTTTGGCCGATGATCCAGAAGATCCCCTGAATATAATTATATCAAATATACACAAAGTTCTCTTCAACATAGATTCGTCCGCCAGCACAACAAATCGCCTTCAGGATGTTCAAGCAGTTCTTCTGTGTGCTCAGAGGTTGGGTTCACGTAATGCCCGGGCAGGGCAATTGCTAATAAAAGAACTTGAAGACTTTAGGAGCAATGCATTTGCTGATTCAGTGAATAAACATCAGTGTCGGTTAATACTGCAGCGGATCAAATATGTCTCCAACCACTCGGAAAGCAAGTGAGTAGAACGTCATTCTTTCCTCTTAAATGGTAATGTAGCTCACGTGATGCCTAGAGTTGATTACCCTGTAAAATGCCTGAGATGAACGGAAAACTCTTCATTGAAAGTTGAAACTCAAACTCCTCAAAAACGATTTAGCCTCTATATTGCTGTTCAGAATCTCTCGTCCGCTTTGGTGATATAATGTGTGAGTTAACCTGAAAGGATTATTGTAGTTTCTTTATTAACTTCCGCAGATGGTATCCTTTCTGCTCCTCCAGAGGGAAGGTTTTGTGTTTAAATTAGCTTGATCTGTGTAAGCAAATGAGGGGGTTTAGTTGGTTGTAGGATATAATTTATTTGAAAGACTTTATTAGCAAAGCTATGACACATTGTTGGATGATACGTCTGTTTTTTTCTCTTCTCCAAGGTGGGCTGCGGTTGGTGAAGCAAGAGGAGATTATCCATTTAGCCATCACAAGTTAACTGTTCAGTTTTATGAAGCAGCTGCTGCTCAGGACCGAAAGCTGGAAGGATTGGTTCACAAGGCTATTTTAGAGCTTTGGAGGCCTGATCCAAGTGAGCTAGCACTATTGCTGGCTAAACGAGTCGACTCAACTTTACTCAAGGTTCCTCCAAGTGCATATACTTTGACTGGCAGCAGTGATCCTTGCTATGTTGAAGCATATCATTTAACTGATCCAAGTGATGGAAGGATTACTCTGCACTTAAAGGTCAAGATCTCTACTTCTCTTTATTGTTATAGTTGATCTTCGTTTCTTTTATGCTTTGCATCTTTGTAAATTGTAATCATGAAGAAAACATCTCTGTCCGTTAAGGCATGCCATCAACATCTCTTATTATATCTTTGTTGCCCAAAGTCACACATTGGTTAAGTGCATGGGCTATTATCTTTTTCATATGGTTTTGGACAATTCTCACTGTTTGAGCTAGCCTTTGTTATGAGTTAAGGCCAAGATCTATTTTCTTAACGTGGTATCAAAGTCGAATCCACTATGCTATTCTGGTATTCATTGTCGGGCCACTCATGTTATGTTACTCTGTGCTCTATATGTCGAGCCCTGGGTGTGCAGGAGATGTTAAAATCGCACACCAGTCAAATGTAGGGCTGTAATCTCCTCCAGTAGTTTTGAATAATTCTCACCACTTAAACTAGTTTTCGGGATTGAGTTAGGCCAAAGGTCCACTTCCTTAACTAGCTTAATGGTTTTTATACAAATTGGCTGCAACAGTGCCAATGAGAATATGTCTCCATTTTATCCTCTTTTGCTTTTGTAATCATAGTGGTCTGTTATTACTTTTTACAAGTGGCAGCAATCCTATTAAAAATACTCTTGATTTTCTTTTCTAAGGAGTGCAAGACTGTGTTTGGACGAAAAACGGTTGCAAGATTTTTTCCAAACAACTTTTTAAGTTTTCTGTAAAAATTGTTGAGTCTTATGGCACACAATCTGAAAAACTAGCATATTCCTTTAGTTTTGATCTTGTTACTGGTACCATTTCTGAAACACGTAGAAGCTTTTTAGGACATCTAAAAACTTGTCAACTTTTTTCTATTTGAACTTCTGCAAATGGTTGTTAATGTGTTCATGCGAACTAAAACTCTTATATACATAAGCCCCCATGCAGAAATAGTGGATTTCTATGTGTTGCCAAATCGTGGTGTTAAAGTTACATTTCTTCAGCTTTTAGCATAAAATCAGTTTTGGATCTATCGTGTTGTAAAATTTGATTAAATACAAAATTGTTAAAGGAGTTTAAATATGAGAGCATAGTGTATCATAATGGGGCATGAGCCGGCCTGTTAGTTATGCGTTAATAATATATGTTAATGAGATATTGGTTGCGTTGTTTGAGTGAAACTATTGCTCAGGTGAATCACTATTTATTCGTAATTCTTGGAAAACTAAGAGGCAGCATCTACTGACATTCATAATTTTGCAGGTTCTAAATTTGACTGAGATAGAACTTAATCGGGTGGATTTACGAGTTGGACTTTCAGGTGGATTATATTTCATGGATGGATCTCCTCAAGCAGTACGCCAGCTGCGCAACCTTAATTCACAGGTTAGACCTTGTCCTGAGACCGTCATGCTTATTTATCAAGTTCAGTTTCCTCCCTCATGGATGTGTTTCTCCTGCCGAAACAAAACATCTGCATTCCATTTTTGTAAAAGTAACTTTACCTTATCCCTTTTGTCTGGCCTATTAATTCCCCACACATTCCAGCAGATAATTTTCAACTGCTATCTTATCTGGTCCCTTTTGTGGCAATGTTATTTACTTAGTTATATCTTCACCATGCCTCATCACATGTGGACTAATCTCTTCTCCATAGACCAAGCACGTAAAACTTTTTTTGGACAGCCCAAGAGATCTACATGCTTTAGTACCAAGTGAATTGAACTGTTGGAAAAGAAATATATCTATTTAACAGTTTTATTTCAGGTTGCCACAAATGAGCATGGTATAGTGACAGTTCTTCATTGATTAAACTGACACACTGAGATATTAGTCAAGGCTTGTGAATCTCTTTGTTGTTCTTCTGAGTTTCTAATCTCATTTCTTTCATTACCATGTTTGCCACTTTCCAAAATGGAAAAATGTAACTTTTATTTGCAGATGCTATCTAATTAGAGGCCTAAGATTGCGTCTTGCATATTTTGTGTGGTTACACATATTTGGTTTAGCTTGATATTTGAGAAGAAAAAGATATATTGATGGATAGATATTCATTTAATTATTTCATGTATTCAAATCTTACTTCTCATATGGAAAATATGGTAGACACTTGTGATTGGTTGTTCCAGGGTTTCGGACCAAACATCGCCTTTTTTAAGGTGGTTCCCTATCTTCGACTGGACAAAAGAAGGGGGTAGGGAAGGGGATTTTCTGATTAACCTGAAACCTTTTATGCTCATTTCATTTGGCTCGAAAACGTTGCTCGATATTGAATAACCTTTTTGTTCACATTTTTCATTATCCTTGTAAATTGACTATTGGACCCTAATGCTCATTGGTCTCTATACATTGATAGTTTCTGTTTCATAAATTAACTGGACTTGCATGAATCCAGGAACCAGTGCTGAGCAGTGTAACTGTGGGCGTTGCCCATTTCGAGCGTTGTGACCTTTGGGTTCAAGTACTTTACTACCCCTTTTATGGTTCTGGTCCTGCTGATTATGAAGACTCTGAAGAGGATCCACAAGTTATGAGACAAAAGAAAAGCCTGAGACCTGAATTAGGAGAACCCGTCATTTTGAGATGTCAGCCATACAAAATTCCTCTGACCGAGCTTCTTTTGCCACATAAAATTTCACCAGTCGAATATTTTCGTCTATGGCCTAGTTTGCCTGCTATAGTTGAGTGTACTGGTACATATACATATGAAGGAAGCGGTTTCATGGCTACTGCTGCTCAGCAATATGGGGAGTCCCCGTTCCTGAGTGGCCTGAAATCTCTGTCTTCCAAACCTTTCCACCGAGTTTGCTCACACATCATCCGGACAGTTGCTGGATTTGAGGTCAGTAACTTTGTTTTTACAATCTTCTGATTTTCTTTGTGAATATTTTGCTATGTTGGATTTAGAAGCCACATTGAAGTTTTTCAGGCACTTCTAATTGGGTATTTTACATATGAAGATTGACCTTTCCTTTCTGCTTGGATTTATATTCCATTTTCTCCTTATCTCATTTGCTGCTTGGTATTGAGCAGCTCTGTTTTGCTGCTAAAACCTGGTATGGAGGGTTTTTGGGCATGATGGTTTTTGGTGCAAGTGAAGTGAGCAGAAATGTGGATCTTGGCGACGAGACGACCACAATGATGTGCAAATTTGTGATCCGAGCATCAGATGAATCCATTACCAAGGAGATTGCTTCAGATTTTCAGGGTTGGTTGGATGACCTAACTGATGGTGGTGTTGAGTACATGCCTGAAGATGAAGTAAAGGTGGCTGCTGCTGAAAAGCTAAAGATTTCAATGGAACGGATTGCATTACTAAAGGCGGCAAGACCTCGCCTGAAGTCTCCAAAATCTGACGATGAAGAAGAGGAGGAAGACGAAGATGATGAGAACCAAAAGAAAGAAGACATGATTAACGTTGAAAATGGTAAAACTAAGGGGCAAACTACTTTATTTAAGTGGTCGGCAGAAGAGGTTGAGCATCGGGCACTTCAAGCAGCTGTAATTCAGGAATGGCATATGCTCTGTAAAGATAGGGATGCCAAAGTAAATTGATTTTGCATTCTTTCTTCGCCATTTTTGTTTTGATAATTTGATTTAGGTAGTTGGTTGAGATGAGTTCTAAGTTTGTTTTCTATAATTCTAATTTGTTTCTTTTCTCCCAGTTTTGTAAATTTTCTGTATCTTTTTGAAGCACCTCTGAGTCTGTAAATTAAGAAGGCCTGACGCCTTATACCATCTTGTACCTTCATCCTTCATCTTCTCTGTTGTGTACTTTCTATTACCATCTTTTTACTTTTTGAAACTTAGTAACTATCAATCTGTGTCTGAAAAAAGAATAAACTGTTGTCTGCTTCCTTTGGTGCTAATAGTTGGCAAATATAATGGTTTCCTGGAATATGTAGAGGACAGATATCTTAATTGTTTGCTCTTTTCATAGCAATCTCATCTAATGTCATGTGCACTTTGCAAATCTTATGTTGTGTAAACTTGCAGTGCATATATTATGTTTTGGTTTTACCTGTCTTAAAATACTTATACTTTGAAGTGCTTTTCCACAGTTAACCTTTTGGTTGACACTTTCGCTAATCTGTCAACCAATTTTTATTTGCAAATAGTGCACACAGGGTTAGCTCTCTCTACATCTAGGATAAATATGGATGAGCTAAATAAAGAATCCCTCTGTTGTACCTATTTGTGCTCCGGATCTCTTATTTCTTCACTTAATCGGTTTTTTCATTGCCTAGTTGGTTGGTGATGTAAAACCACTCAAATTCTTAGCTTTGGACAATGAATTTGACTTTCAAGTTAATGCGTAATCTCATCGGTGGTAGAAATCCAATAAAATTGATATATATATATATATATATATATATATATATATATATATATATATATATATATATATATATATATATATATATATATATATATATATATATATATATATATATATATATCAATTTTATGAAGAAAATAATCGATCATCAGATAATTAAATTCAAAGCAAGCACCAGCTTATATAAATGGTCTTTGGAATCACATGAAATATTTTAAGGAAATTACCAGCTATGTCCATTTATAGGTAGCTCATTATAAAAATTGGTCAATTGATAAAATATTACTAATATTAGCCAAATTAGCCAATTAGTTATTTGTAGCAAAAAAAAATAAATTTTTTGCTTTCTTTTGAGTGAGTGTTATTAGAATAGATTGGGCACAACTTAAGAAGCTTGAATCTCAGTTTTGGTATGATTTGGTGAAACTTTGAGGTGGTTTGAATTGAAAATTTGGTAAAACTGATAAACATAAAAAAATGATATGTGTATCAATTGTGTATCACGTATGTATCATATTTATATCTGTTGTGTATCACATGTGAGATACATGCGTGATACATGTGTCGCAGAAGACCTTTTTTAACTCGATTTAATTATGAATTTTGATACAAAACCAGTCCAAATCACCTCCATTCTTCCTCAAATTTTGTATATTGACTTATCTATATATTTTCAATGAATTTTAACTATAATCATTGAAAAAGTTCCTTTTTTATTTAGATTTTTGGAATATTGTATATATTTTTTATATTTCATCACCATACTTGCTAACGCATCCATAAAATTTCCTTGCCGTCTTGTATTTAGTATTGCTAATCATGCTTAAAAATATAGAAGGTGATTTTTGCATGTGATTCTTTGAGAGAAAGAATCCTATTTTTTTTTTTTAAATTTTTATTGGCTAGTTTTGATAAGTATATATAATTAATGTCTAGATGTTGGTAAGTTGAGATTTATTTAAAGCATTAATGTAAGTTTTCAATATTTTATTTCCCGCAGGAAAATTTGTAAGTTTTAATAGGCTTACATGTTCACTTCCTGCAACCCCCAAATCCTATACAAGTATCAACTCAAGTAAGTTAATTTCCTTTTTTGTTACTTTCTATGAGTATTCATGAATTATACATATTATGGTTATGAAAATTTGGGCTAGAAAGCACTTCCTACTGTTATTTAGTACTATGACGCAGTATCTTCTCTTTTTTTTTTTTGGTTAATAATATATCAGTAAGAAATGATATATTAGGTGTTAGAGGATATTTTATTTGAATATATATCCAGAAATCGTCAAAGATTTTTTTAACCGAAATATTTTAAAGATCCATAGCATCTACTTTTTGCATAAAGTAATCCTTGAATAATATCGTACATTGCCTAGGAATGGTGTTGATTTATTTAAGAATAAATTTTATTTTGAATATCTAACAATCTAATATCTATATTTCCTGAGATATATGTATACTGGATCTGGATGAATATGTTATATTTATTAATTATCATGAATATGTAGCATGGTAAATTTTAGTTAACAAGCTGTAATGTGGTATGATGAAGATTAGGGAACATAATGATTCAGAGTCCGTTTGGCTTAAGCATTAGGTGCTGGAAAGCACTTTTAAGTGTTGAAGCTAATTTAAAAAATAAGCAATTACGTGTTTGGATAAAAGTGCTGAAAATTAATAATAAGCAGCTGAAGAACTGAGTATACAAAGAGTTGTTTTAAAAAGAAGTATTTTAAGGATAAAATAGTAAATATTTTGGTCAAACCTAAAGTGCTTATAAGCTGAAATTTGATAAGTTGGGGAGACCAATTTATGACTTTTGGCTTATTTTTGGCTTATAAGCACGTTTAGTTTTGCCAAACGCGTAGATAAGCCAATAGTACTTATAAGCCAGTTTGATCAGCTTATCAGCTTAGCCAAACAGCCTCTCAATCAAATAAATTACCAAAAAAAAAAAGATTCAATCGAATAGGAGATTCGAGTAAGTCTCTTCAGATTTTTAAAATGGCGAGCAATTGATCCACTCATTTTTTCCACCATGCATGTCGAACAATTTTAAAGGGAACAACGTATTCTAAATTTTCTTACTATTTCTAAAAATTTTACTACTTTACAGTTGTCTCATGTTTTCTTTTGCATTATGTGTATGCCATAAGGATTGGATGTGCTCTTTGATATTTATACCCCTATTCTTTTGTGGGATTTTTATATATATATCCCATATAGCAAATCTTATAACCACTCATGTTTAAGGTTAGTGTTTATTATATTTAAGTATACCATCTTTCAATTTATGTACCAAAATTTATCTTTAAGGTTTAAGGATCAACTATTAATTAGAGGCTTGATTTGTGGAACAAAATCTTTTCATATTTTTTTTTTACACGTTTTTCTCTTTCTTCCAACCAAAACCGATGCATTTCTCCCCTTTTTTAATTACACACCCCCCACCTATGTTTATTTACCAAGACAGTATTCTCTGATTTCTCTGGTTTAATTTCATCCTCCATTGTCATCCTCCATTGTCGAAGGTTGCCATTGTTTCAGATCGAGAGTTTCATCCGCCATAATTTCAGTTCTACGGTTGCATCAAAGTCCCAAACCCTCTACAAAACAATTTTCTCTCTCTCAGTGCTTCAATCTCATCCGCCATTTCCGAACCCTCTTCAAAGTTTTCTCAAGAAAACACATATTCAGGCACTGTGTTGTAGTTTTCTCAATTTCATCCGCCACATTTCTCCCCTTTTTTTTCTCCTCAATGTGTTGTAGTTTAATATTTTTGCCAAAAAATAGAATGCAAGTGTTTGTTTGGTGTTTAAGTGTTTTTTGTCTAAATGTACTGTATTATTGCATACTAGGGTTGTTTATACAAATTGTAGTTAATTGTAGTTTTTTGGAGTTAATTTGTAGTTAATTGGCAAAATGTACTGTTGAATCAAATTTGTAGTTAATTGTAGTGTTTGTAGTTTAATGTAGTTTAATGTATTTTTTATTTGGAACTGTGACTGTTGACTCAAATTTGTAGTTAATTATAGTTTTTGTAGTTTAATGTAGTTTACTGTATTTTTTATTTGAAACTGTGATAAAAATACAGTGTATAAAAGTAGTTACATTGTACATGCTCAATAATTCTCTAGTTACAGTATAGTTGCTTGTAGTTATAATGTAGCATATGTTGTCTGTCACAATGTAGTTGATATGTGGTCTGCAATTTTATAGTGTTGTTTGGAACTGTGATTAGAAGACATGATATATATGTAGTTACAGTCTAGTTGATTTTTAATTTGTAAAGTAATTTTTACAAATCAGCTACAAACAAACTGCATGTAAACGTTAACAACATTTACCCACATTTGACTACATTTTAAAACCACACTGGAAACACTGCATATAAACGTTAACTACATTTACCCACATTGGACTACATTTTAAAAACACACTGGAAACACTGCATATAAACGTTAACTACATTTACCCACATTTGACTACATTTTAAAAACACACTGGAACACTGTGTATAAACGTTAACTACATTTACCCACATTTGACTACATTTTAAAAACACACCGGAAACACTGCATATAAACGTTAACTACATTTACCCACATTTGACTACATTTAAAAACACATTGGAAACACTGCATATAAACGTTAACTACATTTACCCACATTTGACTACATTTTAAAAACACACTGGAAACACTGCAACAGCTACTGTTTTTTTTGTTTTTTTTCCTGCACCAAACAAGAATATATCCGATGTGCAACGGAGGACAATTATCTGCAATGGAGGACAATTATCATTCACAATGTATTTTATTTCTACAATTTTATCCGAAGTATCAATCGATAATTGTTCTGCAATTGTAGACTGGAGAATTCCGTAGCTTGCATTATCATCAACCAAAATGGAATCAACTTCAAAATCTCGGAATCTGCCATAGTTATCCCAATAACCATTACATTTCAGCATTATCGGAATTTTTGACATTGTAGAAGAATGAGTGATTTCCGAAACTGAAATCTGGAAGAACTACAATTTTATTGACTATCACGCTGTAAATTCTGATTTTCATTATTTGATGTAGAAAAATGAAAGATTTTTGAAACAGAAATCTGGAAGAACTACAAAATGGAAGAAGAATGAGTGATTTTCGAAACTGAAATCTGGAGAGATTCACGCTGGCTAAGATTTTTTACCGTTTTTGATTGACGCTTTAATTGGGACAGAATCAAATATTAATTGGGAGCCTTAAAATGTGGCGCAATTTTAGGCTGTAAAATCAGCCATATCCGTTTTTGATTGATACTTTAACTGGGACAGAATCAAATATTAATTGGGAGCCTTAAAATGTGGCGCAATTTTAGGCTATAAAATCAGCCACATATGGTTTGATACATATTTGGTAACGAAAACATGGAATATGCGGATAATAACTAAACAAGACACAATAATGGTAATAAGGTTTGCTATATGGGATTTTATTTCTTGAATCATTTTTAACATTAATCATAAATCATACTGAGATTTGATAATTTTTAGAAGCAAAAGCCCCTGGAACTAGTTCTTGCCATTTCTCATTCATCATTTTGAGGTTGTAATTTTCTACTTTAACAAATAATTTTGATAATAATTATCTCATTTTAAAAAGTTTGTATATATAGATATCAGATACACGTGTAAAGCACTTGTCCCAGAAACTAGTGTCTTGATACAGACGTACATCGGTGCTTTTTTCCAATGACAAGAAAGTTGAAGTACTCCATGGCAACCTATTTGGTGGGGGGGGGGGGGGGGGGGGGGGGGCGAGACAGACTTGTCCTAATACAGCCTTACTAGTGTTTATAGAACAGCATCATGTCTTGATAGTTGATACAGATGTGCATCGGTGTTTTTGCAATGACAAGAAAGTTGAAGTACTCCATGGTTCAACTAAAAGTTGTTTATTACAACAACCCCTGCGATAGAGAGGCTGTTTACAAATAGATCCCGGCATCCTTCCCTCCAAGAAATTCCCACCTTGTTCTTTGGGAGACTCGAACTCACAACCTCTCGGTTGGAAGTGGGGTTGCTCACCATCAGAGCAACCCCTCTTGTCTTTTTAAAAGTTGTTTATTATTACCTATTATTTTACAGGATTCTCCTGCAAGAGTAAAGAAAGCTGCTTATAAAACTTCTAGGTTTTGAAAGAGAATGTATGGATATCTCCATCCCCTCATCTTCTAGCTGCTGGAAAGCGTAAGAAAGCAGGTAAGAAATGCATCGTGAAAGAATGTCGCGAGATGTCAGCAGCCACCACCACTGCCAAATTGCTTTCGGAGATCCAGGAATGATACTGTAGCTGAACCCCTCTTCTTTGCTTTCTGTTGAGAATGGTGTTCCCTCCATCCTGTCATGTATATCTGAAAACAAAAGAGGGTACTTACACAGTTTACACTTGAATAAGTACAATAGATGTAGTTAACCAACCCGAATAAATCAAATTGTTGCCACTAACAATTTAGTAAAAACTAGTCCACTTATTTTGAAGTCTCGGTCCTGCTCACTAAGGAGCTCAGATCATTTTGTATTGAATTACACTTGCTTCTACTTGGGATTCCGTGGTGCCAAGGCATCGTTATCCAATATGAGATGACATTCAAGGCACTGTTATCCAATATGAGATCACATTCTATTAAAGCTTGCAAACTATTTCCAGCACCGAGTGCTAGAAGAACGGTGGTAACTTATAAGTTAATATTTTACTTAATTCTTCTTTAATCTTAGGTTTTTGCTATGTTTGACTGATAAAATAGTGTATTCAATGTCGCTTACTTCTACTTTAAAGGTTTATGTAATTTAGAAATTATCGGGAAAGAAACCAAGCAAAAACAAGTCAAAAAGAGCTCAAATGAAGAATACAGGAGAAAAGCCCTCAAATATCACAAATTCGATCTGGACTTCGCAATTGCAAAGTCAACGCACAAGTAAAACCACAAATGCGAGAAGCTTGATCGCAATTGGGAAGTATAGAGATGAACGTATAAGCCGCAAATGCGAGGTCAACCAGACAGTCAACGTCGCAAATGCAAACTCCTTCTTCGCAATTGCGAAAATAGGTGAAAAAGGCCAAGTTCGCACAAGTGAACATTTGAATCGCAAATGTGATGGTCAATAGTATAGTTAAGGTTCGTATTTTTCGCAAATGCGAACAACGAGCTTCAATTCTGGGCAGATTTGAAATTTCATATTTTTTTTGTCCAAACCCATAAATACCCGACCTGGCCTAGCTGAATCTTTGGCATTTTTGGCATCCCCTTGACTAAGAATACAAGCTTTGGAGCTAGGGTTCTGTCACACACACTTGGGAGTTGAAGACTTTGGATGAGATTTTCTTACCCATTCTTTCAATTCCTTACTTTTTATTGAATATCTAAGTATGTAATATTTATTTCAATACCTGAATCTTATTTATGAAAATATTCATTATTAAAATGATTGAATCTCTTGTTGTTTTTATGTATTGAATAATTTTTATTAATATTGAAGTGAGTTAATGTTTCTTCAATTATTCATGTTCTTTAATGTTTCTAAAGGAATTAGCTAACTCTATGTCTCGCTCATTAACTTTGAATTAATCTTGGAAAAGATAATTTGGGTTGGGAAACATTAATTAATAAGAACGTTGGGCGTTAACCCTCATTTTATAGCCTCTACATAAAGATAAGATTGAACTACTTGTAGCCATATTCTGGTGCACTTGATCTTTTAGTTGTTTTAAGGATAATTCAACTAGGAAGTCTTGTTAGTCTTTAGAAGAAGCTAATGGAATATTATTATCCGAGACTAACTAACATAAACTCGCAAACTGTGCAAAGGCTTCTAATTCTGCGAATTGTGCTAGTTTTACATTTAATTTACCAGCTACTTGTTTCATGGCTTTTATTTGGGCTGCGGACCCCACTCTGGAAACGGAGATACCCACATTAATAGCAGGTCTGGTTCCAGAATTGAATAGGTCGGCGGATAAGAAGATTTGTCCATCAGTAATGGAAATTACATTAGTAGGAATATAAGTCGAAACATCTCCCAATTAGGTTTCAACTATTGGTAAGGCAATCATACTTCCTTGACCTAAACTAGAACTTAATTTAGCGGCTCGTTCCAAAAGGCGTGAATGCAAATAAAAAACATCTCCTAGATAAGCTTCACAACCGGGTGGTCTTCGTAATGGAAGAGACATTTGGCGATAAGCTTGCGCTTGTGCTCATATTTGTAAAATCGTAAAATACATTGAATTGTTACTTGAGTATAATTCTAATTGCATCCATGCTTGTAGCCATTGATCATTTTACGCGCTTTCTAGGTTAGTTTATATTTTTGCATTTATATATAATATTTTCTCAAAATCATAAGTGATAATTCTCTCACTTGCCTAATCGCCTACATATTATTTTCTATGAGATTCAATTGCAACAATTACTTCAGTTTTGTGATGAGTCATCCATTCGCAACTGCCAACCTTTGCAAATGCGATAACTGTAGCCTAGACCTGACTTTTTCTCATTTCTCAATCTCCCTTCTTGATGTCCCAAACACTTCCAAACTTCCTGAACTTGGTAAATTGATAAAAAATAATAAAATAACCTATCCTAAAAAAGAAAAAACACAATGACAATATAAAAAATTTCTAATTCTTTTAGGAATAATTCAATTAGGAAATCTTGTTAGCCTCCGGAAGAAGCTAATATAGAATTATTATCCGAAACTAATTAACATAAACTCACTCATATTTGCAAAATTGTGAAATACATCGGATTGTTATTTGAGTGTAATTCTTGTTGTAAGCCATTGATCATTTTACTCACTTTCTAGGTTAGTTTATATTCTTGCATTTAGATATAATATTTTCTCAAAACCTTTATAAGTGTTTGGCTTAGCATAATAAGCGATAATTCTCTTACCTCCTAATCGCCTACATATTGTTCTTTGTGGGATTCGACCCTGATACAGTTGGAAAATTATATCGCCTGCTACCCTGTCCGCTTACTCTTTGAGGAGTGGATTTGGACGTCATCAGTAACCCCTCCTTGCACATACGATCATATAACAGATATTACACCAAAGCTTGATAGCTTGAGATATCTTTGAACTGTAGCTCTCCCACATATGAGGAGCTAAGCAATCAGATTACTCTTGAGTATGCACGACGGTGCAGAGGGGGAGATGAATATATAGCAGCTAGAAAGCTATCATAAGATAGGTATTTGGAAGGGGACAGGAAGAGTTAGTAGCATAAGATAAAACTTGTAATGTGAATAAGTTTAGACAGAGAATAAATCACCTCTAAAATTTGCAAGTACTACTACTCCTACCAAACACAGAAGTATTTTGGAAGAACAATCACAGCTAAACCTGGGGTGCATAACGAAGAAAAATTAGAGACAAATGCAAGAACGGCGAATGATTTGTCTAGTGGGAGAAAAACCTTCAATGTTTCTTAAATCAGCGATAAACGCAAGAAGCCAAGAACTAGTACATGATAGTAGGGAGAAGAAGAAGGAACCTTTCCAGCAGAATTGAAGTAGATGAAGACAACCTGATATAGATAGATATGTGAACTGTTAAAACAGGCATTTAATGGAAAAGGTAAGGTGCGTTGAAAATGGGGGCACAAGGTCCAGCTGTATATAGTTAGAGGTTTCAGAACTTCAGCATAATGTGAGAGGTTCATCGAAATCGAATCATGGTTGGGTAAGAGCAAATAAGCAATAGTCATACAGGAGATTGATACAGATGCAGGGTGGTCGGAGACTCGTGAGTACGAAGAGAAGAGTTTCATGTTTTTAGAAAAAGGTACAGCAAAGGGAAGAAACAAAAAGCAAGGCATGAAAAATCATATGCAACAGATGTCGCTATCTAGAGTTGGCGATGAGGGTGGAGGAGGAACACCTAGACCTAAACAGTATTATAATGCATGAAACTGAAATGGGGTAAGCTAAATAGATTTCTGGCGAGATGGTTAGTAGGTCATCCTAATGTTTCTTTTACAGTCCCCAAAATGACATTCAAAGTGGTTCCAGAGAATGGAGAATGGACAGCTGGGACCAAAGTTTTGGAGATGGAGAATCAGTATCTTCTCTTTGAGTTCCCACCGAGGGTCGAAGCAGAGCGAATCAAATAGGGGAATGGTTCTTGAAAGGAAGAAAAGGAACTCCAACGGTGGTCACCAATGATGGTACTATAATTTCCAAGGCTCACCTGAAGTTTGCAGAACACCAGCGACTGGAAATATGATGGAAGAATTCTGAGGGGGAAGAATTTTCGGAAGAAGTGCACAACGGAAGTCAGAAAAGATGACATGTCAGGTCACCAAGTGTCAATAAAGCAGTCTATTTATTTTCAGAGGGAGAAAGGTCCTCCTTCATGCCGAATGAAACCCTCCTATTGCAATGGGATGATTCTGATTCTACCGGTAATAGATACTCTGTGGTGAATGAGGCTTACAGGTGGATGAGGAGAAACATATTGATAGCTAACAAGCAGCTCGGAGTTCGTTTTGAAAGGTTTGAGAATGAAGCATTAGACTATTCGTGAAGCTGGAGGCAAAAGGGCTTTGAGACAACAGCAGATTGGTGTAAGAACACTGAACAGAGATCATCGAAAGGGGAAGAACGAGGTTAAAAAGCTGGGATTCAAGACTAACTATGGGGAAAGTTCTGAGGAAGCAGGGATAGGAAGAACAAATAACAACAACAACAACAACCCAGTATAATCCCACTTAGTGGGGTTTGGGGAGGGTAGTGTGTACGCAGACCTTACCCCTACCCTGGGGTAGAGAGGCTGTTTCCAAATAGACCCCCGGCATCCTTCCCTCCAAGAACTTCCCACCTTGCTCTAGGGGAGACTCGAACTCACAACCTCTCGGTTGGAAGTGGGGGTGCTTACCATCCGAGCAACCCCTCTTGTCTGATAGGAAGAACAAATGAAGATTAAAATTATTTCATGGAACGTGCAGGGACTAAATAATCAAGATAAATGGAGACTACTGATCTACTTCATAAATGAAAGCAGGGGTGCTGTGCATACAGGAAATGAAGGTGGAAGCAGAAAAACTAATTAAGCAGATCTGGAGTTGTACATCGGCAGATTGGAGGGAATAAAACCGTCAGGTAGTAAAGGGCGTATCATTATTTTACGGGATGAAAGGCAATACCATGTGTGGAAATTCAAGAGGGCATCCTCACACTATCATGCTTATTCGAGAGTGTAAATGAAGAGTTTAGATGGGGCTTCTCAGAGGTGTATGGGCCACATAAAGACAGCGACAGAGAAGATTATGGTTGGAACTGGTAGCAATCGGAGGCCTATGGGATGTCCCATGGCTTTTGGTGGGCGATTTTAGTACAACCAGACAAGAGGAAGAAAGGAAAGGATGCAGAAGCACAAGATCAATACAAACAACAACAACAACAACAACAACCCAATATAATTCCATTTAATGGGATCTGGGGAGGGTAATAAGTACGCAGACCTTACCCCTACCCTTGGGTAGAGAGGCTGTTTCCAAATAGACCCCCGGCATCCTTCCCTCCAAGAACTTCCCACCTTGCTCTTGGGGAGACTCGAACTCACAACCTCTCGGTTGGAAAATGGGGTTGTTTACCATTAGAGCAAGACAAAGATTTATAGAATTTAAACAGAAGATTACTTTTGTGGATCCTCCTTTACATGAAGGATTTTACAAATGGTCCAGAGATGATAATAAGTTCCAAGCATCAAGAACTGACAGATTCCTCATGTCAATAGAATGGGATGAAGTCTTCAGAAACATCAGGCAGAATGTTTTGACCAAAGCATTTTCATACCACAAACCTTCGATGCTGAAGTGCGGCGATTGGTAGCCAAGTAGCACATAATTAATTTGAAGATATGTGGCTAAGGGCTGAAGATTTTCTTGAAAGTGCAAGAATGGTGAGATGGATATGCGGTCAGTGGTACTCATGATTTTATCCAGGCACAAAAACTCAGACTTCTAAAGACAGACATAAAAAAGTGGAACAGAGAAGTATTTGGCAAACTGGAGGAAACAAATGCAGAATCTTGGAGGAGTGTTTGCCATGGATCAGTGCCTAGCAATTTGTTTTGATAACCGTGGCGTTCAGGCCAACTTGCTGGCACCTCGACTATTCCATGGGGTACCTGCTACCTCCCACCAACACAGGTATGGGGTAATTGTGTCCACCAACGCTTGGACATATGAGAAGAACAACTAGTTTTTAGCCTCCGCTATTGAACCTAACACCACATTGTTCTCAATCCAGTTCATTAACCACTAGGCCACATCCTTGGGTTCATGCATCACTATTATTGTCTTTAAGTAAAAACTTCCAGCATCAATTCCTCTTAAATCACCTGAAAGGTTGCTGGAATTGTGCCATCTTTGGCTGCAAACTTGACTCATAAATAGCTGCTGTGGCCAAAGCAGTATCCTTTTTCAATTCCTAATCCATGGAGAAGGTGGATGTTAGAATGCTGAATCCAATAAGACAATTAATTAAGTAATTTGAATTCCTCATCAAGTTAAAAAGGTAAAAGAAATTTCAGCAGAATTACCTTGCTCCTTTGCAGTAGAACATTAGTTTCGCCCATAGCACGGAGATGTTCTATCAACTCCAGAGCTGCGATACAAGCAAAGAGCAAATAAGCTTAGAAACTCATACTACCCAAATGGCATTTGCAGATATACAAACTTATCCGCATCCAAGATACAGCAATGTTAATTGCTATTTGAATAACAAAAATAGCTCGCAATTTCTAATGATGACCACAAAACTAACATGGCACACTCAAATTATGTGCATATTAGCTGCACATTTTCAAAATAAGTAGAATCTTAAATTCAAATTGAAAAGTACTTCTAAGAATTTTCTTGTGGAAAATAAAGTAGTCTGAGATAAATGAATAATCACATAAAATGCGAGAGAGATTCATGGAACATTTTATTAAGAAGACATTGCCAAGATTGAGAACGGGATAAAATGTTGGATTTTCTAGTAAAATACAATGTTCCAAACTCAATTGCAAGGAAAAGACAAGCTGATAATGGGAGAAGAGAAGAGGTGATAGTTCACTGTCAAAGTATGCCACCCATCAGAAACAATTGAATACTTGATAACTGGCTTTGAAGTTGATCTGGAAGTGGCCTGTTATATTGGCTGGTCGTTAGGGGAGCATACTTAAATCAAGTTAAACTTAGTAGAAAGGGTATGCCATATGCAGTAGGTGTGATCTATGCCTATAAGAGGTGGAAAACACATGCCATTCGCTTTTGCTGTGTAGATGTATGGAATATGTTTCTTTGCCTTTTGCAAGTAGTTTGGGTGATGCCATATAGTCTGAAAGAAGCCTTTGCAGCTTGGGGAAATTGGAGAGTTGGAAAATCCATCATCAAAGTGTGAAGATGGTTCCTGCAGTGATCATATGGTGCATTTGGAAAGAAATCAGCGCTATTTTGACGGAATTTCAACTCCAACTCCTGTTCTGAAGGCTAGAATTTTGATTAATCTTTTTGCTTGGAGTAAACTTTTTAATGTGAATAGCATCGACTCTTCTTTTGGATTTTGTAAGGTCCTTCAATTTTTTGTCAGGGGTCATCTGACATTGTACAGGAGCTAACTTCTTTTATACTTGCATCATCTGGACGTTGAGTGAAAGAAATCTACCTTTGCTTGACGTAAAAAGAAAACGTCCATCATTCAGAAGAAAATATGTCCATATAGATGATATGAAAAACTTTACAGAAAGCTAGAAAATTGTACGAGCAAAAAGTGGAGAGCAAGGGAGCACATCAAGCAGCGCTGTTGAAAGTTAAGACACATTCAGACATGGATTCATGCAATGTACAAGAGGCTCCTGCCAGCCAGTCTACTTGAATATGAGTTTGGAAACCAAAGCACGAAGCAAAACTCTTACTACTGCAATATCGAACTGTATACTCATCAACATCAACCCCTGGAAGAGTAAAGCCTGCTCTAGTCAAGAGATTGCCAGCATCCCACACCTGCAACACAATTATATATGCTCATTCACATGAATCGTTTGCTTTCCTATAAGTTGTTCTTACCACAAACATTTTCTTCATCTAACGAGCAACAATACACTTTTATTTATAGCTTAAATTACCAACAGTGAAGTGATAGCTAACTCTTCACCTATCAGATGGAAATTCTTTACAAAAATAAGACAGATTCTTAGTCCTGTTTCCATTATTCGCTGTGACGACGATATATAACTGCCTGCTTAAAGTTTCTCCATTCCCAGGGAATGGTAGAGGAGTACAAGGTAAATAACAAGAAATGATATGTTGCTGCCAGAGAAGCAGATAACCCTACTGCAGACGATGAGCCTTTAACATGTAAGTAGAAAACACTGCACGTTGCATACTGTAGTTGAACAATAATTTTACTGGATGGCCCAGACTGAAATCCACATTTGACAATGAACAAATGCTTCCTCATTCCATATACTTTTTTTATTTGCACCGGGTGTTTGAGTCTCTAAGAGCCCCGACTAATCTCGGGGGTGCACAGGCCCTCGGCAAGGAGTTTCCCGCAAGTAGTGAATCAAGGTTAATTCAGGTTTTACCCAGTCCGATGACCCTCAGAAATTGTTTGCACCCAGTGGGTTTCGAACTTGAGACCTTGAAAGGGAGCAAACCCCAAGGCTCAAGTCAATTGCCACCAGGCCAACCTTCAAATAAACATTAAGTTAAAACTGAAACCACTCCACGTGCCAAAGTCATACGAATCCCGTAGCATTGTGTATCTCAAAGACAACACCAACAACTACCCAGTATAATTCCAATTAGTGAGGTCTGGGGAGGATAGTGTGTACGCAGACCTTACCCCTACTCTGGGGTAAAGAGGCTATTACCAAATAGACCCTCAGCATCCTTCCCTCCAAGAACTTCTCACCTTGAACCTCTTGGTTGGAAGTGGGGGTTGCTTACCATCAGAGCAACCCCTCTTTGTCAATTTTATTATACGGAAACATTTATCAATTGAAATAAAAAGGAAACTTAACAGAAAAGAAATTTGGTTGACCCACTGACATGAAACAAAAAAGTATGAGCCGAGTCAATTTTACACTACATATAACAAATTCAGCTCATGTAATATGTCCTTATGTGTTAAGACCTATCTTTCCGAAAATAATCCATGATACAGTGGCCGAAATTGGTCACCGTGCCAAACTGAAATTTCTAGAAGTGTCTGCTGTGAGATCTTATAAACAATAAAAGATTGTTAGACATGCATTACTTTAGGAATCTTGAGATTGTTTCTAGTTTCGACAAGAGCCAATCCTAGAACCGATGAAACAATTACCAAAACCAGTGTCCTATAGCCAAACTTTATATAACATACTTGGGCCAAGGGTGATAGTCGTGGACGGATGCCCCCTTCACGCTCCATTTGTGCAACAGTGCAAGCTATTTGCAGCTCCCTAAGATGACAGCAGTACGATGACAATTAGAAAACTACAGATAAAGACTGCATGCACTAAATAAAATGGTAGTGAAATACTTCAGTGTTTCTCCGCCAAGAATAGCTGCCATAAATAGGCCATCTGACTTTAAAGCCAATCTGCACTGGTAGAAATACAGTTATAGTAAGTGTCAATTGGAGATGATGTCATTTTGAGTTCCAGAATAAAATAGAGGAAAATGACTAAGAACTAGAAGGACATCCAATCTGGCTGCATCAGACCAAACACAGCAAGCACCTGTATCATTGCTCCAGGAAGATCATTTGTCCAATGGAGTCCCAAGAAGCTAATGACCAGATCAACAGAACTTCCCATGTGAAACAAAAGTATCAAAAAAGGATGTTATTCCTTAATCCACCAGTAGCTTAATCCCACCATTCATTAAGGAAAGCATCAGATAGTTATACGTACTTTTCTTTCACAGGCAAATATTCTTCATCACCAATAATGTATGATGTTTCAATATTATCATTAGGCATTTGCTGCTCAGCATCTTTACACAATTTTACCATATCACATGATGTATCCATCATTAGTAATTTCTCAATGCCACCTGAAAAACAACAGTTTTGCCCATAATCATGCTCTAGCTTCATGGAACAATATAAGCATGTTCATCAAGTGGTTCGTGAGGGTCAAATTATTACTCAATCCAGGATGAGCCAACATTGGTTTGAGTATCAACTTTGGTTGAAGGGCTAATTCTCATCTAAAAATTATTAATATGAAGTAATGGGAAATTAGTCATAGATTAATGAGATCCTTCTTGTCTAATGGAGATATCTTATGTAGTACTGTTATTTTTCTTTTTTGAAAAAATGGAATATAATTTTGTATGAAGTTAAAGACAAAGAGAGGATGCCCAAAAAGGTTGCAAGGCTAAGTGAGGCTAATGGCTTCCAAGAAAAGATCTATTCAAGCACCAATGGGGTATGGATTTGCTTCTTTACAAAAAAAATGAACAATAAGTTGCGAGCACATTGACTAATCCCTGCTACCTCCACTAGTACCTAAGCAACTCTGCCTACGAAAACTTAGATAGATAGGATGAAATCACCTAACGCTTCGGCTAGGATTTAAAGCTTCATCTACCAAGACCTGTGGCCTAGATCGGCTAGGATTTAAAGCTTCATCTACCAAGACCTTTGACCACTAGGCCACACCCTTGATGCAAAAATTGTTAGATTCTTTCTAATGACTTTTCAAGCCCTTGATACGCATATTCTACTCCTTTCTCTCTCTTTCTTTCTAGTTTATAATAATAAAGTGTTGCATCAACTTGCGCGCACCTCATCTATTTCATTTGATACGTGTATCCTTTCACTAATACAAGTACCGGATAATTTTATCCACGACGAAGTAGAAGATAAGAAAAATTACCTGATCTTTTGCCTCGGCTGGATTCGAACCCATCATCTCAAGAAAACCAGGCCTAAAAGTTATGTGCAGTCCAAATGAATAGAAAACTAGGTCACAAAGCTCAAGCAGATTGCAACAACGGGTGATTTATGTCTTCCACTATAAAGTTGCACATGAAAATTAAACACAAGTTACCATGACTGATCTCTCTTTACTGAAGACTCCCCTTGTTTGAGTTACGACAACATACTAGTGAAATTCTTGAAACATTAATTTATAGCATCAGCGTAGGTGTCCTCAAGAATTTCAGAGTGTATTTGCACCAGTTAGCTCGAGGAAAACAAGATAAACAAATAACAAATCAACACAGAGCACTAGAAGCTTATCAATTCTCTGGATGCAGACCAAAGCAAAAAAAAAAAAGAAGTCTATTTTGGGGCCTTAGCAGTCTAGAAAGTTTTCTAGCAATCATCATCAGCTTCAGCTGATTTATTTTTGTTCAAAAAGCACGTTTATACCCGGAATTGCCCAGGTGAAGTGCAACTCCAATACTTTGTGAGAGACCTCTATTAATCATTTTCCCAAGAAACTTTTTCAATCCCTCAACCATAAACCTCTACTCAACATATGAAAATACTAAACAAAACAACAGAACTTTTCTTAAGTAACTGTTCCGCAAATCTTAAGTCTCTGCTTGGTTTTTTCCCTCCTGAGACCAACATCAATGAATCAACAATGACTCAATTCCACAATAAAGTTAGAGATAGCGATAGGAATCCTTTGTTAAAAAACTGAATCCTTTGTAAATATTCTACTCTGTTCGGGCCCAAATCATTCCATGCTTATAAATAATATGCTTTCTCAGGAACATAGGACATTATCAAAAACTAGAGGTCCTCTAAATCTCAAATTTATTCCTATATTTTCACATTAGCCTCTAACCAAATTGAAAAGACATTCAAAAAAGACTAATCCTAATGTTAGTGAAACATAATGGCTAAACCTTAATCCAACTAATTATTATCACCTATATGGATTCTTTGTTTCCTTATATTTTGTACTTAGCAAAGTTCGCACAGGTACCAAGAAATTTTAGTTCTTTTGCAACAACTACCTCCATGTAATTTTATGTTTATCTCGAGCACCTTCAATCATCATAAAGTTGCATTATGAAATGATTGTGGATGTCTATGACAGTGTTGTCAAAGGCACGGTTAAAGCGCGCTTAAGCCCTCCAGCGAGGCTCAAATGTTTTGCCTCGCTTTGCGGGCACTTTATTGTCGTATCAAGGCTCTAAGGCAAACTTTTCTTTGCAAATGAGTGTAATCCTAAAAAGGCGACATTGAACAATTGATATTTCACTTTATCGTAAAAAAATCAATTATTTTTTCCAAATTTTTGTTATTCATGCATATAATTATCGGTCTTGGACTACATATATATATTTTACTTTTTCTCTAGTTGCGATTTTTTTCGTTAAAGCCCACGCTTTATTTGCTCTTTGCGCTTAAAGCTCCAATGGGCCTTAGGGCTTTTTTGCGCTTTTCGCCTTCGACAACACTGATCTATGAAGATCATGGTTTAAACCATCTTAGTCGATCTTCCCTCATTTCGTGTGTAGTACTTGCGTCCTCTCTTAGAAGTGTCCATTTGCATCCAGCCCATCATTGCACATCCATGTTAGCATAGGCACTTCTGCAATACCCATGTCGTGGATATATTAGGCCTCTCGGTCCCGTATCACATTAAAGGTCTCACCAACAACAACACATTAAAGGTCTCACCACAGTTCAATAAATGTTACCTTTCACTCTGTCATGTATCTTCCTATCGTATAGCAATCCCATAGTACTCCTCCAGCCTAAGTTGCTCTGACACGGGTGTGGGTGTCCGACACGGGTGCGGATCTAGAGGTCGGATCCTTTGAGATAGAAATTTTAAGATCCGGAGACACGGATCCTAGAACCGATACGGGTAGGGGGATCCGGCTAGAAATAATTCAAAAAATAAAATAAAATGGCTTTGGAAATGGAGGCAGCATGCGTTTGGAATATAATGTGTAAAGAAGTAGAAGACACTAGGGCATTTGTTTGGTGAGAAAGAACATTTTGGTAGTGGCTATACTGTCACCTTTAGACTTTTTGACTTTTTGTCTTATACATGTACTAACAATCAATATTTCCTTCATCTTTAGGCGCAACTTTGGGGGATTGGTACGTGTACATCTTTGGAACTTTAAGAATAGATAGTGTCAATATTACTAATCAGCAAACTAACGAGGCATTATTACAATAACAATATTATATATTATAATATACATAGGAATATAATATATTAGATCTCAAATTAGGTCTTCTTCTCTCTTCTCTGCACGCAGTTCTTCATTCCTGAGCCATCTTCATTCTTCCCCAACAAAACTTTCTCCATATCTTTGATTTCTCCAGTACAACACACACATTCAAGCCTTTCCCAATATGCCTCAGTCCAGCAGTCCCCCAATTAGCAACTTCTCTGCCTTAAAGAAAAACACATAGCTGATGAACGCGAAGCATGGAAGGTCAAAGACTGTTCAAGACAAAAAGCTTCAAAGGAGACAAAAGGAGTAGTATAAATTACTATATTGCAGCGAAATTGAAGGTATTTCGTTTCCTATCTCTTCAAATCTTTACTTAGGGAAATCAATTTCCCCAAATTTTTGGTCAACGCAGCCGATGTAGTCTGACCGAATCCGACACAGATCCCACAGCCTTACCAGTGTCAGTGTCGTGTCGACACCGGTACGGCACCGGAATTGCCGTGTCTGAGCAACTTAGCCTCCAGCTTTCCTATTTTCATACTCTTTACTACATCATCCATCATTCTCTAGTAAATTAAGCCTAGATAGTTGAACCATTAAATTATACACCAAAATTCCATCTAATTATGCTTCACTTTCATTCTTCTTAAAGAAAAACAATTTATTAGATAGGGCAACCCTATAAAATCAAGTATACAACACCGAGGAGAAGTTAAAAGTCCAAAGAAGTAACTTCTTCAAGCTAGTATAATTTTCATAACTGCCATCGCGTAAGACATGTTTAACTACTCCTACGCTACAAGAACAACAATAACAACAATAACGTATCCAGTATGATTCCACAAGTGGGGTCTCGGGAGAGTAGAGTGTACATAGGCATTACTCTTACCTTGTGTAAGCTAGCGAGGTTATATGTAATAGACCTTCGGCTCAAGAAAAGCAATTTCAAAACAAATTAAAGAAAAACATTAGCAATAAAATTGGAGGACAAGGAGAAGATCAGTAGTAAGATAACCAAAGCAATAAAAAAACAGTAGTAATAGTATGATTGTAGTAAGACAACCAAAATAAAGGAAACAACAGTAGTAATAAAATTGGGGAATAAGTTAGCAATCGATAACACTAATAATACTGATAAGGAGCAGAGGGGGCATATTAGGTGCTCCAAACTACAACCATGCTCTCCAACCGAGGAGAGAAATCGCTCGATTACACACTAACCTTCTACCCCAATCCTTGACCTCCATGCTCCCCTATTTTGGGTCATGTCCTCGTTGAGCTGAAGATGTGTTGTGCCATGTATAATCACCTCCCCCGATTCTTCTTCAGTCTACCTCTACCTCTCCTTAGAACTATTACTGCCAACCTCTCACACCTCCTCACAAGGACATTGTGCTACTCCTCTTCATATGCCCAAACCAATTCAGTCTCACGTCCGTCTAACTGATTAAAATTGCATTATTTTCCTTCACAATTTTGTTACCAAAACAAAAGCTTGATCTTTTCATAAAATATGTTAATATGAAAATTTTGAATTGAGAAGTCAAAACTAAGTAATATTAGGAAACAATACTTGAAAATGTGCCTTAAGAAACTTTTTTCTCACCACGTCCGCGCAATAACCGTCTGATAGTTACCAGAGAACCCCCATACACAATGTCGTTGGAAATGTTCTCTTACAATCCTGCAAATGCAAAAAGATGTAAAGCTACACTATCAAAGCACAATTAGTTCTTTTAGGCAGTTGATTAATGTAAATCAACAAGAAACTCTTAGAATCTTTATTTTTCTTCTGTGCGAAGAGATCCATGGCATCCCACTATTAGGGGTCATTCACCTGGGAGCATAAGGAAAAACAATCCTAGCATAAATTTCGTGTCCAACACTTTGTTTGCCATATTTACCTACGCATACTAATGAAATCTTTGCATACCTAATACATCATTTAGTTTTCAGCATAACACCACTAATGCAGCTTTTGATTTTTGGCATTGAATTCTGCTTTACTAATATTGGTATAACTTATTGGTGAATCTATGTATTATATACGAAATAAAATGTGAAATAATACATGTATTGGCAATAAGCCAATAAGAGTATCTAGAGGAAAAAAATACCCTTAAAGTAGGTAATCACTGCATAACAATTTGATGTATTATTTTTTTATTGTAACAATTTGATGTATTATTACACACTTAATCACTCATAACAATTCCTACCTTATTATTCACGGCATCAATCCCTATAATATTATCAGCATAACAATAAATGCATTATAATCCGCAAATAACTAGTCCATGAATCAAATGACACTTAGAGCACCTTTGACTTGTCCAAGATCCAAGAGGATGTGCAAGCCAACTAGCCCAAGCCTAAACTATATGAGTCCCCCGTAGGCAGATGAGTTGGACTCTAGACGACTCATTAGGAAGTATTTCACCTACCTCTTCAACAACAACAACAATAACTACCCAGTAAAATCACACCAAGTGGGATATGGGGAGGGTATTGTGTACGCAAACCTTATCCCTACCCCGATAGGGCAGAGAGGCTGTCTTCGATAGACCCTCGGCTCAGAATGATGGAAACAAAAAACAAGAAAAGACAATTCATTAGTAACTCCAGTAGAAATCGTAATAGTAATAGCAGCATTACAACCAAAAGATGAATGACATGGAATAACAGTAACCAGTGTCCAAGGCCCGGGCGAAGATAAACAAGTATAGTGTGCATTCAACATAAACTGCAAGCCATCTAAGATCAACCCCAATCCAACTCCCCTCACCCCCGGTATGAAGTAAGGAAAGTTCTACTATTTCCTAACCTACAACTCTAATGCTTGAAGTAAGGACAATTCACCTACCTCTTCATCTTCTCAAAACCAAAAACTGATTGTAGTTGTGTCTTCAACAATAATTATAGTGACATGACGTACACTAGAGCATAGGTTGTCGAAATTTACTTAAGTAATTAGGTATTATTCACCAAATTAAAAAAAAAAAAAGCAATCAGGCATCATTCTGATATAACACCTCAACTATAATATGATAGGCTCAGCTAATCTTTATCTAAAGAACGGCACAACTGAAGTCATATATAAATTATAGATCTTAAACTATGCTCATAATGTCCTCTCACTCATCTCTCTTTTGATATGAGATTACTTTCATCCCTAATGGTTGTCACTATCTATTTTTTTGTCAATGTCAACTAAAGTTGTCAAATTTGGCCCAAGCCCAAATGACCTGCCCAACACGTTTAAGGTTGGGCTGGTTATTTATCCGTCCATTTATTGAACTCAACCCATCTTGACCCAACCCATCTCAATCCATTTAAAGTTGGACTGATTTTTAACCTAAATTGATCCATAGTAACTTTGCTAAAATATCTTAGAAATAATTCTTTTTGTTTGATATGTTATATATGACCACAACAAAAGAAAAATTTCTTATTTAATAATTATAAAATTCATAAGAAAACAACACATTGTTTAGAAAAGCGCGCGCTTCATCGCTTTAAGCGCGAAGCGATGCGACAAAATGTCGCTTCTAGCTCCTTGAGGCGACTCGATCTTCGGAAGCGCACGCTCCACTAGAAAAAGCGATGAAGCAAGGAAGTGAAGAAAGAGATGAACCGATCATTTTTGTGCAAAAAACACAGGGGGGGCCTTTTTTTAAAAAAAACTTTAGGTCTGTTATTCTATTAGACAAAACAGACCCTAATCGACAAAAAATCGCCAATCCCCTTCGACAATCAGCTTCTTCGACAAAAACAGAGGTCCCTAAAAAAACATAGGGTTCCATCTTCTTCAGACGCTCGATCAATTGACTCGAAGGCTCGAACACTTCACCCTTCTCGCTCGCGGCTCAACCCAGGTAATTTCTTCCCCTTTCTTCTTCAGTTCTTCTCGTTTTTTTCTTCTTTCTTTCTTATTCATCTTTCTTTCTCCAGCCCAGAATAGAGTAAGTATCCTTTTTTTCTTTCTTTTTCCTTCTCATTTTAGTGTATATTTCAGCATATAAAATTAATCATTATATGTATTTCATTATATTATTATATTTCAGCATATAAATTAATTATATATGTGTAATTATTATATTTCGGCATATAAAATTAATTATATATATGTTATATTTTCAGTTTATTTGATTAATTTTATACTCCATTTGTTCCAATTTATGTGAACCTGTTTTGACTGGCCACAGAGTTTAAGAAAAAACGAATTGTGGTCCTAAACAAGCCAAAAAGGAGCCCATAGTATTTGTGTGGTTATAAAATCTTCTCATTAAGGGTATAATTGTAAGTTTAAGCTAAATTGTTTTCAAATTCATTCTTTTTGGAACGGACCAAAAAGGAAATAGGTTCACATAAACTGGAACGGAAGGAGTATGTATTTCTGTTTTATTTTAGAAAATTCATTATCATTTATACATATATGTTCTATTTTAGTTTATTTGATTTTTTAACGTGTATTTCAGTTTATAAAATTAATTATTATATATATAATATGTATTTTCAGTTTATTTGATTATGTATTCTCTTATATCTTAATAGGGATTTCAAAATGTCTCAAAGTTTGAAAGAGAAAGACCCTGCTTGGCGATAGAGTAATGAGAAGAATACAAATGTTGTATGCAGGTTTTGTAACAAGACGAAAATCATTATCATTTATACATATATGTTCTATTTAAGTTTATTTGATTTTTTAAGGTGTATTTCAGTTTATAAAATTAATTATTATATATAATATGTATTTTCAGTTTATTTGATTATGTATTTTCTTATATCTTAATAGGAATTTCAAAATGTCTCAAAGTTTGAAAGAGAAAGACCCTGCTTGGCGATAGAGTAATGAGAAGAATACAAATGTTGTATGCAGGTTTTGTAACAAGACGACAACGAGTTGAATTTATTGCTTTAAATACCATCTTATTGATGGCGATAGAAATGTCACAAGTTGTTTAAAATGCCCACGGGAGGTGGGGGAAGAAACAAAGAATTTTGTTGAGAAGAAGAACGAGCAAAAAAATCAAATGAGCCATCAAGCAATGGTGACCAATCTTGATGATGATGATATTGAAGAATTGCCACTTCCAACAAAACAGGATAGAGATGCAATCTCTTCAAGCCATGGATCATCGACTAAAGGCCCTATAGATTGCTATTTCCCAAAAGAAGCCGAAAGCAAACAACGGTGGAAAAGATGTACAAAAAATTGCTAAAGACATTTTGAGGGATCGTGCAGTTAGAGCTTTTGCACGATGGATTTATTATGCTGGGTTCCCCTTCAATTGTGTCAACTATGAGACTTTTGGAGACTTTATTGAGGTTGTTGGTCAATACGAACCTGGAATGAAGCCCCCCACTTATCATGAAATAAGAGGTCCTTATCTAAAAAAAGGAAGTGGAGGAGACCAATAAAATTGTTGATGGGCATAAAGTTGTATGGAACAAGTATGACTACCCCATTATGATGGATAAGTGGACGGCAAGAACTGAGAAAATGATTATTAATGTGTTGGTGAATTCTCCCAGGGGAAGTTTGTTTCTTGAGTCTATTGATGCTAGCGACTCATCCACTGACCACATCAAAATGTTCACCTTGTTTCAGAACGCCATCGAAAGATTGGCCCAAGCAAAGTTGTTCAAGTGGTCACTGATAATGCAAGTGAAAATGCGAAAGCGGGTGGCATGATTGAAGCAGCGTACAAGATTGTCTATTGGACTCCATGTGCGTCTCATTGTATCAACTTGATGCTCGGGGACATTTTCAAGGAAAAACCCTTCTCTACAGTTTTTGGCCAGGGCGTTAGGGTACATTCTTATATTTCTCAACGGCCCTTATTATTGAATATGATAAGAAAATTCACCATGCAAAAATATTTGGTAAAATCGGGCAAGACAAGGTTTGCATCTGCTTTCTTGACTTTGCATAGTATCTACTTGTAAAAAGGCAATTTGAGAAAGTTGGTCACTTCAGAGGAATGGAGCAAGAGTAAATTTGCAAAGGAAAGTGCAGGGAAAATGGTTGCACGCATTATTCTTTCTTATTCTTTTTGGAATAATGTCTTTCATGCTATTAAAATTGGTGGCCCTTTGGTTAAAGTACTCCGTTTGGTGGATGGGGAGCAAAAACTACCAATGGGCTACCTCTATGAAGCTATGGATAGGGCCAAGGAGGTTATTCAACTATCATTCACCGATGAGCAGAAATATACAAAGGTCTTTCAGATGACTGATGCAAGATAGAATGAGCAACTGCATAGACCTTTTCATGCAGCTGGACTTATTATAAACCCGTCATTCTTTTATGATCAGCATGAGAATAGTTCATTGGCTAAAGAAGTCTGGATAGAATTCCACCAGGTTGTTATCAAGTTGACCCCAAATGAAGACTTGCAAGAAAAGATTGTAGATCAGCTTGCTACTTACAATGCAGCTGAAGGACTTTTTAAGCTCTGACTTGCAATTAAACAAAGAAAGACGAAGCCGCCAGGTCACCAAGTGTTTTTATATTTTATAGCTCTAACTTCAATTTCTTTTTTATACTTATTAACTCTTGAATATTTTTTTTGACTTTTGTAGTTGAGTGGTGGGGCCAATATGGTGTAGAGACTCCTGAGTTACAGACTTTCGCTATTAAAGTTCTAAGTTTAACTTGTAGCTCATCCGGATGTGAAAGGAACTGGAGACTTTTTGAACACGTGAGAAATAAAAAGAATTATTTCGTGTTTTGAGATAAAGTAAATTATATCTCAATTGTCCAAACTCCTACTAATTCGTTGACACATCTTGTTTGCAGATTCATACAAAGAAAAGGAATCGACTAACCTTGAAGCGCCTCCATAATCTAGTGTTTATAAAATACAATAGAGCATTAAGGCGTCACTACAACCACCGCAATATAATTGATCCAGTTCTTTTGGACAATATTGATGAGGCTAATGGGTGGCTAACCGGAGTCCCCGAAAATTGCGAAGATGAAGAAGTATTTGAAGGCGACTCTGATTTCACTTGGGTGATGTTGAGGTTGGTTGTGGAGTTGGGGAGAATCTTTATAGTTTAGGAAGATATACTCCAAGTTCAAGCTCTATTAGGAAGGGAAAAAGTGTGGCTACTACAAATCGATCCTTGTCCCTAATTGATGAAGATGAAGGTGATCATGAAGAGAAGGGGGAAGAATAAGATGACGAGCAATATGAAGATAATAGAGGAATTCAAGATTTTGACTATCTTAGAGAAAAAGAATAAGACGTTGATTCTAGTAATTTAGTAGCTTTGATTTTGCTTGTCCTACGGTTTGTGGATGTGGACAAGAGGGGTTGCTCTGATGGTATGCAACCCCCACTTCCAACCGAGAGGTTGTGAGTTCGAGTCTCCCCAAGAGCAAGGTGGGAAGTTCTTGAAGGGAAGGATGTCGGGGGTCTATTTGGAAACAACCTCTCTACCCCAGGGTAGAGGTAAGGTTTGCGTACACACTACCCTCCCCAGACCCCACTATGTGGGATTATACTGGGTTGTTGTTGTTGTATGGTTTGTGGATGATTTTGCGGTACCTAGTACCTACTTTTAAGTTTTTAAATTGAAGTTTTTGATTATTTATAATTTTTAAATTATGTTTTTTAAGAATTGTGCTTCACTTTACTAAAGCGTGCACTTCGCTTTTGAAGCGAGGCGAGCCCTTGTCGCTTTTTTGCGCTTCGCACTCTCAAAAACACTGTATTAAGTAAAGCTTGATAAGAGTTGTGCGGGTTGGGCTATGATCCAAATTTTAGCTCAAATTGAACCATCCCATCTTAACTCAAGTAACTTTTGGGCACCCGCCAATTATTGACTCAACCCGTTTTGACCCACCCATAATCGGTTCAACCCGCCCATTTGACACCCCTAGACTATCAACCTTTCAACGTGGATGGAAGGAGAAATTATATCCAAAGTAGGAATGAATCAGGACAGAAAATGCAAACATTAACATTTTGCAGTATGGTTGAAACATAAATACACTCATAAACCAAATACTTCACAGAAAAGTAAATATAGTTGCAGAGGAAAAAGAAGTACTAAGGAAAAGTAAGTTTAAACTAAATACCTCTAACCGATCCAGTAGATTCTCAGCCACAGTATCCACAAGAGAATCCTTGGGCTTCATCAACCACGTCGCTCTATCACGCTGCCAACCATGAAACTCAAATTAAAAATGCACAGTATAAACGGAGAAGTGAAACAGATATTTTTCTTAAAGAAATAATTCTTCTACACAAATAAATTTGTTTATGGTTGAATCGAGGTAAATGAAATTACTTGCACGCGCTTAAGATGGCGATCAAATATTTTGAGTTTGGAGCTCTGAAAGCCATCTCCGGCGTCAGTACAGTAGGATCTTAGGCCTTTCGAACAAAGAGCTATGCTTCTTCTCGTTGTGAGTCGGGTTATTTATGGGCTAACTAAAACTCCAGTCTCTTCCACCTTTTATACCTGTTAATTTAACACATAGTCGTTGGTTTTTTAACTTCACCCTGATAGGAAATTTCACACAAATCATGCCCATAAATACCCAAAATGTCCCTACCTCCAAATCCTTATTGCCGGCTATAGTTATCCGGTGAGCAGTTCCGACTATCGCTGGAAGCTACGTAAATCTAACGTTATCAAGGTGTCGACGCTGGAGGTCGAAGGGGGCTTTTTTCAGTGTCGGCTGTAATTATCCGGCGAGCAGTTCCAATGATCGCCGGCTTTAGGCAATTTTGGGGGCCATTTTTACTAGGAGTAGTAGGTTTGTAAATTAAATTTATCAAAAATTTGGGTATTTAAAAATAAAATTTAAGAAAATAACGAAAAACAATAGATTGGAATATATTATTTTTAATTTTCTATTTGGTGATTCATATACGAAATCACTAGGCAACGAGAATCTAAAACATATTGCATTAACCTCGAAAGTTCTTAAAAGCTAAAAGTCACGGGATATTGATGTTTTTGTTATGAAATAATATAAAAGACAAGAACAATATAGAGAGAATAGGGAGAGAGAGGAGTATTCTTATTGATACTTGGGATGATTTACAATGGGGTAAGACCCCTCTATTTATAGTAAGATAAATGACTTAGCTTCAAACTAAAACTCTTAGACATTCACTCTAAATAGAGTTCTATTTATAACACTCCCCCTTGAATGTCTATTCAACAATGTGCCTCGTTAAAACCTTAAAACCAAAACCTAATGGGAAAAATTAAAGAGAAGGAAAAGAGTACACATGTTTGAATATGCGCCTATTGGTTGCCTCGTTAAAAACCTCGCAAGGAAAACCCAGTTGGGACAAAACCTTGTAAGGGAAAAAGAGTGCAACGCGCATTAACTCCCCCTGATAAGAACATCAATTTATATCCTTGAGCATTTGCATTCCAATCTTCTGCACCATCTTCAAAACAATCTTTGGTAGATGTTTGATAAATAAATCAACCATATTGACTTGAATAAATATTTCGCACCTTGAAATCATCATTCTTGATAGATATGAACATCTTCATATAATGTCGTGGAATGACTCTTCAATATCTTCATAGATGTATTCTCAATGCCATCTTATAGTTATAGCAAGATACATATGTACACAAATTGTACTTGGGATGTGGTACTGCAGGACCAAGAATTGTGTATGCTTCAAGTAACTTAAATCTTTCAAGTTAAGTCATATAAATCACATAATAGACTTTAGATGCATATCAAGTTTTCATGTCATGCTAAACAAATAAGATATCGAAAACTGATTATACATACCTTTGACTTTATACTTTCAAGTATTTGAACTATATGTCCAAATCTACATGGAATCAAGTATTTGCCTATACGCTTTAAGCGTATCAAAGACTTTGTCCTTCTGAGACTTAATATGAGTATTTGTAGTGAGAATATAGTTACTTTCTTTGGGTCAGCAAATGCGTATAGCATGCTTTGCAATATGTTGCAATTGAATTATCCATTTTATGAACTTCAGGTTCATATCATGATATTCGGGGATTTACATATACAAATGATAATTCATCCCATGTAACCTTTTCTTAAGTGTTTATCATGTCTCCCCCTCATGTTAGAAAAGCTAACTTGTTTCCTCAACTTTGAGAAATCATCTTTGTGCATTATCATGTCAATATACACAGCACATTAATAATTAAGATGAAATTATTTGGTTCCTGACCCTGAACCACTTGTGAGGGGAGAATATACTCTCATATACAACGCATATCAAACTGATATATATAACTTTGTTCTCATAAGAAACAGTTTAGCTATTAAGTAGAGGCACTCAATAGTTATCTTGCTAAACCAACTTTGATATAAACCAACTTATCAAGATGAACTATCTTGAGTAGAAAATCTGGAAATTATGCTCGAAGTTAGATTACTGAGCAATTTACCTCGCAAGCACCGGCCAGGCTGCGGGTTAATAACAATTGCGCATGTAACCATTTCATAGATGCATCATATGTGGTATACATGGCAGGTGAATGGGCCCATATTCACCTTTGATATTTCCAGAATTTATGGGCTTCAACCCGAACTCTTTAGTTGGTCAGTTCATTAATGAGAACAAGTGATACAAGAGAATTCGTAAAGAACTTTCTAGTTCTTTAATATTCACCTATGTGAATTTGCACATCATACTTAAAATGAGATGGCTAACGCGAATGCCAACTGAATAAATTATCAATATTGGTAAACTTCAAATTTACACCATGACATGTGCACTTATCAATAAACTTCAGGTTTATTATGACATGGGTTTTTATACCAATAGATATCCACTTTATTGTGGCATTCTTTCGTTTGTGTAGTACAAACTGGAGAACAAAGCGGGTAGCTTTTCATATACAAATTACCCCGCTACAAGTTGTAGTAATAGGAGATATCAAATCCTTCCTTTATTTATAGTCTCAATATAATCAATCGCTTTCGCGTGTACTTTGGAAACTAAATAAGTTTCTTTGAGACTTACTACAGCACAATACTCAATTGTGTTTCTCCAACATAGTAATAATTGGCTCTTCTAGAGCTCTCAATTAATTTTGTACTACCACAGATTCATCAACATCCATGTGGTGAATATCTTTCTTAAAGAGAAATACCATTATGGTCATGTCAAACTTATATGCAAGATATGTTTCTTGCATTATCGTTGTCCTTTAATAGTCATTTTACCAAAATACTTTGGCGTACAATAGGTACGTGACCAACGATCATTCATGCCATATATATAACCAACAGGCTTAACACCATTAGGTGTTTCAACTATAGGGCCAAAAACTTCACGTTTTGCCAGCGAATTCAATTCTGATTGAATTGCTTCTTGCCACTTTGGCCAATCATGTCTTTTTCGACATTCTTCAACAGATTGAGGTTCGAGATCCTCACATTCTTGCATAATGCTAGATGCGACATTATAAGCAAAGACATTATCCACCATTATATCCACTCGATTAATATTTTCCTCAATATTGATTGGATTTATGGATAGTTCCGTATTTTCCAGAGCCTCGGGCTCAATGGATTCTTCATGAATCTCAGAATTTGTTAAATCATGAATTTCCTCATGAAATTCTTTTGTAGTGTCATTTTGATCATTTGCTTTCCTCTTTCTAGGATTTCGATCTTTGGAACCTAATGGTCTGCCACGCTTCAGGCGTGCATTTGACTCATTGGATATCACACTAGATGATTGTCCAATAGGGACATCAATACGGATTGGGACATTTTCCGCGGGGATGTGGGATTTCGTTATCCTTTTCAAGTCCGTAAATGCGTCAGGCATTTGATTTGCTATTCTTTGCAACTGGATAATCTTTTGTATCTCTCTTTCACAAGTAGAGGTATGTGGATCAAGATGAGATAGTGATGCATTTTTCCACAAAATTTCCCATTTGGTTTCACCAACTTCTCCCCCTAATTTTGGGAAAAGTGTCTCATCAAATTGACAGTCTGCAAATCGTGCAAATCTCCTGTCAATGTTTCGAGGTAGCGAATTAATGGAGGGCGATTCAAACTCAACATATATTCCTAACCTTCTTTGCGGACCCATTTTGGTGCGGGATGGCGGTGCTATAGGCACATATACTGCGCATCCAAAGATTCTTAAATGGGATATATTGGGTTCATGACCCAAAACTCATTGCAACGGGGAATATTTGTGTCAATTCGTCAGTCAGAGACGAACTAGCATTGCTGCATTGCAAAATGGCGTGACCCCAAGACGAAGTGGGCAGCCTCGTTTTCATGAGTAAATGAGGTATTCAAGATTATACTTATGTATTGTCTCAATCTGATATCCATTTTGAATGATATCTTTAAAACTCAACAAGTTCCTTTTAGACTTGGAGGGGAACATTTTGACTGATATCATTTAAACTCAACAAGTTCTTCTTAGACTTGGAGGAGAACATTGCATTCTCTAAAATATCGTTCCTTTAGGTAGAGTTATAGTTGCTCTTCAGGAGCCTTCAATCAATTTAATTCCCATAGTTTGCCATACAAAAGAAAATATACGAACATGAGAATAAACAAGTTCAATTCGTTTGTTTCACATTTAAACAATATTTTCAAAATCTGCTGAGGTCAGTTGACTAACTAAATCAGATAGTCGATTATATGTTTTCCATAATCGATTACTATGCAGTTTGAAAATTTCAGTTTAAGCATTTTCTTAAAACAATCGATTGTTAAACACACACAATCGATTGTTGAATATTGACAATCGATTGTTAAACACACACAATCGATTATTTGCTATTTTGAAAAACTTCAGATCACACTGTCTTAAGACAATCGATTGTTAAATATAGACAATCGATTGTTGACTATTTTGAAAAATTCCAGAGCACACTGTCTTAAGACAATCGATTGTTAAATATAGACAATCGATTGTTGGCTATTTTGAAAAATTCCAGAGCACACTGTCTTAAGACAATCGATTGTTAAATATAGACAATCGATTGTTGGCTATTTTGAAAAATTCCAGAGCACACTGTCTTAAGACAATCGATTGTTAAATATAGACAATCGATTGTTGAACATTGACAATCGATTGTTGAACATTGACAATCGATTGTTGAACATTGACAATCGATTGTTTTGCATTTTTAATGCGAAATATTAGATAATCGACTAACTGTTAGGTTAGTCGATTACCGCTACTGGAAAATAAAAATATTATTGAAATCTGAGCATATTGAAACATTCTAAAGAACTAATACTAACATTATATCATAAACTAACTAATACGAGCTGATACTAATGACTATTAGTTTATTCACTAACTATTACAAATAAGTGAAATAAAATCAAACAACTCCATCTTCTTTCATCACAGATCCATCACCGATTAGGTGGTCTATTTTCCCATCAGGTTGCTCAAAGAAATCTGCCACATCCAAGTGGGTGATGTCAAAATTGTCGTCAGAGACAAAATTTGTTTCAGGGCCTTTACTCTTTCGAGATGCTTGATAAAGGTCAACCAAATGTCTTGGTACACGGCAAGCTTTTGACCAGTGCCCTTTTCCACCGCAACGATAACATATAGTTTCTGAACTTTTTGCCTTAGGATCCTCATAATCCCGTTTCCGCTTTCGGTGGTTATCTCTCCTCGGGGGGTGACGGACATCATGGATATTTCTTCCTTGTCTACGTCCACGGCTATGACCCCGATTACGACCACGACCATGGTTAGATCCATGGCTCTTTTCATGATTGGCATAATGAGAATACACCTTATCTGCTACAGGCAGTGGTGTAGACCCAGTGGGTCGACTTTCGTGATTTCTCATGAGCAGGTCATTATTTCGCTCAGCCACAAGTAGAAGAGAAATCAGTTCAGAGTACTTTGTGAAGCCTTTCTCTCTGTACTGTTGTTGCAGTACCATATTGGAGGCATGAAACGTTGTAAACGTTTTCTCAAGCATATCATAATCGGAGATTTTATCTCCACATAGCTTCAATTTAGAAGTAATTCTGAACATTGCAGAATTATATTCAGAAACAGACTTAAAGTCTTGGAGCCTCAGATGAGCCCAATCATATCGTGCTTGTGGCAGAGTGACCAACTTCAAGTTGTCATATCTCTCCTTTAAGCCTTTCCACAAGATGAGTGGATCCTTGACGGTGAGATATTCAATCTTCAAACCTTCATCAAGGTGATGGCGCAAGAAAATCAAGGCCTTAGCACAGTCTTGGGTGGATGCTTTATCTCTATCTTTAATGGCGTCTCCAAGACCCATAGCATCTAAGTGGATTTCAGCATCCAACACCCATGTCATATAGTTCTTGCCCGAAATTTCAAGGGCAACGAACTTTCTTTTCGTAATGTCAGACATAATCGAAAATCAAATTAGGAAGAGAGAAATACCTTAGTTTTTCTTGAGAACGATTCTTGAGACGGTAGAGTCTCATGCTGATAACGTGTTATGAAATAATATAAAAGACAAGAACAATATAGAGAGAATAGGGAGAGAGAGGAGTATTCTTATTGATACTTGGGATGATTTACAATGGGGTAAGACCCCTCTATTTATAGGAAGATAAATGACTTAGCTTCAAACTAAAACTCTTAGACATTCACTCTAAATAGAGTTCTATTTATAACAGTTTTATACTTATTTTATGAATTAAAAGTGTCAAATTAAATAACACGAGTAGTAGATAATATGATGAATATACTTAATCAAATAAAAAGACTTGATTTTCTTTTTTCAAATATCAATATAGCTTATAGAATATGAGAATAATCTGTTTCTGCAAAATAAAGTATTTCTAAACCGAATATATATATATGTATACGGCTAAGTTCACGAGTTGGAGATAAGCGAACTCGAACCGCTGACATCCGCCGCAGGGTAAACCACCGCCTCTCAGGTCCCCCGACTGATTCTACCATAGAGGCCAATGATAGACAATAACTCCCTCCCCCCCCCCTGAACACAGCTTACAACTTTCATCGTACTGTGCTCTCCAAAGAGCAACTCTTCTCAAAATCTCACTCAAAAGGTGTTGAGTTGGAATCCCATTCTAACTAAGAATGAGTCATTGCCCTTCTCCGACCCTGACTGCCCAACCTGAGAGCGGACAGCTAATGCGTTCCACTTATTGAACAGGGTTCTATGGTCGGTCCGTGACCCCTGGATACCGAAGGCGTCCTTGGGGTGATCTCGTAGTTCCTACGGGGTGGAGATGATGGGGTCGGTCCATGGATTTTCCTTCCTTTTCTTTTGCCGGACACCTACTAGGATGAGGGATAGCGAGAATTGAACCCACATCTCGTTGAGCTGCTCCAGCAAGCACCCTTTTCGGAAGCTCAATTTGTAGGACCGCTAAACCTTGGAAATCGTAATGCCATAATGTTTTTCAAATCCTCCTAGCATTATCCTACTGCAATAATTCTTGCTAAGAAGAATGCCCATGTTGTGGCAATTCCACCCAGAAGGCAATGGGTTACTCCTACAGCACGTCCTTGTATAATGCTCAAGGCTCTCGGCTGAGTAGCAGGAGCAACTTTTAATTTTTTATTATTATTATTATTATTATTATTATATATTAGAGTAATTATAAAAGTAATTAATAACTTCGCATCTTAATAAGTTAGGAAAGTCCGCTTCAAGTAGAAATATATACAGCATTTAAAAAAAAGTATTTATGACCCCTTTATGCGCCTAACTTTGTCGACCCTAGCTTTTTCGAGTGAAATAGGTAGGGCCGGTTGTTAATGCGGATGATCTTAACGAAGATTTTGCTCAACAAAATGATTCGACATCAATTTGTACTAATAACTTAACTTAATTTGTGTTTGGTAGAAGTTGAATATCTTTTACATTTCACCATAGAAAAGATATTAGAACGAACTCAATATTTGATTTTTTTCCGTAATTAGATTACTGAAAATAGTAAGCGTATTCTTTCTATCTATTTGTTGGAAACGACGTGCTTGTTACGTGTTTGATTGTCAAGACCTAAGGTTGTCGGCTAAAGAGTTAAGGGAAATGAAATGAATATGGAAAGTAGGGTTAGGGATAAAAGAATAAGAGATGTGACTTGGCAGCATCAGGAGCATCACAGTCACTTAAGATATGTGGCTCACACTATAAATCCTAATAAGATCTAAGGGTGGAGATTAAGTTTAGAATATTCTAGAAGACTATTAGTAAGGAAAGGCTCAACAAAATAAGTTATGTCAATTATCAAATTTAACTACTCATCTCTCTTTATACTCTCTCTCTTTGGTTCTTTTTCTTCTTCCTCTTCTCACCTAAATTCTTCTTCTTCTACAAAACGCTATTGTAGCTTATAATAGTGTAGCCATGGCAATGACAATGTATTGTACTTAGATACATTTGAGCTAATAAATCACATTTGACTTCCGCTAATTATCTCATTTACAATTTCATTTATGAATTTCATTATAAATTACAATTTGTATCAGAGCTCTTTTTTTGCCTTAAAAAAATGACAATTTCAGATACCAGATAAAAATCTACTGAAGAAAACATCAAAAGAGTGTAGAATCAATTACAGGAGCGCATGGCCTCGACGAGCTAGAAGTTCGAGGACTAGAACTGTTAATGGAGAAACTCCTTCATGATTATGATGGAATCCTGGGGAGTGCTCCAAGAGAAGGATTGCAACTAGAAAACTTAGGAGCTCGGCATAAGTATGGTGATACAGTAGAGTTTTCGCATGGAAGGGGTCAATTCAATCATAGATTCGAATTCCCTTACTTCAATGGAATTCATGGTTGCGAAGGTGTGAGTGATATTTCCAATACAATAAGGTGTTGGATCCTCAACAAAAACTCAAAGCTGCAGTTCTTCACTTAGTTGGAAAGGTTGAGACTTGGTTCTTCTAATACTAGGTAAGCCATGGATCTATCTCTTGAAAGATTTCTAAGAAGAAATCTGCAGAAGATTTGTAAAAGCAGATAATAGTAAGTTCAACTTAATTGGTGAGTTCAAATAATCAGAAAGGCATAGCTAATGAATATCTGGAAAAGTTTGAAGAACTTAATACTTGGGTACTAATTAGAAGACTTACTATTCCAGAAGAATTCTTCTTGGAGTTCTTTGTGGAAGGTCTTAAGGAGAAATTAGGAACATAGTAAAAATGCTCAACCCTTATGCATTGAGTCAGGCTATGGAGAAGGCTAGGTTCCAAGAGAAAGTCATTGAAGCTTAAAATAAGAAAAGCAAAATCATAGAGTAAGGGCACAATACAGACTAACAATTCAACAGTAAATAAAGCTCAAGATAATTGGACTAGAGAAGGGTAGGGAAATACATCTAATGCAGAAATTAAAATGAACCACAATCTATGATACACATGTGGGGACAAATGGGTGCCTGGGCATCGATGTAAGAGCAAATAATTCAATACAATGGCAACTGAAAAAGAAAAAATAGAGCCAGAACAAATAAGTGACCTGCCAAATGAATTAGAGTACATTAAGAACTCACAAGAGATAGAAATGGTGGAGGAAGCTGTTAGACTTAATGCCTTATCAAGAACAGAGGTTCCAAATACAATCACCTTAAGTAGAACAACCAAAAAGAAAGTGCTAACTATCTCGCTAGATTCAGGAAGCACCCATAGTTTTTTGGATATGGAAACTGATAGACAGATTGGTTGCATTCTCAAGGAAGCTAGACCTATGAGAGTCACTTATTACACCAATGTTTTCGTACATAAAAGTAGACCATGAGTAAATTGATATAATCTTAGGAATGAGATTATTTTTTAGGTTATAAGTATTATGTTATTTCAAACAAGTGATAAGTAAATTCGTGAAGATTAGAGGAAAAATGAGTTTTGTCGAAGTTTGATATTTTGGATAAAATATGATTCGAACCATAATACCTGGTATTTATGAACTAGTGCCATAAAATGTACCATATGATCATGATAGCAAGATGTATAAATATGTTTTAAATGAATAGTATCTTAAGTAATTTGAGATAATTCCTAATTCCCTAGATAATTGAGTTATTTAATAATTTTGATGGGATAATTAACTAAGAAATCAAAGTTTTTGGATAAAGTTTAAGGCCCCAACGTGGCAGCCAAGAAACTTGCTTAAATATAACTTTTAAGTAATAAATTAATGTGGCACCCTTAGATAAATATATGGATTAGTCATCTTATCAAGTGGAGCCCACCTAAAGGTTAATAACCTTTTTATTTCAAAATTGAATTTCTCATCTCCTACGAGACTTTCAGCCAAGGAACATAGAAACGATATTGCCAAGAGTTTCAGCCAAGGAACATAGCTACGTTATTGAGAAAGAGTTTTAGCCAAGATTATTTTTGCATAGCAAGGTTATTGCTTCGAGCATTCCATACGGATTTTTTCCTACTTCGATATTGCTGTCATATGTTTTGCCGCAATTAACGTATGTTAAAGGAATTGACAAAAAAACTGACTCAGGTATGCTAAGGCTATCCATTCTTTCTTTTTGGCATGATCTATACGATACAAATGAAACGAGCGAATGCACCACTTCTATAAATGACTCTATTCATAGAAATGCCAGCGATGATTATGTTCTTGATTCCACATATGTCTTATTATTGTCACGACCCAGACCGATGGTCAGCAACGGACACCCGGTTCCTTACTCAACCAAGTACCTACATAACATATTTTTCGAATTATACTAGCATAGATAAATTAGCCAGAGAGGCTGTCGTGAGATAAGTAGAATAAAACATGGGGAAATACTCGACACTGGACGACTCAACATGTAATCCAAACTTATATATATGACGTATGGTTCTATAAGACCGACATGATCCTTTATATACTCAAAACATAGGCTGACAAGGCCATATAAGAATTCGCAAACATGACATCTGTCTACAAGCCTCTAATACATAATATCATAAAGGCTGTGACAGGGCCCTGTCATACCAATCGATACATGTACTAATCATACTGACCAAAGAAGCAACTCCGGATCAAATGGAGCGCGCCAACACCTTTCGCTAAGATGATAGCCTACTCAGAGGACTTTCAACCTGTCTATCAGGACCTGCGGGCATGAAACATACAGTCTCCAGGCAAAAGGGACGTCAGTACAAATAATTTATCGAGTATGTAGTAATAAAAATCAGTAAATAATAGACATGAGAGAAACGTTAAGTAAAAGACTCGACATTTATATCAGAATAGCTATGTGAATCATATAATATCATACATATGCATATAAATGTCATGTCATGCGTAGGCATATGCATTCATAACATCATCAAGCCTCTGAGTGCATCCCATCATATCATCTCGGCCATAGTGGGCAAAATCATCAACATATACCAGCTGATCAGGTGGTAGTGCTTATATGATGTTGTCACTTTTTCCCATATCCCCTATACGTATATATACATATATACACATATATAATTTCATCTGGTCATGGGTCAATGTACATGTATAATGAATGCAGTGCATGAGAAGTACGTCAATAAAATCTCTCGGAATGTCATAAGACCATTATGCATTTGAGTAATATCATAAAGTAAACTTTTTTCAACTTATATATTTTTCTGAGACCCATGAACAGAAGATGTAATATTAAGACACATAAGAATTCAAGAACATAGCATCTCTAATACTTCTATGAATAGCATTATTTATGGAAGTTGTGCATTTTCTCATTTTTTTTGTGTCGTATAGATCATGCCAAAAGGAAAGAAGGAATAGCCTTAGCATACCTGATTCGATTCTCTTGACAATCCCTCTAACATACGTTAATTGCGAAAAACATGTTACAACAAGATTAAAATAAGGAAAAATCCGTATTTTTCTTGAGAAAGATTGCATCGTGCTTCCTTAGCTATTGTAATGTTATGAAATTTCATGTGAATTCATTTGAGAATTCATCCGTTGCTTAGCACATACATCTCTTATAAGTGTGGTGTTATAAGAACTTTTGGTAAAGCTACATCCATTCTTTGTAGAGATATCCATTCATTGCACATTTTATAGTTCATAAGGAGTGTATGCCACATTTGAAGCAACTCTTATCAAAATGGTTGTGGGCCCTACTTGATAAGGATAAATTTTTCTAAATACCTAATTACTCCACCTAAGTATATACATCTAAGAGTCACTGTTTGACTTTGATGTGATCTTTCACTTGCTTCCTTATGGGGGCTCTTAAGCTTATCCATAATCTTAATTAATTAATTATCTTAATTACTTAATTAATCCCCCACTAGAATCTATAATTACCCAATTATCTACATAATTAAAAATTATCTCAAATTATTTAAAATATTACTTACTTTTAACATACCGTATACACCTCACCATCATGGTCAAGTGGTACCTACTACAACCCCCAATCACACATCAACCACCATAAATACCTCAACTACAACCTTATCAAACTTCGCCACTACCTAGACCACAAGTAACTTGTCAAGAGCCTCAGATGATGAACAACCCAATTTTTCAACATGATCATGAGACAACCTTGAATGAGTTGGATAACATCCACCAAGTTTCCAAAACGAATATAGGGGGATGAAGTGTACAAAAGAAGAAGAGGCCAAATGATTTTGATCATATCCCTAAAAATTTAAAGGAAAAAAGCAAGGATGAGAGACAAAAGATAGAGAGAAGCGAGAGAGAGAAAAGTGACAACTCTAGAGCGGAAAACGGAGAGGAAGCATGGAGCAAAGTGAGTGGGTTGTCACAAGAAAAGAGTGAAGATCTTGAAAAGAAAATGAGAGAAAAGAAATAGGAAAAACAAAAAGAGAGTGAAGATTCTTCTTATTCTAATGCTAATAACCTTTCTTCTTTCTCTAGTTGTTTTGTATCTTGTGAAGGTACTTTTGGAGATGAGCCATCAATTAAAGTTCAATATACTTTGATGAAATTGGAAGAAGATCAACCTACCATTTCAAGAGACTTTTGAAATTTAATGAACAAGTTCAAGTTAAAGAGAATTTCACTTTGGAAGAGCTTCATCGTAAAATAGCTTATCCTTCTACTCATGATACTTTAGCTGATTGTGGTGACACTTTGAGTTTGAAATATAGCTATGACATTGATGAGTTTGATACATGTTTATCTCGTAATGAGAAAAATAGTTATGGCTTGTAACTTGCTAGGAGTTATTGTGCATTATTAGATGATTCTAGTTCTTTGTTAAATGACTCTTTAGCTAGTGATGTGTGTGATATTGAATCTTATGATACCCCACATTTAAATGATGATGCATGTGATGATTCTTTTGACTCTAGTTTAACTTTTTTGGAAGAAAGTTTTGATCTTTATGAAGAAATGAGTCAGGAAGAATGTGTCGATGATTCTTTTGATTCTATTTTCATTCCTTTGGCAAAAAATTCAATTTTTATGGTGAAATGAGTAAATGTAGTGTGAAGATGCCTTGTTGGAATGTGAACTAGTTAATTATAATGACGTAATATAAAAGAAGAAAACTTTCATTTGTATTTCAATGAATTAACTTCTCATGTGTTTGATCTTGATGACTCTTATATGATGAATTTGTTGAGCATGAAAAGGAAATTAAAGTTTTTTATGCTAGCACTAGTATTAATTTCTTTACTTATCTTATTCCTACTTTTGAAAGAACATTCTCATTGGATTCTGCTAACGCTTCTGCGCGAAAAGGTAAGAATATTTCTTTTGGTGTTTTGAGTGACCATTTTGAGCAAAAAAAATTGAGTTGCTAAGGATAAGAAAGTCCTTGAACTAACACTTTGACAAACTTTATGTCATGAGCTTTTCCTTTTGACCAAAAGTAAGAATGGTATGTACATTTGGCTTATGCTTATCTTGTGTTTATCTAACGCTACTCAGGTAAAGACTCTTAACCTTGAGTATTGTGATATTTTTTATATAATGATTCATGATGAGCTTGGTATTCCTCTTAAGTTGTCACGTGAAGTTGTTGGAAAGTGTAGATATTTGCGGATTAAAATTTATGTTTGACCCCGGAGTTGCTTCTTATCATGATGAAGTATCTTACATTGGGTAGAGCATGATTTTTATTTCTTCTTATGATACTTGGTTATACCATAAAAGTGTACACTTTGTTGAGGATTTGACAAGATTGTGATTTTGTTGGAAGCATGAAACTTTACGCTCTCTTGATTCTTCTCACAAGTATCATTTTTCTTATAGTCAAGTTTGTGTCATTTATGTTGGATATGTGTTCTTTATAGATTACGACACTTGGATATAACATAAGAGTGTCACTTTTGAGTACAAGATTGTGATCTTTGATCTTTTAGCTTGGACATACAATGCTTTGATTGTAAATGGCTTTGGTATTTATGTTTGCCTCTTTCTTGGTTTTGCAAGGTCCAAATTCGAGGAAAAATTTCTTTGGGGAGGGGGGGATGATACATGCCGGATGAGCATGCCTAACAATTTTCAAGTCAATATTATAGCATTGGAGTGCTTTAAAGGAGTCAAGATCAAGAAGGCTACACTTGTAATAATTGAATAAGCTCCTTAGAATTAGCTTAAGGGTGTTTGGGTCATTTATAGCCAAATACCCACCCTAGTATAAATAGCCCTTAAGGCTTTTATTTTAGGTAGGCTTGATGAATGATAAACTTGAAGACATGCAAGTCTCAACCTTTCTCCTTATCTTTTAATTAATGTATTTATGTCTATATCGTTAATTTCTTTATTGCTTTTATTAATATTAAATCAGTCTTAGTTGGTGAGCTATTAGTAGTGAATACTTAATTTCTTAATTACCTTATCCGGATTTTCAAGAGTTTCCAATCTCTTGAGGGTTCCATAGCTCGGGATTATAATTGACCAAGTTCATAGAGGTAATTAAGTTCATATCCTAATTGGTTCTTGTTATTCCAATCATTGTAGGTCCAGCTCTTATTTTTGATTCCGTGTGTTCTGCTATATCCGTATTTTTTATACGATTCTGTATCATGCGGGCATGAAACACAGCGTCCCTAGGCAAAAGGGGCGTCAGTACATATAATGTACCTGTTGATACCTAATTTTCCCTATATATTTTTAAATATACATAAATAACTTCAAATAGCATATATATGCATATATAAGCATGCACAAAGCTTTTATAGTTTTTTCCGTAATTTTAAGGGTTTGAATCGATTTATTTTCTCCCTTTTTACTCATAAAATCCCCAATGATTATTCTCAAAATTATTATCGTGATGATTTAATCATTTAATTTCTATAGTTATGCCAAAATATGACTAATATAATTTTTATGTATTTTACAATTATATTTAGTTTTTTTTAAGTTAAATTGCATATAATTGCAATGTTAGCCAATTTTAATGTATAATCATATTTTATATATGTAAAACTGGTCCATGTATTTTAAAAACATTAATTATATATATTTTAAATCATTTTGGTATAGAAACATTATTTTTCAGAAACTATTTTATTATTTAATAAAATTAAAATATGAAAAATTAGCTATCTGATTTATAACCAGATTTGGTTTTCAATTTTAGCCCAATTGAACCAACCCCTGGCCCAATTTCCTATCCAATTAATCCGACCCAAACCATATAAGCTCCTACCCAAACCCGGAACCCATATACCCGGTCAAATCCTGACCGTTGATCTGGGAGATCAATAGTCCAAATGATCCTTTTCCTTTTTTAATTCATACGACCCCCTAACCCTGGGTCATTTCCCAAATCCGCCGCCTTCAGATGCCCTCATCTCACTCTTCTCTCTCAACCTAACTCTAATCTCTTTCAATCACCACGTCATCTCCAGCTATCTCCAGTGGCCACCTTTCAACTCCAAGCCTCAAATGGTTCTTCCATTGCCTTGCTCATCATCTCTAAGGCCTTCAAGAGCCTTGAGCCATGCCGATTTGGATCTAGAGTTTCTGTTTCTGTTGTTCATGGTTTCTCCGGTGTGATTTTAGACAAAATCACACAATATTTGTTACGATCTCTGAAGTTTATAGCAGGTTCTTCTGTTTCTATTTGGGTTTCCTTTGAAACCCTAACTGTCGTTTGAATCTCTTAGATCTATGTTGTTTTTAACGCTTTATGTCTGTTTCTTCCTATGTTTTGCACTATTCACGAACTTCTTCTGAAAAATCCTCATCTTTAAACCGTTTCACTTTCTTTAAAATTAAGGTTTCCTGGAGTTCCTTCTACCCTTGTGTTAACCATTTTTTCTTTATATTTAAACCTCTTTCCTTACTTATCTTGACTGATCTTATGTTCTTACTTCTTTTTAACTCGCCTATGATTAAAAAGCCCTAATTTTTTAAATCTTCTTTGCTTTGGTTCTGTGTGTTAGCCTGACTACTTGATTCTTGTTAAGCCTCTGTGGTTACCATGCTTCGAACGTATTTTACTTATTCCCTAGCATACTCATGTCAATTATGTGTGATTGTGTTCATATTGTTTGTTCGGCTCTTGCCTCTTTCAGTTGATATTGCTAACCTTGCTTGTTTGATACATTTGTTTGACCTTCTCTATTTATGTGTTGAAGTACAGAATCATGACTCTCTCTTGATTGATTATGACTTCCTTAATTGATGGTTTGATTGCAAGATTTTCTTTTAAAACCCTAAAGTTCTACCTCGTCTGTTCAAATTGATTGATTTCATTACCTTATTTGCTATAGTATTTTGTTTTTACCGAATCATTCCTTAATTGGGGTTTCATGAACCTAGTCCTAATTGACTACCCTATGCTTACTGAACCTTGATTTTTCCTTATTTAGTCATGTACTGATTTCTCTTCTTACTTTACATGATACCGAGTCTTGCTGTTCGATTTGATTCCCTTAACTTGAGGAGTACTTGCTTTGATTTCTTACCGACTGATTCCGAGTTCTTTAATTACTTCTTGACTTTGATTCTTACCTTATTATTCTACCTAGTTTCAAACGATATATATGCTCCGTCGTTAACACACATAGACACAAACACGTGTGGTTCAAAAGCAATCTTTCATACTAAAAAATCTATGCTCCCTCTCTTGTGCTATTTGCTACTGTTCTAAGTTAGCCGGCTACAAGCCAAGGCTAACTATTTGTGTTCTCTTGTTATTTCATTATTCTTATTCTCCTCTTCACTGGTATGTCCTAGTTTCAATTCAAAATTCCAACAACAACATGATTATTTTATTGTTTCAGTTCTTCTTGTTTCTAGTTTGTTCCTGTTTGTGGTTCTGTTATGAAACTTGTAGTTAAGAACACATTATTCGCATGCTATCATGTCTTCCCTTTCCCTTTAGATTAGTGTATTCCTTTTATGTGTGTTTCTGAGCATGTCTTACCAAATGTCTCATACTTGTTATATGTTTACCATGCTATATCCCATGGATCCCAAATCTCTACCACCCCTCTATGTGATTGTGCTTCATGCATGGTTTTATTATATGCTAGTGTCATCTATTTCTGAGCATGTCTAACTAGTCTAGACCTTGATGGATTCTGGGTTGGCAACCAATTGTTCTATGTGTCCCCAAGCCCCTTAATCCGTATGTGTGATTATTGAATTTACTTGGTTTTATAAACTAGCTGTGTTTGGACTCTGTTAACTATTCCAATCTATTTTTTCAAACAATCTATAGTGAATTTCTTCAAGAAAAGCTTATTATTGATCACAGTTTTCTACTAAAACCTTTTCAACTTGTGTCAACCACATCTCACTCTACTCTTAGTCATTCTGCCCCCTCTAGTACGTGTACTACTTTGGGATCCTTTGAGAACTCTCTGAACTCTGGCATACTGAGGTTGGCCTTTCCACGATGCAATTGTTCAATTCTTGGTTGCTATGTCTAGGTGTAAGCACTACCGGTGATCATTGAGGTCCTTAGAGAACTTTGATGCACCTAGACTATGATTTGTCTATGGAACTGAGGCACATGAGACCATTGGAGGCTTTGGGAAACTTGGGCCTAATTGAAGGCTCCCTATAGGATAGCTTCTTATTTTCTATTTTATTTATGTAATTCATTCATTGACTTGTAATAATTTGTAAACAGATATTAGGGTATTTAGTGAAAAGGCGGTGGGTAGATACATAATTTCTAGGTAATACGGGTAGAAATCCTACTCTTAGGACTTTACTTTTTCAAGTATGTTTGTTCTAAATAGAAAGCATGCTCGTAGGACTTTACTATTTTGAATCTGATTGCTTTGCCTAATAGAAATCATGTCTATAAGGAATCACTTTGTTTGCTCGTTAAGTAGAAATCATGTCTATAAGGCTTACATTCTGTCATGTTTTAGAAACTATGCCTATAGGTTCCAAGAAGTCCTGTCTTAAAATCAGTTTAATAATAGACGCCATGTCTATAGGACCTAATCCAATTTCAGTTACAACGAGTATTTATGTATGTTTCTATACCTGCGATGTTAATAATCGGTAATACGCCTAGATATCATGCATGTAGGGGCTCCTACTCGCAATTCCGTCTATTAATCTAATTTAGTCTAGTGAGCTTCTTTAATCACGCCTAGTTCATTCCTGAATTGGTCTTACTAAGTATTAAGCAAATTCTGACACAAGTTCTTTCAAACTGCCTTATCTCATTATATATCACGCCTATAGGTATTAAAGGAGCCTCTTTCAAAATCTATTTGTTTCTGCATTAATATGGATGTCAGCATCCTGTGTATAGGCAAGACTCTAGGGCATTTTCAAAATTGCATTTTTCTGAAACAATCTCTATCGCTTAATGTCTTTCTGATCCTAAAGGGATTTAAAATGAGTCCTTAGGCAACTTCTAGGGTACAATTTCTGAATCTAAAAAGGGGTTTGTTTGTTTCTTCACGTTCACTTAGATATCATGCTTTAAGACGTTGTTTAACAAAAGGCTCTTACCTGTGTTTGAGTCGTGCTATTTATATGCCTTACTTGTGGAGGAAAATTGAGCCTTTATCTACTCCTTCATGTTCTTGTTTGCTCAAAAGTCCTAATTGTTTTGCTTGTCGCCTTAGAATTTTCACCTTTAAAAACCTTAGGGGTTTGTCTAGAACCACCTATAGTTAGAGGTCCTAAATCTCTCCATGACTATTTAGAAGGGACAAGTAGCAGCATGCAGTAGGAATCATTAACCAAACACTCGTTTTGCATGACAAATAAGAGGATGGGGAGGGTAGATATTGATATGATGACCGGTGCACTAGTGCCGCGCATAGCCCCTTTCCAAGGAGTGATTATCGGGAATTGTACTGATGTGATCCTATAGGATAACCAACTTAGGACCCCTCTTTACCAAATCCTTTCTTTAAAACTTTGTTTACAACTTGTTCAAAACTTTATCTTGCTATTTGAGTTGTTCTAACATACTTTATATCACGAACCAAACCGGACCTGATCGTGATGGCACCTCTTGTGAAGACAAGGCCAGCCGACACAAATAAGTCCATTTAAGTTATTTATAAGGATAAATCCCTAACAAATATAGATTTAGCGAAATAAAACAAGTGCGGAAATAAATACAGCTCGACATCGGGGTGTCACTAGTCATGAACATCTACCAAGGTCTGAATATAACAAAAGTCTATAAATGTACTAAGTACAATAATAAAAATGAGAGGAAGGAAACAATGTTGTGAACGTCGTGCAACCACCTTACTAACTCTGATGACTCTGCGTTTGAGCAATTAGCACCCGCTACTTGGTTCGGAAATACCTGAATCTACACACGAGGTACTGCGAGTAATACGAGTACTCCAATCCAGTAAGTAATAAGAGTAAATAAAGACTGAGCAGTAGGAAATGATGAATCCACATTTATGATAAACTCAATAAGCACAACAGGCTTTCAAATCGGAATACGAGTCAATCGTTTCATTTAAAACCTAGCTTTTGGTAAAATTCATTTGAAAATGCTTTCCAACAGTTTCAGTAGGGGTTCAATACCATTTATATTAAAAGAGATGAAAACCATAATTGGCCCCTCGGGCAAAACATAGTTCGTAAACAGCCCCTCGGGCAAAACAAGAATCATAAACACCTCTTCACATAAAAATCTCAATGGAAATAACCATGCCAAATCAGTGAATAAGTACCGAATATCTCATAAAAACTCCAGCTTAAATGAAAGTTGTTTAAAGACATTTGTTCAATATTTTCAACAGAGGCTCAATATAAAGAGGAGTGAAAACAACAATGACATCAAACAAGCCCCTCAAGCAAGGCATCACTCATATATGTGTACGGCCCCTCGGGCAAGCCTCTCAGCCTCTCAGTCACTCGAGACTCAACTCTTATCAGTCAGCACTTACACTCCTTACTCGCACTCAATAAGTAACATATAGTAACCACTGCGGTGCGCAACCGATCCATATATCGCTGCGGCTTGCAACCCTATTCATGTACATATATAGTGTTGTGGCGTGCAGCCTGATCCATAGAAATATGATTCTCACAACAGGCCCCGACCTTTCTCAGTCATTAACCTCACAATCGGACTCTCGGTCTATCTCAGTCATCAACCTCACGATCACTTGGACCATCAGTAAAATAGGGAACTCAGCCCAAACCGTTTCCACATTTTTAAGAAATAAAGTGATAAAACCAAATGTAAAAATAAATAGGTAAAATATGACTGAGAATATGCTTTCAAAATAGATAGAGTGAGAGAAAAATAGTAAAAGTGTCCATAAGGGTCTTAATGGGTCGTCACAAGGCCCCAAACATGGCATACAACCAAAAAAATAATACCAATCTCTAGAACATGAAATATCATAAGATTTCCAATCCAATACGCGACTTAACAGTCATACGGGACGGACCAAGTCAAAATCTCCAACGGTGCATAACTTCACGCTTGTCATCTAGCATGTGTGTCACCTCAAAGTAACACAATGATGTATAATCTGGGGTTTCAAACACTCAAGACAGTATTTACAATTATTACTTACCTTGATCGGATCCAAATTCTAGACCGCGATGCCTTTGCCCTCACGAATCGACCTCCAGATGCTTCCAATCTAGCCACAATCAGTACATAACTATTAAAATATGCTAAGGAAACAAAACCCACTTGAAAATATCCAATTTAAATAAAGAAATCCCGAAATTACTCAAATACGGCCCTCCGGGCCCACCTCTCGAATATGATGAAATTAAAATCAATGGAATCCTCATCCTCTCACAATTCTATACATACCAAGAGCATCAAAATCGGACCTCAATTGCCCCTTCAAATTCCCAATTTTAAACTCTCCAAATCCAAGCCCTAATTCCTTAATTTTAGGTTTAATTTCCGTGATTAATTAGGTAGAATTCACATAAGAATCGAGTATTGAGTTTAAAAATCTTACTACGAGGTGTTATCTCTTGAATCCCTTTTCAAGTCCTCTCAAGATGCTCCAAAATCGCCCAAAAATGGTGAAAGTTATCCCCAAAATAACACTGACCGAAAATTCTTCTTCACAATCACGACCTGCCAATCGCGAACGCGATGCTTCCTTAGACAACGCTTCGAGAACGCACCCCTTCACCCGCGAACACGATGAATAACCTAACCTCATACCCAACTAACCACTTTCCTCTAAGAGAACGTTGTATGGACCTCGCAAACGCGGTGAACAAGACTCCAGCCCTTCGCGAACACAGAGCCTTCATTTCAAATGCGAAGGCTAATTCCTCAGCCTCACCAGCTAACCCTTCGCGAACGCGAGGACCTACTCGCAAATGAGAAGATCAAATTTCCTGAAATTCTTCAGCAATTTTCTGTAACTTTTAAAAACATGAAATGGCCCGATTGACTACCCGAAACTCACCCAAGGCCCTTAGGACCTCAACTAATCATGTCAATATATCCCATAACATTATTGAAACTTGTTCCAACCTTCGTAACGCTCAAAAAAATATTAAAACACCAAATTTGCATCGAATTCAAGCCTAAAATTCTAAAATCTTCTGAATTACGCTTTTGATAAAAAAACCCCGACCAAACCACGTCTGAATGACTTGAAATTTCGTGCACACGTCACAAATGAAACAATGAATCTACTGCAACTTTCGGAATTTCATTCTGACCCCCATATCAAAATCTCACCTATCAACCGGAAAACATCAAAATCTCAATTTCACCGATTCATCTAATTTTTCCACGGACTTCTAAAATGCATTTCCGATTACACTCCTAGGTCAAAAATCACCTAACGGAGCTAACCAAATCATAAAAACTCTAATCCGAGATCATATACTGACAAGTCAAATCTTGGTCAAACTTTTCAAATTTAAGCTTCAACTAAGAACTGTTCTTCTAAATTCATTCCGATTATCCTGAAAACCTGAACCAACGATTTACATAAGTCATAATACATCACATGGGGAAAGTCATGCCCAAGAACGGACGATCTAAGTACAAAAGCTCAACTGATGGATCGGGTCATTACACTTTACTTGCGACCTATTTGATTCAACTTCTTACTTATAATGGACTGATTTGTGAATATAAGTTCGGTCGGAACCCACAATTGTAGACCAAGAGGGGTACCTAACACCTTCCCCTCGAGGTTACTTTGAGCCCTTACCCTAATCTTTGGTAATACAAACCAACCCAAGAGTTAATCGATCTAGGTGCCCTAACGCACCATAATCCGTTAGGTGGCGACTCTTCAAATACCCAATTCCCAAAAGGAAATGAGTCATTACACCTCATGGGAGAAAAAAGGGGGCGCAATAGTACCAAGTATGTAAGGAATGAAAAATTAGTAAATAAAAGACATGAGAGAAACATGAAATAAAAGACTCCACATGTATGTCTAAATCACCATGTGAATCATTTAGAACTTATCATGTCATGCATAGGTGTATAAATGCCATGCCATGCATGGGTGTATGCGTTCATAACATCATCAAGCTTCTGAGGGAATCTCATCATATCATCTCGGCCACTGTGGATAAATCATCAAAGTATACTAATTGATCATGTAATGGTGAGTATATAACGCCACAACCTTTTTTCATATTCCATATACATATAATATACATATATACGCGTATACGCCATCTGGTCATGGGACAATGTACATGTATAAATGAATGCAATTCATGAGAAGCACATCAATAAAATCTCTCGGGTGTCATAAGACCATTATGCATATGAGGTAAACTTTTTCAATTTACATATTTTTCTTAGACCAATGAACAAATGATAGAATAATAGGACAAATGAAAAATCACAAACATAGGCATCTATAATACTTCTATAAATAGAGTTATTATGAGAGTTGTATATTGTTTTTTTCGTTTGTATCGTATGGATCATGCCAAAAAGAAAAAGGGGATAGCCTTATCATATCTGAGACGGTTCTCTTGACGATCCCTCTAACATACATATTTTGCGAAGATCACATAATGACGAATCGAACTATATGATATTCTTGAGAAAGTTGCACTGTACTCTGTTAGAATCACAAATTCCCACGTTGTTAAGTAGTCTCGTATGAATTTTTGTAGCAAATCCAGTTGCAATTGTTTTGAATGAGTTTGTTGAAGCATTCCATTATTTTAGAGATATAAAATGAATTAAAATGGTTTTTAAGTATTTACGTGTGGGCGTCACACTTTGATGACTTGGCCAATAAATTTCCTTAAATGTGACACCTTGCTACATGGAGTAAGAGTCACTTATTATAGGCTAGTGCGCTGCCACGTTGGGTGAGGGGGTTTGGTTTATCCAAAATCATCCATTTGGAGATAAATTAAATAAGTTAAAGCTTTGATGTCTAAGTAAAAGTCAAAAAAATTAAGTCAGGATTATGTTTGGGGTCGAGTACCAAATCTGAATATCAAAAGGTGGATGGACGAATTTACTCTGAGAAAAATGTATAGTCGCGCCTCATGGAGCTAGCGCGGCACGGTAGTGCAAAATTGCGCCTGACAGGCTTTGGCAAGCTCTTTGGATTTCCTTACTACATGATACGACGCAGGTTTAGAAAAATTATAGAGTAGTTTTCTACTTCGGCTAGAAAATGGTTGTTTCGACTAGGCTTGTTTCTACATGGTATAAATACACCAAAATACGTTTTAAGGGACTTTGACCTAGGAAAGATTTGAGAACCAACCTAGGCAAAAAGACTCAAGAATTCATTAATATCCAACCTGCAATCGATGCATTACGGGAGTTTGTATTGAATCATTAGAATTGATGCTTTCGTTATTCTTAAACTTATTTGAAATGTTTTACTCTATTGCTATGGAGTAATTCTCATTAGGGTATTGACAAATACGGTATTTTGATAACATGATTAGGGATTCGATTCTTGATAACTGTTAGAATAAATTGATGGAACTTAATTTGTATTGTGGAGTTATTTATTAATTTACTTAAACGAGAGAGGAACTCGATATTGAATTTCTTTACATCTTATGCTCTAGTTTAAATTGATGATTCAAATAGGTAATCGAAAGAGCCTCTTGAATTGTTAATCGAATTAGAAAATAGAAAAATATTCGTGAGAAGTTACCCTTTAGATCATTACCATTATTTATTATTGTAATTGAATCCCGAAGTAGTTATCTTGCACCTGTCTAGTCAATTACCTTTATTCCTCTTATTTATATTCCTTCATTGCTCATTTGTTGTCTTTTTTGATTAATTGTTAATCGCTTAATTTTTGGTAGTTAATCGTAGCAATAGTCAAATCAAGTATTAGTTTTCCTAGATAGTAATTAATCGGAGATTATTTGAACACTAATTAAATCCAATCCATGTGGAATAATTTATTTATATTATCTTTGGCTGGCGAACAATAATTTTGTATTGTATTTTGCGTTGTCAGTCTGTCAAAAAAATATTTATTTGTCAATCCAGAGATCCTATTTACCGGTGGAGTTCGTTGTTATACTAAAAACATATTTTCAATATTTCGTTGATGATACCGATGGATATCCATATATCATTGGTATATGAATTAATTCATATTTTAAATAGTTAAATGTACTAAATTTAAATTCAAAAAATACTGATGGTGTCCGTTGGTAATATTAAATTATTATTTTTAATTTACCGAGAGATTTTTATCACTATGGATATTATTGAGATTGTATTATTTTATAATTATTGAGGGATTCTATCTGTTACTTTTACCGAGGAGCAATTTACCTATATACCATTTACCGACGGACTTCCCTTGATAAAACATTGTAATTGAGGGACGTCCCTCCACTACAAGATAATCACGCATTACATGGAGATTTTTCTGTGGATTATGCAGGAAATTAAATTTCTTGCGAATTTCCTTTAAAAAAAATCGATGGAAAGCCTTTGTGGGCAATTATTATCTATGGAATTTATAAATCACCAGGTAAGTTACTTAGGGATTTCTAAATCCGTATGTAAATTACTTGGAATTTTAAATCCGTATATAAATTATTTGCGTTTTTTTCGTAGGAAATTCTAAAAATTCATATAAAACTTTTGGTAAAATTTTTATGGATGTTATAAAATAGAAGTTTATTTAGAGTGAATGTCTAAGAGTTTTAGCTTGAAGCTAAGTCATTCCTCTTCCTATAAATAGAGGGGTCTTACCCCATTGTAAATCACCCCAAGTATTAATAAGAATACTTCTCTCTCTACCTATTCTCTCTCTATTTGCTCTTGTTCTTGAGTTATTGTTCTTGTCCTTTATATTATTTCATAACACGTTATCAGCACGAGACTCTACCGTCTCAAGAAGCTCTCGGAGAAGATTAAGGTAATTAAATACATTTCTTATCATTCATTATGCTGGAATGGTCTAAATCTTTTTTCCAGATTTTCTTCTGTTAAAGAACAGTGAAGGAGGTCGTACTGCGATTCTACATCTGCTTATTTTACCAATTTTTGTAAGTTTGATTTCCGTTACTTTATATCTATCTGTTTTCCTTTATGATTTTGCTCTTTGTCGCTGTTGATTTTGATAATGCTTGGCGTTGTTGTGATTGCTATGTTTCCCAACACAATCGTTTACGGTATTTGTTTACGAAAATCTATTCTTTTCCTTAACTCTCAAATACAAGTCAGACAATATTTAGCTAAGTGTTGAAAGATGGCCAAAACTACTTGTCGAAAGAAACTTGTCAATGTCGTCTATCTATAGAGTATTATCTTCTAACAGAGACAATGTGTTTACATTCACTCAAGTGCCGTCTCGATAAAGCAGGTCGAATTTATATAAAATTTAACTGGCGATGCACACCACTTTTTCCCTCTTGTTTTGTCATTCATAAATACTTTTGCTCTCGTTTGTTTATTAAACTCAGGTTTACTGTTTTTCTGTAAATATGCTCCAGATTTGAAGTGTTGTCCCCTTTGGGGCTCTTCGTTTAATCACTCTTTAATGAAAAGAAAAGTGTGTGCCAGTGACTTTTAGTGATCTCAAAATCTGTATGATATATTTTCTTATTGGCTCGCTATTTATTTAAGTCAGAGAAGCAAAGGCCATTTTTTTTTCTCGTCTCTTCTTCGGGTGAGTTTTCAATCCATTCCCAGCCATGTAGTCCTTCCTTTTGATTTGCCCATTTTAATGCAAAACTACTCATGTATGTTGATGTGGAAGTTCTGGGTTGTGCTCTTCTCGTGGATGTAGTACCATCAGTTAAGATTAACACACTACATTGCCATATCCTTTTCATATTATCTTCTAATCCATGCTTGTGCATACCATAATTGTTCCTTACAAGTGAATGAGCATTTGGTATTACTACCAACCATTGAATTCGGAGTATATGGCATTGTCTTGACACAATTTTGACGTGATGTATTGTATCTATGTCCTGCCATGATTAAATTCATGTATGATTGTGGGCAAATAATTGAAAATTCGTCCCATTGAATTTGCTCCATTCCCTTTAGAGAATGTGGAAGCAGTATATGATAAGTCTGAAAGAAGACTAAAATATTACCATGAAGGTATCAATGAATGTGGCCGTGGCAAAGAATTCCGTCCAATTGAATTTGCTCCATTCCCTTTAGAGAATGTGGTAGCAGTATATGATAAGTCTGAAAGAAGACTAATTACCGTAAAGGTATCAATGGATGTGGACATGGCAATAGACGAAGTTATAATCGTCATTATTGTGGTAATGAGAACAATAAGGATTCTCAAAATAATCTTTCACTTTATGAAAGTAATATTTGACATGAGATTGTGTAAAGCACATGATTTTGATCCATTCCCTGAAGTGAATGTGATAATTGTAATAGAGCCCGTAAGTATGAACACGCTCTTGATGTAATTTTGGATTATGTCTGACATTATGAAAAGAAAGTTCGTTACCCTTGAAATTTCGGGCAAGAACTATATGATATGGGTGTTGGATACTTAAATCCATTTTGGATGCTATGGGTCTCGGAGACACCATCAAAGATAGAGAAAAAGCATCCACCCAAGAATGTGCGAAGGCCTTGATTTTCTTGCGCCATCACCTTGATGAAGGTTTGAAGATTGAATATCTCACTGTCAAGGATCCACCTATCTTGTGGAATGGCTTAAAGAAGAGATATGACAACCTGAAGTTGGTCACTCTGCCACAAGCACGATACGATAAGAACCCAAAAGCAAATAGTTTATAAACTATATATTATCGTTGCGGTGAAAACGGGCACTAGTCAAAGGCTTGCCGTATACCATGACATTTGGTTGACCTTTATCAAGCATCTCGAAAGAGTAAACGCCCTGAAACGAATTTTGTCTCTGACGACAACTTTGACATCACCCACTTGGATGTGGCAGACTTCTTTGAGCAACCCGAGGGGTAGATAGACCACCTAATCGGTGATGGATCCGTGATGAAAGAAGATGGAGCTATTTGATTTTATTTTACTTGTTTGTATTAGTGAATGAATAAACTAATAGCCATCAGTATTAGCTCGTATTAGTTAGTTCATGACATAATGTTAGTATTAGTTCTTTAGAATGTATCAATATGCTCAAATATCAATAATATTTTTACTTTCCAGTAGAGGTAATCGACTAACCTGAAAAACTAGTCGGTTATCTCATATTTCGCATAAAAACTGCAAAACAATCGATGTTGATCATCAACAATCGATTGTCTTTAAAACAGTGATCTGGAATTTTTAAAAATAAGCCAACAATCGATTGTCTATATTTAACAATCGATTGTCTTAAAACAGTGAAAATTTTCAAAAATTGTCAACAATCGATTATCAATGCATAACAATCGATTGTCTTGAAACAGTGGAATTTTTCAAAAATTGTCAACAATCGATTGTCTATGTTTAACAATCGATTGTCAATGCTCAACAATCGATTGTGTGTGTTTAACAATCGATTGTTTTATGAAAATGTTTAAACTGAAATTTTCAAACTGCATAGTAATCGATTATGGAAAACATATAATCGACTATCTGATTTTGTTAGTCAACTGTTAGCAGCAGATTTTGAAAATATTATGTGACACAAACGAATTGAAGTTGTTTATTCTCATGTTCGTATATTTTCTTTTATATGTCAAACCATGGGAAGTAAATTGATTGAAGGCTCCGGAAGAGCAACTGTAACTCTGCCCAAAGGCATGACGTTTATCTTAGAGAATGCAATATTCTCCTCCAAGTCTAAGAAGAACTTGTTGAGTTTTAGAGATATCATATTGAGACAATAGATGAGAATAATCTTGAATTCTTCATGAAAACGAGGCTGCCCATTTCGGTTTGGGTTCACGCCATTTTGCATACAACAATACTAGTTCGTCGGCTGCCCACTTCGGTTTGGGGTCATGCCATTTTGCATACAGCAATGCTAGTTCGTCTCTGACTGACGAATTGACACAAATATTCCCCGTTGCAATTGGTTTTGGGTCATGGACCCAATATATCCCATTTAAGAATCTTTGGATGCGCAGTATATGTGCCTGTAGCACCGCCATCCCGCACCAAAATGGGTCTGCAAAGAAGGTTAGGAATATATATTGAGGTTGAATCGCCCTCCATTATTCGCTACCTCGAAACATTGACAGGAGATTTGTTCACTGCACGATTTGCAGACTGTCAATTTGATGAGACACTTTTCCCAAAATTAGGGGGAGAAGTTTGGTAAAACCAAACGGGAAATTTTGTGGAAAAATGAATCATTATCTCATCTTGATCCACACACCTCTATTTGTGAGAAAGAGGCACAAAAGATTATCCATTTGCAAAGAATAGCAAATCAAATGCCTGACGCATTTATAGATTTGAAAAGGATAACAAAATCACATATCCTCGAAGTGAATGTGACAACATTTGATTCACGAATACATATTCATTATTGGAAGAATATGAACATGAAATTGGTATTAAATATACCACACTCACCCCTAGAAGGAGGTTTGAGATGATATATGGCTTGAATGATCGTTGGTCACGTACCTATTGTACGCCAAAGTATTTTGGAAATATGACTATTAAAGGACAACGATAATGCAAGAAACATATCTTGCATATAAGTTTGACATGACCATAATGGTATAACTTTCTCTTTAAGAAAGATATTCACCACATGGATGTTGATGAATCTGTGGTAGTACAAAATTAATTGAGAGCTCTAGAAGAGCCAATTATTACTATGTTGGAGAAACACAATTGAGTATTGTGCTGTAGTAAGTCTCAAAGAAACTTATTCAGTTTCCAAAGTACACGCAAAAGCGATTGATTATATTGAGACTATAAATAAAGGAAGGCTTTGATATCTCCTATTACTACAACTTGTAGCGGGTTAATTTGCATATGAAAAGCTACCCGCTTTGTTCTCCACTTTGTACTACACAAACGAAAGAATGCCACAATAAAGTGGATATCTATTGGTATAAAAACCCATGTCATAATAAACCTGAAGTTTATTGATAAGTGCACATGTCATGGTATAAATTTGAAGTTTACCAATATTGATAATTTATTCAGTTGGCATTCGTGTTAGCCATCTCATTTTAAGTATGATGTGCAAATTCACACAGGTGAACATTAAAGAACTAGAAAGTTCTTTACGAATTCTCTTGTATCACTTGTTCTCATTAAAGAAGTGACCAACTAAAGAGTTCGGGTTGAAGCCCATAAATTCTGGAAATATTAAAGGTGAATATGGGCCCATTCACCTGCCATGTATACCACATATGATGCATCATGCGCAATTGTTATTAACCCGCAGCCTGGCCGGTGCTTGCGAGGTAAATTGCTCAGTAATCTAACTTCGAGCATAATTTCCAGATTTTCTACTCAAGATAATTCATCTTGATAAGTTGGTTTATATCAAAGTTGGTTTAGCAAGATAATTATTGAGTGCTTCGACTTAATAGCTAAATTGTTTCTTATGAGAACAAAGTTATATATATCAGTTTGATATACGAGAGTATATTATATTCTCCCCTCACAAATGGTTCAGGGTCAGGAACCAAATAATTTCATCATTGATGTGCGGTGTATATTTTCATTAACACCATAATGCACAAAGATGATTTCCCAAAGTTGAGGAAACAAGTTAGCTTTACTAACATGAGGGGGAGACATGATAAACACTTGAGAAAAGGTTACATGGGATGAATTATCATTTGTATATGTATATCCCCGAATATCATGCTATGAACCTGAAGTTCATAAAAGGGATAATTCAATTGCAACATATTGCAAAGCATGCTATACGCATTTACTGACCCAAAGAAAGTAACTAAATGGAAGAGATACAATTCAAGAAGAATTGATTCCATATGAAAGACATGTAGTTTTGAACCTATAGTTCAAATGCTTGAAAGTTTAAAGTCAAAGGTATGTATAGTCAGTTTTCGATATCTTATTTGTCTAGCATGACATGGAAAACTTGATATGCATCTAAAGTCTATTATATGGCTTATATGACTTAACTTGAAAGATTTAAGTTGCTTGAAGCATATGCAATTCTTGGTCTTGAAGTACCACATCCCAAGTACAATTTGTGTACATATGAATCTTGCTATAACTATAAGCATGATGGCATTAAGAATGCATCTATGGAGATATTGAAGAGTTATTCCACGACATTATATGAAGATGTTCATATCTATCAAGAATGATGATTTCAAGGTACGGAATATTTATTCAAGTCAATATGGTTGATTTGTCAAATCTCTACCAAAGATCGTTTTGAAGATGATGCACAAGATTGGAATGCAAATGCTCAAGGATATAAATTGATGTACTCATTAGGGGGAGTCAATGCGCGTTGCACTCTTTTTCCCTTACAAGGTTTTTTCCCACTGGGTTTTCCTTGCAAGGTTTTTAACGAGGCAACCAATAGGCGCATATTCAAACATGTGTACTCTTTTTCCTTTCTTTAATTTTTCCCAATGGGTTTTGGTTTTAAGGTTTTATGAGGCACATTATTGAATAGACATTCAAGGGGGAGTGTTATAAAATAGAAGTCTATTTAGAGTAAATGTCTAAGAGTTTTAGCTTGAAGCTAAGTCATTCCTCTTCCTATAAATAGAGGGGTCTTACCCCATTGTAAATCACCCCAAGTATTAATAAGAATACTTCTCTCTCTACCTATTCTCTCTCTATTTGCTCTTGTTCTTGAGTTATTGTTCTTGTCCTTTATATTATTTCATAACAATGGAACAGTTTTCGCGAATTTTCATTGGAAATATCCGCAAGAACCCATGAAAATTCCAAATAAATTTCTAAGAACCTTTTAGACAGTAACTTAAATTGTTGACGTAGTATTTTATTTTTCAAATAAATATTTATTAAACAAAACTCCTCACATAATACATGTTTTCTATAGGGATAAGTTCATAAAAGTACAAGTGAATAAAATACATTTCAACCGTTTAGCTTAAAATAATATCTCTACCGGATGGTCCAATAAATATTAACAATCAGTTCTTTTTATGGCAATATAATATCATTCACACGGTATGATAAGATTTTTTTCAATCTCTCAAGGTTACAACTTTTCCTTCCTTCGCCCCAGATCCCAACATTCCCCCTCAAAACTTTTGTCTATGTTTTTGTTTCTTTTTCTTCCCCAACTTAAATAACCAACAAATTATGCATTAAAAATAAATAATTTCTCCTATTTTCTCTTTTTTCTTATAGCAAAATATGGTTTTGTCAATGAAATATTCCAATCTTTGTACTCTTTTAAATGGTGAATCATTTGGGTTTTCACATATGAAAATTGTTAATCAAATTTTAAATTAAAAGTGAAATTTTATATACAATTATTGAAGCAATCCAACAAGATAAAAGAAAAATCAAAACTTGGTAAAAAAATTATAGAATCCTCTAGTACATATAAAACCTTTTTCATATTTGGCATAAATAAAAAAGAAAAAGAAGAGAAGAAAGTGTCAAACTTCCATGGAGGCCTCTTATGCTATGACATTGTATCTATATTCTTATAAATGAAAAATATATAATTATATAGTATTATACATAAATATACATATTTGTACACAATTATATATTAGTATACAATACTATATAACTGTATATGAACACTAGTTATACAATATTTTCAATAGAGAATACATTGTGCCCAACACTACAGTAACTGAAAACAATATAGCAACTTGTATAAACATGTATAATACTGTATAAGAGGTATTTATACATTCATATACATAATTATACATTATTATACAATGTTGATATAAACTGCTACATGGCTATAATTTTTTATTCCAACTTCGAGTTATTGCAGCATGTATTATAACTTTATGCAAACGATTCCGAATTTAATACCAAGAAAAGATACATCCAGTTTTAGATCCGAGACTTCAGAATCGTAATAATGATGATCCGAATTTTAAACTTCAAAATCTTTCAAAATTAGTGGTTATTTCTCAGAGCAAATCAAGTTTGAGAGCTAACGATTTTAGATTTGCGTGGGTTTTCATTTTTCTATCAAAATCTTCAATTTTTCTTCTGCTTGCCACCATCAGACTTGGCGAGCTTGGACAACGGAGGAGGAGCCTGAGCCAGAATTGTGTAGAGGATAAAGGGATGATGAATAATGGAGGCTAGGGTAAGAAAGGATGGTAAGATCTGTTTGAGTTAGAAAGATAGAAAAGAAATGTGGCGGGGAGAGAATTGGGTGCGTCGAGAATAAAGAAAAAAAGAAGGAAAAACCTTTTAAGTGCTTTGGGCTAACTGATGAAAAGTAGTTTATAATAGAAAAACTTACACAAATGTCCTAAATAAATCTTAATTTACCAACCTCTTATCATTAGTTATAGACTTACCAAAACTAGCCAACAAAATTTGAAAAATTAAATAATAGGGTTCTTTCTATCAAAGAATCACATACAAAAGTCACCTTCCATATTTTTAAGCATAATTAGCAACATTAGATACGAGATGGACATGAAAGAGAATATCCGAAATGCATCAAAATGCATTGCTTGGTTGAATAGTTGTTCTCTAATTACAGAAAGTTGGGAAGAATAAAAACAGATAATATATATGACTTTGCAGACGTTGACTAAATAGTTGCATGGTATGTGATTCTTGTTAGCGTGTAATTTTTGCTATTATGTGATTAATAATTATTGTCTTTATACTAAATACATGGTTTATTCATTGTAGCCAATAATAAAGATATATATATATATATATATATATATATATATATATATATATATATATATATATATAAGCAAAAAAGTTACCATATATAATTAACATTATAGTTAAGCCAAGTGGAAAGCTAATAAATATCAATAGTATATGATAATTTTATTTTATATTTGACTATTTTATATATTAAATTTGAATTAAACGATAATTTTGAATTTATATATAAAGTTCTAAAATTCGGATTTAAATTAAAAATAAAATTTATCTTTTTTTATCATGTTATCATACTTAATTCGGTTAATAATCATATGCAATCATTTTAGGAACTTTTGTTACTTTTTTATAATTATTAAATGCTATTTCGCCTCTAGCACAAAAAAAGAACTCCATATAACTATAAAGCTCTTTCACATTTAAAATCCTATGAATATAGTTCTTTGAAACACTGTAGCTAAATTTAAATAAAATAAAAATTCTTTTAAAATAAATATAATATATATGGTACACGTATATGTTTATCTAAATAATAAAAAAGAGTTTACAAAATCAAACAAAAGCTTACTTACATATATAATAGAGTAAACATACATGCCGGAGAAAGAAACATCACACAATCAGTTAATATTAAGAAAAAGTTATTTCTTTTTTCTTCTCGAAGAATATTTGTTTGAAGAGTCAATTAGCATAAATGGACATTAAACAAATAACAAAACTTTGGCTATACAATTGCTATCATTAATGTCAATCTAGCACATTCAAGAACTAAAGGGTATAAGTTAAAACTCCTTCATTTAACTGTAGTCAAGCCAATATTGCAAGGGTATAATATTTTTACGTTAAAGAATATTATTTTTGAATAATTAGATTATGTGAAAGGTTTTTTTTAAAACTCAACAAGAGATAAATTGGTTTCTAATTGATAGTTTCGATATCAACTTTTATGTGACGACCCGACCCGTCGTCTCTTGTATGCCCGTCATGTTTTCCCCGTTTTATGCTTCTTCATGTGTTATTATATGTGTTCGCTGAGTTTGAAGTGTTTCAGATTGAATTTGGATAGAAATGAGACAAATAGTATCTTTAAGATTTCGCCAATTCGAGGTGAGTAATATTTGGGAATGATATCCTCAGGGTTTGGAACCCCGGGTTTGCACATCCTAGTGCTGTATTATGGTGACTTGCACGCTGGACCTGAGCGTGGGGTAGAGCACCGTTGGGGATTGTGACTTGGTCCGTCCAGATTGTTGGTTTTAACCGCTAAATTGTAAATATTTTGTTGTTACATTATGACTTGGGCTTATTGCCATACTTGGGGCTTATTGTTGACTATTTAAAACCCTGGTATATTACATTGTGATGCTATATGAGGCGAGACACGCACTCCATAGCTAGTGCGGGGTCATATATGTGGGAAATTGTGATTCGGTTCAATCCGAGGGATGAATTATACTATATTGGTGATTGCTTCGCACCCTATATTGATGTTATCTGGGCTTGGTGCCATGTTTGGTTTTTAACACTATTTTTGCAAATTCGGCCAAAATTCTATGTTTGAAAACATAATTGATTTTAAAATGATATTTCGGGCTGATGATCATTATCTCACTATTTTTCCGGACTGTATATTATTTCTTGGAAATGGTGGTAACTATTGCACCGTGCATTGAAATGGAAACGGTGGTAACTATTGGCACCGTGTATTGAAATGGAAACGGTGGTAACTATTGACACCGTGTATTGTAATGGAAACAGTGGTAACTATTGGCACTGTATGATATTGCGCTTGGGCTGAAGGAGCCCCTCCGGAGTCTGTACGCACCCCCAGTGAGCACCGTCGACGTTAAATCATATGCACGGTTGGCTCGGGCTGCACGCCACAGCGTATTTATGTGCATTGCATTGCATTCATGCATTTACTCCTGTTTGTACTACGTGGCACGATATTTAGCCCTCATATATCATTGGCATACATAATGTTACTTGCCTTGTTGACCAGATCCCCTGGTATTATATGTTAAGGAGTGCTGAGCCCGAGTGGCTGATGTTGGATATTGTGAGCTGATATTGAGCCGAGGGGCAGGTTTCTGACTATTTCCTACTTGTTGAAATTACCTTTGAAATTTTTGAAAAAGCATATTTTCATAAGAGATATTTGAACTGAACTTGGGGTTTTCTAGAGGGATTTTCATAGTATTACGGTTTTCTCAAAAAGGGTTGTTCTGTCTTTTATAGCAGTTTGGTGTGATCATACGTGTTTTCTTATCGCTAAGATATTATTCTCTCTTATTACCACTGAGTTGGAAGTACTCACTTTACTCCCTGCACCTTGCGTGTAGTTACAGGTATTGTCCACCCAGTAGCGGGTTATCAGCATGATCGAAGGCCTTATTGTGGTAGTTGATCAAGGTGACCGCCACTGTTCGCGACACCGCACTCCATTACTGTATTCCGATTTTTCTTGTATATATATACACATTGTTAGTCCAGTAGTAGAGTCCCTACACATTAGATTCTCGTGACTTGTGACGCCCCGGTCGGGCTGTATTGGTATTCATATTAATTGATGTCATAAATTTAGATTCGACCTGTTATGTAACTGATTAATTACTTTAAGTGGGGTAACTGAACGGTCTGGCTAGCCTTGTCTTCACGAGAGGCGCCATCACGACAGGGTATGGAATTTTGGTCGTGACAAGTTGGTATCTGAGCCTAGGTTACTAGGTCTCACGAGTCATGAGCAGGGTTAGTAGAGTCTCGCGGATTGGTACGGAGACGTCTGTATTTATCTTCGAGAGGCTACAGAACCTTTAGGAAAAACTTCCCATTCTTGGAATTCTTATCGTGTATACTTGATTCAGCTTGAGATATAACTTTTGAAATTCCTTCCGCACGTCTGTATGCGCTCGTGAGCGCTCAATCGTATATGTGCCTGGATGACTTGTGATTCCCCGATCGAGGGGCAAGAGGTAATCTCCGTAAGTTCATATTGGGCATGTCTGGAGGACTCGAGGCCGGATAATTGCCTATGGTTTGAGCACCGAGGTGCTGATTGTTGGAAACACGTTTCAAATGCAATATACTAAACGTGTGTTCTTTTGTAGGTTTTGATGAATGTCAAACAAAGCAAAAGAAAGCGATATATAGCAGTGCTCAAGGACAAGCACAAAATGGATGCATTACAAGAAGCTCAAGACAAAGTTTAGAAATGTTATAATTGAGTCAATATTAATTGTGATCTTGATTCCTCAACTTGGCTCATAACATGGCTTCTCTACTAAAATTATTTTTCCAAAATCATGCATATTTAAATTAAGTGTCAAAAGATTTTAAACTATGCATATTTACATTTGTTAAAATGTTTTCCAAGCATGCCTCAAAAATCTGGGCTAAGATAATCGATTATGTACTTATGATAATCGAGTATCTCTAAGCCAAGACTGCATGACAATCGATTATGAATTAATGATAATCGATTGTGAGTAAGTCAGTTAACATCAGGTTTCTGCAAACTGCATAACAATCGATAGTGTACTTATGATAATAGATTGTTAACTGAGGCAAAGTTTTCAAAACTCATAAAAATCGATTATGAACTAATGGTAATCGATTAGAATGAGAAAAATGTCTCCCAGTGATTTTAAATAAAATGATAATCGATTGTGGCTTTTGATAATCGATTATATATGAGACAGAGAGTTTTGAAATTAATTAATAATCGATTATTCCATTTGATAATCGATTGTTGAAGCTGACCGTTGTCATGTATTTTCAAATTACCTTTAGGTAATCGATTGTTGATATTTAACAATCGATGTTTTGCTTAAAATCTGGAAAAGATTTTCTGAACGTTGTTAAAATAATCGATTGTTGATTTCCGGACAATCGATGTTTTATGCCAAAAATTGGAAAGGATTTCTTAACGTTATAAATAATCGATTATTGATTTGAAGTAATCGATTGTTGACGTAAAATCTGGGATTGAATTTTTGATCTGATAGGCAAACAATCGATTGTTTAGTCTTGACAATCGATTGTCACTGAGTAATTTCAGCAATCCTTAATTGGCAATTAGACAACGGTAAGACTGAGTTTTTCACCTATAAATACAGCTTCAACTCAGTGTTTTCACAACAACAACATATACAATTTGAGTATTTTCATTGCTAAAAGCTTTCTTACATTGATCATCATTTTCCATTCATCCATAAAGCTTTTTGAAAAGCCATTCTATTGAGCTAAGTTGTTGTGATCTTGAGCGTACTATTTCTACTCATATCTACTCATTAAGGAGTGCTTTGTAAAGTGAGTGTGTTTTGTGTTTGTAAGAGAATTGCGATTCTCGTTTGTTGAGGAACTTGTGATTCCTCGGTTGAAGTCTTTGGGATTGTTATCCCCGAGCAATTGAAGTCTTTGGGATTGTTATCCCCGAGCAGTTGAAGTCTTTGGGATTGTTATCCCCGAGCAGTTGAAGTCTTTGGGATTGTTATCCCCGAGCAATTGAAGTCTTTGGGATTGTTATCCCCGAGCAGTTGAAGTCTTTGGGATTGTTATCCCCGAGCAGTTGAAGTCTTTGGGATTGTTATCCCCGAGCAATTGAAGTCTTTGGGATTGGTATCCCCGAGCAATTGAAGTCTTTGGGATTGTGATCCCCGAGCACCTAGGTGAGGCTTGTGTCCTCAGCTGTAACGGTTTGTTAAGCACCCGTAAGCTTGACAAGTTTAGTGGAAATCTCGAGAGAGTCTCCCGGGGACTGGACTAACCACGTTTGTGGCCAACCAGGATACATCATTGTGTAAGTTTATTCTACTGCACTTGTTTTAATTTCTGCAAAGTTTTTAAATTCCGCACTAAAACGCTTAATATTTTTAAAACGCTATTCACCCCCCCCTCTAGCGTAAAGCGTATTGTCCAACAATGATTGAGTGAGCAAGTGTTTCGAACTTATATGTTCAGTTGTTCTTATTAGCCGAAATGGCGGATGTATGTCCATGTGATGAGTATGTTAGTACCGTGGGGTGTATCTATGTGATCTTGGTAGTGATGAAAGATTCTGCTAGATGATAGATGAGTTGTTGAGTGTTCGATTCCTATTGTGATTCAATGTGTAGTCCGAGTTATGGGCGCGTGAAGAATATTTCATGTCTCTTAGTTGGCAAGTAAAGTACGTTCCATGTGGCAGTATGCGTATAGACTCAGAAATACTAAATGGCTGTGTATTACGTATATGATAGTGGAAAGTATGTGGAAACATTGAAATAAGGCGAAGCAGGTGGGTTATCTCATGCGGAGGATTTTGCGCGGTATGATCCAAATGTGTATGTAAAATATCTCATGCGTAATTGAAGGGTATGTGTCGTATTTTGAAGTATTGGGACGCTTAAGAAAGTGAGCTTAGCTGATGTGGAAATGAATGCGAGGTTTGCAGAGAATGTCAGTGCTAGATGATCTATGTATTCACAAAACTTGTAAATTATTTGAGTTTGATCTCATTGTGGCATCATTAGAGTAAAAGTGTTATGAGTTGTTAAGAATGCCTTTATCTGTGGCTTCGAGCCAAGTTGGGGAGGTTGTTGTTGGTCAGCTGATTGCATGGTTATGAGCTATGTTGGTTCTTTTCTAAGGTATGATGGCAGATCAGTTCTGGTTACAGAAATTGAGCCGGGGATGGCTCATGTGAAGGAAAATCTCTACAAAGGTTAAACAGTGCTTTCGTAAATGTGAGAGATGCTAGGATGTGTTGAGCTGCTGTAGACAGAGAATGCCCAATGTATAGAGAAGAAATATAGTTGTTGTATCTGTATGAAGTCATGTTCTGTGGTGTCTGGGTACTAACGAGGCACGAGTGGTTTCGTTCATTTAGGGCAGGTGAATTACAGCTGAATAAGAGTGAACGACTCTCGAGAATGGTTTTACTATGTTCAAGATTTTACATGTAACAATCAAGTGTCTTAAGTTTTTGTATGTGGCTAGAGACTTGTGTTTTCATTAGAAAAGATCAAGACTTGTGGTATGTTATGTTAATTATGGGATTCTATGTATCAATATCTGGAAAGTAATGGTAATGAATTCAGATTCGCAGGAAGTTCTTCAAGGTAAAGCATTCTAGAATACTGTATTTCTGAGAAGCGTCGAGAGGGAATTCAGTGGCCTATGGGTCTTAGATAGTGGGGTCTTATGTGCGAGTCTCGTGTGGTAACCTGAGCTAAGGTATTGTGGTGCTACAGCAAGGGAGAATATCAAATTAATGATGAGTCATGAAGGAAATGAGATGAATGGAATAGCTTGATAATAAACCAAATCGTTATGGTAAGGATATGAATAATTCTTGTATGTGTTTGAGGTAATGAGTCTTACGGGTATTGTGTAGCAAAGCTCTAAGTGCTAGCAGTTACTTATCTTGGTTTGGGTAAAAGGATTCAGTCCTGGCAGTTTAGCTGGTGCAATGGAATTGGGAGAAAGAGTTCTTGATGTGTTTTATCGTGATTTGAAGATGAGTATATTTCCTATGGCACGCGAAGCATGGAGTGTGTAATAATTTTTCTCCTGTATGGGATCAGGCACAGTGATTCATGTGTTATATGTGTTGGAGACTAGAAGTTCTCGTGATCCGACCATACGGTGGTTATGGGTCGTGTGTATCGACATCATCTTGCAGTTGTTGGCAACTGGAGGTCCGAGTGGATTCGTCTGTGCTTAGTATGTAAAATTCTGGTTATGATATTAGATTGCAGACTGGTTGTTCTAATGTCAGGTTGTCTAGACTAATGTGTTATGGGCTGTGTCGGAAAAAGGCCACCGGTTGCGTGGTAAAGTGCATCAGATTATTGTGCTAGCAGAGTAGTTATATTCCAAGGTCCAACGAACGGCTGACAAGCATTGCTTATTGATTGGGCCTTCGTGGTGGACGTCTGTGCAGAGGTTTCTACCATTAATTCAGTTCCTGTATCGAGGGACTTTTCGGATGCGTTTCTTGCGGCCGGGCATGAGAGTATATGTGTTTATTGTAATGAGTAAATTCGATTCGATGTGCATCTCCTTTTTGTGAGTTATATGTGCGGATCGGGTGGCACGCCGCCATGGGTATGTTATCTGGACCGGGTTGCGTGCCACAACAGTCTGATGTGGATAATAGTTTTCCTTTATGTTACTTTGTTTTGTTTCCTGGTTTATGAGGAAAATTCGTATTGGGTGTTGCTCGGCGAATAGCGCATCGGTTGTGTCCTTTCAAGATTGAATAGTGTATAATACTTGCTTCACCGTGGGTGTGATGGATTGCTTGGTTTTAGACCTCAATCTGTGCGTGGCTGTCTGTGTTGAGCATGTTGACTTGAGGTGCTTCATAGGTTATAGTGTTTGGATAGAATCACGCGTTTTGGCAAGGCCACGTGATGTTATAACCTTTCGAGGAGGATTCAGGTACTCTATTTCTATGATGTGAGATGGGATCTCAATTCTGTGTTGTGATCATACGGAGGAATTTGAGTCACAACTCTTTCGTTTGAGTCAGTTATCATGATTTGAGTGTGTTCAGATCGTTTCTTATTGGTGCCTGTGTTGAGCACGTTGTGGCTTAGGCCGGTGTTGAGGTGTCATATCACCAGAGTGGTGTGTAGTAGATAAGATGATCGTTGGGGTCATTACTGAGTACGAGCGTATTTGATTTCAGCTTGTTAGAAAGGTAATATCGAGGTTTGGCTCCGAAATCTGTTGTAATATCAGTCAGAAAGGAAATGGAATCATGAATGGGTGGTCTGAGAGATGGGGTCGGTTTATCGTGCGTTTCAGTTGTCATTAGCAATATACAAAATTTGTTGGAATAAGACTTTAGCTAGATAAGAGGTTCTCTATTGGTATTGAGTATTATGGGCAACTGTTGTGGATAAAGGCAATGGTTCCGAGTGTTGGAATGTGTGGTATATTGTATGAATCCACCTGAGGTTGCAGGTGTGGGTTATTACAGCTAGTTCGGGTTAATTCTGAGTATAGATGTGATGTTCTGATCTTGTGTATGATTTCAGGAAGTGCGGTGTGGTTCTACGGTTTATGGGACAAATGGATTGTGAAATTTCAGTTGTGTTGTGTTATCGGTATCTATATGAGTTAGGGTGACGTGGGATCACCCCAGGTATGCGCCTGGTAATGTCATTTGGCTAATGGGTTGCTTCTAGTACAGCTTTGGGTACGCTGGAGGACGAGCGTTTGTTTAAGTTGGGGAGGATGTGATGATCGGACCCGTCGTCTCTTGTATGTCCGTCCCGTTTTCCCCGTTTTATGCTTCTTCATGTGTTATTATATGTGTTCGGTGAGTTTGAGGTGTTTCAGATTGAATTTGGATAGAAATGAGACAAATAGTCTCTTTAAGGAAAGCTTAAGTTGGAAAAGTCAACCGTACGTTGACTTGTGTGTTAGAGGGCTCGGAACGGATTTTCGATGGTTCGACTAGTTTCGGGGGATGATTTATGACTTAGGAGTGAAAACGGAAGTGAATTTGGAGGTCCGGTGTAAGAGTTAGCCTATTTTGGCGAAGTTAGAATTTCGGAGAAATCCGGTTAGTGTGCAAGAATTTGATCCGAGAGTCGGAATAGAATTCCGAAAGCCGCAGTACCTTCTTTAGGTGAATTTGGATATGTGTGTAAAATTTCATGTCATTCGGACTTCATTTTGTTGGTTTCGGCATCGAATGTGATTTTGGAAAGTTCAAGTTTAATTCAAGTTAGAATTTGAGGAATTTGGTGATTATTGATGTTAATGTTAGTGTTTTTATGGCCCGAGCAAGTTTGAATGAGGTAATAGGTTGTGTTTGTGCTTTTGGTTGAGCTCCCGAGGGTTGGGATGATTTCGGGTGGCTAACGGGAGGATTTTTGGACTCAGGATATTGAATATTTTGTTTCAGTTGTTGTAGAGTATTTTACTCTATGCGATCGCGGGGGTGCTATGCGATCACATAAGGGATTTAAGGGGTTGCCTGGTAGTGCTATGCGAACGCAAAACTGTAGTGCGAACGTAGAGGAGAAATTCTGGTGGCTTGAGCGATGTGCTATGCGAACGCACTGGAGTTGTGCGAACGCATAGAAGGAAGTGGAGGCCTAGAAATTTTAGGCTATGCGAACGCACTGAAGGTGTGGGAACGCATATATGGAAGGGCCCGGGCATAGAGTTTTAATTAAAACATTTTACTCGTGATCAAGGTTAGTTTTCCTCCATTTTGAGCACCTTGATATCTTGTTGACGAATTTTGAAGGGGACTTCGACGAGAAGCGATTGGAGGTGAGTTTCGTGGTTTAAATACGCGATATTATTGAAGAATCATCCATTAGTTCTTTGAAATTGGGTGTAAAAGTTGATGAACTAGGGCTTGAAATTTCAAATGAAAATTGGGGACTTGGAGGAGCAATTGGACTCCGATTTTGATGAATTTTATATGTACGGACTCGGGGCGAGATGAGGATTCCGGAAATATAAGTTTTGTAATTTTTCAAGAAGTGGACCTGGGGCTCGGGTTTTGCTAGGTTCAAGATTCTTGCTATATTTCGATTGTTTTTGATTGTGTATTGTCCCATTTGCATATTGTTATGTATTCGCTCTATTTTTGGCTAGATTCGACGCACGTGGAGGCCGATTTGAGGGGCAAAGGCATCGCAAGCTTGAGATTTCGCTGGTTGGAGGTGAGTAATATTTGGGAGTGATATCCTGAGGGTTTGAAACCCCGGGTTTGCACATCCTAGTCTTGTATTATGGTGACTTGCACGTTGGACCTGAGCGTGGGGTAGAGCACCGTTGGGGATTGTGACTTGGTCCGTCCGGGTTGTTGGTTTTAACGGCTAAATTGTAAATGCTTCGTTGTTACATTATGACTTGGGCTTATTGCCATACTTAGGGCTTATTGTTGACTATTTAAAACCCCGGTATATTACATTGTGTTGCTATATGAGGCGAGACACGCACTTCATGGCTAGTGCGGGGTCATATATGTGGGAAATTGTGATTCGGTTCAATCCGAGGGATGAATTATACTATATTGGTGATTGCTTCGCACCCTATATTGATGTTATCTAGGCTTGGTGCCATGTTTGAGGCCTTGTGCCGACTTGTAGAATCTTGTAGGGATTGATATTTCAGAGTTAGCATGATTTGCATATTATTTGCATTCAGTCTAGGGTTTTTAACACTATTTTTGCAAACTCGGCCAAAATTCTATGTTTGAAAACATAATTGATTTTAAAATGATATTTCGGGATGATGATCATTATCTCACTATTTTTCTGGACTGTGTATTATTTCTTGGAAACGATGGTAACTATTGACACCGTGTATTGAAATGGAAACGGTGGTAACTATTGACACCGTGTATTGAAATGAAAATGGTGGTAACTATTGGCACCGTGTATTGAAATGGAAACGGTGGTAACTATTGACACCGTGTATTATAATGGAAATAGTGGTAACTATTGGCACTGTATGATATTGCGCTTGGGCTGAAGGAGCCCCTCCGGAGTCTGTACACACCCCTAGTGAGCACAGTCGACGATAAATCATATGCATGGTTGGCTCGGGCTGCACGCTGCAGCGTATTTATGTGCATTGCATTGCATTCATGCATTTAATCCTGTTTGTACTACGTGGCACGACATTTAGCCCTCATATATCATTGTCATACATACTGTTACTTGCCTTGTTGACCAGATACCCTGGTGTTATATGTTAAGGAGTGCTGAGCCCGAGAGGCTGATGTTGGATATTGTGGGTTGATATTGAGCCGTGGGGAAGGTTTCTGACTATTTCCTACTTGTTGAAATTACCTTTGATATTGTTGAAAAAGCATATTTTCAGAAGAGACACTTGAATTGAACTTGGGGTTTTCTAAAGGGATTTTTGACAGTATTACGGTTTTCTCAAAAAGGGTTGTTCTGTCTTTTATAGCAGTTTGGTGTGCTCATACGAGTTTCCTTATCGCTCAGATATTATTCTCTCTTATTACCACTGAGTTGGAAGTACTCACTTTACTCCATGCACGTTGCGTGCAGTTGCAGGTATTGTCCACCCGGTAGCGAGTTATCAATAGGACCGAAGGCCTTATTGTAGTAGTTGAGCAAGGTGACCACCACCATTCGCGGCACTGCACTCCATCTTTGTATTCCGATTTATCTTGTACATATATATATATATATATATATATATATATATATATATATATATATATATATATATATATATATATATATATATACAGACACACACACACATTGTTAGTCCAGTAGAAGATTCCCTACTATTAGATGCTCGTGACTTGTGACGCCCCGGTCGGGCTGTATTGGTATTCATATTAACTAATGTCATAAAGTTAGATTCGATCTGCTATGTAACTGATTAATTACTTTAAGTGGGGTAACTGAACGGTCTGGCTAGCCTTGTCTTCACGAGATGCGCCATCACGACCGGGTATAGAATTTGGGTCGTGACAATTTAAGTGTAACAAAGAGTATATATAAAGAAAAAGTTGGTATGACGTGATTTTTTTTAAATATAAATAAATTATTTCGAAAAAGCTCTTTACTTTTTTTAATTCAAAGATAATAAAAAGATAAGATATTTTTGAACATTAGTAGAGAATTTTAAAATTATTATAATAGAATTTATATTATGGATAAACTCAAAAAACCAAATTTTTATGGAATATTTATATAATATCCGGCCATATTTACTATTTACTTTTATCCAACACACGATTATACACATATTATATATGAATTATATATAAATTATAAATTATTTAATTTTTTAATTTAAGTGGTCCGGTGAGTACCAATTTAGGCTGATTTGATAAATCCAAAAGAAAATATAAAATAATTTCAACTAAAGACTAATTAAAATTCATATGTAGACAATTTTGATTGAAACTCATCCTTTTAGAGTAAAAAATATTTTTTTTGTAACAAAAAAATAATGACATAAAAAATAAGATAAAAGAAAATAAGTATTGAAAAAGATGTTAGAAATATCTAAAAACAAGAAATAAAAGATGACAACAAATTTCTTCTTATGTTTCATCTTTGTGTATAAAAAATTTGAAAGTTAATCTCATCGATTTCAAATATCTTTTTTAGCTCAAATACATAAATTATAAGATAAGGATATCTTCGAATATTTTTTATAATTTACATTATTTGTCGTTTAAAAAAAATTAATATTACTAACAAACTGATATGATATTCGAATTTGAATTAAAATGTAATTTGAGTAGTTTTCATTGATGTTAAACCAAGTATGATATAAAAAACTAAACTATTTGACAATTTTAAGACGATATATGCAATACTTTATAATAATAATCAACTAATTTAATATTTAATGATCCAAAGAACAAAATTTTTGTATATATCGGGTATTAAAAATTGAAATTCTGGGGCTAGAGATATCGATAAACTTAAAGAGGAGTCATACTGAAATAAATCCGGCCAAAACCATTTAAATTTTTAGATAGCCGATTAAAATAAATTTTAAATTAAGGATAATATCTTCATTTGTATAATTAGTAATAAAATTATATATATATATATATATATATATATATATATATATATATATATATATATATATATATATATATATATATATATATATATATATATATATATATATATATATATATATATATATATATAGAGAGAGAGAGAGAGAGAGAGAGAGAGAGAGAGAGAGAGAGAGAGAGAGAGAGAGAGAGAGAGAGAGAGAGAGAGAGAGTTTTAGAAACTGAAATTTCAAAATAGATATATTTTTTGAAAGATAAAATCATACCAAATAAGAGTTCAAGTCGTAGTATATAAAAGTCATGTCATAATCAAAAAATCGTTTATATTGTGTCAACATTTGTGCTTTGCCATAAATATGAGTTATTATTTCACTTTATAGCTATTTTGAGGTTCCAATGACATTATGAGAATAGTGTAAAAATAAAATTATTACTACAAGAATCGAGAAAAAGTTAGTCTTTTTTCATGTAGTGTTTCTTAATTAATATATGACGATTATCTATAATTATTTAGAAGGTTTAAATGTTAAAGTTATTTACATATAATCTAAATAACTCAGATATTTAACATGGTTAGTTTCAAATCAAAATGGAGTAAAAAAATTCACTAGCTAAAGAATTTTTTATATTTTTAGATAGCTAACTAAAATGAGATTTGAATTAAGAATAATATTTTTAATTATATTATAAAAATAATTAATATTGAGAATAATGTTTTAGAAACTGAAATTTTAAGAAAGAAATATTTCAAGAGATATTAACGTACCAAAAAAGAGTTCAAGTAGTAGTAAAAGAGTTAAGTTTTATCCAAAGAGTCATTCATTGTCTCAACAGTTAATTGTTTTGCCATAAATATGAGTTATTATTTTACTTTCTGACTATTTTTTGGATCCAATGATAACGGTAAAAATGGCATAAAAAAAGAAAAATAAAAGAAATGGTTACTTTTTTTCATGCAGTTAATAATTTAATATCTAATGATTATCTATATTTACTGAGAAAGTGTATATTTCAAGATTATTTATATAATTCAAATAACTTAAATATTTGACATGAATAGTATCCGTGCATCCGCACAAATACTAATACTAATAGTCTAATATAGTAGTAAGAACCATACCCATTTCTCTAAAGATACATATTCAAATCAAGTTCTAATTGAACGAGAACGCGATTTATATTTGTTAAAAAAAGGGAATAAGTAATTATGTCCCTTCGTCATTTCAAGTGTGTTTCTACGTTTTGTGGGTTTTTAGTTTATGAACAGTATTTCAAAACTGACACTTAGGACATATTGTCCGTTATAGCTTTAAGGATTTTGCCGTGTGCCTAATGGTTGACAGATACTTGTAGTACCAAATTTATAACATTGTTAACTAAAGGCACATTTTGATATCATACAGCTGAAATTAGTTGTATGAGGTTCTTTTTTGTGTTATAAATTTATGGACTCAAATTTTTATGGACTTAAAAATCTAAAATTGAGGTCTATAAATTTATGAGACAAAAAAAATTTTCATACAATTAGTATCAATAGTATGAGACACAAAATAAAACTTCTCCCGTCTAAAGTATAAGAATTTGACGTGGACTTTTTTCTTCTAATATTTTTGATAAAATAAGGATTCATGAGACCACAAAAGCACTCAAGAAAATAAGAACATCGAGCCAAACATCTACCTCTCTTTTCTATTCCGGAAGAACTGATTGGTTCTTCCATGGATTAAGACAACGTATGTAGGTGCAAAAAATTAATTAAAGTTAGGCCTTTATAAAAATTCAATTAGAAATATAAGGTTTAAAATTGAGCCTAGATTTCATAGTCACGCTCAACCAATATGAGTGAAACATCGTCTATAAAGAATTGTTAAATGAAATACACTTCATTATATTTTTGTATCTCAAAATACAAAATAAAAAAATAAACTTTGATTATTTATCTTTGTAGATTAAGAGAATATTCAATCATCAATTATTTTGACACCTAGAAGTAATTCAATATACGATAATCCACACTGACCATTCACAAAAATTTGTACTTTATTTGAATAATATCAGAAATTTTTACAAAATCATATACCACAAGACTTTTGATACACGTGAAATGCACGTGCCGAAAGATTAATATAAATAAAATAACAAATAAATTCAGGAGTTATTTCTGGAGCTTCGCCATCTCCGGTCTACTTTGAATCTCCGATAAACACCTCAAAATAGTCGCGACCATCTCATGAGTCTAATTAGGATCTGAAATTCGTAGGAAAAAATTAGTAACAAGAAAGCGACGAGAGATTTGATTCGGATGTATTCTCGAACTCCATGATAATCTCCCTGAAACTTTTCCTAGATTAACATCTCATATCAAACTCTAAGAACAATTCATGGAGTTCGAACTGATAAATGTTCAAACTCCACTAGTCGCTCCTTGTTATGAAATAATATAAAAGACAAGAACAATAACTCAAGAACAAGAGCAATAGAGAGAAGAGTAGAGAGAATTCTTCTTATTGATACTTAGAGAATGTTAGGAGTGATTTACAATGGTAGAGGGCACCTCTATTTATAGGGAGGAGGATGATTTAGCTACCATTAATAGGACTCTAGAATCTCTCTAATTAAAGACATTCACCTTAAATAGAAGTCTATTTATAACACTCCCCCTTGAATGTCTATTCAATGATGTGCCTCGTTAAAACCTTAAAACAAAACCCAATGGGAAAAATTAAAGTAAGGAAAAAGAGTACACATGTTTGAATATGCGCCTATTGGTTGCCTCGTTAAAAACCTCGCAAGCAAAACCCGGTGGGACAAAACCTTGTAAGGGAAAAAGAGTGCAACGCGCATTAACTCCCCCTGATAAGAACATCAATTTATGTCCTTAAGTCTTCGCATCCCGATCTTGTGAACTAGCTTCTTGAAGGTTGACTTTGGTAGAGATTTTGTGAACAAATCAGCCATATTTTCGCTTGAACGAATCTGTTGAACATTGATATCACCATTCTTTTGAAGATCATGTGTGAAGAATAACTTTGGTGAAATATGCTTCGTTCTATCTCCTTTTATGAATCCTCCCTTCAATTGAGCTATACATGCTGCATTGTCTTCATACAAAGTTATGGGTAGTTTATCACACTTCAAACCACATTTGTCTTGGATATGATGTATTATCGACCTTAACCACACACACTCCCGACTTGCTTCATGAATAGCAATTATCTCGGCATGATTAGATGAAGTAGCCACAATTGATTGCTTAGTCGATCGCCAAGATATGGCGGTTTCTCCACAGGTAAACACATAACCCGTTTGAGATCGAGCCTTGTGTGGGTCGGACAAGTATCCAGCATCAGCATAACCAACAAGATCCGGGTTGCAATTCTTGCCATAAAATAAGCCCATATCGGTAGTTCCCTTTAGGTACCGCAAGATGTGTTTGATCCCATTCCAATGTCTCCTCGTAGGAGCCGAGCTAAATCTTGCTAAGACATTAACTGAAAAGGATATGTCAGGCCTTGTAGTATTTGCAAGATACATTAGTGCGCCAATTGCGCTAAGATATGGTACTTCAGGACCAAGTAGCTCTTCATTCCTTTCTTGTGGTCGGAATGGATCTTTGTTCACATCAAGTGATCGAACAACCATCGGTGTACTTAAAGGATGTGCTTCATCCATGTAAAACCGTTTCAGTACCTTTTCTGTATAGGTAGATTGATGAACAAAAATTCCGTTTGCCAAATATTCAATTTGCAAACCAAGACATAGTTTAGTCTTTCCGAGATCTTTCATCTCGCATCCTTTAGATAATCAATTGCCTTTTGGAGTTCTATAGGGGTTCCAATAAGGTTTATGTCATCGACATATACGGCAAGTACAACAAATTCCGACGTTGTTTTCTTTATAAAAACACACGGGCAAATGGCGTCATTTATATAGCCTTCTTTTAACAAGTACTCACTAAGACGATTATACCACATTCGTCCAGATTGCTTTAGACCATACAAGGATCTTTGCAATTTAATTGAGAACATTTCCCGAGATTTCGAATTGTGCGCGTTTGGCACCTTGAGTCCATCGGGAATTTTCATGTATATCTCATTATCAAGTGAGCCATAAAGATAGGCAGTAACTACATCCATTAAGTGCATGTCTAGCTTTTCATGGACAGCAAAACTTATGAGATAACGAAAGGTTATCGCATCCATTACAGGCAAATATGTCTCTTCATAATTGACACCAGGCCTTTGAGAAAAACCTTGTGCAACAAGGCGTGCCTTATATCTTTGTACCTCGTTTTTCTCGTTTCTTTTGCGTACAAAGACCCATTTATAGCCGACAGGCTTAACACCATTAGATGTTTTAACTATAGGGCCAAAAACTTCACGTTTTGCCAGCGAATTCAATTCTGATTGAATTGCTTCTTGCCACTTTGGCCAATCCTGTCTTTTTCGACATTCTTCAACAGATTGAGGTTCGAGATCGTCACATTCTTGCATAATGCTAGATGCGACATTATAAGCAAAGGCATTATCCACCACAATATCCACTCGATTAATATTTGCCTCAATATTAATTGGATTTAGGGATAGTTCCGTATTTTCCAGAGTCTCGGGCTCAATGGATTCTTCATGAACTTAGAATTTGTTAAATCATGAGATTCTTTCGTGGTGTCATTTTGATCGTTCTTTTTCCTCTTTCTAGGATTTCGATCTTTGGAACCTAATGGTCTGCCACGCTTCAGGCGTGCATTTGACTCATTGGATATGACACTAGATGATTGTCCAACAGGGACATCAATACGGATTGGAACATTTTCCGCGGGAATGTGGGATTTCGTTATCCTTTTCAAGTCCGTAAATGCGTCAGGCATTTGATTTGCTATTCTTTGCAAATGGATAATCTTTTGTACCTGTCTTTCACAAATAGAGGTATGTGGATCAAGATGAGATAATGATGCATTTTCCACAAAATTTCCCGTTTGGTTTCACCAACTTCTCCCCCTAATTTTGGGAAAAGTGTCTCATCAAATCGACAGTCTGCAAATCGTGCAGTAAACAAGTCGCCTGTCAATGTTTCGAGGTAGCGAATGATGGAGGGCGATTCAAACCCAACATATATTCCTAACCTTCTTTGCGGACCCATTTTGGTGCGGGATGGCGGTGCTATAGGCACATATACTGCGCATCCAAAAATTCTTAAATGGGATATATTGGGTTCATGACCCAAAACCAATTGCAACGGGGAATACTTGTGGTAATTCGTCGGTCTGAGACGAATTAGCATTGCTGCATGTAAGATGGCGTGACCCCATACCGAAGTGGGCAGCCTCGTTCTCATAAGAAATGGCCTTGCAATTAACTGCAGGCGTTTAATTAACGATTCTGCAAGACCGTTTTGAGTGTGAACATGAGCTACAGAATGTTCAACTTTTATCCCGATTGATAAGCAATAATCATTAAATGCTTGGGATGTAAACTCATCAGCATTATCCAGTCTAATGGACTTGATTGGATTATCTGGAAATTGTGCTCGTAGTCGAATTATTTGTGCCATCAATTTTGCAAACGCAAGGTTGCGTGATGACAACAGGCACACATGAGACCATCTACAGGATGCGTCTATCAAGACCATGAAATACCTAAATGACCCACTAGGTGGGTGAATAGGTCCACAAATGTCCCCTTGTATACGTTCCAGAAACGTGGGTGACTCAGTCCCAACCTTTGTTGGTGATGGCCTGATAATCAACTTGCCTTGATAACACGAAGTGCAAGGATATTCATTATTCGAAAGAATTTTGAAATTCTTTAACGGATGCCCATATGAGCTTTCTATAATCCGTCTCATCATGACCGATCCTGGGTGTCCCAATCGATCATGCCAAAGTACAAAGGTATTGGAATCAGTAACCATTTGGTTTACTGTTGAATGTGCCTCAATTGCACTAATTCTTGTCCAATACAGGCCACAAGATAAAGACGGGAATTTCTCAATAACCCTCTTTTGGCCGGAGACATTCTTTGTGATGACGAGATATTCAATATTATCTTCATCCATTGTCTCAATATGATAGCCATTCCGGCGTACATCTTTAAAACTCAACAAGTTTCTTTTAGACTTGGAGGAGAACATTGCATTCTCTATGATTAACGTCGTGCCCTTGGGCAGAGTTACAATTGCTCTTCCGGAGCCTTCAATCAATTTACTACTTCCAGAGATTGTAGTAACGTTTGCCTTACACATATTTAGTTGAGAGAAATACTTCCTTTCTTTGAGTATTGTATGTGTAGTACATGAATCAACTAGGCAAATACTTTTACAGTTGGACGTTGATCCAAGTTCGCTTTGTGAGATATCCATATTTGCTATCCCATAGTTTGACATACAAAAGAGATACACGAACATAAGAATAAACAAGTTCAATTCGTTTGTGTCACATAATATTTTCAAAATCTGCTGCTAACAGTTGACTAACAAAATCAGATATGTTATCCATTACTTTGCAGTTTGAAAATTTCAGTTTAAACGTTTTCTTCAAACAATCGATTGTTACTTACAAACAATCGATTGTTGAACATTGACAATCGATTGCTAAACACACACAATCGATTATTTGCTATTCTGAAAAACTTCAGATCACACTGTCTTAAGACAATCGATTGTTATGCATAGACAATCGATTGTTGGCTATTTTGAAAAATTCCAGAGCACACTGTTTCAAGACAATCGATTGTTATGCATAGACAATCGATTGTTGGCTATTTTGAAAAATTCCAGAACACACTGTTTCAAGACAATCGATTGTTATGCATAGACAATCGATTGTTGGCTATTTTGAAAAATTCCAGATTACACTGTCTTAACGACAATCGATTGTTAGTCAAAGACAATCGATTGTTGATCAATTATTTTTCAGCTTTAATACGAAAATAGTTGATAATCGACTAGTTTTTCAGGCTAGTCGATTACCCCTACTGAAAAATAAAAATATTATTGATATTTGAGAATATTGAAGATATTCTAAAGAACTACTGCTAACATTATATCCTGAACTAACTAATACGAGCTAATACTAATGACTATTAGTTTATTCACTAACTAATACAAATAAGTAGAACAAAATCAAATAACTCCATCTTCTTTCATCACGGACCCATCGCCGATTAGGTGGTCTATTTTCCCTTCGGGTTGCTCAAAGAAGTCTGCCACATCCAGGTGGGTGATGTCCTCATTGTCGTCATAGACAAGATTTGTTTCAGGGCCTTTTCTCTTTCGAGATGCTTGATAAAGGTCAACCAAGTGTCTTGGTATACGGCAAGTCTTTGACCAGTGCCCTTTCCCACCGCAACGATAACATATAGTTTCTGAACCATTTGCCTTAGGATCTTCATGACCCCGTTTCTGCTTTCGGCGGTTATCTCTCCTTGGGGGTTGACGGACTTCATTGGAATTTCTTCTTTGTTTACGTCCCTGGTTATGACCCCGTTTACGACCATGACCATGGCCCTTTTCATGTTTGGCATAATGAGAGTGCACCTTATCTGCTTCAGGCAGTGGTGTGGACCCAGTGGGTCGATTTTCGTGATTTCTCATGAGCAGGTCATTATTTCGCTCAGCCACTAGTAGAAGAGAAATCAGTTCAGAGTACTTTGTAAAGCCTTTCTCTCTGTACTGTTGTTGCAGTACTATATTGGAGGCATGAAACGTTGTAAACGTTTTCTCAAGCATATCATAATCGGAGATATTATCCCCGCATAGCTTCAATTTAGAAGTAATTCTGAACATAGCAGAATTATATTCAGAAACGGACTTAAAGTCCTGGAGCCTCAGATGGGCCCAATCATATCGTGCTTGTGGCAGAGTGACCAACTTCAGGTTGTCATATCTCTCCTTTAAGCCGTTCCACAAGATGAGTGGATCCTTGACGGTGAGATATTCAATCTTCAAACCTTCATCAAGGTGATGGCGCAAGAAAATCAAGGCCTTCGCACATTCTTGGGTGGATGCTTTTTCTCTATCTTTGATGGTGTCTCCGAGACCCATAGCATCTAAGTGGATTTCAGCATCCAACACCCATGTCATATAGTTCTTGCCCGAAATTTCAAGGGCAACGAACTTTCTTTTCGTAATGTCAGACATAATCAAAAATTAAATTAGGAAGAGGGAAATACCTTAGATTTCTCGAGAATGGTTCTTGAGACGGTAGAGTCTCGTACTGATAACGTGTTATGAAATAATATAAAAGACAAGAACAATAACTCAAGAACAAGAGCAATAGAGAGAAGAGTAGAGAGAATTCTTCTTATTGATACTTAGAGAATGTTAGGAGTGATTTACAATGGTAGAGGGCACCTCTATTTATAGGGAGGAGGATGATTTAGCTACCATTAATAGGACTCTAGAATCTCTAGTTAAAGACATTCACCTTAAATAGAAGTCTATTTATAACACTCCTCGAGTTTTTTCCAATATTTAAAAGTGGTCATCCCAACTAATTTTTTGTTAAGCACGATTTAGCCAATTTTTAGACTGGTCATTCAAAAATAATCAGTGTTTATCAAATCAATGAAAAATAGTAATATTTTGCAACAATAGAGACCGATCCAAGTTAATATACTGGAGTTTGGTTCACCTGTGTATGAACTTCCAGCATATTATGCTGGATCTCCAACACACGGAAAGTTCCAGCATAATATACTTGCGTATTTTTCAGGTTTTGAGCAGTATTTTCTCTCAGATTTATCTTTACATGAAAAGTGGCTAAATTTCTATTACTTTTGAAACTGTGCTATTTTTGAATGACCACTTGAAAATCTGGCTATTTTTGAATGGAAAATACCAGCTATGTCTGTTTATGAGTAGCTCATTAAAAAAATTGGCCAATTCATAAAATATTAATAATATTAGCAAAATATTACTAATATTAGCCAATTAGCTATTTGTAGCAAAATTAGGTCACGTTTTTGCTTTTTTTTAGTGGATGTTATTAGCATAGATTGAGTACATCTTAAAGAGTTTGAATCTCATCTTTGGGATGATTTGATGAAGTTTTGAGGTGGTTTGAATTGAAAATTCTAAGTAAAAATCGAACATGAAAAAAAATGAATGTATCATTTGTGTATCACATTTGCATCATATTTGAATTAATTATGTATCACATGTATATTCATGTATACCTATGTGTGAGATACATGCGTGATACATGTTTGATACATATGTCGCAGAAGAACTTTTTTGAACTCGATTTGATTAGGAATTTTGATACAAGATCAGTCCAAATAGCCTCCAATCTTCCTCAAATTTTATATATTGACTTATCTATATGTTATCAATGAATTTCAACTATACTCATTGAAAAAAGTTCCTTTTTTGCTTAGATTTTTAGAATATTATATTTTTTTTAATATTTCATCACCTTATTTGCTGCCTCATCCATGAAATTTCCTTTCCGTCTTGCATCTAATGTTTCTAATCACGCTTAAAATATGGAAAGAGATTTTTGCATGTGACTTTGAGATAAAAAACCCTATTTATTTAGTTTTCCAATTTTTATATATACTTGGTTAGTTTTAATAAGTTCATAACTAATGAGTAGAGGTTGGTAAGTTGAAATTTATATGGGACATTTGTATAAGTTTTCCTTTTTGAATTTCTCCCTAATTTTTCTACATTTTGTTGATGTGGACTATCGAGATATCAAGCCCAAAATAAGATAAATGGGCTTCGTCTTAGCCCACTCCTACTCCAAAATAGTTGAACGGGCCACGTTTACCAGATCATTATCACTATCTCTATTAAGAAAAAAAAATAAAAGAAGTCAAATGACTCCGTATGATCCCATAATAAGTAGTAGTATAAAATTTCTATAAATAAAAAAAATATTAAATTTGAAAAAGAGAGTTATACTTTTTTCTTTAAAAAAATAAAGAAATAATGACTAATGTGATATCTATTTATTTCATAATCTACAATAATTGCGAGAAACTTGTAACACAATCACTTTATTTGGTCATTGGTTGTCCTATAGGAAATAATACCGACATTAAATAAAAATAATTAACTTTATCTCATCAAAGGTAGTAGCTTTTTTTTTCATAAAAGGTAAATAGACCATTCAATTTATAATAAATTTTCTTAAATGAAATTTATTTTGCTTAGCATGATTTTGTCCCTTAAAAGTAAAAGAATGTGAGAAGAAAAAGAATAAATATGAGGTGCATCAGTATACAATAAGCTTTCTCCCCAATAGATGACTTTATCGTAAAGAGCCAACTGTTAATTAGTGACAAAAAGCAATACTAATAAGTATGTCAAAAGTGGGTAGATGAGTCAGATAGGAAATTAAAAAGAGGGGATGAAATTATTAAATATGTTTCCATGGCCGACTAGTAATATCCCAATATTATATGGTTGAGATTCCACCCGATCTTTATAGACGATGACTCATTTCCAGTTATGTAATAATATTTTCAGGTTACAACAAATAATAAGAAATGGAATTGTTTTATTGCAGAGAGCGTTTTATATTCCGTGAGCACGTAATTTTTGCCTCGCATAAATTACTTTTACAAAATTTCTAAAATTATGATTTTTTCTTTTAATTATTTAGTTTTTAAGAATTAATTGCATAATTTTCGTGTTTGTTTGTATTTTTATATGCATATTTAATTTATTTAATTCATAAAAATACAAAAAATACATTGCATTTAAGGTCATATTTCATATTTTTATAACAAAAATAATTCATTTTTTGCATTTTTACTTTTAATTTTCGAATTTGTTATAGTTATCTTTTAATTTAGGACTTAATTAATTTTGAGAAGCAATTAGCTCATTAATCTAGTTTTAGAATTTAGATCAGATTTTTATTAATTTGTAATTAACAAAATTTGAAAGAAGAAAAAAAAAAGAAAGAAGAAAAAAGGGTTTTAATAAAAAGACCCAATTTTGGTCCAACTCATCAGAAACTCGCCCAAAAACCCCAAAAACCTGGCCCAAAATCCATCAGAAGACCAGGTCCAGACCCACCTCTAACCAAACGACCACGTTTTGGCCCTATTTAATCGCGACCATTGGATCCCCTAATCCAACGGTCCGGAACTGATGCATCAAATAATATAAAACTGTCCTAAGCACTCCCTACCCCCCCAAACCGTCTACCAAACATCTCTCAGAACTCAGACATAATGCCACCCTCCGCCGACCGCCGAAAATCACCCACGGCGACGGCTGGCGGCCAATCTTGCCCAAGTTTACACCAAGTCATCTCCTCACTCCCCTCTTTCCAAATCCCCGTTCACTTCCCCTCAAACCCGGCCTGAGCTCCTCAAATATCCAATCGAAGCGTCGCCACAGTTTCTCCGGTTGCGGCGCCACCTCCAAATGCACCTAAAATAACACTCCATGAGCTCCTTCCCTCCCTCATTCCAAATCCTCACTAATTCTTCGAATCCCCTCGAATCTTATCGAGTATCGGATCAATGGTGAACCCTAAAATCCATTTCAGATTCACCCTGAGGTTAGTCGAGTGTTGAGATAAAAATAACACCTATTCAGTCTCAGATTGAGTCAAGATTTGAGAGTTTGAAGATTCATCGCTATTGTCTGTCCGATGCATTTCTTTAGGTATCTTTCTTTGTCTTTTGTTTTTCAGTTTCTTTTCTCTCCCACTGTTATCTTATGCTATTTTCTTCTTTTCGTCCATTTTATCAAAATCATCTTTGCATGTTTCTTCTCAGTTCAATGTAAGAATTAATTGTTGTTTTCCCTTTTAGTTTATTTGGATTCGTCGTATTAGTTTTATTTTTTGTTTAAGCTGTGTGCTATATTGAGACCATTTGGTCCAAAGATTTCAAGGTCAACTGGACCCTTGGCCCGTCTAGTTGATCTGCCCATTTGAATGTTTGAACTGGATTCTTGGGGCCGAAGGGAGGGGGAATCAACCCAAGTTTCAAAGGGATTCACTGGGTCAATATGACCCATGTAATTTTCTGAAGGTAATTTTCAGAGTCTTAGAGGGTAATTTGGGGAAATTGGGAGTAGGGAATCTTTTGGTAACTACTTAGGAAGCTTCCTAGAAGCTGAAAAATAGGTTTACTTGGCAAGCAAGTTAATACTTTAGGGACCAAGTAGTAAAAATAAAAATTAAGAAAGGATTGAAAGTGAAAATCTGATTCTTAGGGCTGCTCTAAGTGCCTTGCCTATAAAGGTATTCTTACTTGAGAAGAAAGGCAGAAAGGAAGAGATAAAATCTCAGAAAAAAATCTCTGAAGGTTCTTGAAGCAACTACAGATTTTGTTAGGATTTTGGTTATTCTGAATGGTCCACTTAAAATCTCTGTAGCTGTGACGGTTTTTTTTTCTGATTCTGGATTGAAGATGAGTTGAGTTTTGGGTATTTTTTAAAGATGGTTTGGACTATTGTAGGAAAATACCGTGTCATTGCTGATTTGAGCTGATTTCACTGTTCAGTTGGCTTTACTGGTGCTAATTTCTGCTGCTACTTACTGCTACTATTCTTATTGCTGAACTTCACTCCTTTGTTTCCTTTATTTCCATGTATTGTCCTTCCCTTGACATATGAAATGAAGAAGCCGAGTGTTTGTTTGAAATTGGAAATACAGGAGCATTAGTTTTCAGCACACGTTTTGTTTTCTACATTTTTGGAAATCATCAAATGTCCTAGTTAGTTTGGTTCTTATTGTGATTAATGCATTTCTGTTTCAGTTTGAGCTCATTTGCAATTTTAAACGAAATCATCTGCTTCAAATTTTTAGTGATTTGCATGAATCTTAATGTTCAAATTTGTATAAAAGGACTCTAAAAGACTGTTATAGTGTAATGTAGGTCAGAATGTTTAAGTTTTAGTGTTTGCTTACTATCTGTTGATTTCGACATCATTAGTATGGGTTCTATTTAAAGGGTGTAATTTAGACTCTTATTGTTTCTTAGATTAACCTATAGGATTGACATTTATCATTCACATGTCTCAAGCAAAATGCCTTAAATAGCATGAAACTGTATGTTAAAAATAGCTCTAAAAAAATCTGAGTTAAGCATTGTTACTTGGTGTTTGTTTAATTCTGAGTTTCTAAAAGGCTTCTATGTTCGTCCCTGTTGGAATAGTTAAATCAGGAGTTAAATTAGAAATTTATGTGCATGATTCTTGGGACCAATTTTAATTCCAATGCGCTTATGTGATGTTTGTGACCTTGCAGGGACTCGATCTTTAGTCCCAACATCATTTACTCATATTTACAAGTTGGGTTTTCACTTGAGGCTTAGTTTAAGCCATTAAAATCAATGATTCCGCATAATGCATAAGTGATAAGCTCTTGAGCCCTATCTTGAAAATATCCGGAAATTGGATTTTTGGCTAAATGTCCCTTTCAATTCAATGTTTGCTAATTAGTTAGTAGGTTCAGAATTCTTTTAAATAAGTAGAAGACCCCCAATTTCCATTTAGTTAGTCATTTGTTTTTTTTTTTTATAAATGTAAAGTCGTGAGGTGTGCCATATTAAGCAAGATATAGTTATGACCCTCAAAGTTTAGTTTGAGTTCTCGTTTAAATTTGGAATTGAGGTGCAACGTGCTAAATAGAATCCCAAATGCGTGGCCCTCATTTAACTATTTCTTTAAAATCATTAGAATTCGAGGCGCGTCATTTAGCAAATTTCCATGGCCCCGCAAAGTTAAGAACGCGTAGTTGCTTTAGGCGCGTTATTTTAATAATATTACCTTCCTAAATTCGGGTGCACATTTCATGTGACCCAAATCCAAATCTTATATCGTTAAATAAAATATGTCTCGGACTGCGGCTGCATTTCATGTGGCGTGGTCCAAAGACGTGTTTTAGATGACGTTAAAATCTTCTTAAAATTAATTAAAGACGGTTAATAAGTTTGAAATTCACCATAGATAAAACATGTATTAAAATAATATAATAAGCCAATTGTAATAGTTTAAGCAACCGTGCTAGAACCACAGAATCCGGGGGTGCCTAACACCTTTCCTCGGGTTAACAGAATTTCTTATCAAGAAATTGCTGGTTCGTAGACTTCACAAGGAAAGTTGAATTTTACTCGATTTGAGATTTAAAATAAATCGGTGACTTGGGACACCAAAAAATAAACCTATCCCAAGTGACGACTCTGAACAAAAGTATAAATAAGTAACCCCATTTTGAATAACGTCACTTAAATTGGAAAAACTCCCTTATACACTATCCTTCGGGGTGGTGTAGTGAAAAAGGAGGTGTGACATATATGGCGACTCTATTGGGGATCATAACCTAGAACTTTGGTTCAGGGTTTAAGAATTCGATCTTAGAGTAGTTGTTATGATTGGCTTTATTTATTTGATTTTCCTACATGTTTGAGCCTAATGCGCTAAATGCTTTTACCGCTTTGATATTTGTGAACTGTATATAAACTGCTATGAAACCCTTATTCTCTCTGAGTCTTCTAAATCATCTGGGAAGTGTGCACTTCGTATAACTTCTTTTCTGTTAGGGTATTATCACAAATTTTAGAACGAGGTTCAGACAAGTTGCAAAGCTGGTGAAGCTTATGTATGCCTGGTACGCTGCCCCGCCCTCGGCTCGAGCTGTCCGATCGGGTAAGCCAGGTCTAGTAATCTAGGTCTAGAACAGTAAACTCAAGTTTTAAACCTAGTGTAACAAAACCTCATACCAAATCCCTAGTAGGAACATTTGTTTGCATCAAGTGCATTTGACTTGGGAGACTCAACATAGGGTTGGGTCTGTCTAGGACAGGTAAACCTACAATGAAAAGACCATCCTGATGTATCCTACCTACTATTTGTGCATTTATTTGCTTCGAATTTGCATGTTGACCGGCATGTGAATAATAAAAGAAATTGGGAAAGAAAATAACAGTGTGAGTGTTAAGATAGATAATTATCCGTTTTAAGAAAAACCAATGTCCAAAAGGTACTGGAACTCTGTCGGATTTTTGAAAAGAAAATAAAAAAGAGGAAAACTTTGTTTTAAAAACTAGTTTTTTTTCTTAAAAATTTGCCTGAACTACGCAAGTTTGATTCTAACCGGATATGAGATACGTAGGCAACCCCCGTTGGTCCAACTTTCCTTTTGCAAAAATAGCCCAAAAACAACAAAATTTAATTTTTATCACAAATAAGCAGGGTGATGTTATTCTTGTCTAAAATAAGCCGAATGCCCCAAAAATGGCGCTGGAAGGCTAATTTTGCAAGAACAACCACCTTGGTCCTTTTTTATTTTTAGCCAGTTAGCAGGAACAACCTTAAAATCTTCTTTCCTGAAGTGCTGAAAGGCCACATTTGCAAAACTGGGTTTTATTTTTGAATTAAAGTTTTGGAAAACGGTGTTACTTTTTTATTAAATCGCCTTAATAAATGTGCAGGATGATCACAAGTGAAATTGAACCCTTTACAACCCTTAAAGAGATCCCCTTACAGCTCCACATGGGGTGGAATGATCTAGGAAAAGGCAGTAGAGAAACTATGGTAAAGGTTTTGTGAGGTCTCGTCGGACTGTTGAACATCAAGCCAAGGTTGGACGTAATTGAATCTTTAATACCTTTTTGGGATCTAACTCGCAATGTGTTCCACTTTTCTAACTTTGAACTCACACCAACCCTAGAAGAAGTTGCGGTTCATGCTAGTCTTAATTGAAACCTTAGAAGTCGATATCCAGTGTCGCCAAGACCGGTATCTCCCCATAAATTTTTGGACTTGCTGAGTATTAGCCAAGATATTCAGAATGGATACTTATCTTGAGGGGTATTGCAATTTCCAGTTTTTGTATCAACCAACGGCAACCATCAAGGTTTTGACACACAAAACACTGGTTTGACCGATGCCGTAATTAAAGACAAATGGGGGGCAAGGCGGGATTTGGCCTTTGCAGTAGCATTCTTGGGTATCATAGTCTGTATACGAGAAGGTGGTAATATAGATATGGGTCTCGTAGGAATGGTCTATGTTGTGATCAAGAAAGCCAATGGCACTGTGGTTCCCCTGATCTTATCTAAAATCTACCGAGCCTTGACTATCTGTCGGGAAGGGGGAAAGTTCTTCAAGGCTACAATCTGTTACTACCACTGTAGATACATGAGCATCTCTCTCATCGGGTTGGGCATGTGAATTACGGCATGACCGGTTTGAGTTGCATTGAAGAATTTAAAAGCCGAGTAGTGGGTATTGAAATCTTCGAGAGTACTGAAGCTTGGATTGCACATTTGAGCTCCTTGACCGTCGATAAAATTGAGTGGGCATTTGGATGACTTACTGTCACCGAAGTAGTGTACACGTCAGCTGAAGTGTGTTATCTCCTCCTGAAGGGCATCCGGAGCATCCAACCATATGCTCCCAATAGAGTTTTGCGCCAGTTGGGTAGAATTCAAACCGTTCCTCACGACGAAGATTTGAGTAAACATGTCATTGAGTTGGGGGCAAAAAGCAATATTTCCCGAGGGAAGAATTTGCCAGGTGTGGAATGAATGTAGGTTTTTTGAACCTAAGACTATGGTGTGAGATCTAGCTAGAGGCAAAGTGGACCCAAGTACGTTGTCTGGTTCGGTAAAAGATTCTAGATTCCTAAAAGACCTGCTAAGAGAGCCCACATTCAAAAATTCACCGACGACTCACAAGAGCAATGGGACTGGCTGCCAAAGGAAGAAAGCTACAGGGCTAGAATAGGAATGTTGGAAGGACAAATTAGGGATCTCAAATTTGTCAAAAGTATCCAAGCTGTCGGAGATGAAAGGGAAAAGAAAAATCCAACTCAGGAAAACGAAGCCCTCAAGGCTCAAATCCAGAAATTGAGAATAGCAGCCAGAACCCGGAAAGAAGTCGAACAGACGAAAGGCTTATAAGCAGTCTGAGGAAGAAGGCACTCGAGAGTCAAGATGATCTAGAAAAATCTGAAGCCAATCTAGCAAAAGTCCGTGCTCAATTGGCAAAGAATGCAAAGGGGAGGACACAGTTTGTGCAACAAATGAAAAAAAGTATGAAGGGGCAATCACCAACCCGAGAAGAAAGTTAACCACCGTTGAGAATGAGGAAGCTAAGGAAGCCAAGGACTTTAAAGCCGACATGGAACATTGTTATTCTCTAATGTCTCGGATGGAGGAGGAAACACAATAGTCGAAAACCAAAACCTTCATGACGTTCATGTACTAGAAGCAAGAAATCAGCAAATCGGGCATCTACATCAGGAAAATGGTAGGATTTGAGAAAGGAATAGAGCTATTGCCGGCTACATTGTCGCAAAATGCCAAGCATGTGAGGATATAATCTGAACCACCTTCTTCGGTGTAGTGATGACATTCGTCCGCCAGATAATGAGTGACTTGGAGCGGCGACAAGGGGATCTCGCACATAGGCCCGTGGCAAGGTTGAATGATGCCCTGCGGGCCCCGGGAGTTGAAGCTTTAATGTTTTCATGATTTTTCATTTATCGACTATATATTTTGGTCAGTTTGTAGTTTTCATTCCAAGAAATGAGTAGTTTGAAATCTTTTGCAATAGAAGTTTTATTAATGAAAAATCAAAAATTTCCAAAAATTGTTTCTTTACTTTTGGCACTTATCTTTCTTGAACTACAAAATGATCTGATTCACGCGGTGTCGTTATATGTAGGAAATTCTCGTTGGATCCGGTCATAATTTTGTGAATAACTCCAATAAGAAAAAGAAATGAGAGAAAAAAAAGAATGAGAGAAGAAAAACAAGCAAAGAAACCAAAGAGGAAAAGAAAAAGAAAGATGAAAAGGAAAGAACGGAAGTGGGAAGAGTGAAATGGAAGGAATAAGTAAAGCAGGGATGAAGCATGCAATCACTGCAAAATATGTAGAAACACATTTTACTGTATAGGTGCATCACACCCCTAACGTGCGATTACCTTTGTGTTATTTGTTTCAAACTAACTGTTTGCTGATGTTACTCCAAACCCAGGTTTTTATAGAATGGTGGTTGGTTTTTGTGTAACCTAGCTTCGCCCATACTTTACAAGACTGAAAGGGAGCATCGAAATGTCTTCATAAATGACTCTTCCAACCCTCAACCAAAGTGCTCCTCTTATGGTCTTCGTGACATAGCATATTGTCTGATCTTCAGCAGGGGGAGGATAAAATCCGCTACACCCACCGTCCTTGGCGTTATTTTGACTGAGCTCTTGCTCACGCATTTTTGCTCTACTTCATTCTTGTTCAATTCCTCTCGGTAAGTGAAGCTCCTCCACCCGCCGCCTTCAATAAGCCCGCTTTCACAAATTCCCGTCTTTAACCAGGGCAACAAAAGTGGAGCATACGACACAATTCCCATCATGGATGATAGTCCCATCTCAGGCATCCCAACTTCAGAATCGGCACCTGCCGAAGAAAATAGAATCCTGCGTGTTCGGGTTATGGAAATGTGGGATGCTTGGTAAAATGAAAGAGAGCCGCCAAGCACAATCCCAAGGTTCCCCGAACTTTTTCCTAGAGCAAGCGGTTCCTCCACCATCCTTATCAGTCACCCAAACACAACGCTAGTACACCCAACTATCTAAGCTCATTTTGTGGGAACACCTTCTGAGGTTCGGCCCCAACAATGTCTATGTACGTGCTTTCGATGGTATCAAAAGGCACACAATTGGAGAGATTGATTTGATTCTGACCATCAGCCCAGTAACCTTCTAGGTTTTGGACATGTACACCTCTTACAAATTTCTTTTGGAGAGACCATGGATTCATGCAACAGAGGCTGTACCTTCTACTATTCACCATATGGTGAAGTTCGAGCATGAGGATCAAGAGATTGTGGTCCACAGTGAAGATGCACAATTAATATATCGGGACCTGTCAGTCCTATGTCTTGAAGCAAGGGAGGGGAGTGAGCACATAGTCTATCAGGCCTTTGAAAATATGGTCGCAGATCCGTGCGAAGAAGGAAAGCCTTGTCCCCAACCCTTCCTTTCAAATACATCAATCATGGTTAGTAAGGAAATGATCAGGCGTGGCTTCAAACCTTGGAAGGGGCTTGGAAAGTCATTGCAAGGAATAGCTGAACCTATAACCCTGCCTGCCAGTGAAAAGTTCTTTGGGGTCAGCTTCAGACCCACACCAGCTGATATAAAGTGGGCGGATGGTAGAAAGAATGACAGATGGGTCTTGCCGCAGCCAGTGCCGTATCTATGCAAAACATTTATCAAGCCCAAATATAGTGAAGAAGAAGAGGGTGAGGCTTTTACAACTGAAGTGATTGATGAGATATGTGGGGAAATGAGGAAAATATTATATGAAACCCACATGGTCCGGATAGGGGAAGGACCAAGCACCGCTGAGGTGTTGTACATAGGACTTGAGGCAAAACTGTAAAACCCGAAGGCTACGCCATTCCCAATCAGTCGGGAGTCACGTTAGACTTGTCTTGCCACCTTTTCTACATCACGAGTTATCCCAAAGTTTAATTCAGATGTTTTTCTTTAGTTTCATGTCTTTTAGTTTCCAATGTAAACCCTGTTATCTTCCAAATTCAATGTAATGAAATCAACATTTCATCGTCCATCTTTCTTTATTTCTTCTGATTTTTGTTATTTTTCTTCTTCTTTCAGTCATAATAATGCAGCTTTAAATAACATGACATGCTTTCGGACTTCATGCTCAGATCCAAACACGCCGTCTAACTGTGAAATAATGAACCTAGAGCCGAAATACAATAAAGAAGAGGCTTTTAGGGAAATAAATCAAGAACTAGAACATTGTGAGAATAAACCTAAGCCGAACTTAGATGACACTGAGCTGGTTAACTTGGTAGTTCTCAAGGAATCAAGGAAACCAAAATAAGCATTCACACAGGTGAAAAAAGTCGGGATGCATTAATCCAACTCCTGTTTGAGTTCAAAGACGTGTTTTCTTGGTCATATGATGACATGCCAGGACTGAGCGTCGATTTGGTATTCATAAGTTGCCAACTTACCGTGATTACCCCATATACAGCAAAAGCAAAGAAAATTTAAAATTGATGTTAGTGACAAGATCAAAGAAGAAGTCACAAAATAGTTGAAAGCAGGGGTGATCCGAGTGGTCCGGTATACCATATGGCTAGCCAATGTAGTCCCATTGCCGAAGAAGAACAGGAAGACCTAAGTGTGTGTGGATTACAAAGATATAAACAAGGCAAGTCCTAAAGATAACTTCCCTCTGCCTAACATCCACATCCTTGTTGATAACTGCGCCAAACATGAGATACAAGTGGATTATTACACATGATATCACCAGGTGTTGATGGATGAAGAAGACGCAAAGAAAATTGCCTTCACCACACCTTGGGGTACATACTATTATAGACTCATGCCATTTGGTTTGATGAATGCTGAGGCGACATATATGAGGGCCATGACTGCCATTTTCCATGACACGATGGACCAAGAAATAGAGGTGTATGTGGACGATGTTATCATTAAGTCCAAAACCCAGGATGACCATGTTCGAGATCTAAGGATATTCTTTGAGCGGTTGCGCAAATATGATTTGAAGCTGAACCCAGCCAAATGTGTGTTTGGAGTCCCATCAGGCAAACTTCTAGGCTTTATTGAGTTAGATCCAAAAAAGATAAAATCTATTCGAGATTAGCTTCATCCGAGAACCAAGAAAGATGCGATGAGCTTGTTGGGGGCAGATTGAACTATATCAGCTGGTTTATTGCTTAGTTGACATCCACGTGTGAACCCATACTCAAATTGCTGAAGAAAGACGCGAATCAAGTGGATGGATGAATGTTATGAAGCTTTTGATAAAATCAAAGAGTATTTGTTCAATCTACCAGTCTTGGTCCCACCTGAACTAGGGAGACCTTTGTTCTTGACCTGACAGTCTTGAAAAACTCTTTTGGCGGTGTCCTTGGGCAACATGATATGATTGGAAAGATAGAGCAGGCAATATACTAATTGAGCAAGAAGTTTACCAGCTATGAAGCTAAGTATACTTTGCTGGAGAGAACCTGTTGTACTTTAACTTGTCGCCCAGAATTTGAGACATTATTTTCAAGCCTACACCACATACCTCATAACCATGTTGGATTCTTTGAAATACATAATCCAGAAACCAATGCCAACGGGAAGGCTAGCAAAGTGGCAGATCCTGCTCACTGAATTTGACATAGTTTACATCACTCGCACATTAATGAAAGCCCAAGCCTTGACAGATCATCTAGCTGAAAACCAGGTTGATGATGAATACCAACCTTTGAACTCTTACTTCCCAGATGAAGAGGTAAACTCAGTTGAGGCAATATCTGAGGATGCTACTGCTTGGAAGATGCTCTTTGATGGAGCTGTAAACACAAAAGATGTGGGAATTGGGGTAGTCTTGATCTCACCTACCGGCCAGCATTACCCAGCCACAACCCGGCTTCGGTATTTCTGCACAAACAACACTGCCGAGTATGAAGCTTGCATCATGGGTATGAACATGGAACTCGACCAAGACGTCGAAGAGTTGTTGATCATGGGAGACTCATATCTGATTATCCGTCAAGCTCAGGGAGAATAGAAAACCCGAGATGTCAAACCCATTCCTTACAAACAGCATGTGGAAGACCTTAGCAAGAAATTCAAGTCAATAGAGCTCAGGTACATCCCTCGTTGTCATAATGAATTGGCTGATGCAGTTGCTACCTTAGCGTCAATACTGCCGTACCCAGGCTATGCTCACATAGACCCCTTGGAAATCCAAATCCAGGAAAGGCATGGATATGGTAATACAGTTGTAGAAGAACCAAGTACCCAGCCATGGTACCATGACATCAAAAGATTTCTGAAAATGCAAGAATACCCCGAGCAAGCTAGTGGGACAAAAAGAGAACCATTAGACGACACACGAGTGGCTTCTATTTGAGCGATGATGTCTTGTACAAAAGAACTCGTGACCTCAATTTGTTAAGATGTGTTGACACAGAAGAGGCTGGAAGAATTGTGCATGAAATGCACACATGAGTATGCGGACCCCACATGAATGGGTAAGTTTTAGCAAAGAAAATCTTTCGAGCGGGCTACTACTGGATAACAGTGGAAAAAGACTGTTTCAACTTTGTCCGAAAGTGTCATCAATGTTAGGTACACAGTAATTTGATTCATGCACCACCCATAGAAGTGCATCCCATGTCAGTGCCTTGGCCATTTGTTGCCTGGGGCATGGACGTCACTGCGCTAAGCCTCAAATGGGCACAGATTCATACTGGTCTCCATTGACTACTTCACAAAATGGGTTGAAGCCATCACTCTCAAATCTGCCACTAAGAAAGCTATGGTAGATTTCGTGCACTCCAATTTTATTTGTTGATCTGGTATTCCTGCAATGTTCATCACAGATAATGTTGCACACCTGAATAGTCGTCTGATGGAGGAGATATGCGAACAATTCAAGATAACGCATATGAACTCTACTCCCTATCGTCTTAAATCTAATGGTGCTGTCGAAGCAGCAAATAAGAACATCAAGAAGATTTTGAGAAAGATGATTCAGAGCTCCAGGCAGTAGCATGAAAAGTTGCCTTTTGTCTTACTGGGATATCGCACCACGGTGTGCACATTGATAGGAGTGACACCATACCTCTTGGTTTATGGCACTAAGGCCATGATACCCATAGAAGTTGAAATCCTTTCTCCCCGAATCATCGTTGAAGATGAAATTGATGATAGTGAATGGGTCAAGACCGGTCTGGAACAGTTGACACTGATTTATGAAAAGTGAATGGCTGCAGTCTGCCATGGGCAATTATATCAACAAAGAATGGCTTGTGCTTACAACAAGAAAGTGCAGCCCAGAAATTTCGAAGTGGGGCAACTCGTGTTAAGGTGCATTCTTCCCCATCATCAGGAAGCGATAGGAAAATTTTCTCCTAATTGGAAAGGTCCTTATATCATTAGAAAGATATTGCCAAGAGGGGCATTGTACTTGGGAGAAGTTGAATGAAATGATCCTGAAGTTGCTGTGAATGCGGACATAGTAAAAAGGTACTATGTTTAGGCTTTTTACAGCAATGGCATTGTCTGAATTGGATGACGAAGGCTTTCATTCCTACTACCCAAACACTATAAACCTTTTGCAAACCCTTTGAGCCGGTTACTCTTCTTTGGCTACCCCCTTTGCAACCCGAAAGTGATTGAAAAAAAAGAATTAAAAAAAGAAGAAAAATTAAAAGAAAAGAAAAGCAAAAGAAAAAGAGAGAGAGAAAATAAAGCAAAACAGAAAAACAAAAGAAAAAACTAAAACAATTTTTTTTCCTGAACTGTGTTCGACTTTATTCCGAAAGGATACATAAGCAGCCTCTCTCTGGGTTTAGTCACAACGCAACAAAAATCCAATTTCCCCACAAGTGAAACTGGGTAGATGATATAATAGTTCGACGTTGATCCCGCCGGACGGTTCCAAAGTTGTAATGCGGTCCAATTTTCTTTTTACCCAAACCTTTTCCAAGTCCTTCTGATCGATCGGCAAAAGGCGTCATAATTATAGAACACAATTTCTTGGATTTGATACAATCAAAATGAGAGAAATAAAATGAGAGAGTCTTATTAGTGAAAACCTATGGGTACCATAACGCGACGACGAGCAGAGAAATTGAAAATGAGAGAGCCTGGTCAGTGAAAACTTGTAAAAAGCACTATTAGGTGACGATGAGAAGAGAAATGAGAGAGGTCGACCGGCAAAAACCTGCACAGGGCGCCCTCGATCGAAAAAAGATACCTGTCACCACCATTGGAGTCTTGGCAAGGATTCTCGATTTGGAAATGTTGCTCACAATGAGTTTATGAGAAGTTGGAAAGTTGGGAAGGTCGGGCATCCAGTCTTAGAAGCATGTCATGTCTATTCAAGCCTGCATGCACCCTAGATAAGTCCTTCTTTCTTCCTCGAAAGGAACACTTCTCCAAATTCATTTTCTTGCCTCTTGTTTACCTTTCCTTTAATCCCTTTCGGTCTAACTCCATTATCGAAACTAATACAAAGAAAAGGTGGCAAGATTGGTTTTACAGGGTTCTGCCTGACAAAAGCCAAAGAAGATACCCAGCCTCAGCGGGCGTATCAAGCCGATCCGGACTGGCCATGATGGTTGATGCTCTGGAATCAAAGTTATTGAAAAAGAAAAGAAAGCCAAAAGGCAAAATCCCTAAAGCGACATAAAGTGAAAGAACTAAAACCCCACGTGGGAGAGCCGTCATGAAATCTTGAGGAGTTGAGTTCCTCAGTTTGAAAGAAATATCAAACTTTATAAAATCCAGCAAGCAGCGGATCTTCTCAACAAAGGGTTGGGCCGAGATCAAATGATTGAGACAATCAAGGCCACAAAACCAACCACCATTTCAAACTAATAAATGTTCTTTGTTTGAAATTGAAACAGGTACTGCCAAAGCAACCGTGCAAAAGCAGGTGTAATCAAAAGGAAAAAATGAGCAAAAGATAAAAATAGCTTCGCAGCAATGAGCAGCCCAAAAGGGAAGTTCTCCTCCAAAATTGTTTCCTGCATTTTACTGAAATAAAATGAAATGAAAAAGGGAAAATGAAAAAAGAAGAGAGAAATAATAAGAAAAATCCAAAAAATGATAGCTTAGGATTCCCAAACCCCAATCCTTTATATTTTCACAAATATTAGGGATCCAATCCGTGAGTTGAGTTTTTAGACATATGGCCTCCATTCCCTAGTCGCCTTTTTACCAACATTATAGCTCTAATCCCTGAGTTGAGATTTTAGACATAGGGCCTCCATTCCCTAGTCGCCTTTTTACCAACATTAGGGCTCTAATCCTGAGTTGAATTTTAGACATAGGACCTCCATTCCCTAGTTGCCTTTTCACCAACATTATATTCCAATCCCTGAGTTGAGTTTTTAGACATAGAGCCTCCATTCCCTAGTCGCCTTTTACCAACATTAGGGCTCGAATCCCTGAGTTGTGTTTTTAAACATATGGCCTCCAATCCCTAGTCTCCTTTTTACACACATTAAGGCTCCAATCCCTGAGTTAAGTTTTAGACATAGGGCCTCTATTCCCTAGTCGGCTTTTGCCAATATTAGGGCTCCAATCTCTGAGTTGAGATTTTTAGATATAGGGCCTCCATTCGCTCGTTGCCTTTTCACCAACATTAGGGATCCAATCCATGAGTTGAGTTTTTAGACATAGGGCCTCCATTCCCTAGTCACATTTTTACCAATATTAGGGCCCCAATCCTTGAATTGAGATTTTTAGACATAGGGCCTCTATTACCTAATCACCTTTTTCACCAATATTAGGGATCCAATACCTGAGTTGAGTTATCAGACACAAGGCCTCCATAACCGATTTCGACCGTAAACATTGCGCATTATATGTAGTTTCCTTCTTGTATATTTATCTTCTTGAGCATTGTTACAAATTTTTTACGTCAAAATGTACAAGGAGTCAGATCAATCTGCTCCAATTTGTTTTCACTGCCATCCGTATCTCAGAATTTCGAGAAATATGAATTGTATTTCGCATCTTGGAGTTTGTCAACGAAGAATGAATTTTTCACATCAATCATATTAAAAATCCCTATAATTGTTTTTAAATAATTAAAAATAAATACGGTAGCTATTGGCCTTAATCTCTATCATGAAATTTTGATGAGAACAAAAGCTACAGTTAAATGTTTGACCAGAAATTATATTTATTTCTGGTCAAGAAAGATACACACAAACTATTTAGACAATGACATTGCTCCATAGTGTATTCCCCAACCCCTCCATTCACCCCGTCAAAAAGAGAGAAGAAGAAGTAAGTGGGAATAGAATTGACATTTCATTGACAACTTATGAAATATTTGTTGAGCTAAAAGACTACTTAGCTTCTAAGCGTAAACACATACATTGATAATTCTTGTATTTTCAATGTATCATTATTGTATATTGTATGTATACTGCATTTGGGCTACTATTTTATTTTGGGCCTGCTTTAGTTTCGGGTCTGTTTTGGCCCAGTCCGTTTTGTAATGACTGACCCATGATATTAGGGTCAGTCATATTCGATATACGAGTCAGAGGGTTCTAGAAAGAGACGGTTAATTGATTTGTTCATCTTTATCAATTCAGAAAAGAGATGATTTCTCTCTCTTTCTCTCTCTCTCTCTCTCTTCTCCATCTCCGATTCTCCATGTTTACATGGTATCAGAGCATGATTCTCCTTCTCGGATGTATCCTTTCTCTTCTCGGTTCTTCCGGTTCAGCTCTATTGAATTATCGGTGGTATTTCTGGATTTTTCGATTTGTTGGTGGTGATTCTGGATTTTTTTTGATCTGTTGGTGGAATAAGAGATGATTTCAGTTTCTTGTGGATTGTTGTTGCTTCTTCAAGCGTGGTATTTAGGGTGAACTTCCGACACCTTTCGTATTTGGTTCAGACGGTTTCAAAGGCATTGGATTTACACTGAACAAAGCTAGGGTTTTCTCTGAACTTTTGACGGCCGTTCTTCTCCGGTAGAGTAGAAGTCGGGTAACCGTATTTGCATTCTCGATTAGAGCTTGCATGTGTTTTTTTTGCTGGAAAATTTGTTGTATCGTGTAGTTCACAGATATTGAACCAATTTCCTCTCATCATTGTTGTTCTATTTCTGATGACAAATATGAACCCTACTAATCCCTCACCTATTGACCCTACAAGCCCTCTCTTTGTTTACTCTTCTGATGTTCCTGGTGTTTCCCTTGTTCCTACTCCTTTTTCGGGTACTGGTTATGGGGGTTGGAAGAGGAAGATGATAGTTGCCTTGTCTGCTAAGAACAAAATTGGTTTTGTTGATGGTACCTGTCCTAGACCAAATACTAACTTGGCTGAACAGAAATTATCGGACAGATGCAGTAATATGGTAATTTCCTGGTTGACTGCATCTCTGTCTCCTTAAATCGTTGAGAGTGTGCAATATTCTAAGACTGGACAGAGTATATGGGTACAACTCGAAGCCAGATATGGCACAGCCAATAGGACCAAAATTTTTGAACTTAAAAGAGAACTCTCTAATTCTTCTCAAGGACCTCTAGATATAGCATCCTATTTTAACAAACTCAAAGGGTTATGGGATGAGTTAGGAGCAGTCTGCACAAATCATGGCCAAAGATGTATTTGTGCTGCCAAACCAGGCATCATAAAGGAGGATGGGGAGAATAAGGTGTTTCAATTCCTCATGGGCCTTAATGAGAGATATATGGGGGTGAGGAGCAACTTGCTGATGATGCAACCTCCTCCTAGTCTTGACAGTGTCTATAACATTCTCCTCAATGATGAAAAATAAAGACAAGTTCAGTCTATTTCCCAGTTCAATCCTGACTCTATGTCTTTCAGTGTCAACACACACAAAACTTCTACACCTTCTTTCAGTCAAGTTGCATTGCCCAACTCTTCTCCTCTCAGACAGTATGCCCAGAGAGTTATTTTTGATCAATCCAGAGGACCTCTCTTCTGTAGATATTGCAAGAAGTCTGGGCACTTAATTGATAAGTGTTTCAAACTTCATGGATTTCCTCAAAGCATCAGGTTTAACAAAGGGAAGAGAACTACTGCTGCCCATGTAACCATTGGTGTTGATTTCACCTCCTTCCCTTCTTCTGATGGACACAACTCTCATGATTCTGGAAATCACATTGAGGGCAATTCATCTGTCCAACATGTGGATGGACATTGTTCTGTATCCCTGGATTGAGCAGGCAACATTATGATCAATTGATGAATCTGCTGCAACAGTCCAAATTGGGTGACTCTATTGCTCAGACTTCTCCCGCTCAGACCTCTCCTCCTATGTGTGCTGCCAACTTTGCTGGTACTATGCTTACTGAGAGTCCTGTTTCTGATTCCAAACTCTGTCTACTTACTCATATAGATTCAGGGGCTTCTGATCATATAACATCCAATAAGAACTTACTCTTTAATATCACACCTTTACTTGTGCCTTATCTTGTAACTCTTCCTAATGGATATAAAGTAAAAGTGACTTCCACAGGATCTTTTGCTTTAACTCCCTCCATCACTCTTCATAATGTACTGTTTGTTCCCTCTTTCAAACACAATTTAATTTCTGTCCACAAATTAGTAAAACAGTTGCACTGTATTGTCATGTTTACTGCAACTTCCTGTTTCCTTCACATGTTACAGGCCCCTTCTCTGAAGATGCCTCTGGATCTTGATAAAGAGGAGGCTGGTTTGTACAAATTTGCTTGGGTGCCCTCTTCACCTTCTTCTATTAATTGTTGTTCCTCTACTTCTATATGCTTCATTTCTGATTCTTGTACTCCTGTTTGTTCTTTTGACCTTAATTCTGTTGTTTTGAATTCCAATGTAAATAGTTGCATTTGTAATAATAAAACTGATGCAAATGACATGAATTACATTTGGCATTTAAGACTGGATCACATTCCATTTGCAAGCATGAAACACATTTCTGCTTTGTCTTTTCCTTTTGCTTCCAAACAACCATTTCCTTGTTCTATTTTTCCCATGGCTAGGCAAACTACACTTCCTTTTCCTGACAGTTCAATCAGTACCTTTAGACCTTTCAACTGATTCATGTAGACACTTGGGGCCCTTATCACACACCCACCTCTTCTGGCTCAAGATACTTTCTTACTATAGTTGATGATTTTTCTAAAGCAACCTGGACACATTTACTGGGGTCTAAAAGCAATTCTTTCAGCCTTCTTAAGTCCTTTTTGTGTATGGTTATGACTCAATTTAATGATACTGTACAAACTATCAGAAGTGATAATGCTTTGGAATTAGGGTCTAGTATTGCTCGTATTTCTTTCTTCAACCAACATGGCATTATTCATCAAACTACCTGTCCCCAAACTCCTCAACAAAATGGTATTGTAGAAAGAAAACATAGGTCCCTCTTTGAAACATCTAGAGCTTTACTTTTTCAACCCAAATTACCTATTCATTTTTGGGGGGACTGTTTATTGACTGCCACCTACTTGCTTAATAGGATTCCATCCAGAATCATTCACAACAAATCTCCTTATGAAATATTGTATGGCAAGGCCCCTACTTATTCACATTTAAGGGCATTTGGCTGCCACTGTACCAATCCCACAGAGAGATAAGATGAAACCTAGAGCTATTTGTTTTTCTGGGATATCCCTTTGCCAAAAAGGGTTACAGGCTATATGACCTAACTACTAAGAAGTGTTTTGTGTCCAGGGATGTTATTTTTCATGAAACCTGCTTTCCTTTTGACTCTGCTTCTGCTGTTACCTCTGGTCCTTCTGCTTTTCCTTCTCTTTTTGTTCCTTCCTCTCAGCTTCCCTGTTCTGAAATTGATTTGCCTGTTCCCCTTTGTCCTTCTCCTCCTGCTTCTTTTCCTTCTGACTCCAGTCCTGTTTCCTCTTCCCTTCCCCCCTCCCCTCTTTCTGCTCTTAGTCATCCCGCCTCCACTACTCTTTTCAACCCTAATCCTTCTCCTCCTGCTATTTCTTCCTCTACTGCCCCTACTGGACACAGAAGATTTGGCAGGCAACATAATCCTCCCTCTTATCTCAATGACTATGTTTGTCACTTACCTTCCTTTTCTGGCTCTTCCTCCTCTTCTTCTCCTTTGGAATCTGAACCCCCTTATTATTCTCAAGCTGCATCAGTCCTAGCATGACAGGCTTCCATGAGCAAGGAGTTTGAGGCTTTGGATGATGACCATACTTGGGATATTGTTCCACTTCCTTCTGGTAAGAAGCCCATAGGCTGCAAATGAGTTTATAAAATTAAATATAAGGCTGATGGTAGTGTTGAAAGATACAAGGCTAGGCTTTTCATTAGTGGTTACACTCAAATTGAAGGTGTTGATTTCACTGAAATATTTTTTCCTGTGGTCAAGATGTCTACTGTTAAATGCTTGATTGCTGTGGCTTAAGAAACATTGGAGTCTTTTTCAACTTGATGTTAATAATGCCTTCTTGCATGGTGACCTTGATGAGGAGGTCTATATGAAGCTTCCTCCAGGTTTGTGTGTTTCTGCCTCTTCTGATCCCTCTGTTTCTGCACCTCTTGTGTGCAAGTTACAAAAATCCCTTTATGGATTGAGACAGGCTTCCAGGCAGTGGTATGCCAAATTGTCTCATGCTCTATACTCCAGAGGCTATATCCATTCTATGAATGACTACTCTTTATCTGTTAAGGGCCAGCCTGGGTGTCTTGTGGTTCTGGCTGTGTATGTGGATGACATTATTATCACTAGAGATGATGTTGCTGAACTTTCTGCCCTGAAGATCTTCCTGGATGACCAATTCAGAATCAAAGACCTTGGGTCTTTACACTATTTTCTGGGTATTGAGGTGTCCACTGTTGCTGGTGGTGTGCTCCTTAATCAGCACAAGTCTGTATCTGACTTGCTGCATCAGTTTGATTGTGTGGATGTCTCCCTTGTGGTTTGTCCTTTGGACCTCAATACCAAATTGCATGCTGATTCTGGTGTTTTCTTTTCTCCTGACCATTACAGGAGCTTGATTGGCAAGCTCCTCTTCTTGACACATTCCAGACCTGACATCTGTTTTGCTGTTCAACATTAGAGTCAGTTTTTGAAGGCTCCCAGAATACCTCACATGTCTGTTGCTCTACATGTTCTTAGGTATCTTAAGGGTTCTATGGATTTGGGGCTCTTCTACTCTGACAGTCCTGATTTTTCAGTCACTGCCTTTTCAGACAGTGACTGGACAGCTTGCCTTGACACTCGTAGATCTGTTACTGGTTTTTGTGTGATTTTGGGTGACAGCCTGGTCAGTTGGAAGTCTAAGAAACAGCCAGTGGTCTCTCTATCCTCTGCTGAGGCAATATACAGGGCACTCAGTAAGGTGGTTCCTGAATTATCTTGGATTTCTCGTTTGCTCACTGATCTTGGTGTTTCTATTTCTATTCTTTTTTCTGTTTATTGTGACAATCAGGCTGCCCTCCATATTGCTAAGAATCCAGTTTTTCATGAGCGGACCAAGCATATTGAGGTCGATTTTCATTTGTTCGTACCAAGCTCACTGATGGTCTGATTTCCCGTTCTCATGTATCTACTTCTCACCAGTTAGCTGATGTTCTCACCAAGCCCCTGCCTGGCACTGTCCATCATCGTCTTTTGTTCAAGTTGAAGGTGGTATCCCTCTCCAACTTGAGGGGGGGGTGTTGAGCTAAAAGACTACTTACCTTCTAAGCCTAAACACATACATTGATAATTGTTGTACTTTCATTGTATCATTATTGTAAATTGTATGTATACAGCACATTGGGCTACTATTTTGTTTTGGGCCTGCTTTAGTTTCGGGTCTGTTTTGGCCCAGTCCGTTTTGTAAAGACTGACCCATGATATTAGAGTCAGTCATATTCGATATAGGGGTCAGAGGGTCCTAGAAAGAGACAGTTAATTCATTTGTTCATTTTTATCAATTCAGAAAAGAGATGATTTCTCTCTCTCTCTCTCTTCTCCATCTTCGATTCTCCATGTTTACAACATTTAAAATATGTTTTCACATTCTTATCTTTACATTCTTTATATTTATAATTAATAAAACTCGTTTTTGATAAAGGAGTCTAATTTTCTGTGAGAGCAATCGACTGATCAAAAAATTAAAATTCATTTTTAGCTGTGGAAATCATACAGTATTTTTTGTTATACTGAAATTTGAAACATATTCTCTAAAGTATACACGCTTTATTGACCACTAGACTGCACTATTCTTTTGTATTTATTTTAATTATTGCTATCCAATTACATATTTCTCGCTTCCCCTTATTATTTAATGTGAAAAATATAGTTTTAAATACAGTCAAATATTTCTATAACAATTTTATTTGTTTTGATATTTTGTGGTTGCTATTGTAAAATACTGTTATAAGCTATATATATTATAATATAATATAAAATATTTTTCGAATAAAATTTGATTGTTATAAATAGATCTAATTGTAATTAATCCCAACATAGAGATGTATATTTGATCGGAAGAATTGAGGAGACATAAACCACACTTGTTTGGTTCCTTGCAATTCACTTCTTATTCTAAATAAGAATTTCATGGAGCCTACATGTCTTTTTGAAGATTTCGTAGATTTGTTCCCATTATTCTTCTCACGGTTTATTCTTTGTTTCTTATCTCCTTTAGTGGAAAATTATTAGGGACTTAGCTGTTCAAGGTCTAAAGTATGTTGTCCAACAGTAGCATCTGTATCTTCATTGATTAAGAGAAAGTGATTTGGAATCATATATTAATGATTCATTAACTATGTGATGGCTATCAATAAATTATAAATATAATTAATAAATTAATATACTTTTAAAATAGTGATGTTTTAGTCAGTTTATGCATGCATTAATTATTTTATCGAATATATACTACTTTATACCAGCACGTATTTAGTAATCCTATGCATTTTATTCGGATAGACTATAATACCATTTGGTGCGTAACAAATTAGTGTTATAATCATGTAAGGGTAGGCATGATACTTAGATGATCTGTCTTTTCAAGAGTATTTAAACTTTTTTACGTAATAATACAATGAGTTTCAAAGTATACTTAAACTTGCTCTTAGTCCATACAAAGTTTATTTGAATCAGTCTCAAGCCAAACTCAAATGACTTTGCCTTTATTATTCTTGATATTATTGATGATAGACCTAGTCTTGCTCAACTTTTGCTCTAAGGTAAAACTTAATTAAGTAGGCATTATATATGTTTCTGGAAAAAAATTAATTTTCAATATATTGTTAATTATTATCAAATAAAGGTTTTTGTCAATTAACAGTGACTTTCGTTTGGTATAGAATTGAACTATAGTAAAATAATGTCAACAAGTTGCACTATAGCTATTTGATGAATCAAATTATTTTTTCCATTGACTACAATCTTGGCAAACATTCTTTCAAATTACTTATAACTATACAATATTGAATCACTAGTATTTTTAATCTAATTTCTAAATAATAAATATTATTTAAAAAAAGAAATAAAATGTTGCAGATTCACACTAAAATCAGACATGGAAATGCTATTACTCCGAATATATTCTTTTGGGACGAAGAGAGTAATTATTTGGTTAAATGATTTCTTCTTTTTGTACTAATTGCTGAAAACAAAAGTTCAGGTGAAAAAAATCCCCACCATGACAAATTATAGATTAGATCAGGCGAATATTAGCCTACTAGATTTCTGTCATCATATTTGTATATAGTGGAAACTGGGGCTATTCGATTTCATCATTTGATCAAGATAGGAAGGTCACGTCAAAGAGATAGATGCCGAGGACGACATCGATTGCGGACCAGAGATAGATAGACTTCGAATGACATCGGCGTAGCCTATAACGGTAAAGCGAGATATTCGCGGTTGATCGAGAAAGGTGGCGTGAATCTCGAAACGGATTGATCTTCGGCGGTTAATCAGTTGTCAAATATGATTTCCTACTATAATTAGTAGTTATTTAGGACTCCCCTATTATATAAAGAGGGATCCCATTCATTTGTAATGATCATTGTTGACTAAAAAAATATATACATTCATTACTTTCTTGCCATTTCTCTTACTATTCATCAGAGCTGCTTTATAATTTGCTACACCTATTATCACAGCTCGAGGCTATCACAAGTCAAGGTTAAAATTTAGCTTGTATACTGGTTTTGATTTATTTTATTCTCTAATTTATCTATTTATTTCCTTGTTTATCAATTGGCATTTGATTGAATTACATATCCTTAAAATCACAATACATTTAATTGTTACTCGAACTTTAAGGTAAATAATTTGGTGCCCACCGTGGGGATAAGGATAATAGTGATTGTTTAAGTGTTGATTATGATAACACACATTATTTAACACTTGTTCTTGTCAAGAATATTTGCTCTCATGTTAAAACATGTCAGGCTCATAAAACGCACTCATACATGGTGATGATGGTCTCGATTTCACGGGAAAAACAACAATGTAATTTCTCTAGAGGTCGGATGTGCAACCAGCTAATCTAAGGGTAGTACTGGTTGCCGATCAGTCGATGTTCATTCGCACGTTGCTCTAAATGCGGACATAGGCCTGAACCCCGAAGGTAGTGTATGCAGGGAAGGCTGATCTAGTGGTCAAGGTACATAGGGTAGAGGATACATAGGAGTTAGTCTCCAAGTGATATTTGAGATGCTACAGGCTCAGCAGGCCGATATTGCTCAATTGAAAAATCGACATAGAACCCCAAGTGGGGTCGATCCAGAAATCACTCGACGTACCGAGCCAGTTCCAGCAAGGTCGAATGGTAACGAATTAGGGACTGATCCTGCAATAATAAATTGCTCGAGGATCTTACCAAAAGAATTGAGTTAGGAGAGAAGAAAATTAATGATAATGATAAAAAAATGGAAACATATAACTCCCGAGTTGATTAGATACTAGGGGAACCCCCAATCCTAAAGGGTTTGGATTCAAAAAAGTTCGTGCAGAATCCTTTTCCTCAAAGTGCGGCTCTAAAGCCCATAGCCTAGAAGTTCTGTATGTTGTACATAACGAAGTACAACGGGTCCACCAGTACAAATGAACGCATCACTTCGTATGCGTGCGAAATAAAAGGAAATGACTTAGAAGATGATGAAATCGAATATGTGATGTTGAAAAAGTTCGGAAAAACCCTTTCTAAGGGAGCAATTATTTGGTATCACAACCTGCCACCAAATTCCATCGACTCATTTGCCATGTTAGCAGATTCTTTCGTAAAGGCACACGCCGGGACCACAAAAGCCGAAACAAGAAAATCGAACTTGTACAAGATAAGACAAAGGGATAATGAATTGCTGAGGGAATTCGTATTCCGATTTCAAATGGAACACATAGAGTTTCCACTGGTCAGAGATGATTAGACCGTTGAAACTTTCACTCAAGTGCTGAATGAATAGAGTTCGATAGTGCCACATTATTTGAAGCAAAATTTGATCGAGTATCTAGCTATGACTTGGGAAAATATGCACAATCGATATCAATCAAAGATTAGGGTCGAGGACAACCAATTAGGAGCTCTTTCCGGTTCAGTACATCCAAATAGGTCGGCAGTTAAAACCTCGAAGGACGTCAACAGGGATCCAAGGTCAAAAAGAGAACGAAATCAACCATATACGGCAAATCGAAGGAACAATGGTTCAGGACGCAATTCCTCCCCGAATGATCAAAGAAGTGATCGAGGACAGCTTTCTCGGGGACTTATGAGAAAAAGTGGTTTTGATAAGCATGCCTATCCCATGAAGGAACCTTAGTTATTAGAATACAACTTTAGCATTGATGCATAGGGCATTATATCGGCAATCAGAAGGATCAAAGATACTTGATGGCCCAGACCCATACAAACTGATTCATCCTGAAGAAACCCAAATTTCATGTTTAAGTATCATGGAACACATCGTCACAAGGCTGGGGATTGCAGGAAATTAAGGGAGGAGATAGCACGTCTATTTAATGAGGGTCTCCTTTGAGAGTTCATCAACGATCAAGCCAAGAATTATTTCAGAGAAAGGGATGCCAACAGGAAAAATTGAACAGGAGGAACCCCAGCATGTCATTCATATGATTGTCGATGTGGTCGACATTCCACATAGACCCATATTCAAATGCACTAAGGCATCAATCACTAGGAAAAAACGAACTCGAGATTATATGCCCAAAGGCTCTTTATTGTTCAATGACGAAGAAGCATGAGGCATTTCTCAGCCACACAAGCTCTAGTAATTTCTATCTTATTAAATAAAGTTCAACTTAAGCTTTTTTTAGTGGATCTAGATAGCTCGGAGAATATCATCCAATCGAGGGACTTAGAGCAGCTCGGCCTACAAGATCTAATCGTGCCTGCAGCTCAGGTTTTAAATGGCTTCAGTACGGCCAGTGAAACAACTAAAGGGGAGATTATTCTACCGGTGAACATGGACGTGACTATTCAGGATACCAAATTCCACGTGATTGAGGGTGACATGATGTAAATTCCCAACTCGGAAGGCCTTGGGATCCACAATATAAGGGCATTCCCTTCGACTCTCCACCAAATGATGAAACTCTCGATGATAGGCGGTGTAAAATTAGTATATGGGGAGCAGTATGCTGCAAAGGAAATGATTGCAGTTGATGAGGTAACAATGATATCAACATTATCAACCTCGGAAAGGTCGAGCATCAAATGTAAATAGCAGCCAAATAGCAATCACAACCACAACAATGATATCAACATTATCAACCTCGGAAAGGTCGAGCATCAAATGCAAATAGCAGCCAAATATCAAAGAAGAAGAAGAAGAAGAAGAAGAAGAAGAAGAAGAAGAAGAAGAAGAAGAAGAAGAAGAAGAAGAAGAAGAAGAAGAAGAAGAAGAAGAAGAAGAAGAAGAAGAAGAAGAAGAAGAAGAAGAAGAAGAAGAAGAAGAAGAAGAAGAAGAAGAGAGAAGAGAGAAGAAGAAGAAGAAGAAGAGAGAGAGAGAGAGAGAGAGAAGAAGAAGAGAGAAGAAGAAGAAGAAGAAGAAGAAGAAGAAGAAGAAGAAGAAGAAGAAGAAGAAGAAGAAGAAGAAGAAGAAGAAGAAGAAGAAGAAGAAGAAGAAGAAGAAGAAGAAGAAGAAGAAGAAGAAGAAGAAGAAGAAGAAGAAGAAGAAGAAGAAGAAGAAGAAGAAGAAGAAGAAGAAGAAGAAGAAGAAGAAGAAGAAGAAGAAGAAGAAGAAGAAGAAGAAGAAGAAGAATAATAATAATAATAATAATAATAATTTCTAACTCCTCAAACTTTTGTTGTACCCTAAGATTCGAACGCTACCAAATCAATGGTCGAAGAGCTAAAACAGTTTATATTGATTTACCTGCCCGAGCGAAAGGTATATCTTTGAACAGGATTAACCCCCAACTCAGGAAAAAGCTTATTTAATTTCTTATTGGTAACATAGATTACTTTTCTTGGTACCATTTAGATATGATAGGGATCCCACGGGAGATAACGATGCATCAGCTAAGCCTTGACCCTGGGTTCAATCCAGTGAAATAAAAGAGAAGGCCCCAGTCCGAAGGTAAATTACGCATTCATAAAGGACGAGGTAACAAAACTGCTCAAAATAGGGTCCATTCGGGAGGTAAAATATTCTCAATGGATAACCAATGTGGTCTTAGTCCCTAAAAAGGGAACAATATTTGAATGTGTGTGGATTATAAAGATTTAAAGAAGGCATTCCCTAAAAATTCTTTTCCACTACCTAACATAATCGATGCCACTACTAGCCACGGCTGGCCATGAGATCTTTACCTTTCTCGATGCCTACTCTGGGTGCAATAAAATTCAAGTGAACCGGGAAGACCAGAAAAAGAACTTCATTTATCACCAAGTGTAGAACATATTTGTTATAATGAAATGCCCCTCAGGCTAAAAAATGCTGGAGCTACTTATCAAACCATAGTAAATAAAATGTTCGAAGAACAAATTGGTATATTAATGAAAGTTTATATCGATGACATGCTAGTTAAATCCCTACGCGTAGAGGACTGTTTGGCTAATTTGTAGGAAACATTCGAGATCGTGAGAAAATATAAAATGAAAATCAACCCCGAGAAATGTGCTTTCGGGGGCCGGTTCGGGCAAATTCCTAGGCTTCATGGTGTCGAATAGGGGGTAGAGATCAAACCCAATAAAATCAAGGCCATTGACATCACCGTCATGGACAGTGTAAAAGCCGTGCATAGGCTAACTGGATGGATAACTGCTTTAGGTCGATTCATCTCAAGGTTATCGGTTTGGAGCCACATATTCTTCTCTCTACTAAAAAATAAGAACAATTTCACCTAGACCCTAGAATGCCAACATGCATTAAAGGAATTAAAGTGATACCTGTCGAGCCCGTCATTACTTCACACTCCAAAGGAAGTTGAGAAACTTTACTTGTACTAGGTAGTATCAGAAATAGCGGTAAGTGGTGTTTGAATTGAGAAGAACAAGGTACACAATTTCCCGTTTATTATGTAAGTCGAGCCTTGGGAGAAGTATAAACTAGGTATCCACACTAAGAGAAATTGGCACTTGCATAGATAAGTGATTCAAGAAAGTTAAAATCATACTTTCAATGTCACCCCATATGCGTGTTAACCACTTACCCATTTTATAATATTTTTCACAAGCCCGTACTATCGGGCCGATTGGCCAAATGGGTTGTCGAACTCAGTGGGCAGGATATCGAGTATCAACCTCAAACGACCATCAAGTCTCAAATTTTGGCTGACTTCGTGGCTGATTTCACGCCAACACTCGTACCCGAAGTTGAAAAATAACTTTTGTTGAAATCAGGCACATCATTGGGGGTGTGGTCCCTTTTCACAGATGGTTCTTCGAATGTGAAGGGGTTTGGGCTAGGCATCATTTTGAAGCCGCCCATATGTAGCACTATTAGGTATTCTATCAAAACATCTAGATTGACTAACAATGAGGCCAAGTGCGAGGCCATGCTTGTCGGTCTCAAGCTAGCTAAAAGCTTGGGAGAAAAAGTCATCGAAGCCAAGCGTGACTCCTTACTGGTGATGAATCAAGTAAACAAAACCTTCGAAGCACGAGAGGATAGAATGCAAAGATATTTGGACAAGCTGCAGGTAATTTTGCACCATTTCAAGGAATGGAATTTACAGTATGTACATCGAGAATAACACAGTGAGGTTGATGCACTTGCAAAATTAGGGTCATCAGTCGAGGAAGATGACATCAGCTCGGGTACTATCATTCAACTCTCAAGATCGGTGATCGAGAAAGGTCATGCCGAGATAAACTCTACAAGATTAACCCAGGATTGGAGGAATAAATATATTGAGTAATTGAAGAACGGAAAGCTCCCATAGGACCTCAAAGAGTGAAGGGCCCTACTAACCAAAGCTGCTCGATTCACATTGGATAAAGATGGAACATTATACAGAAGGACATTCGATAGACCATTAGAAGTATCCTTAGGACCAGGAGACACCTATTGTGTTTCATGAGAGGTCCATGAAGGCAATTGTGGGAACCACACCGGCACTGAATCATTGATTCATAAAATCATTAGAGCAGGATACTATTGGGATAGCATGGAAAAGACAGTAAGGAGTTTTTTTTGAAAATGTGATAAATGTCAAAGATTTGAATCGATGTTCCATCAGCCCCGAGAACAACTTCATTCGGTCATATCCCTGTGGCCATTCATTGAATAGGGATGGATATCATCAGCCCTCTACCAATGGCCCCAAGTAAGGCTAAATTCATTTCATTTATGACTGACTATTTCTCTAAATGGGTTCAAGGACATGCATTCGAGAAAATGAGAGATAAGGAGGTTATAGACTTCATCAGGGATCATATCATATGTCGATTTGGGATATCTTCCGAAATAGTGTGTGACAATGAAAAACAATTTATCGGCAGCAAGGTAACGAAATTCCTTGAGGACCACAAAATAAAAAGGATATTATTAATATCGTATCATCCTAGTGGGAACGGACAGGCCGAATAGACGAAGAAGACTATCATTCAAAACTTAAAGAAACGGTTGAACGACGACAAGAGGAAGTGGAGAAATTTTACCAGAAGTCCTTTGGGCAGATTGAAAAACATCAAAGTCCAGCACAGAGGCAATCCCGGTCTCCTCAGTATATGGCTCCGAGGAATTGATTCTGATCAAAGTTGGGGAACCTAGTGCCGGATTTTGACATGCAAATCAAATCATGTGGCTATGAATACTAGCCTCAAACTATTGGATGAAAAACGAGAAGTTACACTTGTTCAGATGGCTGCGCAAAAGCAAATAATCGAGAGATATAATAATATATGAACCAACCTTTGCCACTTCAGAATCAGGGACTTAGTTTTGAGGAAAGTCACCTTCAATATTCGAGACCCAAACGAAGGGAAACTAGACCCAAATTGGAATGGAACATATAGGGTCCTAAGTATCAATGTAAAAAGATCTTACAAACTTGGCACAATGGAGGGCAAACAATTTTCAAATAATTGGAACATGTCACTCCTCAAACGGTATTATTGCTAAGATTTGACTTTCCCCATCTCTATTTGTATTTGATACTAACTTATTGCAGGTATTCGATCTAAGACGTCTAGAAACTCTTTAACACGAGGACCTTAGATTTTAAAGCATGCGTTGTACTCTTTTTCCCTTAGATTGGTTTTTATCCTAGATGGGTTTTTTCCAACAATGTTTTTAACGAGGAAACACAACAAGTATGCGCTACTTGAGGAAAATTCAATAATATCCAAGGCTTAGTTGCAGTCAAACTCGAAATTGGGGGGCATTACTCTTGGATTTATATTTTCAGGGAAAGTACTTCATGTCAAAGGGTCTCCAGGGAAACGTTATAGTAGGACAAATGGTCGAATGAACCGTGTCCATATAGATTAGTCGATCTATGATGGCAAAACATGTAAGCATGAATAAATTATTTTAAGAAGCATTCTTTCTATATCAAACATCTTGTGTCTCAAAATGGGCCATGGTTTTTTAATGGCTATTTCATGTCGATAAAACGTTGGGAACCAAATCTGTGGCATTAGATGCCCAAAAAATCTGTCTCTACGATTTGGGTGTGATTCACAACTCCCCACAGAGTTTTATGACGAATCCTTATTGAAGAAAATTGGGAATTCTATCGGATCACTACTGAAATTGACGCTTGTACGAGTGTCACTCTTAGAGGATGGTATGCTAGGTTGTGTATCCAAGTTCTATTAGAGAAACCAGTCACTACACAAATCCTTATTGCCTCACATTTGCAGTAAAATATTATATGAAGGGGAGGGTTTTTTATGCAAACTATGTGGAAGGTTGGCCCATACAAGATCAGGATGCCCATATCAGGAAACTAAATGCCATGATCAAAACAAAATGGCAAAAGATGGCACCAACAACCAGCATCTCACGAATCAAGTACAAAAGAAAGAATGGCAAACAGTGCTCTTTAATAGTAAAAAAAGGCACAACAATAGGGCAAAGACAATAATGGACCAAGCCGCGGCTGCTACCCACCAAGAGTATCCAAGTATAGTTATAAATGTTAATATTTATGCAGCATACTCAGGTAAGTACCTTTCCTCTCAAAAACTTTCCTTCAAGGTAAAAAAGAATGATTCCCATACCACCTCGTCCCAATCTTTTACACAACAATCTGGAAAAATAGACATAAATGCCACATGAATAAAAACACTCTCAATAACTGCACCAAAAAGAGTAATGTTGACAATACGAACATGATGCAAGAAGATCCTTTAAGGAGAAGGCTACTCTTGGCAATAAATTTAATGCACTCCACTATCCCGGGGAAGAAGATGAAGAGCCAAACCAGTAGATTAGCGCAGCCTTTCTGCACTCTCTATCTTCTTCGATACAAACAAGGAAGACTCCTCAAACAATTAGGACACGTGCCACAAACGTGCCTAAACCTATTACACCTAATAATAAAGAATTAGTTTTTAAGTCCCCCAGAACCTTCCAATACCTTTTTAGATAGGCCCTAAGTTGCAAAAAAAGAACTCAATCAAAACCCTAAAAAATCCTCACCAATACACGTGGCTATGGAAGATGGACAAATGGCCATGCCAATCGATACACTAGCCCCTAATAAACACTACTCCACACAAGAATCAACCAATCCACCCTCTAATAAATCTCACAACAGAGATTCTCAATCATCACTTCCTATTCATGAAGCTCCATTAATACCCTTTACTATATCTAAGAATGATAATTCCCCTGGTTTCTCTATTAACAAGAAATGTAACTCTTACCACTTCAGGCCCCAACAAATCAAATGGACAACCTTCTTCCCATGCCCCCTCACATAGCTCATCACCATCCAGTGTATGTTGAACACCCTCCCATCCTTGCTCAACCTCCACAGTCATGGATCGAACAAGGACTGCAAGGTCAAACAGTCATCTTCACCATGAACATAGAGGAAAGGGAGGTACTGATAGCGCTTCAAAATCCAACCTTCCTAGCCCAGATGATATTGGAAGGCATCAATTTAGCCCTAGACTACTACTTAAATCACATGTGGATGGAAATGTACTAGATCCTCTAGCTCCAGTCCTAGCACCAGCACAGTACCATAATATGCATCACCATTAGAACCTCCCCCCACACTTCAACCCTCCTCTTAACATGAACATTCCACAGAATCTGTCATTCTTCTCCCTACTGGAGATGAATATTGACAATCCACTGATATTCCCTTGTCAACCCCAGCAAGCTCAGGAACGCCCCTCAATCAGCACCAAATGGACATCCTACTACCCCAATAACAAGAAGAAATAGAGATGGAGGAAGAGATCATGGACCTTCCACTGCCTACAAGCTCTTTCACTGAAATCTCAAATATCAGAGAAGTAGCCCTTATGTTGTTCCCATAGAGAGAGGACAAAAAATTTATCGACAACTGCCCGGTGGCACTCATGAAGTGCTCATTCAATCTGCGACCACCAGTTATCAGAGCTGCCGCAAAATATGCGGTATTAGTAACCCCAACTATGAGGGGAAGCCATTTCTCTTTAATGGAGAATCAAGTCTCAATGCACCCCCACAATCAAATGATTCCCATAAATAAACCTACGAGCTTTATTGTTTGGAACATAAAGGGGGCAAATAATGAGACATTCAGGAGGAATTTTAGGGACCTCATCTATACCCACACCCCATGCATGGTCGCCCTGTTGGAAACAAAGATGGAAGATCATGCAACCCTTAGAGACAATTTCACTTTGACGATATGATGGAGGTCTCTACTCAAGGAAGAGCAGGAGAAATTGTTCTCCTGTCGGTAACCAGCATGGTCACTGTTACTCGGCTTAGACAATCTACTCAATAACTCCATGCCATGATTCAAGTATACCCAAATCACCCTCCTTGGCTGCTTAGTACCATATATGCTAGTACTAAAGCTATAAATCATAGGAAACTTTGGGAAAATCTGGAAAATATATCGACTATATAAAAGGGTCCTTAGATGGTCGTGGGGGATTTTAATGATATCCTAAGTCAAGTAGAAAAGTTTGGAGGCAAAAGGATCAATAGATCTCGTTCCTCTAGATTTTGGTCTTGTGTTAATTCTTGCAAGTTAATTGATTTAGGTTTTAAAGGTAGTTGTTATACATGGTGTAATCATCGTAGGAAAAGTAACTGTTTAATTCTTGAAAGATTGGACCGTTGTTATGCCAATAAAGAATGGCTTGTCAACTATCCTAATATTTCCATCACTAATTTACCAAAAACCTATTCGGACCACAATCCCCTCCTTATTAGTGCTAATATCTCCTAACATCATTACAAAGCCTTTCCGCCTAGAAAGTTATTGGTGCTATCACCCTGAATTTGAAAACTTAGTTAAAAAGAGTTGACTACATAAGGAATTTACTGAGGAAACCGAATTATTTACTCATAATGTTAACTCCTGGAATAGAGAAACCTTTGGAAACATCTTCTTTAGGAAAAACAAAATTTTGGCTAGATTAAATGGTATTCAACGCTCACAGGCTTATGCCACAATTACTTTTCTCCAATCCCTTGAAAAAACACTTACCACTAATTATAATAACATTCTTCGATATGAAGAGGATTTCTGGAAAATTAGGTCTAGAATAAACTGGCTGAACCATGGTAATGCCAATACTAGGTTCTACCACTTGTCCGTTGTCAAAGAAGAAGGAATAAAGTCTCTTTCTTTAAGGATTACCATGGTAATTTGATTATTGACCATGATAGCCTTATTAGCCATATTAGTATTTATTTTAAAAATATCTAAACTACTAGTCACTCAACTACTGGAATAACATTAAATCAACTCCCACAAAGTTTCATAATATTGACCTAAACCCTGAATAGACAATAAGGTCACCCAAGCCCTATTCTACTTTAAGCCGTTTAAAGCTCCGGTCCCCAATGGTCTGCGCCCTTTCTTTTTTCCATAAATACTGGAATATAGTCAGCAATTCTATAATAAATCTTTGTAGACATGGTTTTAATACCCATGAATTGCCTACCTCTATAAATAATACATATCTTTGTCTTATCCCTAAATTCCACAATGATAACGATCTCAAATTTTTTTGACCAATTGGCCTTTGCAATATCGTCTATAAAATAATTACAAAAATCATTGCCAACTGCATTAAGTTATATTTTCCTGACCTTATTGCCGTATGCCAAACTAGCTTCCTTAAAGAACGTAGGGCTTGTGATAACGCCATCCTCGTCCAGGAAGTCATGAACCATATTAATAAAACAAGAGGGACTGAGGGAAAGTGTATTATTAAAATAGACTTTGAAAAAGCTTTTGATCGTATTAAATGGTTTTTTGCCTATCGTACTCTTCAATTTTTAAAATTCCCTCCAAAGATCTCCAAACTCATTTTAAATTGTATTACTACAAGCAACATTGCCATCCTAGTCAATGGTACCAAAACCAACTATGTTTCTCCCACTCGGGGTATACGTCAAGGTGATTCCATGTCTCCGTACATTTTTATTCTGTTCATGGAACTTCTATCTACCTACATTAAGCACCAACTTGACCTCCAGCTATGGACCCCCATCACCTTTAGCAAAAGTGGGTCTCAACTCTCACATCTGTTCTCACAGATGATCTTACCCTTATGGCTAAAGCTAACCAAAAATCTATTCAATCAATCCAGAAAAGCCTAATTCTTTTTTGCACCCTATTAGTGCAAAAAATAAATTCTACCAAATCTAAGGGTTATTTTCTCAAAAGGATGCCAAGATACTCCCTGTGAATTAAATCAAAGTCTTCTTTAAATAAAAGTATCAATACTTTTGGTAAATATCTTGGTTTTTCTATCGTGAATAAAAAACCTAAACCCCATGATTTCTAATACATTATTGATCATATGAAAAACAAGCGTGCCAACTGGAAACTAAACTTCCTAAACCCAGGAGGGTGACTCAATCTCATCAAATCCACTCTCAATACCATCTCAGCATATGCCATGCAATATTTTCTTCTTCCTAAAGAGACTTGTCATAACATTGACAAGATCTAGAGAAACATTCTTTGGGGCACTACCCATTAAAAGAAGAAGATTCACTACATAAACTGGGATGTTGTCACTCTTCCAAAGGACCAAGGGGGTTTAGGCCTTCAAAAGGCCCATGATAAGAACATGACTTCACAAACAAGTGTGGCTTGGATACTCTTCTCTCAACCCACCTAACTTTGGGCACAAACCCCAATTAAAAAAATACTGTCCAAAAAGTACCTCCTTCTCCCACTCTTTTATTTGGAAAAATATTATAAAAGGGGGGGAGGGGGTACTATATGCTCTAAAGCTACAGCATGGGATCCAGTGTCAGGAACTAACATCGACTTATGGAACTCCAGATGGATTCCTCATTCATCACCTCTCCAACCAATTATTCAAGGTCCCTTAACCCAAAAAGACCAAAGACATAGTTTACACAACATTTGGGACAGCCTCCAATGGAATTGGTCAGGAATCTCCATGGAAATCCCTCAAGAAGTTCTCAATCAAACTAAGACAATCTCCTTGAAACCAAGGTAAGGTTGATTCCCCTATTGGTCATTAAATACAAATGGAATCTTTTCCGCAAAATAAGTAAATAACCTAATTTATTCATCGTCTGACCATAAGTATAGGTCTAATTGGATATGGACTCTAAATACTTTGCCAAAAATCCAATTCTTTCTGTGGCTCTGTTCCCATATTAGGTTGCCAACAAATACCTATCTGCATCATATATGTATCGATTTTACCCCAAATTGCACCATACGCAAGCATCCCTCAGGATCCATCCATCATGTTTTTCTTGAGTGCCTTACTGCACGAAAATTCTGGCTAGACCTTGGACTAAATATTACTACCCTAGACATGGATATTCTTATCCTAAATTACCCTATATCTTGGGACTTTTTCTTTCCCTTTGCCCTATGGCATATTTGGACAAACAGAAATCATAATGTCTTTAATGAAACTAACGCGTTAGTGGATATCAAAACTGTGTGCATGCGAGCTATGGAGTACATGTTCTGGATAGGGAACTCCTCACCTCCCAACCCTACAAAAAGCATCCATGTCAGGTGGTTCCCTCCACCTTCGGGATCCTTTAAGCTTAACATGTATGGCTCCTTCAACGCTAGAGACAAGACTAGTGGTATTGGAGGGATTATAAAAAATGCAAATGGAAAATGGGTCATAGGATTCTCCAAAAGGATTCTTGCACTCAACCACACACATGCTGAATTGAGTGCCTTAAAGCATGAGTTACATCTAGTAATACACCATCAACTAACTCCGGTGGAAATTGAGACAGATTCTATCGAGGGAATTGAACTATTAAATGAAAAAATCCCTATTTTAACTATTTATTAAATTCTTGCAGGTCTCACTTTAGGAGGTTGAGGAATCCAGTCATCCGGCATAGCTTCAGAGAGAGAAACAAAGTAGTGCGCGCATATATTCAAAAATGATAATATATATATATATGAATATTTCCTCTTGTTACCAAAAGAACCTACCATAGTATAAAATTGAAGAGTAATTAATTTACCTAAGAAAATGAATCTAATAGTTTTTTTTTGTAATAAAGATAAAACTTGCATTAAACAGCTACAGGGAGATAGATGCTAATGCATCTAGTTCAGAGTTGTTCTTAAAGCAGGAACTAGAGGTAGAAACAACATGTTCCCTATTATGAGTATCTATCAAAAAATGGCTAGTGGAATCATTCATTCACCTATTGGTGATGTTATAAAAGCCAAGATTTGTTTCTTCGTTAGTCATCTGTTGCGGGTCGCAGTGTCATTTTCCAAGTTATCCACAAACCATACAATCCATCGGCCCTGGCTATCACGTAAACCCCTCCCATACCTGCTATATGGGATGAAGATGACAAAGCCTCATCCGTGTTTAGTTTAGGAGGTATCCATGTAATCTGTTGCACCTTTTTGTAAGTATTTAGCGGACAAGTAGGTATATTCTAACACACTATTGATGATTATCCTAAGAGGCACATTGTTAAAAAAGTTATAGTTTCTATTTTTGTAAAAAGTACTAGTGGGATAATGTATTGATTTTTGTACGCAGGTCTAATAGTTACCAAGTAATCTTATAGTTACCAAAACCTCATTATCATATTCTTAACATTCTAATTACGAGTGAGTGATCCAGGTGTTGTGTATATGCATGTGGCTTCTTAATCCAAGGCTTAGTCTGCATCATTGCTGAATATGCAATTAATCTTTCCAAGAGTTTGAGAAAAGAAGTTCATAGTGATGCAATGGATACTATTGTGTGGCATCTCAACTTCTCTTTCTAGGCAACTTCTCTTGTATAACTGAAGATTTAATTATGTAAAAGAATTTGGGAAGAACGATCTTAAATAGGGAGATGAAAGATAATTAAGTTGGACAATTGTAACTTAAAGGGAACTGAATGAGAGATCGAGAGATAACGTGGAAAAGAAATTCTCCAAACCATTGTATTTATTAGCTCTCCAAACATCCAGAGAAGGAATAAGAGATTTGTCGTTGGACTTTTATTATATATCTACATTTAGTATATGAATATTGTCCATTTATTGAATTAGTTAAATGAATTTTGTGCATTAATTATTCAAGGAAACTCCTCAAGTTCTCTAAATTTAATTTTCCATAACAGTAAAGAGAACTTTGGTTAATGTACCATTTTATGAATAAGGTAATATTTTTATTTTTCTAAGGGTATTGCAGCTGTTATCCTTTTATTTTCTCATTATATAGAGGTTAAAATGGCTTTTTATATGACTTTCATCAATAACCCACTTTATTCTATAATTGTTTGCAGTTTTCATGTTCATATACATTGTATATGAACAGATATCGGTAGCTTCATAGATTTGCAATAATGTAGTTACTTTTTTTGTATAAATGTATTGTATATATAATATTTGATTGAGGATAAAATAAGTATTTTATTTTTCATAAATAATTTAGTAAATTAACTTTATCTAAAAGTTTGGACACTTATAATATAATATAATAGGATGATGATTTGTTATTTGAACAGGCAATGGTCGGCTATGATATTGCCAGGCAATTGCACTACAGTCTCAATGATAGGGTTTTTGATTGGATTTTTCTTTGTCTTGGAGTTTGTGGTCGAAAACAGATCATGTTGTTTTTATGGAACAAGTGGGGGCAAGGCTGGTCATTGGACACCGGTCTTGCCCCACACACCCTAACCCCATTGCCACTAATTTTATCATTCAACCATATAATGCCCCTTCACTTCCTCTGCTAATTTATTATAATCGTTCTGGTGCACAATATCACCATATTTATTACTATATTTTATTATAGCTATGATGTCCAAATCAACTTATACACCGCTTGATTACTCCGAATACTTTATATTATTTTATATGCTTTAGAAATTATTACATATTTATATTAGAAATAATTTAATTTTAAATTTTTATTTTTGTTTTTAACAAAATAATTTTACAATCACATAAATCTTATGGCAGGCAAATTTAAAACCATAAATTTCATAAGATTTGCCTACCTTTTTAAACTCAATTACATGGCTTACATAGCTGGCTTAACGGTCTTAGAAAATAATCCAACTGAGAGTTTTGAGGAGAATTGGTCTTTTATCTTGTGAACTAATTCATATCGAAACAATAAATAAATAAAAAAGATAATCAATCATTGAAAGAACATAAAACCATATTGTGTTAATAGAAACAATTGGGAGCAATGAAGTAGGTAAACTGGTACTATCATTAGTAGAGGTATCCCACTCAGAGACAATTTGTCTACTTATTACTCTTCCTTCAAAATATTCAAGTAAATAAAGCGGAGACGAAGAATTGAAACAAGCTGTTAATATCTTTACTTTTGCCTCTGTCATTCATGAACAGGTGAAAGCCAAAATTCATGAGATTTGGATTCCTCTAATATTCTTTTCACTAACTCCTAAAAATAATATCGATAAAAAAAAATAGAATTTCCCTTGTGATTAACAGGAGAATTTTAAAAATAGCCAGATTTATAACCGTTCGTTCAAAAATAGTCTAATTAATGTATTCAAAATTTAACCACTTTTTATGTAATAAAAAATCTGAGCGAAAACACTATTCAAACCCAGAAAATATTCCAATATATTATGTTGCAGTTCAATCATAAGTATACTTGAACTCCACCATATTATACTGCAGTTCCAGACTAAGTATGTTGGAACTCCAACATAATATGATGGAGTTCCAAAGCACCGGTGTTCAGTCTCCAATATATTATACTGGAACACCGAATTCTAGAATATTATATAGGACCGGTCTCCATTACAATAAAATAGTCACCATTTTTTATTGACTTAGTAAATAGAAATTATATTTTAATAATTAATCCCAAAACAGGCTATTCCGTACTATTTTTATGTGATTACTTCTCTACCATTATTCCGTTTCATGCATGAAATTCAAAGTAGGTGATATATAAACAAAGAAAGGTGAGCAAAGAGAAATTATGCAACTTTCTAATTAGCATTCAAAATAAAAGCTTTACAAGCTAATTCATCATCATCATACACCAACAATATAGGAGTAATATTTAACCATACTACTTAATTCTTCACTGCCTTTCCTTCAATCTCCTTCCCTTAGCCTCCCATATAAATACAATAACCCTTCCATACTTAATCCCCCAGTTTTTTTTACATAAATACATCTTAAATAGGTCCTACTAAATTAATTAAAAACCAACTAGAAGAAACTATTCGCATTTTGCATCTAATTTTCTCAAATTTCAGGCTTTTCATTACTCCGTGTCCAAAAAAAATCCATGGAGAAACTGAAATTCCCGAATTTTGAGAATTTAGTCGCCAATTTTGAAGATTTATAACACAGTCAAACTTAAACTAATTAGAGACTTAAGGATTTATATATATAGTCCCTCCCAACTAGTAATTCAGAATTAAGCGATAATAATAATTCAGGCGAAAACGGGTTTGGATCCACTACTCAAGTCGGAGCAACCGCCTTAAATCTCTGGTGGCAGAATCATCAAACGACTTGAACTGTATTTGCTTTTTGCTGTTGCAAAAAAAAGAAGGTAAAGGAAGTGATCTCGGCGACGGCGAATTCGAGAACGCTGCCGATCCGGCGTACATGTCGGCCGGAGAAAACCCGACCCGAATTTGCTTCGGCACCATTCCGGGTTTCTCTGGATCCAATCTTCCGGTTCCGTAAACTGAGAACTCAGGTTTCTTCTCATCCGACCTGATCTTCGGGTTGAAGGAATCCAACGACTCGCCCCTTCTTAAAATTGTCACGTTTACACCGTCGGCCGACGATCTCCTCGAAATCAATGGCTCGGATTTGTTCTGGTTATGACTCTTGTTGTTCGATTTCTTCTTCTCCGTTCTGACCACCGGTTTTCGGTAGCCATAGTTGTTATAATACCCATTTCCGGTTTTCCGGCGATGAAACACCATCGCCGCCTGAGGTTCCCTCAAGCAATTTTGTGGCCTCAATACTTCCGTTCCCATTTTTAAAAATAAATATTTAAAAAAAAGAAGGATTTTTAACAGAGGAAAAAAAAAAGGTTAAAGGTTCTTAGGACCTTAAAGGGGTGTTAAATTGGAAACTTGAAAAAGAAAAAAGGTTTCTTGTTCCAGGGTATTTTCGATTCCTTATATAAAAGGAAAGAGAGAAACTAAAAATCTCTCTTTTTTCTTCTAATTTCAGCTCTGTAATTGAGAGTTTTGTTTCAATGAAATGGGTAAGGAGATGGGAGGTTTATATATCCAAGAGGAGGAGAAGAATTAGTCTGTGACTGTGAGTTGTTTTGTCGTGGTAACAGGAGAATTATTTGAGGGACCATGTGTTTTGGCTGTGGATTTCTTCATATCTCTTTCCTTTTCTACTTACTATAAAATATTCATTTCAATTTAAAATAAATAATTTTTTAATCTTTTCTTTATGGTTCAAAATAAATAACTTTTTATATTTCAAAAATAAATAAATTAATAACTTTTTTCTTATATTATTCTTGAAGTAAATAATATTGGAATAAGAGTATTTATGTGAGATAGTAATTAATATGATTAATTCTATTATTAATTAATACTAAAATGAATTTTTTAATTATATAAAAATATCCAAAAAATTACTTATTTTAAACTAAATGAAGTAATTTTTATTAAAAATTTAAAGATAGAAATATTGAACTTCAATTGTGAGTAAATTATTGATATGGTCTATTTTGGTGACTTATGAGATTTTAATCTTCTTATCATGTCAAAGTTTATATATATATATATATATATATATATATATATATATATATATATATATATATATATATATATATATATATATTGTTATAAATAGAGAGATTTTACACTTCTATTTAAGGTGAATGTCTTTAATTAGAGAGATTCTAGAGTTCTATTCTTGATAGCTAAATCATCCTCCTCCCTATAAATAGAGGTGCCCTATACCATTGTAAATCACTCCTAACATTCTCTAAGTATCAATAAGAAGAACTCTCTCTACTCTTCTCTCAATTGCTCTTGTTCTTGCATTATTGTTCTTGTCTTTTATATTATTTCATAACACGTTATCAGCACGAGACTCTACCGTCTCAAGAACAATTCTCGAAAAATCTAAGGTGTTTCCCTCTTCCTAATTTAATTTTCGATTATGTCTGACATTACGAAAAGAAAGTTCGTTGCCCTTGAAATTACGGGCAAGAACTATATGACATGGGTGTTGGATGCTGAAATCCACTTAGATGCTATGGGTCTCGGAGACACCATCAAAGATAGAGAAAAAGCATCCACCCAAGAATGTGCGAAGGCCTTGATTTTCTTGCGCCATCACCTTGATGAAGGTTTGAAGATTGAATATCTCACCGTCAAGGATCCACTCATCTTGTGGAACGGCTTAAAGAGGAGATATGACAACCTGAAGTTGGTCACTCTGCCACAAGCACGATATGATTGGGCTCATCTGAGGCTCCAGGACTTTAAGTCCGTTTCTGAATATAATTCTGCAATGTTCAGAATTACTTCTAAATTGAAGCTATGCGGGGATAATATCTCCGATTATGATATGCTTGAGAAAACGTTTACAACGTTTCATGCCTCCAATATGGTACTGCAACAACAGTACAGAGAGAAAGGCTTTACAAAGTACTCTGAACTGATTTCTCTTCTACTAGTGGCTGAGCGAAATAATGACCTGCTCATGAGAAATCATGAAAATCGACCCACTGGGTCTACACCACTGCCTGAAGCAGATAAGGTGCACTCTCATTATGCCAAACATGAAAAGGGCCATGGTCATGGTCGTAAACGGGGTCATAGCCAGGGACGTAGACAAGGAAGAAATTCCAATGAAGTCCGTCAACCCCCAAGGAGAGATAACCGCCGAAAGCAGAAACGGGGTCATGAAGATCCTAAGGCAAATGGCTCAGAAACTATATGTTATCGTTGCAGTGGGAAAGGGCACTGGTCAAAGACTTGCCGTATACCAAGACACTTGGTTGACCTTTATCAAGCATCTCAAAAGAGAAAAGGCCCTGAAACAAATTTTGTCTATGAGGACATCACCCACCTGGATGTGGCAAACTTCTTTGAGCAACCCGAGGGGAAAATAGACCACCTAATCGGTGATGGGTCCGTGATGAAAGAAGATGGAGTTATTTGATTTTGTTCTACTTATTTGTATTAGTTAGTGAATAAACTAATAGTCATTAGTATTAGCTCGTATTAGTTAGTTCATGATGCAATGTTAGTAGTAGTTCTTTAGAATATCTTCAATATGCTCAAATATCAATAATATTTTTATTTTCCAGTAGGGGTAATCGACTAGCCTGAAAAACTAGTCGATTATCTACTATTTTCGCATTAAAGCTGAAAAATAATTGATCAACAATCTATTGTCTTTGTCTAACAATCGATTGTCATTAAGACAGTGTATTCTGGAATTTTTCAAAAATCATCCACAATCGATTGTCTTTGTCTAACAATCGATTGTCGTTAAGACAGTGTAATCTGGAATTTTTCAAAATAGCCAACAATCGCTTGTTTATACTTAACAATCGATTGTCTTAAAATAGTGTGCTCTGGAATTTTTCAAAATAGCCAACAATCGATTGTCTATACTTAACAATCGATTGTCTTAAAACAGTGTGCTCTGGAATTTTTCAAAATAGCCAACAATCGATTGTCTATACTTAACAATCGATTGTCTTAAAACAGTGCTCGAATTTTTCAAAATAGCCAACAATCGATTGTCTATACTTAACAATCGATTGTCTTAAGACAGTATGATAAGTTTTTCAAAATAGCAAATAATCGATTGTGTGTGTTTAACAATCGATTGTCAATGTTCAATAATCGATTGTTTGTGTTTAACAATCGATTGTTTGAAGAAAATGTTTAAACTGAAATTTTCAAACTGCAAAGTAATGGAATAACATATCTGATTTTTCAACTGTTAGCAGCAGATTTTGAAAATATTATGTGACACAAACGAATTGAACTTGTTTATTCTTATGTTCGTGTATCTCTTTTGTATGCCAAACCATGGGAAGTAAATTGATTGAAGGCTCCGGAAGAGCAATTGTAACTCTGCCCAAAGGCACGACGTTAATCATAGAGAATGCAATGTTCTCCTCCAAGTCTAAGAGAAACTTGTTGAGTTTTAAAGATGTACGCCGGAATGGCTATCATATTGAGACAATGGATGAAGATAATCTTGAATATCTCGTCATCACAAAAAATGTCTCCGGCCAAAAGAGGGTTATTGAGAAATTCCCGTCTTTATCTTGTGGCCTCTATTGGACAAGAATTAGTGCAATTGAGGCACATTCAACAGTAAACCAAAGGGTTACTGATTCCAATACCTTTGTACTTTGGCATGATCGATTGGGACACCCAGGATCGATCATGATGAGACGGATTATAGAAAGCTCATATGGGCATCCGTTAAAGAATTTCAAAATTCTTTCGAATAATGAGTATCCTTGCACTTCGTGTTATCAAGGCAAGTTGATTATCAGGCCATCACCAACAAAGGTTGGGACTGAGTCACCCACGTTTCTGGAGCGTATACAAGGGGACATTTGTGGACCTATTCACCCACCTAGTGGGTCGTTTAGGTATTTCATGGTCTTGATAGACGCATCCTGTAGATGGTCTCATGTGTGCCTGTTGTCATCACGCAACCTTGCGTTTGCGAAATTAATGGCACAAATAATTCGACTACGAGCACAATTTCCAGATAATCCAATCAAGTCCATTAGACTGGATAATGCTGCTGAGTTTACATCCCAAGCATTTAATGATTATTGCTTATCAATCGGGATAAAAGTTGAACATTATGTAGCTCATGTTCACACTCAAAACGGTCTTGCAGAATCGTTAATTAAACGCCTGCAGTTGATTGCAAGGCCATTACTTATGAGAACGAGGCTGCCCACTTCGGTATGGGGTCACGCCATCTTACATGCAGCAATGCTAATTCGTCTCAGACCGACGAATTACCACAAGTATTCCCCGTTGCAATTGGTTTTGGGTCATGAACCCAATATATCCCATTTAAGAATTTTTGGATGCGCAGTATATGTGCCTATAGCACCGCCATCCCGCACCAAAATGGGTCCGCAAAGAAGGTTAGGAATATATGTTGGGTTTGAATCGCCCTCCATCATTCGCTATCTCGAAACATTGACAGGCGACTTGTTTACTGCACGATTTGCAGACTGTCGATTTGATGAGACACTTTTCCCAAAATTAGGGGGAGAAGTTGGTGAAACCAAACGGGAAATTTTGTGAATAAATGCATCATTATCTCATCTATCTCATCTTGATCCACATACCTCTATTTGTGAAAGAGAGGTACAAAAGATTATCCATTTGCAAAGAATAGCAAATCAAATGCCTGACGCATTTACGGACTTGAAGAGGATAACGAAATCCCACATTCCCGCGGAAAATGTTCCAATCCGTATTGATGTCCCTGTTGGACAATCATTTAGTGTCATATCCAATGAGTCAAATGCACGCCTGAAGCGTGGCAGACCATTAGGTTCCAAAGATCGAAATCCTAGAAAGAGGAAAAAGAACGATCAAAATGACACCACGAAAGAATCTCATGATTTAACAAATTCTGAGATTCATGAAGAATCCATTGAGCCCGAGACTCTGGAAAATACGGAACTATCCCTAAATCCAATTAATATTGAGGCAAATATTAATCGAGTGGATATTGTGGTGGATAATGCCTTTGCTTATAATGTAGTATCTAGCATTATGCAAGAATGTGAGGATCTCGAACCTCAATCTGTTGAAGAATGTCGAAAAAGACATGATTGGCCAAAGTGGCAAGAAGCAATTCAATCAGAATTGAATTCGCTGGCAAAACGTGAAGTTTTTGGCCCTATAGTTGAAACACCTAATGGTGTTAAGCCTGTCGGCTATAAATGGGTCTTTGTACGCAAAAGAAATGAGAAAAACGAGGTACAAAGATATAAGGCACGCCTTGTTGCACAAGGTTTTTCTCAAAGGCCTGGTGTCGATTATGAAGAGACATATTCGCCTGTAATGGATGCGATAACCTTTCGTTATCTCATAAGTTTTGCTGTCCATGAAAAGCTTGACATGCACTTAATGGATGTGGTTACTGCCTATCTTTATGGCTCACTTGATAATGAGATATACATGAAAATTCCCGATGGACTCAAGATGCCAAACGCGCATAATTCGAAATCTCGGGAAATGTTCTCAATTAAATTGCAAAGGTCCTTGTATGGTCTAAAGCAATATGGACGAATGTGGTATAATCGTCTTAGTGAGTACTTGTTAAAAGAAGGCTATATAAATGACGCCATTTGCCCGTGTGTTTTTATAAAGAAAACAACATCGGAATTTGTTGTACTTGCCGTATATGTCGATGACATAAACCTTATTGGAACCCCTATAGAACTCCAAAAGGCAATTGATTATCTAAAGGATGAATTCGAGATGAAAGATCTCGGAAAGACTAAACTATGTCTTGGTTTGCAAATTGAATATTTGGCAAACGGAATTTTTGTTCATCAATCTACCTATATAGAAAAGGTACTGAAACGGTTTTACATGGATGAAGCACATCCTTTAAGTACACCGATGGTTGTTCGATCACTTGATGTGAACAAAGATCCATTCCGACCACAAGAAAGGAATGAAGAGCTACTTGGTCCTGAAGTACCATATCTTAGCGCAATTGGCGCACTAATGTATCTTGCAAATACTACAAGGCCTGACATATCCTTTTCAGTTAATGTCTTAGCAAGATTTAGCTCGGCTCCTACGAGGAGACATTGGAATGGGATCAAACACATATTGCGGTACCTAAAGGGAACCACCGATATGGGCTTATTTTATGGCAAAAATTGCAGCCCGGATCTTGTTGGTTATGCTGATGCTGGATATTTGTCCGACCCACACAAGGCTCGATCTCAAACGGGTTATGTGTTTACCTGTGGAGAAACCGCCATATCTTGGCGATCGACTAAGCAATCAATTGTGGCTACTTCATCTAATCATGCCGAGATAATTGCTATTCATGAAGCAAGTCGGGAGTGTGTGTGGTTAAGGTCGATAATACATCATATCCAAGACAAATGTGGTTTGAAGTGTGATAAACTACCCACAACTTTGTATGAAGACAATGCAGCATGTATAGCTCAATTGAAGGGAGGATTCATAAAAGGAGATAGAACGAAGCATATTTCACCAAAGTTATTCTTCACACATGATCTTCAAAAGAATGGTGATATCAATGTTCAACAGATTCGTTCAAGCGACAATATGGCTGATTTGTTCATAAAATCTCTACCAAAGTCAACCTTCAAGAAGCTAGTTCACAAGATCGGGATGCGAAGACTTAAGGACATAAATTGATGTTCTTATCAGGGGGAGTTAAGGCGCGTTGCGCTCTTTTTCCCTTACAAGGTTTTGTTCCACCGGGTTTTCCTTGCGAGGTTTTTAACGAGGCAACCAATAGGCGCATATTCAAACATGTGTACTCTTTTTCCTTACTTTAATTTTTCCCATTGGGTTTTGTTTTAAGGTTTTAACGAGGCACATCATTGAATAGACATTCAAGGGGGAGTGTTATAAATAGAGAGATTTTACACTTCTATTTAAGGTGAATGTCTTTAATTAGAGAGATTCTAGAGTTCTATTCTTGATAGCTAAATCATCCTCCTCCCTATAAATAGAGGTGCCCTATACCATTGTAAATCACTCCTAACATTCTCTAAGTATCAATAAGAAGAACTCTCTCTACTCTTCTCTCTATTGCTCTTGTTCTTGCATTATTGTTCTTGTCTTTTATATTATTTCATAACATATATATATATATATATATATATATATATATATATATATATATATATATATATATATATATATATATATATATATATATATTGTTGGTAAAGGAAATACACTATTTCCTCTATTTTTCACTTTTAGCTTAATCCACGCAATCTATGGCCAACATGTTCAGTTGTATTTATTAGGGGTGTGCTTGGTAAATATCAAAATTGTATTGAAATTAAGAATTTCAATATTTGGTATTTGATATAGTATTTGGTTTGAACTTTTAAAAAAGTTAGTATTATGTATGGTATTAGGTATTCACAAAATAATATCGAAATATTAATACCGTACCGAAATATATAATAAGTTGCATGGTACGCATATTATTGATTATAATATACTAAGTTACATAATACTTTTCTTTGATATGCATGTTGAGCCTGGCAGTAAAACTAATGTACTTCTTTAGAAAAATAGAGGAACTAGGTAGGCTGCAGATTTTTGACTCACATTCTCTAGAATGTTATGTATCTTAAGGTATACTTTTATGTTTTTATGGTGTTTCTTCTCGTGTATTGAGTTGCATCTATTGGATTAGCTCCAAGCAAGTAACAAGATATTTTTAATAATAAATTATTTATTTACGCAACTTTTTAAGAAGGAGAAGGAGAAGAAAAGGAAGGAAGGAAGAGAGAAGAAAAGAGAAGGATAGTTGTTGGTTTTGGACAAAAACTTTCGTCGCCATAGTCATGTGAGCTTAGAACATTTTTTTTATATTCGTGAGTACTTTAATTAACAATAACAACAGATGCAATATATTCCCAATAGATGGGGCTTGGGGAGGGTAGTCTGTACGTAAATTTTACGCTATCTAATGTAGATAGAGATGTTATTTCTAATAGACACTCGGCTGGAAAGAAGAAGAAGAAGAAGAAGAAGAAGAAGAAGAAGAAGAAGAAGGAGGAGGAGGAGGAGGAGGAGGAGGAGGAGGAGGAGGAGGAGGAGGAGAAAAACTAGAAAGGAAGAGAGAAGAAAAGAGGGAATAAAGGATAAGTAGTACCAATAAATAACAATAAGGAATACAATATTTAAGGTGAACAAATCCACATAACGTAATAAAGATCTAAGAATATAAAGGTACACGCGTGCTACTAATATAATCAGTGAACAACTAAGAAACTACCAACTACCTACTAACATTCTACCATAATCATCGACCTCCACACCCTCATATCAAGGGTCATGTCCTTAGTGAGCTGAAGCAGCACCATGTCATGCCTAATTACTGCTCCCTAATACTTCTTAGGCTTACCTTGACCTCTTCTCAAACTCTCTATGGACAATCTTTCACACCTCCTAACAGGAGCATCATAGCTTTTCCGTTTAATATGTCCGAACCATCTCAGCTTTTACTCCTGCTTCTTGTCCTCTATGAAGGCTACTCCCACTTTGTCCTGAATAACTTCATTCTTAATCTTATCTCTCCTACTATTCCTACGTATACATATCAACATCCTCATCTCTGCTACTTTTATCTTCTAGACGTGGGCGTTCTTGACTGGACAACACTAAGCCCCATACAAAATAGTTGATTGAACCACCACTCTATAAAATATCCTTAAGCCTTGGCAGCAGATTTTTATCACATAAAACACCAGATGCGATGAGGCTCTATTTCATCTATCCCGGTCCGATACGATGCACTACATATTTATCAATTCTCCTTGTTACCTTGGATAATAGATCTGCGATACTCTAACTCTTGTGGGGATAACTTGAGCATCAAAGTTTACATCTACGTATGTTTCATGGGTCCCATTACTGAATTTGCACTCCAAGTATTCAGTTAGTTCTGCTCAACTTGAAACCTTTAGACTCCAAGGTCTGTCTCTAAACCTCCAGCTTGGAGTTAACTCTGCCTCGTGTCTCGTCAATCAGCACAATATAATCGGCAAATAGCATGCACCATCTCCCTTTGGATGTGTCGTGACAGTACATCCATCGCCAAGCCAAATAAACGACCTAAGAGTTGATCTCTAGTGTATCCCCATCACAAAAGCAAAATGCTCCGAGTGACCTCCCACAGTCCTCATCTGAGTCTTAAATCAAAACTCTCACCCCTCCCCTCCCCCCCCCCTTCAATACTGCATTTGATAACACAGAGTAGAATATTATCAGCTTATTAAACAAAAACAGAACCACAAACACGCACACATATATGCCAAATGGCATTCACCACTTTTAGGAAAAATTAAACTAAACATCGGTTGAGCAACCAAAACCAATACATCTAACAATGGCATTGCGACGACCCAAAGGGTCATCACCTATTTTAATTAGTTCTGTACTTTCGAGGCTTTAAAAACCTCATTTAGAGTAGCCTCAATTTGTGTCCGTAGTCCGAGCGCATAGCCGAAAAGCTTAACTATGAAATTCTATGAAAAATAAAATGAATAAATTTGACTTTAGTCAACTTTTTGGATAAACAGCCCGGACCCATGATTTGAAGGTCCCGTAGGGTCCATAAGAAAATATGAAACTCGGGCTTGTGCTCAGAATCGTATTCCGAGGTCCCGAGCCTGAGAAATGAATTTTTAAAGGAATTTGTTTTTCTAAAATTTTTAAGGAAAATTTAAATGAAATTTGATTAGAATGTATTGGTATCGGGCCCGTATTCTGGTTCTGATGCTTGGTACATGTCATTGATGATTTAAGATATTTCTATACAGTTTGGTTCAGATCGGACGTCGTTTGACGTATTTCGGACTTGAGATCCTAAATTTGAAACTTAATGAAATTTGATGAAAAACTCTTGATTTTTGAGGTTTGATTCATTATTTTTGATGTTATTTTGGCGATTTGATTGCACAGATAAATTTGTATGGTATTGTTGAGTTAGTTCATGTGTTTGACTAGGAGCCCCGAGGGCTCGAATGCGATTCGGATGAGTTTTGGGGTTGTTTTAGCCTTAGAAATTTTACAGAAATAGTTGTTGTCTGTCGTCCAGTGATTTCCTCTATGCGACCGCATAAGAAGTGTCGCGATCACATAGAGCAAACTTCAGTGGTTCACAAATCCTTCTATGCAATCGCACTCTCCTCTCCGCGGTCGCGTTGTATAAAGCCCAGCTTTCATTTTCTTCTTCTATGCGATTGCGTGTTCTCTTCCGTGATCGAAGTGCTCAGAAACTCAACTCTATGCGACCACAACCTTATGTCAACGATCGTAGTGCACAGCAAACTTTACCCTATGCGATCACAACCTATTACCCGGGATCGCGTAGAACAAATTGGCCCAGTTATTTTAAGTTCCAAAAATAGAATGCAAACGGGATTTTCACAACATTTTCAAAGTTCCTTCTTCTCCAAAGCTCTAGGGCAATTTGTGAGGGTAAGTAATCTCGAACTCGTTTTCTTCCATTTTCATCAACATCTAATAAACTTCTAGGCCTATAACATGTGATTTAAGGTAGAAAATTGGGTATTTGGGTAAAGTTAGTGCTTTGTGATTTTTCTTGATTTAGACCTCGTTTTAGGGTCGAAATTGAAAACAAATGATATATTCGGGCTCATGGATAAATGGGTGATTTGATTTTGGCCCGAACCTTGCGTTTTGACCAAGCGGACCTGGGGTCGAATATTGAGTTTTTGGGAAAAATGATGAAAGCTATAATTAGGCGTTGGGGGGTAAGGCTGTCTACATATTACCTTCCCCAGACCCCACCTGGTGGGAGTATACTGGGTAGTTGTTGTTGTTGTTGTTGTTCACATTGTGTAGCATTTATTGATATATTGAAGTCACTATTGTGTAGATACAATTAATTTGGAGTTGAATTCGAGATGCAAGGCGGTTATTGAGGATTGAATTGACCGTGGAAGTTTTAGGTAAGTGTTTGGTCTAACCTTAACTTGAGGGATTAGGAGTTGAGTCCTATTTGCTATGTGATAATTGTTGAGTATGATGTATAGACATGGTGACGAGTATGTATACGTTGGTGTCTAGCATGACTGTGAGTCTTTATATTGTTAATATCATGATTTCATTATTCCTTTCATGCCTTGGTGATAATTTATATATGTTCTGAAAAGCCGGTGAAAGAAATTGTGACCTTTGAACATGGAGGAGCATTGGCTCGATTATATTACTGACTGTTAAAGTATATGAGATGGCTGAACCTTTTGGATGGCTCAAGTGGTGAAACGGGTTGAGAAGTAAAAGTAAAAAAAGAAAAAGAGTTATTAAATTGTTCCCTTGCTAGTATGTTTGTGACTTTGTTGATTGTCTCCCTTTCCAGGATGCTGAGATTTGTCGATATTGTTCCCTTGCGGAAATTTAACTGTTAAATTGTGTTCCTTTTTCGGGATTTCTATGTTTATTCCCTTGTCCCTTTGTTTGTATTTATTGTTCGGGTGAGGAAGAGTGTTAAAACACAAAAGGTGATGTCGTGTATTATTTGTTATTGTGAGGAAAAAGTATTAAAGCACGAAGGGTGATGTCGTGCCACAAGATGTACCATTCCGTGCCGATTCTATTGATTTTATGTGAGGAAATAGAGTAAAGTACGAAGGGTGATGTTGTGCACATTTCTATTATATCATTTCTTGGTGAGGATGAGAGTAAAAGCACGAAGGGTGATGTTGCGCACATTTTTATTATATCATTGTTTGGTGAGGATGAGAGCAAAAGCACGAAGGGTGATGCTATGCACTTGTCCTTGATTTTCCCTGATTCTTGCTGATAATCGAGTTATGTTGTCTTTTACGTTTATTTTACTTATTTTTTGTTGTTACTTGACTTTATGGTAATGCTATTGATTCCCTTGCCCCAATTGCTTTGTAATTGTTGCTTGGGTGAGGAAGAGTGTAAAGCATGAAGGGTGATGTCGTGTATTGTTTTGGTGAGAGAGTGTAAAGCGCGAAGGGTAATGCCGTGTATTGTTTTGGTGAGAGAGTGTTAAAGCATGAAGGGTGATGCCATGCACTTATTGTTGTTTGTTATGATTTCTTGTTATCAGTTCGAGTGCATAAATTTTCTTATTCCACAATTACTGTGATTCTTTATGTTTGAACTTTCCTTTATCGTGTCACTAGCTATTATTGAATTTTTGTTATAATTGCTACATATTTATGTGACTTTATTGCTACTTGACATTTAGCATACTGAATATTAAATTGCATATTTACTCTTTAAAGTCCATAATTAATTGTTACTTGTCATTATTTATTTTTCTCAGTAATCATAATTATTCTGTACTTTGTTATATTATGAATTTGCATTAATTGTTGTGGTTATTGGAGTTATTTCATTTGCAAGAACTATTATTATATGAAAATGGGAGCCGGTGGTACGCCTACCACGAGATATGAGGAAAATGGGAGCGGGTGGTACGCCTACTACGAGATATGAGAAATTGAATCAGCACGCCTGCAACAAGATGAAATTGAAAGCGAAAGTTGCCTTATTTCTCTTTATTCGTGTTAGAAGTTAAATTACAGATTTCTTATTGTTCTTTGATATTCTAGTTATCTGCCACCCCCTCAGTATGTTCCCATACCCCATCTTTAATTTCTTACTACCTGTTTACTTTTTCACCATATATTATATAACTGCACAGGTTCATCTAGAGTCTGGTCCTAGCCTTATGACTACAATCTGCACTCTTTCGTGCAGACCCCAGTGTTGTAGATTTTGGACCGCAGTGAGATTGCTGGATCTTGTTCATCACGCGATCCGAGGTAGCCCTACAGGCGTTCGCAGGCCCTGGCGTCTCCTTCTATCTACTTTCCTGTTTCTTACATGTATTTCCAGAAACAGTGTTGTATTTAATTCTTTCGGGCCTTTATTTGTAGAATTCTTAGACCGTCTGTGAAACTGTGACACCAGGTCTGCGTAGTCGAGACTCAAACAGTTATTCTAGGTGTTTATGTTCAGATCATTATTGTTTTTCTTCCGCTTATGTTAAATTTCATTTTTTAATGTTATATTTTCGTAATTATTAAAGAATATAAAATAGGTGAAAAGTTAAATTGTTAAAAAAATTGGCTTGCCTAGCTCACATTAGTAGGCGTCATCACCACTCCGGAGGGTGGGAAATCCATGTTGTGACAAGTTAGTATCAGATCGCTAGGTTACATAGGTCTCACAGTTCACGGCAAGCTTAGTAGAGTCTGAGGGATCGGTACGGAGGCATTTTTATTTATCCCCTAGAGGCTACGGAGTTAGGAAAATTCGACGTTTATTCTTTCTTGTCATGCGGATTTCTTTCTCAATGCTAATTAGATTTCTACTTTGTTCTTTTGCGAATGGCGAGGTCATGTACCCTTCTTCAGCCGAGCAGTAGCATAATCGGTGATAGATCGGCTACGTCTTCGGAGGCTATGCGGAAGTTGGGTAGGTGCCACCAAGCTCTTCAGTACTACTTCATGCAGTGTATCTTTTGAGGATCCCCAAGATTTTCTAGTCGACTGTGATGAGGTTCTCAGGGACATGGGGATCGTGGAGACCAATAGGGTCAATTTTGCTACATTTCGCTCATCTGGATCCATCAAGACTTGGTGGAGGGATTATTGCTCAGCTAGACCAGCCGGATCGTCAGCTTCGACTAGAAAATAGTTCACGTAGCTATTTCTGGAGAAGTTTCTTCCCATCCCTCAGAGAGAGGTTTATCGGAGGCAATTTGAGCGTCCCCAACAGGGTTGTATGACTGTTACTCAGTACGAGATTGTATTCATTGACTTGGCTCGTCATGCTCTTATAATACCTCGTACTGTGATAGAGAGTGAGGAGGCTTAATGAGGGATTCGTCCAGCCCGCTCAGTCAGCTAGAGGTGGAGGTAGAGGTATTAGAGGTGGAGGTAGAGATGCTAGAGGTATAGGTAAAGGTATTAGAGGTGGAGGTGCAGGTACTGTTCTGGGTTATGGTAGAGAAGTTTTGATTTTATCTTGCATCGTAGCTGATCATGCCTAGTGATTCTTTGAGTGCCCATGTTTATGTGTCTATGTTGGTTGGTGATTTTATTATGGTCGATCGTGTTCATTGATCATGTATAGTGGTGATTGGAGGTCTTGAGACTCATGTAGATTTACTTCTTCTGGATATGGTTGATTTCGACGACATATTAGGGATGGTCTAGTTATCACCTTATCACGTTATCTTGGACCGGTATGCCAAGAATGTGACCTTAGCTTTACTGGGTATGCCTCGTTTAGTGCGGAGAGGGACTCCTGGTCGTTCTACCCATAATGCTATCTCGTATGTGAAGGCTCGATGTATGGTCAATAAGGGAGGTTGGGCCTAATTGGCATATGTTCGTGATTCTAGTGCTGAGGTTCCTTCTACTGATTATGTGTCGTTGTTTGTAAGTTCCCTGAGGGATAGTTAGTTATATGTTAAGTTTTTGAAGTGTGATTTCTAGCTGAGTTCAGTTGTATTCCTGGATCATATTGTATCAGCAGAGGGTATTCAGGTTGATCCGAAGAAGATTGAGGCAGTCAAGAACTGACCTAGACCAGCATCAGCTACAGAGATTTAGAGTTTCTTGGGATTGGCAGGTTACTATCGTCGGTTCGTGGAGCGGTTCACATCTATCACAGCCTCTATGACCAGATTGACCCAGAAGGGTGCCCATTTCAAATGGTCAGACGAGTGTGAGGTGAGCTTTCGGAGGCTCAAGACAGCTATGACTACGGCATCGGTGTTGGTTTTTCCCATAGATTCAGGGCCATATATGATGCTTTCTGTGTTGGTCTTGGTGCAGTGTTGATGCAAGATGGCAAGGTCATTGCCTATTCTATGAGGCAGTTGAAGACTCATGAGAAAGACTATCTGGTTCATGACTTAGAGTTGGCAGCCATCATTCCCCCATTGAAGATTTAGAGACATTATCTGTATAAAGTGGCATGTGAGATGTTCACGGACCACAAGAGTCTTCAGTACTTTTTCAAGCAACAGAAGTTTAATTTGAGGCAGAGGAGGTGGTTGGAGTCGTTGAAGGATTATGGTATTACTATCTTAAACCACCCGAGGAAGGATAATATGGTGGCCGATGCACTTGAGTAGAAAGTCAGCCAGTATGAGCAATCTTTCTTACATTCCGGTCAGTGAGAGGCCGTTTGGTTTGGATGTTCAGGCTTTAGCCAATTGATTTGTGAGGTTGGATATTTTTTAGCCTAGTCGAGTATTAGCTTACACGGTTGCTCGTTCTTCATTATTGGAGCGTATCCGTGATCTGCAGTATGATAATCCCCATTTGTGTGTCCTTAGAGACACTGCAGCACGAAGATGCCAGGCAGTTTACTATAGGTGATGATGGAGTTTTGAGATTTGCAGGGTCGAGTGTGTGCCTAATGTAGATGGGCTTCAAGAGTTAATTTTAGAGGAGTCCCATAGTTCTCGGTATTTTATTCATCTGGGCTTCTGTAGACTCGGAAGGAGTTCGATGCAGTATGGGTCATTGTTGATAGGATGACCAAGACAGCGTATTTCATTCTTGTGGCAGTCTCCAATTCTTCTGAGAGGTTAACTAAACTCTTTATTCGTTAGATTGTTCGCCTTCATGGTGTGCCCATATCTATCATTCGGACCGGGGTATGCAATTTACCTCGTGCTTCTAGGGGTAGTTCAGCGAGAGTTGGGCACAGGGGTTGAGTTAAGCATAGCATTTTATCCTCAGACGGACAGGCAAGTCCGAGCAGCATATTCTGATTTTTGAGTATATGCTTCGCGCTTATGCTATTGACTTTGGAGGTTCGGGGGATCAGTTTTTGCCATTAGCAGAGTTTGCCTACAGCAACAGCTACCAGTCGGTTATCCAGATGGCTCCTTATGAGGCTTTATATGGTAAGAGGTATCGATCTCCAGTCAGATGGTTTGAGCCGGGAGAGGCTCGGTTGTTGGGTACAGATCTGGTTCAAGAGGCCTTGGACAAGGTCAGGATCATCCAGGATAGGCTTCTTACAGCTCAGTCCAGGCAAAAGAGCTATGCAGACTACAAGGTTCGAGATGTGGTTTTTATGGTTGGTTAGCGGGTATTGCTCCGAGTGTCGCCTATGAAGAGCGTAATGAGGTTTGGGAATAAGGGAAAGCTTAGCCTAAGGTTCAATGATCCGTTTGACATTCTTGATTGAGTGGGAGAGGTGGCTTATAGACTTGTTTTTCCACTAAGCTTATCAGCCGTACATCCAGTGTTTCATGTGTCCATGCTTCGGAGGTATCACAGCGATCTAGCCCACATGTTAGATTTCAGCACTATCTAGTTGGACAAGGACTTGTTTTATGAGGAGGAGAGACCGGCAGGTTCGTTTGTTGAGATCCAAGAGTTCCCATTCTGTTCGTGTTCCGTGTAGAGGTCAGCCTCCTGAGGCATCGACCTGGGAGTCCGAGTCCGATATATGGAGCCATTATCCTCATCTTTTTCCCGGCTCAGGTACTTCCTTATTCTGTTAGATCGAGGACAAACAGTTATTTTAGAGGTGGAGAATATGACGACCCAAAGGGTCATCACCTATTTAAATCAATTCTGTGCTTCCGAGGCCTTGAATACCTCATTTAGAGTCGCCTCAATTTGCATGCAATCCGGGCGCGTAGCCAAAAAGCTTAAATATGAAATTCTGTGAAAAATGCCAACTTTTAATGCTAAAATGAATAAATTTGACTTTGGTCAACTTTTTGGGTAAACAGACACAGACTCATGATTTGACGGTCCCGGAGGGTCCATAGGAAAATATGGGACTCCGGCTTGTGCTCGAAATCGAATTTTGAGATCCCGAGCCCGAGAAATAAATTATTAAAGGAATTTGTTTTTCTAAATTTTTTAAGGAAAATATAAATGAAATTTGATTAGAATGTGTTGGTATTGGGCCCGTATTCTGGTTCCAACACTTGGTACATGTCATATGATGATTTAAGATATTTCTGTAAAGTATGGTTCAAAGCGAACGTCTTTTGACGTGTTTCGGACTTGAAATCCCAAATTTGAAACTTAATGAAGTTTGAGGGAAAACCCTTCATTTTTTAGGTTTGATTCATTATTTTTTATGTTATTTTGAAGATTTGATTGTACGTATCACTTCGTATGGTGTTGTTGAGTTAGTTCATGTGTTTAACTAGGAGCCCCAAGGGCTCGGGCGTGATTCGGATGAGTTTCGGGTTTGTTTTAGCCTTAGAAATATTGCAGAAATAGTTGTTGTCTGTTGTCCAGTGATTTCCTCTATGCGGTCGCATAAGAAGGGTCGCAATCGCATAAAGCAAACTTCAGGGGTCCACAAATCCTTCTATTCGATCGCATTCTCCTCTCTGCAATCACGTTTATAAAGTCTAGCTTTCATTTTCTTTTTCTATGCGATCGCATGTTATCGTCCGTGATTGCAGTGCTCAGAAACTCAATTGTATGCGATCAAAACCTTATGTTCGCGATCACAGTGCACATCAAACCTTATGTTCGCGATCGCAGTGCGAGTCTTTATATTGTGAATATCATGATTTCATTATTCCTTTCATGCCTTGGTGATAATTTCTATATGTTGTGAAAAGCCGGTGAAAGAAATTGTGACCTTTGAACATCGAGGAGCATTGGCTCGAGTATATTACAGATTGGGGAAGTATATGAGATGATTGAACCCTTAGGAGGAGTGTCTCGAGTGGTGAAACGAGTTGAGAAGTAAAAGTAAAAGAAAGAGAAATAGTTATTAAATTGTTCCCTTGTCAAGATGTTTGTGACTTTGCTGATTATCTCCCTTGCCGGGATACTGAGATTTATTGATATTGTTCCCTCGCCGGGATTTAACTGTTAAATTGTGTTCCCTTGTCGGGATTTCTATTATTATTTGTTTACTCCCTTGCCCCTTCGTTTGTGTTTGTTGTTTGGGTGAGGAAGAGTATTAAAATAAGAAGGGTGATGCCTGTTAGAATATACGCTTAACGCTAGAGGGGGGGGGGGGTGAATAGCGTTATAATAAAAAACAATGTAAATTTGCGGAATTAAAATTTGCAGGAATAACGTAAGTGCAGTAATTAAAATGATAAGGAGAGAACACACCGAATTTTATCCTAGTTCACCACAACGTGTGGTTAGTCCAGTCCCCGAGAGACTCTCTCGAGTTTTACACTAACTTCGTTAAGCTTACGGGTGCCTAACAAACCGTTACACTTGCTCGTAGATATACACTCTACAAGACTTCAACCTGCTCGAGGATATCGTACCTCAAGACTTCAATCCAAGGAACTACTTTTCCTTCTTACAACAAGGGATTAGACTATCCCTTCAAGTGTGTACAAACACTTAGCACTCAAGACAAGACTCTCTTTATAGAGTAGATATGAGTAAAAACAATACGCTCAAGAACGCAAAGTCAAGAGTTTGGCTCTCAAAAAGCTATGAAATGAATATAAAATGATTGAATGAGAGTATGTAAGCTTAAGCAAGAATGTAATCAGTTGTTGTGCTTAGAAGAGTGAATTTGAGTTGTATTTATAGTGCTCAAAACACCCAAAACCGTTGCTTAATTGCCAATCACAAATTGCTGATTTTGTGCTAGGATAATCGATTATTTGATTCTGCATAATCGATTATCTGCCAATCGTTTAAAAATCATTCCCAGATTTTAAGCAGAATAATCGATTATCCAAATCGTATAATCGATTACCTGACAACGTTCAAAAATCAATCCCCGATTTTATGCTTAACATAATCGATTGTCTGATTGTACATAATCGATTATCTTTCAGTGTTTGAAAATACTTTGGCAATGGTCTTTAATATAATCGATTACCAGAAAAGCCATAATCGATTATTTTGCTACTTTGTAAAATCTGATGCTCACTGTCTCAACATAATCGATTAGTCTAAGGCACATAATCGATTATCTTGTAGCTTTGAAAAATCTGGTGAACACTGCCTTAACATAATCGATTATCATAAGGTACATAATCGATTATCTTGCAGTTTTGTAAAATCTGGTGTACACTGCCTTAACATAATCGATTATCATAAGGTACATAATCGATTATCTTACAGCTTTGTAAAATATGGTGTACACTGCTTTAACATAATCGATTATCATAAAGTACATAATCGATTTTGTTTGTCCAGATTTGAAAGACATGTTTAGAAATCATTTTGGTTAAAATGAAATGTTTGAAAATCATTTTGCTTTAAAATAAAGATGCATGGTTTGATAAAAATGATTTTACGAGAGAAGCCAAGTCTTGAATCAATTGTCGGATCATGATCACAATTATAGAAGACTCATGTATAACTTTGTTGCTTTGCTTAATCTTGATCTTTGTTTCTCTTGTGCTTGGACTTCGGCATATGTCAATGTTGCGTTCACGTCGGTTTGTCATTTATCAAAACCTACAAATATGAACACACGTTTAGTTTAGCGACTTGAGAACGTGTTTCAACAATTTCCCCCTTTTTGATAATGGCAAACCAATATCGGGATATGCATATTAATTAATTCATAATGACGATCCAAGACAAGTATATAGATATGCAACGAGTTCCCCCTCAAGTTATGAATTCCCCCTCAATTTATGCCAATATGTATAAGTGTGCATAGCCCATATCTTCCCCCTTTTGACATTAGCAAAAAAAATAACTAACTCTTTATTGATTAAACAATATTGCAAATACAATAAAAGACAGAATATTATGCAAACTAGAAAAACAAAGAGACAAGACATTATTCATTATCATCATTGACTTCCGTCTCGACATCCGGTACATCTTCCCGAAGGACAATTGGGCATATGGATAATTGACGTGATCAAAATATCCATGGAGCTCGTGAGTCAATCGATTGACATTCATATCAATACGATTTAGGGATGTGGACATGGAGGCAAGTTGCTCGGAATAGATTGGAGGGATGCATCGGACGGGGTCGGATGACGACGTCTTTGAGGTGGAGGAGGAGGCGGATGCTCACCGATATTGGGAAATGAAGATTCTTGAATTTCCCAATGTTTTGTCGCCTTTTTGTGAGGACCGACCGAGGTGTCGAAACCGGAGGCAACAAGAATGGTCATAACGACAAAAGCATAGGGGAGTGGCTTATCTTCCCCAATTGCATCATATAAGGGAGTCATGACGAACTTGCACCAATTGATGCGAGCCCCGGTGATAATGGCATGCATGAGTTTTGAATCCTCATGAGAGATAGTTGTGTGATTAAATTTTCGCGGTTTTAGAACACGGGTAATGAAATAAAAAATTAGACGATATTCCGGGAGCATATTGGTGATGGTTGGACGACGATGGTCCGGAGTTGCAATAAATTCACCGATGCCAATTTGGGTGAATAGAAGTTGTTCATCAAATAACGCGCCTTCTTCCCTAGTATAGAGAGAAATGTCTTCCCCATTGCGCGGGAGTTTAGTGAGGGCTTGAATATTCGCCTCAGATATAGAAATTGAAATTCCATTGACGTTCGAGACAATTTCACCATCTTCGTCCTTCTCGAGATTTGAATAGAAGGCCCGAATTAAAGGAGGGTGAATGTAAGGAGTGTGAAGATATATGAATTCAAGGAGTTGGCTTTGCATAAGCATATTTGCTGTGGATGGAGGGGCGCTGTGATTAAGGAAACGATCCGTGGAAAATCGAGGAGGAAGGATTTTTCGATTTTCAAATTTTTCAATGAAGCGCATAAGTTCGGCTTCACTATTGAATCGTAAATAAGAACCATCTTTGTAACAATGAACTAGTGGACGAGTGACGGAAGAGGAGGCAACATTTTTGCCGGAACGAGCTCGTTTGGAAGTTTTGCCCGTCATTTTGAATAAATAGTAATAGCCTTTGAAGAGTTTTGAGAGATTTTTGAGAATTTGGGAACTAAGATTGATGTTTGAGTGAAGACATTGAAGATATAATGCACCTATTTATAATGTGAAGAATGAAATTGCATTAAAGTTAAGAAATCTGCAAAAATTTAAGGAGCAAACGGTCAGAAATGGTAACTATTTTGAAATACTGACTGAGAATAATCGATTATGGAATTATGGTAACCGATTATTCTGACACAGTGTGCCCAGTGATTTTCTGACTCGGGGGATAATCGATTGTGCTTTTGAGATAATCAATTATTTCAAGAAATGTAGTACCGGACATCCGAGACGGTAATAGGAAAATCGATTATACTGTTTTAAATAATCGATTATTGTCACGCAGTGACTTAACACCTGAGAATAAATGTCAACATAATCGATTTGGGATATGTGATAATCGATTTTTATATTTAACAACTAAAATCCTGCAAAGCCAAAACTGTTAGATAATCGATTGTAGTGTTGTATAATCGATTATGTCAATTTTCCATCATAATAAACATAAAGCGTAAATGAATAATCGATTCTTGACTTTGAGAAATCGATTATTCTGCACCGATGTCTGATAATTCCCCCTGTCTTTGGGGCGATACCTGCAAAAAAGAATTAGGCGCCTCCGACGGTCAAGTTAGTAATCGTTAAAACATAAAAATGCAATGCATGAATTAGATCAACGTGGAGTCAAGAATCCCGAGTTCACTACGAATTCGGAAGAAGGACTCTTTCTCTAAAGGCTTTGTGAAGATGTCGGCCAATTGATTTTTGGTTTCAACAAATTCAATTTCGACATCGCCCTTGAGAACGTGATCTCTTATAAAGTGATGTCTAATTTCTATGTCTTTCGTTCTTGAGTGAAGAACAGGGTTTTTCGTCAAGCTAATGGCTCTAGTATTATCACATCGAAGAGGGATATGTTCGATACTAAGGCCATAGTCCGAGAGTTGTTGTTTCATCCAAAGGATTTGAGCGCAACAACTCCCCACGGCTACATATTCAGCCTCGGTTGTGGACAACGCAACACTAACTTGCTTCTTGCTAAACCAAGAAACTAAGGAGCTACCGAGCAAATGGCAAGTGCCACTAGTGCTCTTGCGGTCCAATTTGTAACCCGCAAAATCGTAATCGGAATAGCCAACAAGTTGGCGTGAAGAACCTTTGGGATACCATAGTCCCACATTTATTGTTCCAACAAGATACTTCATAATCCGTTTCACCGTAGTTAAATGTGACTCCTTCGGACATGATTGATATCGAGCGCATAAACACACGCTAAACATGATGTCCGGTCTACTAGCAGTAAGATAGAGAAGAGATCCGATCATACCTCGATACTTCTTGGTGTCTACTTCCTTACCTTTCTCATCTTTGTAAAGATGGTCGGATGTACTCATTGGGGTGGCCATTGCTTTGGCGTTTCTCATTTCGAAACGGTTTAGCAACTCCTTGCAATATTTGGATTGGCAAATGAAAGTTCCTTCTTTCATTTGTTTCACTTGCAGCCCCAAGAAGAAGTTTAGCTCACCCATCATTGACATTTCGAATTCGCTAGTCATTAACTTAGAAAATTCCTCGCATAAAAAATCATTAGTAGCACCAAAAATAATATCATCGACATAAATTTGAACTAACAGGATGTCATTATTTTTATTTTTGATAAAAAGTATGGTGTCGACTTTCCCCCTTTCAAACTCATTGTCTAAGAGAAATTTACTTAGACGTTCATACCAAGCTCGAGGAGCTTGTTTGAGACCATATAAAGCTTTCTTAAGCTTGAAGACATGGTCGGGAGATTTAAAATCTTCAAACCCCGGGGGTTGTTCAACATATACTTCCTCTTGAATGGATCTATTTAGAAAGGCACTTTTGACATCCATTTGATATAGTTTAAAATTCATAGATGATGAAAATGCAAGCAATAAACGAATGGCTTCTAGGCGTGCAACGGGTGCATAGGTTTCTTCATAATCAATTCCTTCTTCTTGATTATAACCCTTAGCAACTAGCCTAGCTTTGTTTCTAGTGATTATGCCATTTTCATCTAATTTATTCCCAAAAACCCATTTCGTACCAATTATGGTGTGATTATCGGGTCTTGGCACCAATTCCCAAACATCATTATGTTTGAATTGGTTAAGCTCCTCTTGCATTGCCAAGGCCAATGCTCATCCCCAATTGCTTCGGAAATGGTTTTAGGTTCAATTTGAGAAACAAAAGCCATATGCCCTAGGGTGTCTTTAAGAAGATTTCGTGTACTTACCCCTTTCTCGATGTTGCCAATTACCTTGTCAAGAGGGTGGTCTTTAGACGTCCTCCAAGCCTTAGGCATCATCGATTCTTCTTCTTGTGGCGGTACTTCTTCTGAAGGTTGTTCTATGACTTTATCTTGAGCATCCTTTGGATCCTTCTTTTGTACCTCGTCTTGAAGATTGATTTTCTTTAAAGCATTTGCAAGATCAACACAAGAATCCTTTCTCGCCAAGCGAGCATCATTTTCACAAAATAATACATGAGGAGATTCCTCAACAGTTTTGGTTTGATTATTAAAAACTCTATATGCTTTGCTACGCGATGAGTAACCAAGAAAAATTCCTTCATCTGATTTCGCGTCAAATTTTCCCAGGTTATCTTTTCCGTTGTTGTGAATAAAACATTTACAACCGAAGACTCTAAGATGAGAAAGATTTGGTTTGCTTCCCTTATAGAGTTCGTATGGGGTTTTAATGAGTATCGGTCTTATGACAGCTCTGTTTAAAACATAGCTAGCGGTACTCACGGCGTCCGCCCAAAACTTTTAGGAAATCTTAGCCTCATCGAGCATGGTTCTAGCCATCTCTTCGAGACATCGATTTTTACGTTCCACCACCCTATTTTGTTGTGGTGTAAGTGGAGCCGAGAAGGTATGTTCAATACCGAGTTCGTCACAAAAATCCGCAAAGATATTATGATCGAACTCTCCCCCATGATCACTTCTTATGGAAGTGACGGTTGTGTTCTTTTCATTTTGAACACGTTTAAGAAAACTTTTGAAAGCATGAAAGGCATCACTTTTATGAGCAAGAAATAACGTCCATGTGAATCTAGAGTAATCATCAACATTTACAAAAGCATAAAGATTTCCACCAAAACTTTCAACACGAGATGGTCCAAAGAGATCCATGTGTAGAAGTTGTAAGGGTCTAGTGGTTGAAACAATATTTTTGGATTTAAAAGAGGCTTTTGTTTGTTTCCCTTTTTGACATGAATCACAAATAGAATCTTTTTCAAATTTCATGTTTGGAAGACCAATTACTAAGTCTTGTGAAACTAGTTTGTTTAAAAGATTCATATTTACATGAGCTACTCTACGATGCCATAACCATATGTCGTCTTCTTTACTCATAAGGCAATTTACAAAACTTGATGAAGAATTTTCAAGATCGACCATATAGATATTATCCATTCTAATACCACGAAGAATAATTTTGAAATCACTACAACGGATAACTAAGCATTCTTCGGAGTCAAACAATACAAGATTTCCCTTGTCACATAATTTACTTATGCTCAAGAGATTATGTTTAAGACCTTTAACTAGCAAAATATGCTTAATGGAGGAGGATTCGTCCTTACCGATCGATCCAATGCCGATAATCTTTCCTTTGTTATTGTCTCCAAAAATAACATTTCCTCCTTCCTTGTATTTTAGTTGAAGGAATTTTGATGCATCCCCGGTCATATGTTTGGAGCATCCACTATCAAGGTACCAAAGTACACTTGATCCCTTTAAACACACCTACAAAACTAATTAATGAGATTTTGGTACCCAAGCCATTTTGGGTCCTTGTCTGTTAGGTGCAAGATATTGGTGTGATTGTCCTGTAGTGAAATGTCTATGTCTAGTGAAGCATGCGGGAGCAATATGTCCAATTTTATTGCAATAATGACAAATGACATTCGGATTGTGCATTCTTCTAGGATGATAGTAATTTGGGGGTCTAAATTTATTCACTCTATTCTTAGGAACATAGTTTTGATGTAGTTTTCGAAAATCTTGTCTAGGTGGTCTATACATGCCAACATTTCTTCTAGCATCCACTCTATTTTTAGGAAAATAGTTTTGATGTGGTTTTCGAAAATCTTGTCTAGGTGGCCTATACATTCCATTATTTCTTCTAGCATTTGTTCTAGGATGAGTTGCAATTCTAGGATTAAAAATTCTAGGTTGAGCATTGACATTTATTTTGTTTGGCCTAAGTTGAGTCTTAGGTGGTTTAGGAATGGACTCAACTTTTTCTTTTGGCTCGTGTTTGAAGCCTATACCGTGCTTAGTGGATTTCAAATTTACAAGCACTTCATTGAGATTTTTATGTGAAGAGTTGAATTTGTGCAAAGTGCTTCTAGACTTTCTACTTCTTCCTTTGGAGATTTGCAAGAAGTACAATCCTTATTTGAGTCGGGTTTATCGGCGCTTCTTTTGCCATAAAACTTGTTTTCCTCTTTTAATTTCTCATTTTCAAGAGTAAGTTTTTCAAAATCCTTTTCTTTTGAAGAAAATTGTTTTCTTAAATCTTTTATAGATTTAGAAGCGCTAATAAACTCTTTATACAACTCAGCAAATGCATCTTGCATTTCTTCTAAAGTGAAATAGTTCTTAGAAGTAGTACATACCTCATTTTGAGTTTCTTCGTGTGCCATAAGACACAAGTTTACGGTCTCGTTTCCTTCTCCATTACTTGATTCGTCTCCGGAGTCGCCTCCCCAAGAGATGTATGCTCTTTGTTTCTTGAATGGTTTCTTCTCCTTTTTGATGTTTGGACAATTTGATTTGATATGCCTGATTTCTCCGCATCCATAGCACTTCAATTGGTCGCCTTGTTGCTTACATTTTCGTTCATACTTCTTTTGCATGCACTTGTGAAATTTCTTAATAACGAGTCCAAGCTCGACATCTTCATCACTTGACTCCTCATCGTTTTGAGGTTGAGTAGTTGATGCTTTGAGCGCAATCTTTCTTTTCCTTTGATCATCCAAAGGAGAGTTAAGAATAGTTGATTCATAAGTTTTAAGATTACCCCGTAGTCTGTCGATGGTGATGTTCGTGATGCCGATTGATTCTTGGATAGCGTCGGCTTTGGAACGCCATTCCGGAGTGAGGCTTCGTAGAATTTTCCGGACAAGCTCCTTATCCATGAATGTCTTTTTGAGGGCGTGTAGGTCATTAACGATTTTTGAGAATCGTTCGAACATGTCATCTATCTTCTCGTTTTCCTTCATGCGAAACAGTTCATATTCGTGGGTTAGGAAATCAATTTTAGCTTCCCTTACCTAGTCCGTACCTTCGTAGGTGATTTCTAATTTGTCCCACATTTGCTTGGCAGTGGTGCAACATGATATTTTTTGATAGTCATCGGGGTTCATAGCACAATACATCATGTTGATTGCCTTTGCGTTGATCTCTACCTTTTTGATATCATCCGCGTCGTATTCGTCTTCCGTTTTTGGAACGAGTTCTTCTCCAACCTTTTTGGTGGGTTGTAGTTCTCCATTCTTGATAATTTTCCACAATTGGAAGTTGTTTGATTGAATGAAAATTCTCATTCTCTCCTTCCAGTAAGTGTAGTTGGTGCCATCAAAAAGTGGTGGCCTTGTGAAGCATTGTCCTTCACCTAGTCCTGCATAAACACTACGAGTAGAAGCCATGGAAAGTTTCTTTTAAACTGTTAAGTCTTTCAGAAAGTATGGCTCTGATACCAATTGTTAGAATATACGCTTAACGCTAGAGGGGGGGTGAATAGCGTTATAATAAAAAATAATATAAATTTGCGGAATTAAAATTTGCAGGAATAACGTAAGTGCAGTAATTAAAATGATAAGGAGTGAACACACCGAATTTTATCCTGGTTCACCACAACGTGTGGTTAGTCCAGTCCCCGAGAGACTCTCTCGAGTTTTACACTAACTTCGTTAAGCTTACGGGTGCCTAACAAACCGTTACACTTGCTCGTAGATATACACTCTACAAGACTTCAACCTGCTCGAGGATACCGCACCTCAAGACTTCAATCCAAGGAACTACTTTTCCTTCTTACAACAAGGGATTATACTATCCCTTCAAGTGTGTACAAACACTTAGCACTTAAGACAAGAATCTCTTTATAGAGTAGATATGAGTAAAAACAATACGCTCAAGAACGCAACAACTTAGTCAAGAGTTTGGCTCTCAAAAAGCTATGAAATGAATATAAAATGATTGAATGAGAGTATGTAAGCTTAAGCAAGAATGTAATCAGTTGTTGTGCTTAGAAGAGTGAATTTGAGTTGTATTTATAGTGCTCAAAACACCCAAAACCGTTGCTTAATTGCCAATCACAAATTGCTGATTTTGTGCTAGGATAATCGATTATTTGATTCTGCATAATCGATTATCTGCCAATCGTTTAAAAATCATTCTCAGATTTTAAGCAGAATAATCGATTATCCAAATCGTATAATCGATTACCTGACAATGTTAAAAAATCAATCCCCGATTTTATGCTTAACATAATCGATTGTCTGATTGTACATAATCGATTATCTTTCAGTGTTTGAAAATACTTTGGCAACGGTCTTTAATATAATCGATTTCCAGAAAAGCCATAATCGATTATTTTGCTACTTTGTAAAATCTGATGCTCACTGTCTCAACATAATCGATTAGTCTAAGGCACATAATCGATTATCTTGTAGCTTTGAAAAATCTGATGAACACTGCCTTAACATAATCGATTATCATAAGGTACATAATCGATTATCTTGCAGTTTTGTAAAATCTGGTGTACACTGCCTTAACATAATCGATTATCATAAGGTACATAATCGATTATCTTACAGCTTTGTAAAATATGGTGTACACTGCTTTAACATAATCGATTATCATAAAGTACATAATCGATTTTGTTTGTCCAGATTTGAAAGACATGTTTAGAAATTATTTTGGTTAAAATCAAATGTTTGAAAATCATTTTGCTTTAAATTAAAGATGCATGGTTTGATAAAAATGATTTTACGAGAGAAGTCAAGTCTTGAATCAATTGTCGGATCAAGATCACAATTATAGAACGACTCATGTATAACTTTGTTGCTTTACTTAATCTTGATCTTTGTTTCTCTTGTGCTTGGACTTCGGCATATGTCAATGTTCCGTTCACGTCGGTTTGTCATTTATCAAAACCTACAAATATGAACACACGTTTAGTTTAGAGACTTGAGAACGTGTTTCAACAATGCCGTGTATTATTTGGTATTGTGAAGAAAGAGTGTTAAAGCACGACGGGTGATGTCATGCGCACGATGTACCATTCCGTACCGATTCTATTGATTATATGTGAGGAAAGAGAGTAAAAGCACCGAGGATGATTTCGTGCACATTTCTATTATATCATTGCTTGGTTAGGATGAGAGTAAAAGCAGGAAGGGTGACGTCGTGCACATTTTCATTATATCATTGTTTGGTGAGGATGAGAGTAAAAGCATAAAGGGTGATGCCATGCACTTATCCTTGATTTTTCCTGATTCTTGCTGATAATTGAGTTATATTGTCATTTACGTTTATTTTACTAATTTTCTGTTGTTACTTGACTTGATGATGATGTCATTGATTCCCTTGCCCTAATTGCTTTGTAATTGTTGCTTGGGTGAGGAAGAGTGTAAAGCATGAAGGGTGATGCCATGTATTGTTTTGGTGAGAGAGTGTTAAAGTACGAAGGATGATGTTGTGCACTTATTATTGTTTGTTATGATTTTTTGTTATCAGTTCGAGTGCATTAATTGTCTTATTCCACAATTATTATGATTCTTTATGTTGGCATTTTCACTTATCGTGTCACTAGTCATTATTGAATTTATGCAATAATTGCTACATGTTTATGTGGCTTAATTGCTACTTGACATTTAGCATACTAAATATTAAGTTACTTATTTGCTCCTTAAAGTCCACAATTAATTGCTACTTGTCATTATTTATTTTCCTCATTGAATCATAATTATTGTGTACTTTATTGTCTTATGAATTTGCATTAGTTGTTGCAGTTGTTGGAATAATTTTATTTGCAAAAACTGTTAATATATGAAAATGGTAGTGGGTGGTACGCCTACCATGAGATATGAGAAAAATGGGAGCGGGTGGGAGCGGGTGGTATGCCCACCACGAGATATGAGAAATGGAATCGGGTTGCACGCCTGCAATAAGATGAAATTGAAAGTGAAAATTGCCTTTATTTCTCTTTATCCATGTTAGAAGTTAAATTACAGTTTCCTTCTTGTTCTTTGATATTCTGGTTATCCGCCACCCCCACAATATGTTCCCCTTCCCTAGTTTTAGTTGCTTACTACCTGTTTACTTTTCCGTCATATATTATATAACTGCACAGGTTCATCTAGAGTCTGGTCCTAGCCTTACTACTTCGCCGAGGTCAGGCTAGATACTTACCACCACATGGGGTCGGTTGTGCTGATACTACACTCAATACTCTTTCGTGCAAACCCCAGTGTTGTAGATTTCGGACCGTAGTGAGACTATTGGATCTTGTTCATCAGGCGACCCGAGGTAGCCATGCAGGCGTTCGCAGGCTCTGGCGTCTCCTTCTATATACTTTCATGTTTCTTACATGTATTTCCAGAAATAGTGTTGTATTTAATTCTTCCGGGCCTATATTAATAGAATTCTTAGACCGGTTGCAAAACTATGACACCAGGTCTGGGTAGTCGAGACTCAAACAGTTATTCTAGGTGTTTATGTTCAGATAATTATTGTTCTTCTTCCGCTTATGTTAAATTTCGTTGTTTAAATGGTATATCTTCGTAATTGTTAAAGAATATAAAATAGGTGAAAAATTAAATTGTTCAAATAATTGGCTTGCCTATCTCGCATTAGTAGGCGTCATCACGACTCCCGAGGGTGAAAAATTCGGGTCGTGACAGGCATAAGGGGAGTGTTTTTGTAATACAACAGGACAATGTTTACTAGGATTCATTGGTACAAGATCCACAGGTAACTCCACCTACATGGAATTAAATGCATTATTACGGGGTTTGCAACTAGCATGGCTTCATCAACTCATCCTACTGGAAGTGAACGTGGATTCTCCTGAGGTGATATCAATACTCAACAACGATAAGTTTCACTATTCATCCGCCTTAATGGAATGCAGGTACTTATTTTCGCAGCTGGGTAATCCTCCCATTATCCACACTTACAGGGAGCAAAACTTCGCTGCATATACTCTAGCTCAACATGGTTCATATGCCAATGCCCAAGGCTACACAACAACCTTCACTCAGCCACCAATTATTTTGCTACCATAATTCTTGGTTGATCAGCTGGGCACTGCCTACCCCAGATTGGGGAAGTCTACATGCATGGCAAACTTGTCCTACAGCCCCACATTTTTGGAATATGATCACTCCAATGATCAACATTTTGATTATGATTTTTGTAACGTATTGCAACAAGCTTCTTGTAATGTTAAAATTTAAATTGATATAAGTCCGTTTGTTAATCAGAAAAAAACAAGGAATTCGAATTTTTTTGCCAAATAATTCAGCCTACAAATGTTGACCGATCAATATTTAACCTAGAGTCAGATAGTGATCTAACTAGTTTTTAGTATATTTTATACAAGTTACATGTTTAGGCTCAACATAAAAACGATGGTCACCAAAATTTGGCGTCTCAATCAATTATACCTTAGTTGAGATCGATTATATGAATCATCTATTTCCACGTAATTTTATTTGAGCAGGGTTTATTCAAAAAGTAATAAAACAACTAGGGGTTGTTTAAATCTTACCCTAATCCTTGGGCCAACTCTTAAATTAAGAGCTAGAGAAATATTAAAAAGGTGAAGTTAAGAGTATAATGTTGATGACTGAATATACTGTAGCTAAGTCAAACAAAAAGAGAACATAGACCTGCATCATGACGTCCCCTCAGTATTCTTATATCTTAAACTCTACATGTAATGAAACTGTAGTCAGTAACAAAGTAGAAAAACATATACACCTCGAGCGGAGAAAAACAAGGACTAAGAGATTAGAAGAGGCTAAAGACCTCAGTAACAAATAACCATAGTTTCTAAGTGTCTGATTGCCAAATTAAATCCCTCTCGAAGAACAAGAACCTGTCATCCTCACAACTTTCTTCAGTTTCTTACTATTCTTCCTAGCACTGCCTGCTACTTTCATGATTTCCACCTTAACTATATGGTGATCCGACGTGTCTTTCGACGAAACAACGGAGTATGATCCGGGTACAAATGTGTAAGGCAGGCCTTGTGAACCCAAAATATAATCAACTCGAGTTCCATATTTGCATGTTCCTTGCACATCTGTACCAAAATGACATATAACATGATTTAGAAAAAATAGTATGCAACTTATATTATGGTTCCAAGTAAGATAAGAGAAAGATTTCATAGAAACTTTAAGATAAAGATTCATACTTTGGCCTTTAGCAATGATAACAACTGACTCACATTCCCCTGCAAACTCTTTTGCATCACTGTATTCTTTCCCTTTCAAGAATTTCATGACCTCAACTCTAGGAGTGGGCTTCCCTATCTCCTTATAATACTATAATGAAGACATTGTGTGATCAAGAAACTGAGTAAAGGATACTAGTAATCCAAGAAGTAAAGGTATAAGAGTTGGGACTTTTTTTTATGTACCTTCACAATATCTGTCCATCTCTCTAATGAGTAATCTGAGGCATCTAGAGAATTTAAGCCTCCGGCTAAAATATGAGGATGATCATTTGACTGTATTATCGCGTTAATTTGCTTCATTCTCCAATTCTCATCTAAATGATCAAGTTGAGTGCAACAGAAGTTTAACTCTCCCATCCGTGGTACATCAATCGTAGCCTTAAGCACATTCCTGCAATATTGAATACACCAGCTACATAAAGAACCCAGAAAAAAGAAGAAAAAAAGATCCTTCATCCTGGGACTACGTTTAAACTTTTGAAGAATAAAATAAAAGTATTCTAGTTTTTGGTAGTTTAAATTTTCAGTTAAGGTAGCACATATGTATGCAGACCTTACTCCTACCTTTAAGAAGGCAGAGAGGTTGTTTCCGGAAGACCCTCGGCTCAGGAAAGATAAAAGGAAGGGGCAACAACAGGCAAACCAATCGGAAAACTGAAGTGAAAATACAGAACTAACACTAAGTAATGCAATCACGAGTACATACAATTCCTTAAACATAGCTATTGTCTAACAAAAGTATTAACAGAAGTGATAGTTCCAAGAGCGGCACCTGAAATCTTTATCATCAAAGATTTTCTGTATTCTCCATCTCTTGATAGGCCATTTGGATAAAATAGCATTACCAAATTCAGGAGCCCAGCTTTCAGCAAACACATAGTGCATACCAAGAGCATGAGCCAAATCAGATAAAGGGCTCATATCTTTTTCTTCCTCAGCCTTCACATCTTGTAAAGCCAATATATCAGCATCCACTTCTTTCAACACATCAAGAATAGACCTTGTTCCACTCAAGTAGTCGCCTCCATAATCATTATTCATCCATTTAGCCATCATGGGGAAGCATATCGGAGACCTCACAGGGGCTAAGCTGTTGTTGTTTACACTCAAAATCTTTGTGGAATCATCTTCCAACATACCAAATACCCTGTTCTGAGCTAATGAAATCTCATTCTCAGGAAGGTTTATTGAAACTTTTGGCTTTGGTTTTGCACCATTTATTAATGTGGGATGAAGAGGGGAATGTTTCAATATGCTCTTAGGACGGCTATTAATCTCAGACTTTACCTGGTTTTGAAATTTGAAACCGTCATCATCATCATCATCATGAGCAAATATGACTGATTTTTCAGCCGTAGACACAGCTGGCGCAAGGGAAAATAATGCAGCATTGAAAGTGGCTAGTCGAATAGGCCTAGTTAGGGCATTTGGATGAGTTGTTAATGATTTGATGCTTGGTTTTTCTTTGAGTTGGCCATGATGTCCTCTTGAATTCAGCTTCCCAAACCTCTTGATCACCACCTTAGACCTCGGACGTCGCCACATCAGCCACCGTATCCTCGAGCAAAGCCGGTGAATTCTCCGGCTGAAGACATGCAGCATGCAGGAAAACTGTTTTCTGCATGAAAGCTGCATTGGAACAACCTCTCTTGACTGCATGAATTTGAGTTTAGTCAATTCTCTGGAACTAAGCCTTAATTGAAGGTATGAAAGAGATACTAGAATTAATTTCTAAAAGAAGGAACAGAACTCTCATAAGTAACATCTATTGTGTATCACATTTATAGTACTTCTCATGTTAGTGATTTGGAAAGCGTTGATTCCCATTGAAAAGGATGTTGTGTCTTTACTGGTGAAAGTCTGAGCAGGGCAAGTTAAACGTTAGATAAAGAGACAAAAGCACATCCCAACTGCTCCAAGAAATGAAGGTGGGGTTGGAAATGTTTGACCATAGTGGCTTAATGGTTGAGCTTCTTGTCTGTGACAACAAAATAATACCTAACTCTGTGAACAAGGACTTTCTTTCTCTTGGAAATTTAAACAACTGTAAAGAAAGAGAAATCATCAAAGTTTTTCTAGTCTTGATTGATATATTATAATGGATGATCTTCATCTACCTAAGCTTTTCCCATATTAGTCAATGGAAAGAGGTCTAAAACCAAGAAAAATTCTAACAATGGAGCAGTTTATTAGTCTTATAGTATAAAGTTTAAGATGCTTTAACAGAAGCTACACATAAAAGGTGGAGTTTAGTTGCTACATGACATACGCAACAGCTAGTCAAGTATTTAGTAGATAAAGGTGTTATACTTTTTGAAATGATTTCTACCATGTCATTATCATTCTTTACAGGACAGGATGATCCATTCTCTTCTGGCAGATGCAAATGCAAGTCATGACCATAGTCTCACAACTCATTTTTGGCGTATAAAAACCATTTATATAAGGCATTTAAGTGCTTTAATGCCATTGAAATTTCTAGTTCTGCCTCTACATTCTGATCTACTAGAGTAAAGTCAAATAGAGATGGAGGTGAGCCAATCAAGGCACAATTCCCAGGCATTACCTAAAACGTTGACATTGTGAGAGGATCGCTGATGCAAAAAGAGATACTATATACATTATGTACATTTGCAATCATTTGCTGAATAGAGCTACAATAGCAATCATTTGGTCTGAACTCTGAACTTAATATTATAACTGCGCAATGGCCGTCTTAAGACCGAGCTTCAAGTGTACAAAGAACATGCTTGATCCACGATCAGAAAATGGCACTTGGTCCCTCTGATCTAGTTCCGTCTAGTATTAGCTTTTCAATACATCAAACAGGGGACTGAAACATGCTAAACCTGCAATCTCTTTACAAAAAACTTGTAGATACAAATTCATGTGAAAATGCTATATTCTATGATGGCTAATTAGTCACACTACTTAGGGTTCATAATTCCTATTTTCCGTAGTTTACTCCACTAATAACCAAAATCCCCCTTCGACAGTTGACTTGCTTCGGTTCTGTCTAAATAAATCAGCCTGGCCTTGTGGATGAAGCAGAAGGATGCGTAACTTGTTTTTTTTCCGGCACTAATCATCAAACAAGGTATTTAAAAGATTTGAAGGTGATTCCGCCTTTCCAGTATCTTCAAAGAACCCATTTGATTCCCTCTTCAATCTTCGCTCCTCAGCAATAGATTCAAACGTTTCCATGCAGTAATTTTTCTTCGCCTGTTTCGAAGGTCTTTCAGCAACAATAAACTTGTTTCCCTCACGTGTTCTCTCAGAGAATCCAGCCCAAACTGAAAAAAAAAAAATAGTTCCACTTTCAGCCCACAATCCAGCTAAAACTATATGATTATATAAAGTAATAATTGTGTAGAAAGGTTGGGATAAAAACATGTACACAAGTGCTATAGAGAATCTAGACAACATAAACTAAACGAACATATAAAATCAGAGCCATTAAAACGGTACTAAACTATAGCTTTCAGCAGCAGCACTCAGTGACTTCAATTTTTATACAGCTAACGCATGATGAAGATGCTCAGGTGGATGTGCGGGCACACCAGGTTAGATAAGATTAAGAATTAAGTTATTCGAGAGAAGGTGGGGGTGGCCCCGGTGGATGAGAAGATGCGAGAAGCGAGGCTGAGGTGGCTCGGGCATGTGCGGAGGAGAAGTCCCGATGCCCCGGTGAGGAGTTGTGAGCGGCTGGAGATTGTTGGCGTTCGGCGAGGCAGAGGGAGGCCTAAGAAGTATTGGGGAGAGGTGATTAGGCATGACATGGCTAGTATGCGGGTTTCCGAAGACATGACCCTTGATATGAAAGTCTGGAGGGTTAGTATCAGGGTTGTAGGATAGGGGCTTCTAGAGTCTTTCGTACTCCTCACCCGGGGTTGGGTGAGGCTTGGCAGGCTATCCATAGATGATTTGTGTTTTGGCTTATGTCTCCCTTATGGCTGGTAGTTATGGTAGTTACTGTATCATATTATTGCATGCTATTTTATTTATGTTTCTTATGTTTAGATAATTATTTACGCTATTTCTGCTGGAGTTACTAATGCTCTATTGTTTTTGCTTTTGTTTTTATTTTTGTTTCTCCTTTTCTCCACTGAGCCGAGGGTCGATTGGAAACAGCCTCCCTGCCCTTTCGAGTAGGGGTAAGGCTCGTCTACATATTACCCTCCCCAGACCCCACCTGGTGGGACTATACTGGGTAGTTGTTGTTGTTGTTGTTGTTGTTGTTGTTGTAACGCATGATGCAGTCATCTCTTTTAGCCATTGGATCGATGATATTCAACTGATCTAATGGCAGAAGACGGACACAACACCATACAGGATATTCATAGTTGGTTGACTCTAAAGGTTAATTACAGCTAAATTCCGGTGTTTTATGTATCTGTGATGCCTTGACAAGAGATTTTGTTTCTGATTTTCTAGACATTGTAGTGTAAAAGACGACGTCCTTAGCCCATCAGTTGTCACAGCTGCACAAGTATTCTAGCATATTACTAATGATGAAGCCTATGAAAGCTGCAGTTTCCATAAAAGTATTTTAGATTCAATAGAAGAGATTAAAGCAAAAAACTACACATTTTTTCACTTAAAAATCTAAGCTAGTGTTTGGACATAAATTTAGTTGAAACTTGAAAAAATAATATTTGAAGTAGTTTTGAAACAAAAAATTTGTAAGTTGAAATTATGTTTGGACATGCATTTTATTTGAAAAAGATTTGAAGTTTTGTGAGTGGGAGAACAAGTTTCGCCCAAAAATCGGTAAACTAGATTTTGGGAACTTGAAAAATAATTTCAGAAATTTTTCAAAAATAGATCATTAATCTATGAACAAACAATGTTTTCAAAAAAGATTCTAAAAAGCTTTGCCAAAATGTATGGCCAAACGGAGCCTAAGTGTATATTTTGAAAAGGTAATATCCTCTCAAATTACCTATTTATTTTACTTGAGAAATCTAGCAGATAGTCTCTCAGTAATCTAGCATGCTAGCTTTCCAATAATTTCAATGCATTTTACAGCAAGAACAATTTTCCTACCTAGAGTATAAGCAATACACATAGCAACCTCTTCCTTGTTTTGCTGTTAATCCTCAAGATCATTCGACGCAATAGCAGTACATAGGCAACAGTGTGGTGCCAGTTAACCAACTAATCATCGTGAAACTTTTTTGCTCTTCTGCTGATCAGGAATTGTACAGAGGACAAAGTATACCACATAAGTGTGTAACCTTTTAAAACCAACAAATATAGCTTAATCAGGTTTGCAGATTCAAGTTTTTCCTTTGATATAGCCAACCCCAAATTCTTTATGCCTTCTAAAACTACAAAATTCTGTTTTATTTACTTACCAATTTGGAGAACTTTCAAAATGCTTATAATAGGAAAGTTCTTGATTGCATAACAAGACCTTAACAGACAAGCTGATAGGCGTCCATCACTTGTGTGCCCACTCAAAGGTCCTTTCCTTTGAAACATTGAGACGAGAGCGATCAGAAATCTTTCAAATAGCCACATGTACTAGTTCCAAATTGTAGCGCTTCGAATTTTTTTTAATAAAATTTAATACTTCAAGCGCAAATAAGAATATAACAAATATTTTTTTGCGTACCATTGATGCCGACGGATTGAGGAAAATATTATCGGACATGTTAATACTTGCTCCTTTTGTCCCAATTTATGTGGCACCATCAAGAGTCAATTAAGTTATTCTTTGACCACAATTTTTTCATATGCTTTTCAAATTTCTTAAATTGTTAACTATTGTGACTTACAATACCTTTTATATAGATTTTAAATATGTAGATTTTATTTCAAAAAATTAAGATTCTATATCCAAATTCACGGTCAAAATTTAAAGGTTTAACTCTCGAAATCTGAACGATGCCACATAAGTTAGGGACGCATGGAGAGTATATACATTGTTCCGGGTACATGGATAGAGTATGAATATTTAATTATATTCCAAATGAGAGATGAATTATGAAACCAAAAAGAAAAGGAAAAAAAGGGACGAAATAAACCAAGTCCTTCATGGAAAATATTTACTGAGACGGGGAATAAATTTAGTGAGAAGAGATATGTTGACACCAGTTAAGATGATGTCATCAACATAAAGCAAAAGAACGACACAGCCAGTAGAGGAATGGTGAAAAAAGATAGATGGAGGTATCCGCAACACTCTGACGAAAGCCACTTTGGAGAAGATAGGTACTGAACCGTTGAAAGCATACCAGTTGTGCTTGATAAAGACCAACAATGGCCTTATGAAAGCGACAAAGATGAGTAGGCTCAGTAGGATCAACAAATCCAAGAGGTTGTTGCATGTATACATCTTAAAGTCAAAGACCATAGAGGAAGGCATTTTTCACGTCAAGTTGGCGAATGGACCAATTTCGTGAGATTGCAACTGCTAGAAGTGAAATTTAGTAGTCTAGAATGGTAAAGAAAACCATAATGGACTAAAATGATGAGAGGCATCCTTTTTTTAAGCGGTCCATATCTTGGCCACCACATCATTTTGAACTATTCAAGGATTGGTCCAATATTGAAGAATGTATCGAGTCTGTATGATTGTAGTCTTAATTTGAATACCGCTCCATAGGGATATCAAAGAATGCATTTTTGTAGTCCGAGTAAAAGATAGGCATACATCAAGATCTATGGGTTCGGCCACGCAAGAAATGCGTCCGGGTTCATTTGAAAAATGGTCCCCAATCTTTCTATGGTATAACCATTCTTATAAATGATGCATCGAATAGATCAACTAAAGACCAAATTCAACTTAAATACATATGCTATTTCCTAATCACTCAAAATGATAAGTTTTTCCAATTAAGTGGGGTCCAAACAAATGAGTAGCCATTAGACATAAAATACCTTCCTCTGTAGTTGGGTCTTTACCGTTGCAAAGAAACCAAAAAAATAGCTAAGCTTAGTTCTTCAAGAGCTCTCGGCCAAGACCCTTTCAATGCCATCCAAGGTAAGTTTTGTCCAATATTTTGTGTTAATTAAAGTTAGTTCACACTTATATGTACATCAATATATCTTTGGATTGGCTAGATTTCAACGCGAACACCAAGGTGCTTTAAAATCCCTAAAGTTGATTTTTTAGTTTATATTCAAGAAGCTAATTTCTACACTTGTGAATAATAAATATGAGTTATTTATGAGTACATATGGTTGTAAAAGGTATTATTTGAGCTGGCTGGTAGTTGGATTGACAATAAGTGCAAAGCCCTAACTTGACATTAATGGAGGTTGCGAGATTGGTGAGGAGACGATGAATAGTGCTTATGGGTTTTTAATGAAAAACTTATACGACACTAATGAATGCATTGGCGCCGTTATTGGAATTATTTAAGGTGATTAACCATGGTATCACCTAAAAAGGAGGATTATGGAATTTTTGGAAACGAAGTCTAAGTGTAGAACACTTGGTTAAATTAGTAGCGTTGTGGCACGTTATTGACATCCATGAATTTATACAGATTGACATCATTGGACAATCGGCACGATATTTAGCTTATTTAAAGAGATTTCAAGGTATAGTCAGCTTCTAACTTCTTGTGTGTGCTCAAAATTAATATGTAGTTTCGTTATAGTAACTTGATGCGATTACATGCATGTGACGGACAATCTTGCATGGTTACTCTCTGGTTGGGATTAAATGATAAAATCACCAAAAATGCTACGTTTTGAGTTATATAAAAAAGTGTATGATTTTTAATCTTTGTGCTATTGTGTAATGCACCATACTATTGATATGATGTGTATGATGTATTTTAACATGCTTTCGACATATTCTTGTGCTCTATCTCTTGATTTTCACTTAACACATGAAATTGGACACTTCATTAATAAAGGAAAATTTGTCTATTAGGCCATGACTCGAAATAATATACACAGCGACAAGCGTGTGTGGTCTACAAGTGCGGGAGTGCTACGACAACCATCTTGGGTCCTTGATGTGCTACATAAGAAATGATTTTCGACCAATGGCCATGATTTTGAAAAGAGAAACCAAAGAATATGATTTATCTAGTCTGGCAGCTGTCTTGGATCTTTGACGGTATACATTGGCCTAACTGTTTGGGGATGGTACAGCAGTCATCGTGGATAGCATCCCGATGTATTCGAGCACCAATTGTGTGCATAATATTGAAACACAGATGGAAGGTGTCTGTGTTTTATTGTCATATAACAGACTATTGTTGTGATACTTTGAGTTTGTCACTGAAATTATAAGTTAGACGACACTTGAATGGTCTTAAGAATCTGAAACATGCTTTAAGTGACTTGAGTTTCTTTACATGCTTGATAAATTAAACTATCTACTTGATTTACCTCTCATGCATCTTAAATTGACTTCACATTATCTGCTTCGATAAATTAAACTATTTATTTAATTTATCTTTTATGCATCTGATATATTCTTTATATCTGTATAACGCTTGCCCCACCACGAATGGCGGTTACAATGCATATCTGGGTATTTTGATACTCAAGCATTATTTGTTTAAACGGTATTAGGTTGAGCGGTTGGTCAGCCGCAGGACGGTCAGTGTACGAGCTAGGATTCCTAGGATTCTTGTGGCTTTATACTTTTGGTGAGCCCGCCTTTGACTTCGTGAGAATACTCTATTCAATTACTTCCTCTTGTATAGTGCAGGCTAGACCCGTTATTTTATCCATTTATTCATAGCGTCTAGAGGGTTCACAGATGAATTGCGTAATATTTTGGGTTATAGACTCTAATTGAAATGATATTTAGTTCACTTTATTCATTAAACATTCTTGATTGATTAATAAATTGGATTGTGGATGTGAATTGGGAATGTACTACATCATTACGGTTCGCTCGGTGCAAGTTGATAGGCATTGGCTGCCAGCCACGTCTCAATCCATTTTGGGGCGTGATACTAATGCCCTTTTCATGATCAAATATAACCCTCTTTCACATTATCAATCAAAGATAGACTCCAACTTTTCATTATTGGTTAGAAGGCTAACAAGTGAAAATGGCAATGCAGCAACATTTCAACCACGTGAAGACCAAAGGCTAGCAATCTTGATGAATTCAGTATGAACTACAAAGGTGAGAGCAATATATTGTCGCGTGAAGAAAAGTCAATATGAAACAACAGTACAGAGCAAGTTTTGTGGTAAGCACTTCCACCAATGGCCATAAAGGTGTTCGAGTCACCAGGGGAGCAAACTGAGAACCGGCCACTGTGAGCTCCTAGATAGAGGGGTGACAGGGTGGGGTTTACCATATACTTATATTAGAAAAAAGGAATGAGAACCGAAAACCTTACATTTCTTTTCGTATTCGTAAGCAGTGTTAGCGAAAGATAAAGCACAAAATGTAGAAATAAGCCACGTAGAAAAACTATGGTCCTTCTTACTTGTAGAATGAGATACAAGATTATTTTGTTTGTTTAAAATTCTTATGCTACATCAGGGGAGGGGGAAGAGTATGCCACGCTAATGATGGGGTTTGAACCTTCTACCTCAACTGTGGAAGGCAGGGAGCTAACTAAATAATTTGGCCCTCAACCCCAAAGAAGATCGTAGCAAACATGAGTATATGGGAACAGTCACCAAAAACAGAATAGGAAAAATTAGATAAAAGGAGAAGCAGTGATTTTCTACAGAAGTTACCTCCAAATTGATGTAGAACAATGGAAGCAGCGACTGTCACATTCAACGAAGCAGTACCACACCCATATTGTGGAATATATACAAAGAAATCACATATCTCACACTCTTTTGCAGAAAGTCCAGTACCCTACAACACCAATTTATGCAAACAAATATCAATAGGCAAATTACTTTCCAACCCTAATACTTATTTCCAAAACAGATGACGACCAAAAACCATCCAGAAATCAGTAACATATTTTGCGCCCATAAGAAAGAACAAGTAATTGCTAACACCTCTAAGCAAAACTTTCAGAAATTGCTTAGAGTTCTTATTGTACTATATTTTGGTTGAGGAAAGAGCATCATTTGATTAAAATGTGAACACCACTTAACATCAATCGACCGCACATCAATCTTGAACTAGTAGGGATGGGCTATCTGAATCTTTTTACCCATTCTGCTCTATTCAGGCTCATTCTATTCTAATACTATATATTTGTCCTATAAGGCAATTAGGACTATCACTATAGGTTCAATAAATCTAACACTTGTCCCTATGCTGAAATAAAAGTCTCAAACTGGACCAGAAACACTCTTCACAAACACTTGACTCTATATAACTGTAACAACAACAGATAAGTCCTAATTCCCGATTACTTGTTATATGTAAATTACATGGATCGTTTGCTTTTTTGTTTTTCTTATTACAAAATTCTCACCAACATTTCAACAATTTTAAAATAATGACGAAAAAGATACTATAGATTCACAACCTCATTTCCCAGCAGGAAAGCAGTACTTCTTTTAAAAGGATGCTCATTTACTGCCACCGCATTTTCTGTAATTTCAACTCCACATATATCACAATCTCTTTCCTGTTCAGTAAAATTAAAAAATGAACAAAATAACATCTGCTTTTAGCTTTCGAATAACATAAAATACTTCAAATGCACATAAAATAAATTTATATTTCTTATTTGTGGAATTTTTGAATACCTTGAGGAAAGTTTTAGCGTCGGTGAGGGAGTGGAAATGGCGGAACCGGACGTGAGAGGTAGAGCCGTGGCTACCGAAGGCGTTGAAATCTCGACGGCCGACTAGTATCATCTCGGAGACGCCGAACGCAGTGGCGCTACGAGCTAGGGTTCCGACATTGTGTCTCTTTGCTATGTTGTGTACCACCACATAGCTCTCTATTTTCTTCTCATTTTCCATATCTTAGCTGTATTCTCTCCGGAAAACACCGCTAACTAAGCTTGCTGCTGACCGTCGCCGCCGTTTTTCGGTTGATTGAGAACTCTTTGACGGCGGGGTTTGACCGGGAAGGTAATGGGCCGATGGAGGATCCCGGTCCAATATATGTATGGACTTTATTTTTGTTAATCACATTCACCACTAAGGTTTCAAGTAGTAACGTTTTACCCTTACATTCTTTCAGTAATTCAGTCCGGGAATGACGATTTGTTTTTTCTTTTTATTTTCTTTTGCGCATTAATGATGAACTAGTATTAGTACTTGTGCACGGATACAAATATCAAATTGTAGTTTGAGTTATTAGAATTACTTTAAACTTTAAAACTTCCAGAAATATTTTTTTTATTTTTTTATTTTATATCTGTAACAATCCAACTTCTTAATTTAGTACTTGTATTTGGTCAATATTAAATAGTACTAAACATATCACGTTTGTGATATGTCTTGTTTGAGTATATTATTTAACAAAATTCTTATTACCATTTTATGTTTCACCAGAAATTTGAATAAGTCTTATTCTTCTACATTTTCACCCAAAACAACTCTCTCTTTAGTCTTTGTTTATTGCATCATCTATTACTTACCAATATTATATTCATATGATCTTTTATTAGTTTACCAATAGACTTGATATTTTGCTTATTACCCTTTTGATAAACATATATAAATATAAATTTTTTATTCTTGAAATTTTTTTTTTTTTTTGTACTTTATCCTTATATTTGAAACATTTTTTTATTTAAATCTTTCAATAATATTTTTGAGTATAATTTAATTATTTAATATACTTATACTTAATTAATTTAAACTATAAATATTCTCACACTACTTCGATTTTCCTTTTTATACACTCTCTTCCCTACTATGAATTTTTAATTAGTTTTTTTACATTAATTGTTACCAATAAATAAAATATGTAGTATCACATTTTATTTTAAGTTATAACTTTGAATTAGTTTAAAATATTAATAGATAAGTTTTTAATTATTATATTTTAGATCTATTGAATTATCGTATAAATGTTTTTGTATCACGTGTAATTAAAAAAAAATTCTATTTTAACGTTAGATGAAAATTAGACTTTAATTTTTATTCATAAAATTACCCACATGAGATATTTATGTTGTATTTCCTTAGTTTTATTTTGTTATCCAAATTTTAGTTTTTTATCTAGTAAATCTTTAATTTTGTAATCATATCTATAATTTAAACATTTTCACCATAATTTAATCTAATCTCAAGTTCTAATCGTCTTTCCCTTCTATTTTTAATATTTTTTATTATTGCTATTAAGTTACCTAATATATAGTATTTTATTTTCTTATGTAGCTTTCATTCACATGCTTCTTTGTTTGATATCATAATCTATTTATGTCCTTTAATATTATTATATAAATTAATCTTGAAATAAATATTTATTTTATATAAAGTTAAAACTCAAACTAATTAATTGTTTAAATTTATTAATAATACTTTTAATCATTATATATTTACTTTATTTATTTTTTAACTAATTCTTAGTATAAATAATCTTGATTATCTCTAATTTATTAATATGTTGATTTTTTAAAAAAATTCAATCTATTAAACTTCAGTTATGTGGCCTTATCTACATCATGACCTTTTTTTATCATACTTAAAGAACACTTTTTTATATCAAATTTAAATTGTTTTATTCTTCTTTGTTCTTTATGATAGAAGTTTTGATTTTTTTTCTCTGTTTGTTTTATTTTGCTATTATATATTTAATACTTAATAGTATTAATGTTGTCATGTGCTTTTTATTAGTTTACTTGAATTTAAGAACCACTTTTATCACATTCATTTTCATATAAAAAAATAATAAATAAAAATTATTTCGATAGTAACTTTGACTCTATTGCTCATATTTTTAAATATGATTTTTTTATCATATTTAAAAACGTTTCATCTCAAATTCAAATATATCTTATTCTTCTATTTTCTCCATTGGACCACATTTTTAAAAATTATATTATAGTTCAAACTTAACCTTGCAATATTCAATTCAAATACTAATCGTAAAAACTCTAATTGTTTGAATAATATTTTTACTATTATTTTAAGAAATATTTATTTATGTATAAAATATTTATTTTTCCTAATTGTAAGCACTAATATAACCTTATTATTCTTATATATACACATACATAAATAAGGTCAGATACAAACTTGTACTAAATAAAAAATTATATTCCAACTTAAAATTAATGCGTAAGATACAAAATAGAAATTTATTAATTCTTTCTCAAAAAATGATACATATCATACCTGAATTATACACAAAAATTTAATTAAAGATACATACAGTAATGTATATTTCATCCAAGTAAGGTCAGATACAAAGCTTGTACTAAACAATGAAATTATTATTTCAACTTAAAGTTAATGTGTAAAATACAAAACGAATATTTAATTGATTTTTTCTATAAAAAAAAGGACACCTACCATAATTGAATTATACCTAGAATTTTAATTAAAGATACCTACAGTAATATATATTATACCAAAATAAGGTCAGTTACAAAGCTTGATCACTTAATTAAAATTCGTCTCTACCATAATTATACAAACAAAATTTTTAACCAAATTAAATAGAAATTTGTATCATAACTAAAAACTAATTCTTATTGAACTACTATCATTAATTGCGTTTTCATTTATAACTCAAATTTTTAATGTTGTCTTAAAATTACCAAGTAACTTTTTTTAGCTTTCCACTTAGCTTAACCTTGTCACACCTCCTTTTTTACATGGCTACCCCGAAGGATAAAACGTATAAAGGAGTTTTTTCATTATTCGAAATGAGATCATTTGTTTATTTTTAGAGTCGCCACTTGGGATAAATTTGGTTTTTGGTGTCCCAAGTCACCGGTTTATTTAGAATCCCAAATCGAGGAATTTTTTGACTACCCAAATGGAGTCTGCAAACCAGAAATTCTAAATAAGGAATTCTGTTGACCCGAGGGAAGGTGTTAGGCACCCTCGGATCCCGTGGTTCTAGCACGGTCGCTGAAACTATTATAATTGACCCATTATCTGGTTTTTATATATGTTTTAGCTTATGGTGCAATTTTAAATTATTTTCACCGCTTTTAATACTTTTTAAAAGAAAATTACAATATCGTTAAAATATGTTATGAACCATATCACATAAATACACCCGCGGTTTTTGACATATTTCAACTTCATTAATATTTGGATTTAGGTCACATAAATGTGCATCTGAGTTTAGAAAAATAGATTATTAAAATACGCGCCTAAAGCAAGTACGTGTTTGCACTTTGCGAGGGCCAGAGAAATTTGCTAAATGGCACGCCTCGAAATCTAAAAATTAAAATTAATTAAATGAGGGCCATGCATGTTAGGATTTTATTTGGCATAATGCACCTTAAATTATTTTGAATACTCTTGACTTGTCCTTCTATGTTTGTAGCCGTAGTTTGTATTCATTAATCTTAAATAAGCATTTTTAATTTATTATCCTATAATAGATTGCACAGACCATTGCATATTTTTAAGTAGGGATACTCTAACAATCCATTAATAATATAACAACTAATCCAATTGATATTATTATCACCTTCTTACAGAATGCCAATTTTCTATAATAATAAAAAACGAATCACGTCACACTCCACGGCCCACACCAATTGATTAAACAAAACTTACTGCATTTTACACTTCGAACCAAATGGCCTAAGTTCTAGCTAGAAGATGACTGGTTACATTAATTAAGCTCACAAGACTTTGACAACCTAATATAGTCACCTTCAGTAATTAGGTTTAACAAAGATTCAAAACATGAGCATGAGATTTGTTAAATAGATTAAATCATTTTAAAGGCACATGTCAAACTAACAGAAACGTAAATAGCATAAGATGAATAGAAATAGAGCTTACTAATCACTCAGTGTAAATTTAAAATCTTTAACCAGAGTGAATCCTGTGGTGTCGTTTTGGACGATTTTGAGGCTATTTTTTGGGACTAGTTTTGCAGCTATTTTTGCTGTGTTTGTTTCAGCTCTCTATTTTTCCAGATTTTTTATTCCCTCCCTCTACATATTTTTGTTTGTTCTCCTCTATCCATCAGTGTGTGGTGTTAGCTTCTTGTCTGTGATGGTGGTGGAGCTAGGCAGCTATGGAGGATGGTGGGCGTTGGTTGATGTAGCTTGTTTCCGGCCAGCTGTTATGGGCGAGAAAAGCTCTTTATTTTTTTTTAGTAAATAAGTAAAAAACGACCATTTTTTAGAATTTTTCTACAATTTAAAAATGTTAAAAATGCATAAAATGCAAATAAACAAAGAAAATTTTCTAAAATTATAAAAATTATTTTTGATTTATTTTTAGGAGTTATTCTTATATGGGGTAAAAATTACGTGTTCACAAACTTCATGCTTCACTATTCTTCTTTTAATATAATATGAATATTGGAAAATTACTTCTTTTCAAAGCTGTTTGGTTTAGAATTCTTTTGAGATATTTTAGAAGTAAAATTTGATTTCGAATATCACTAAAAAGTATTTCAGAAATAAAAAACAATCATAAAGTTGTTATGAAATAATATAAAAGACAAGAACAATAACTCAAGAACAAGAGCAAATAGAGAGAAGAGTAGAGAGAGTTCTTCTTATTGATACTTAGAGAATGTTAGGAGTGATTTACAATGGTAGAGGGCACCTCTATTTATAGGGAGGAGGATGATTTATCTACCAAGAATAGAACTCTAGAATCTCTCTAATTAAAGACATTCACCTTAAATAGAAGTGTATTTATAACACTCCCCCTTGAATGTCTATTCAATGATGTGCCTCGTTAAAACCTTAAAACAAACCCAATGGGAAAAATTAAAGAGAAGGAAAAAGAGTACACATGTTTGAATATGCGCATATTGGTTGCCTCGTTAAAAACCTCGCAAGGAAAACCCGGTGGGACAAAACCTTGTAAGGGAAAAAGAGTGCAACGCGCATTAACTCCCCCTGATAAGAACATCAATTTATGTCCTTAAGTCTGCGCATCCCGATCTTGTGAACTAGCTTCTTGAAGGTTGACTTTGGTAGAGATTTTGTAAACAAATCAGCAATATTGTCGCTTGAACGAATCTGTTGAACATTGATATCACCATTCTTTTGAAGATCATGTGTGAAGAATAACTTTGGTGAAATATGCTTCGTTCTATCTCCTTTTATGAATCCTCCCTTCAATTGAGCTATACATGCTGCATTGTCTTCATACAAAGTTGTGGGTAGTTTATCACACTTCAAACCACATTTGTCTTGGATATGATGTATTATCAACCTTAACCACACACACTCCCGACTTGCTTCATGAATAGCAATTATCTCGGCATGATTAGATGAAGTAGCCACAATTGATTGCTTAGTCGATCGCCAAGATATGGCGGTGTCTCCACGGGTAAACACATAACCCGTTTGAGATCAAGCCTTGTGTGGGTCGGACAAATATCCAGCATCAGCATAACCAACAAGATCCGCGCTGCATTTCTTGCCATAAAATAAGCCCATATCGGTAGTTCCCTTTAGGTACCGCAATATGTGTTTGATCCCATTCCAATGTCTCCTCGTAGGAGCCGAGCTAAATCTTGCTAAGACATTAACTGAAAAGGATATGTCAGGTCTTGTAGTATTTGCAAGATACATTAGTGCGCCAATTGCGCTAAGATATGGTACTTCAGGACCAAGTAGCTCTTCATTCCTTTCTTGTGGTCGGAATGGATCTTTGTTCACATCAAGTGATCGAACAACCATCGGTGTACTTAAAGGATGTGCTTCATCCATGTAAAACCGTTTCAGTACCTTTTCTGTATAGGTAGATTGATGAACAAAAATTCCGTTTGCCAAATATTCAATTTGCAAACCAAGACATAGTTTAGTCTTTCCGAGATCTTTCATCTCGAATTCATCCTTTAGATAATCAATTGCCTTTTGGAGTTCTTTAGGGGTTCCAATAAGGTATATGTCATCAACATATACGGCAAGTACAACAAACTCCGATGTTGTTTTCTTTATAAAAACACACGGGCAAATGGCGTCATTTATATAGCCTTCTTTTAACAAGTACTCAGTAAGACGATTATACCACATTCGTCCAGATTGCTTTAGACCATACAAGGATCTTTGCAATTTAATTGAGAACATTTCCCGAGATTTTGAGTTATGCGCGTTTGGCATCTTGAGTCCTTCGGGAATTTTCATGTATATCTCATTATCAAGTGAGCCATAAAGATAGGCAGTAACCACATCCATTAAGTGCATGTCAAGCTTTTCATGGACAGCAAAACTTATGAGATAACGAAAGGTTATCGCATCCATTACAGGCGAATATGTCTCTTCATAATCGACACCAGGCCTTTGAGAAAAACCTTGTGCAACAAGGCGTGCCTTATATCTTTGTACCTCGTTTTTCTCATTTCTCTTGCGTACAAAGACCCATTTATAGCCGACAGGCTTAACACCATTAGGTGTTTTAACTATAGGGCCAAAAACTTCACGTTTTGCCAGCGAATTCAATTCTGATTGAATTGCTTCTTGCCACTTTGGCCAATCCTGTCTTTTTCGACATTCTTCAACAGATTGAGGTTCGAGATCCTCACATTCTTGCATAATGCTCGATGCTACATTATAAGCAAAGGCATTATCCACCACAATATCCACTCGATTAATATTTGCCTCAATATTAATTGGATTTAGGGATAGTTCCGTATTTTCCAGAGTCTCGGGCTCAATGGATTCTTCATGAATCTCAGAATTTGTTAAATCATGAGATTCTTTCGTGGTGTCATTTTGATCGTTCTTTTTCCTCTTTCTAGGATTTCGATCTTTGGAACCTAATGGTCTGCCACGCTTCAGGCGTGCATTCGACTCATTGGTTATGACACTAGATGATTGTCCAACAGGGACATCAATACGGATTGGAACATTTTCCGTGGGAATGTGGGATTTCGTTATCCTTTTCAAGTCCGTAAATGCGTCAGGCATTTGATTTGCTATTCTTTGCAAATGGATAATCTTTTGTACCTCTCTTTCACAAATAGAGGTATGTGGATCAAGATGAGATAATGATGCATTTTTCCACAAAATTTCCCGTTTGGTTTCACCAACTTCTCCCCCTAATTTTGGGAAAAGTGTCTCATCAAATCGACAGTCTGCAAATCGTGCAGTAAACAAGTCGCCTGTCAATGTTTCAAGGTAGCGAATGATGGAGGGCGATTCAAACCCAACATATATTCCTAACCTTCTTTGCGGACCCATTTTGGTGCGGGATGGCGGTGCTATAGGCACATATACTGCGCATCCAAAAATTCTTAAATGGGATATATTGGGTTCATGACCCAAAACCAATTGCAACGGGGAATACTTGTGGTAATTCGTCGGTCTGAGACGAATTAGCATTGCTGCATGTAAGATGGCGTGACCCCATACCGAAGTGGGCAGCCTCGTTCTCATAAGTAATGGCCTTGCAATCAACTGCAGGCGTTTAATTAACGATTCTGCAAGACCGTTTTGAGTGTGAACATGAGCTACAGAATGTTCAACTTTTATCCCGATTGATAAGCAATAATCATTAAATGCTTGGGATGTAAACTCAGCAGCATTATCCAGTCTAATGGACTTGATTGGATTATCTGGAAATTGTGCTCGTAGTCGAATTATTTGTGCCATTAATTTCGCAAACGCAAGGTTGCGTGATGACAACAGGCACACATGAGACCATCTACAAGATGCGTCTATCAAGACCATGAAATACCTAAACGACCCACTAGGTGGGTGAATAGGTCCACAAATGTCCCCTTGTATACGTTCCAGAAACGTGAGTGACTCAGTCCCAACCTTTGTTGGTGATGGCCTGATAATCAGCTTGCCTTGATAACACGAAGTGCAAGGATATTCATTATTCGAAAGAATTTTGAAATTCTTTAACGGATGCCCATATGAGCTTTCTATAATCCGTCTCATCATGACCGATCCTGGGTGTCCCAATCGATCATGCCAAAGTACAAAGGTATTGGAATCAGTAACCCTTTGGTTTACTGTTGAATGTGCCTCAATTGCACTAATTCTTGTCCAATACAGGCCACAAGATAAAGATGGAAATTTCTCAATAACCCTCTTTTGGCCGGAGACATTCTTTGTGATGACGAGATATTCAAGATTATCTTCATCCATTGTCTCAATATGATAGCCATTCCGGCGTACATCTTTAAAACTCAACAAGTTTCTCTTAGACTTGGAGGAGAACATTGCATTCTCTATGATTAACGTCGTGCCTTTGGGCAGAGTTACAATTGCTCTTCCGGAGCCTTCAATCAATTTACTACTTCCAGAGATTGTAGTAACGTTTGCCTTACACATATTTAGTTGAGAGAAATATTTCCTTTCTTTGAGTATTGTATGTGTAGTACATGAATCAACTAGGCAAATACTTTTACAGTTGGACGTTGATCCAAGTTCGCTTTGTGAGATATCCATATTTGCTATCCCATAGTTTGACATACAAAAGAGATACACGAACATAAGAATAAACAAGTTCAATTCGTTTGTGTCACATAATATTTTCAAAATCTGCTGCTAACAGTTGACTAACAAAATCAGATATGTTATCCATAATTGATTACTTTGCAGTTTGAAAATTTCAGTTTAAACATTTTCTTCAAACAATCGATTGTTAAACACAAATAATCGATTGTTGAACATTGACAATCGATTGTTAAACACACACAATCGATTATTTGCTATTTTGAAAAACTTCAGATCACACTGTCTTAAGACAATCGATTGTTATGCATAGACAATCGATTGTTGGCTATTTTGAAAAATTCCAGAGCACACTGTTTTAAGACGATCGATTGTTATGCATGGACAATTGATTGTTGGCTATTTTGAAAAATTCCAGATTACACTGTCTTAACGACAATCGATTGTTAGACAAAGACAATCAATTGTGGATGATTTTTGAAAAATTCCAGATTACACTGTCTCAACGACAATCGATTGTTAGACAAAGACAATCGATTGTTGATCAATTATTTTTCAGTTTTAATGCGAAAATAGTAGATAATCGACTAGTTTTTCAGGCTAGTCGATTACCCCTACTGGAAAATAAAAATTTTATTGATATTTGAGCATATTGAAGATATTCTAAAGAACTACTGCTAACGTTGCATCATGAACTAACTAATACGAGCTAATACTAATGACTATTAGTTTATTCACTAACTAATACAAATAAGTAGAACAAAATCAAATAACTCCATCTTCTTTCATTACGGACCCATCGCCGATTAGGTGGTCTATTTTCCCTTCGGGTTGCTCAGAGAAGTCTGCCACATCCAGGTGGGTGATGTCCTCATTGTCGTCATAGACAAAATTTGTTTCAGGGCCTTTTCTCTTTCGAGATGCTTGATAAAGGTCAACAAAGTGTCTTGGTATACGGCAAGTCTTTGACCAGTGCCCTTTCCCACCGCAACGATAACATATCGTTTCTGAACCATTTGCCTTAGGATCTTCATGACCCCGTTTCTGTTTTCGGCGGTTATCTCTCTTCGGGGGGTGACGGACTTCATTGGAATTTCTTCCTTGTCTACGTCCCTGGATATGACCCCGTTTACGACCATGACCATGGTCCTTTTCATGTTTGGCATAATGAGAGTGCACCTTATCTGCTTCAGGCAGTGGTGTAGACCCAGTGGGTCAATTTTCATGATTTCTCATGAGCAGGTCATTATTTCGCTCAGCCACTAGTAGAAGAGAAATCAGTTCAGAGTACTTTGTAAAGCCTTTCTCTCTGTACTGTTGTTGCAGTACTATATTGGAGGCATGAAACGTTGTAAACGTTTTCTCAAGCATATCATAATCGGAGATATTATCCCCGCATAGCTTCAATTTAGAAGTAATTCTGAACATTGCAGAATTATATTCAGAAACGGACTTAAAGTCCTGGAGCCTCAGATGAGCCCAATCATATCGTGCTTGTGGCAGAGTGACCAACTTCAGGTTGTCATATCTCTCCTTTAAGCCGTTCCACAAGACGAGTGGATCCTTGACGGTGAGATATTCAATCTTCAAACCTTCATCAAGGTGATGGCGCAAGAAAATCAAGGCCTTCGCACATTCTTGGGTGGATGCTTTTTCTCTATCTTTGATGGTGTCTCCGAGACCCATAGCATCTAAGTGGATTTCAGCATCCAACACCCATGTCATATAGTTCTTGCCCGAAATTTCAAGGCCAACGAACTTTCTTTTCGTAATGTCAGACATAATCGAAAATTTAAATTAGGAAGAGGGAAATACCTTAGATTTTTCGAGAATGGTTCTTGAGACGGTAGAGTCTCGTGCTGATAACGTGTTATGAAATAATATAAAAGACAAGAACAATAACTCAAGAACAAGAGCAAATAGAGAGAAGAGTAGAGAGAGTTCTTCTTATTGATACTTAGAGAATGTTAGGAGTGATTTACAATGGTAGAGGGCACCTCTATTTATAGGGAGGAGGATGATTTATCTACCAAGAATAGAACTCTAGAATCTCTCTAATTAAAGACATTCACCTTAAATAGAAGTGTATTTATAACAAAAGTAGGTTTCTTACAAACCAACAAAAGTTATAAATGACTTTTGGTTCAAAAACTAATCCAAGATGTTGTCCAATATTAAACAAAAGTTATAAATGACATTGGCGCGGTGCATGGTGCATCGCAGGGCAAGCCGTGCATGTGCCATTTCACTGATAAGTTTTTCCGCATCCATCTGCACCCGCTTCTACATGGTATAAATACATTAAAATAAGATGTTGATAGGACCTTTGGCCTATTGAGGATGGGAAGAGCATTAGAGGCTTCAAGACACAAGATTTCATCATCTTTCCACCAATTCGATATGGGAGTTTGGATTGTAACATTAGATTGATGTTTTCTTATTCTTTAAATCTATTTATGATGACTTCCTCCATAATTATGGAGTAGTTTACCTTAGGGTTTGATATGAATTGATGGCTTGATCGTTATCTATGCATTTGATTATTATTTCATTGCTTGAATTTGTCAGAAGAGTTTTAACTCTAGTTCTGATTTTATTCGTTATCGTGTTTAATCGGAAGAGGAGTATAATATTAAATATTATTGCAACGCATGCCTTAATTTATTTTGGTACTTCTTGGAAGTAATTGAAAGAGCTTTGTGATCTACTGTTTGAATTAAGATTGATAAATATTCGAGAAGTTTCTCTTAGACCATTCTTACCAATAGATTCTTGCAAGTTTTACTGCACTACACATTAGCTTAGTTGAACGGTTTAGTTTTAATTGAGAGAGGAATCTGAATCTGAATAATAAGATAATAACTTGTTGAATTCGTGAGAATCAATAGAACATTAAGAGTTTTTTAGCAGTGTTAAATCAGAATAACACTGTTGCACCTATCATGTCATGACCATTATTTCTCATACTAATAACCAATCAATTTTGCTAATCTCTAGTTCTTCATGATTAATTGTTATTTGCTTTAATTTTAGTAGTTAATTGTAGTTCATAATCATTCTCAATCAAAGTGTTGATCATCTCGAGTAACGTTTAAGCCAAAAATTACTTGAACATTATTAAAATCCAATTCCTATGGAGATGATAATTAAACTATATTATAGTTTCCCTAGCTGGCTGCATCTTTGCCATGTGATTTGTTTCGCTTTATTTTATAGAAGAAAGAGACCAAATGAGAGTGAAAGGCAAGGGCAAGCGATAGAGAGAGCGAGCATAATTTTCTATTGTGTTTTGCGCTCGTCATAGATACCTTTAGAATTGACTTATTTTCATCTTCCAAATAATAGCTCAAATAATCATAATTCTTTACTTTAAAGGGAGCTACTTTCTTGTGTTTTTCACAAATGCTATGCATGTAAGTCGTGGAGACATCACTAGGATAACAAGTTAATTCACAACAGCTAATAATCTTATAAAAAAACTCATCATACGTAACATATGTACACGTTTTTATTTAGAACCGTCTCTTTACTCTTCGAACGCCAGGTAAAACAAGTAGAGCACATTTCTCATTCACCGTGACAATCAACTCTCGTACTATATAATTAATCATGTTATGATTGTAATACCCAAAGATATCATAAATTTATAAATAATTGGTTTAACAAATCAAGTTTTTTGCAAATATCCAAACAATGTTTCAAACATTCTAAGAGATGTTTAAAATATCTTGAGAATATACTTATGATATTTGAAATATCATAAGAGAATGTTTGAAACATTTTGTTTGGACTTTCAGAATGTTTGAAACAACTACCTACAAATATATCAGTGTTATAAATAGAACTCTAATTAGAGTGAATGTCTATCTTATAGAAGAGTTTTACTTTGAGGCTAACTCATTTCTCTTCCTATAAATAGAGGGGTCTTACCCCATTGTAAATCATCCCAAAGTATCAATAAGAATACTCCTCTCCCTATTGTCTCTATATTGTTCTTGTTCTTGTATTATTGTTCTTGTTCTTATATTATTTCATAACACGTTATCAGCACGAGTCTCTAACCAATTGAAATTTTCGATTGTTTTAACTTTTGTTTGTGATCCGTATTTTGATAGCAGATAATGACTAATGGGAGATTTAGGAGTGTAAGGCATAGAGTGTTGGCAAACAGTATGAAGTCAAGGTTGTCAATGATCTATTTCGGTGGACCGCCTTTTTAGTGCAAATATAGCACCTCTATCTTGTTTAATGGAGGAAGGAGAAGAAAGTTTGTACAAGGAATTTGCATGGGGTGAATATAAGAAATCAGCCTACTTGACAAGAATTTCTATATGGAAAATAGAAAAGATGGTATCATCATAAAGTAATACAACGGGATGGAAACTCAAGAGGTATATTTGATATCACAACATTTATTGGTATACCGTAAAGGTAAGTAATTTAGTTTTCCCTTTTCAAATTCTTGAAATTCTACAATTTGATTTTATATACAAACAAAGACAACAAAGTTTGATTATAACTCTAATGGAGTTTGTAAGAAATTACACTCACATGAAGTGGTAAAATTTCTATGCCTTGCCATGATCAAATTCATGTATGATTGTGGGCAAAGAATTACAAAATCCGTCCAATTGAATTTGCTCCATTCCCTTTAGAGAATGTGGTAGCAGTATGTGATAAGTCTGAAAGAAGACAAAATTATTACCGTGAAGGTATAAATGGATGTGGACGTGGCAATAGACGAAATTATAATCGTCATTATTGTGGTAATGAGAACAATAAGGATTCTCAAAATAATCTTTCACTTTATGAAAGTAATATTTGACATGAGATTGTGTATAGCACATACAGATGATTATGATCCATTCGCTGAAGTGAATGTGATAATTGTAATAGAGCCCGTAAGTATGAACACGCTCTTGATGTAATTTTTTTTCATGTCTGACATTATAAAAGGAAAGTTCGTTACCCTTGAAATTTCGGGCAAGAACTATATGACATGGTGTTGGATACTGAAATCCATTTGGATGCAATGGGTCCTGGAGACGCCATTAAAGACAGAAATAATGCATCCACCCAAGACTATGCTGAGGCCTTGTTTTTCTTGCGCCATCACCTTGATGAAGGTTTGAAGCTGTGCTAAGGCCTTGATTTACTTGCGCCATCACCTTGATGAAGGTTTGAAAATTGAATATATCACAGTCAAATATCCACCTATCTTATGGAATGGCTTAAAGGAGAGATATGACAACCTGAAGTTAGTCACTATGCCACAAGCACGATATGATGAGAATCCAAAAGCAAATAGTTCATAAAACTATATGTTATCGTTGCGGTGGAAAAGGGCACTGGGCGAAAATTTGCCGTGTACCAAGACATTTGGTTGAGCCTTGTCAAGTATCTCTAAAGAGTAATTGCCCTGAAACAAATTTTGTCTCTGACGACAATTTTGACATCGCCCACTTGGATGTGGCAGACTTCTTTGAGCACCCTGAGGAGAAAATTGACCACCTAAATTGTGATGGATCTATGATGAAGGAAGATGGAATTGTTTGATTTTATTTCACTTATTTGTAATAGTTAGTGAATAAACTAATAGTCATTAGTATCAGCTCGTATTAGTTAGTTTATGATAGAATGTTAGTATTAGTTCTTTAGAATGTTTCAATATGCTTAAATTTCGAAGAAATTTTTATTTTCCAGCAAAGTTAGTCGATTAACTAATAAGTTAGTCGACTATCTAATATTTCGTATTAAAAACTGGAATTTCCGCAAGCTAAGATATTCGAATATCTAATTTAGTTATTCGAATAACTTGATGACTGTTTACTAAGTTATTCGACTATCAACTTAGTTATTCGACTATCTAATATTTCGCATTAAAACTGGACTTTTCCGCAAGGCATGATAGTCGACTATCTGATTTAGTTAGTCGAATAACCTCAGCAGATTTTGAAAATATTGTTTAAATATGAAGCAAACAGATTTGTATATTCTCATGTTCATATATTTTCTTTTGTATGTCAAACCATGGGAATTAAATTGATTGAAGGCTCCTGGAGAGCAACTATAACTCTGCCTAAAGGAACAATATTTTAGAGAATGCAATGTTCTCCTCCAAGTCTAAGAGGAACTTGTTGAGTTTTAATGATATCAGTCAAAATGTTCTCCTCCAAGTCTAAAAGGAACTTGTTGAGTTTTAGAGATATCATTCAAAATGGATATCAGATTGAGACAATACATGAGTATAATCTTGAATACCTCATGAAAACGAGGCTGCCAATTTCGGTTTGGGGTCACGCCATTTTTCATGCAGCAATGCTAGTTCGTCGGCTGCCTACTTCGGTTTGGGGTCACGCCATTTTGCATGCAGCAATGCTAGTTCGTATCTGACTGACGAATTGTTACAAATATTCCTCGTTGCAATTAGTTTTGGGTCATGAACCTAATATATCCCATTTAAGAATTATTAGATGCGCAGTAAATGTGCCTGTAGCACCGCCATACCGCACCAAAATGGGTCCGCAAAGAAGGTTAGGAATATATGTTGAGTTTGAATCGTCCTCCATTATTCGCTACCTCGAAACATTGACAGGGGATTTGTACACTGCACGATTTGCAGACTGTCAATTTGATGAGACACTTTTCCCAAAATTAAGGGGAGAAGTTGGTGAAACCAAACGAGAAATTTTGTGGAAAAATGCATCATTATCTCATCTTGATCCACATACCTCCATTTGTGAAAATGAGGTGCAAAAGATTATCCATTTGCAAAGAATAACAAATCAAATTCCAGACGCATTTACAGATTTGAAAAGGATAACAAAATCACATATCCCCGCAGTGAATGTGACAACATCTGATTCACGAATACATATTCATTATTGGAAGAATATGGACATGAAATTGGTATAGAATATACCACACTCACCCCTAGAAGGAGGTTTGAGATGATACCACACTCACCCCTAGAAGGAGGTTTGAGATGATATAGGGCATGAATGATCGTTGGTCACGTACCTATTGTGCGCCAAAGTATTTTGGAAATATGACTATTAAAGGACAACGATAATGCAAGAAACATATCTTGCATATAAGTTTGACATGACCATAATGGTATAACTTTCTCTTTAAGAAAGATATTCACCACATGGATGTTGATGAATTTGTGGTAGTACAAAATTAATTGAGAGCTCTAGAAGAGCCAATTATTACTATGTTGGAGTAACACAATTGAGTATTGTGTTGTAGTAAGTCTCAAAGAAACTTATTCAGTTTCCAAAGTACATGCGAAAGCGCTGATTATATTGAGACTATAAATAAAGGAAAGATTTGATATCTTCTATTACTACAACTTGTAGCGGGATAATTTGTATATGAAAAGCTACCCGCTTTATTCTCCAGTTTGTACTACACAAACAAAAGAATGCCACAATAAAGTGGATATCTATTGGTATAAAAACCCATGTCATAATAAACCTGAAGTTTATTGATAAATGCACATGTCATGGTGTAAATTTGAAGTTTACCAATATTGATAATTTATTCAATTGGCATTCGGGTTAGCCATCTCATTTTAAGTATGATGTGCAATAATACAGAATTCACATGGGTGAATATTAAAGAACTAGAAAGTTCTTTACGAATTCTCTTATATCACTTGTTCTCACTAATGAACTGACCAACTAAATAGTTCGGGTTGAAGCCCATAAATTCTGGAAATATCAAAGGTGAATATGGGCCCATTCACCTGCCATTTATACCACATATGATGCATCTATGAAATGGTTACATGCGCGATTGTTATTAACCCGCAGCCTGGCCGGTGCTTGCGAGGTAAATTGCTCAGTAATCTAATTTTGAGCATAATTTCCAGATTTTCTACTCAAGATAGTTCATCTTGATAAGTTGGTTTATATCAAAGTTGGTTTAGCAAGATAATTATTGAGTGCCTCCACTTAATAGCTAAACTGTTTCTTATGAGAACAAAGTTATATATATCAGTTTGATATACGTTGTATACGAGAGTATATTATATTCTCCCCTCACAAATGGTTCAGGGTCAGGAACCAAATAATCTCATCTTATTATTATTAATGTGCTGTGTATATTGACATGATAATGCACAAAGATGATTTCCCAGAGTTGAGAAAACAAGTTAGCTTTTCTAACATGAGGGGGAGACATGATAAACACTTGAGAAAAGGTTACATGAGATGAGTTATCATTTGTATATATAGATCCTCGAATATCATGATATGAACCTGAAGTTCATAAAAAGGATTCAATTGCAACATATTGCAAAGCATGCCATGCGCATTTGCTGACCCAAAGAAAGTAACTATATTCTCACTGCAAATGCTCATATTAAGTCCTAGAAGGATAAAGTCTTGGATACGCTTGAAGCGTATAGACAAATCGGTTTCAAAAGGAACTTCTTAATAAAGAAGATGAGCAAATGATCAAAGTGATCATAATAAGGAGGCAAGTGATCCAGAAGATCACATGACATAACACTTCATAAAATCTCATGAGAGATTCAAGTACCTGAATACATGAATGAAGAGATCTCCATGTTATGTCTTTATGAAAATTTACTGGAACCGATATAAAATATTCGTCGACGACATCTATGATAGTGCTAAATATCGATGAGGATCTTATGTTTGTCGAATACAAACAAAATATTGGCCAAATGGAAGAGATACAATTCAAGTAGAATTGATTCCATATGAAAGACATGTAGTTTTGGACATGTAGTTCAAATACATGAAAGTATAAAGTCAATGGTATGTGTAATCAGTTTACGATATCTTATTTGTTTAGCATGACATGAAAACTTGATATGCATCTAAAGTCTATTATATGGCTTATATGACTTAACTTATATGTCAATCCATGAAAGATTGAAGTTGCTTGAAGCATATACAATTCTTGGTCCTGAAGTACTACATCCTAAGTGCAATTTGTGTACATATGTATCTTGCTATAACTATAAGCATGATGGCATCGAGAATACCTCTATGGAGATATTGAAGAGTCATTTCACGGCATTATATGAAGATGTTCATATCTATCAAGAATGATAATTTCAAGGTGCGGAATATTTATTCAAGTCAATATGGTTGATTTATTTATCAAATCTCTACCAAAGATCGTTTTGAAGATGGTGCACAAGATTGGAATTCAAATGCTCAAGGATGTGAATTGGTGCTCTTTTCAGGGGGAGTTAATGCGCGTTGCACTCTTTTTCCCTTACAAGGTTTTGTCCCACTGGGTTTTCCTTGCAAGGTTTTTAACGAGGCAACCAATAGGCGCATATTCAAACATGTGTACTCTTTTTCCTTTTCTTTAAATTTTTTCCCATTGGGTTTTGTTTTAGTTAAGGTTTTAACGAGGCACATTATTGAATAGACATTCAAGGGGGAGTGTTATAAATAGAACTCTAATTAGAGTGAATGTCTATCTTATAGAAGAGTTTTACTTTGAGGCTAACTCATTTATCTTCCTATAAATAGAGGGGTCTTACCCCATTGTAAATCATTCCAAAGTATCAATAAGAATACTCCTCTCCCTATTCTCTCTATATTGTTCTTGTTCTTGTATTATTGTTCTTGTTCTTATATTATTTCATAACAATCAGAATATTTTAAACATGTCACATGATGTTTAAGAAATTGCAGATAACTTGCAATATCTACAGACGAAAAAATAAGCTTAAACACTAATCTTTACTAACCAACAGTGACTAATAGACTGAACATCTTCCTTGATGTGATGCACAAAATCAATTTAGCAAATTACGGACTAATGTTTATCAATGGTGCAAGGGTTAATCTCCAATTGTTTGTGTTCTTACTTCACTAATCTTTTTTTAATGAAGAACAAGAACTTCAAAGAAGAAGATCTATGGGAAAATAATGTTGGGGTTGAAGAAAGAAGAACAAGAAGAAGAATGGGGCTGAGAGCGGGAATGGGGATGGTTTTCTTTTTATTTTTAGGGGGTGGAGCCCAGTTGGGGGCTGTGGGCTAGATTTTTATTTTTTAGAGAGGGCTGGGATCCATTTAAGGTATTTGTGATAATTCTAAAAGTTTAGGGTTCTTTTTAAACTTATTTTTAAATAATAAACATTAATAACAAAAGTGTCTATTTCACAACAATCTTGACACTTTCGTCTCAAAGATTGAGTTAAGTATTCAAAAGTTCCAAATATTTAGATCCCCCGAGCAACAGGGCTCTCCATAATGGCCTACCAAATCTGTCCCAACTACTCTTTATTTTGTTGTACAAGAGCTTTTTGGAAAAAATTCAAATATCTAGCTTGAAATCAATTAACTGCAGGTTTATTGTTTGTCTAAAATTTCAGTAGGCCTATTGTCGTCTAAAATTATGATCTGCCTCCTCAACTGTGTGTCAATGGAAAGGCAAAGATATTTGTTTAAATTCAGACAAGAGGGGTTGCTCTTGTGAGTTCGAGTCTCCCCAAGTACAAGGTGGGAAGTTCTTGGAGGGAAGAATGCCGGGGGTCTATTTGGAAACAGCCTCTTTACCCAAGTGTAGGGGTAAGGTCTGCGTACATATTACCCTCCCCAGAGACCACTAAGTGAGATTATACTGGATTGTTGTTATAAATTCAACAAATATATGGAAGCAAGTCATGTTGTCTTGTTCTATATCGCGAATAGGGATATCTGTAACCAAAACAATTAGTCTGACTTATATTTGCTTCCGAATTGGGTGATAATTTTAAGCAAAGTTGGATAAATAACTGTTTTAAAGTGTTTTTACTCGGTTACACAGCAAAGGATCAATGTGTAGCACATATCTCGCCCTCACTGGGACTGTCGTGAATGTGCTCAACATGCCACAACCATTGCTTTTGACTCCTTGTTTGCATAAACTCAACTCCAATACTTTGATTCCTTTTTGCAATTATAAACTCCATCAAGTCCATGCAAATTATCCTTTTGGAACTGATGCAACAAACTACATAATCTCCTAGTGAAGCAAACATATATATATATATATATATATATATATCCACGCTTGAACTATCAACTGTAAAAAACAGAATATCATAACAAGAATAAGGATGTGAAAAGAAGAATAAATCTGTTATTTATTGTTTCGCACCATAGGAAACAATTGTTTGTCTATAAAAAGGAAATTATAGATTTTGTTCTTACAACTTTTTTTGTACTAATCTCATTATTCATTTACAGCTTCTGAGTTGATCTTTCTTCCTCCTTTAGTCTTGCCTTCAAACTACAACTTGAGCTGCAGCTAGCCTAGCAATGGGCACCCTGTTTAAGCACATGCATTAAACAAAAACCATTAGCGGATCGCCAATTAATATAGTCTTACATACACTATATTTTCGATAAGTTTTTGGAAAAGTTACGCCGAGATTCTAGAAATCAGCAAAATATGGTTTCAGCAAAGGTTACCTGGATGGAGAGCAAGAAACATAGTCCAATCCAGCCTCTGCGAAAAAACCAACTGAAGAGGGATCCCCGCCATGTTCTCCACAAATTCCAACCTGTTATATCTCAAGATTTTAATCAATGAACAAAGAGAAGCCTTACACTTTGAACTAAAAATTAAGAATGCAGTAACCCAAAGGGACAAACAACTGATAATGACAAGGAGAATGATCCAACAAGACCAACAAGTTAAAAGGGAACTTGAGAAAACTAAAGGTTTCCTTTAGGGAATCACCTTATTCAAGAGTTTGACTTCTATACACTAACAGCTAAACCATAATTTAAAAGATAACTTCAGGTAACTGTCCACAAAATGGAACTAGCTTCTCTGAGATTAAATTATAGTTGTATATGAGTTAGATCGCTTATTCAATTCGTCCAAAATCACAACCGACCAAGTTTGGCCGTGCTGCACGACCTCTTTCAGCAGCCATCTTGATGAGTTGGCCAACACCCTTTTGATCAAGAACCTGAATGGCATTAAATCTTCAAGTTTCAACATGCTCGTTTCCAATTTTTTGCATATCACACAGAGAGTAGTTTGAGATATGACAAGCTAACCTCGAATGGATCATGTTGGAGGATGCCTTTAGATAGATATATTGGAAGAAACTTGCCTACATCATCTCTACTATACCCGAACGTCATTTGCGTGAGTTCATTGGTCCCAAAGGAGAAGAACTCTGCTTCTTTAGCAATCTATAACCAGTTTACAGAAAACACGGAGCATAAGCAAAGCAATATAGCAAAGTGGAAGCTTTTCTAGAGTAGAAGTTAGAGTTTTCATGCTTGTCGCTTGTGTAGCATTGGGATCGAAATATATCATTGAAGAGATTAGCAAGTTGATAATCTTTAATCACTAGTAAAATAATATGAAAAAAATACCTCGTCTGCAATCAAAGCAGCTCTAGGAATCTCTATCATGGTGCCCACCTTATAATTCAACGAGGTACCCGTCTCTGAGAAAACCTAATTGGCAACATGACGGATTAAACCGACTTGATGACCTAATTCCTGTCAATTAAAAATGCAACTATCACTTGAAATTCATCTCTGAAGAGTTGGTCTAACGAAAACAAAGGCAAAAATCGACTATTACAAAATAACCGATTCAACCCTTTTTTATACACTTCATAATATGAAACGGCAATGATGTCCCTTTACCCTTGATACAACGCTATATTCAAGATGTAAGAGTAGAGAAAAATTTCTTATAAACGTCAGAAAGACATACTTGAGGTGTTCCAACTAGGGGAACCATTATCTCTGGAAAGACTGAAATGCCCTGGTTGCTCATAGCTATAGCAGCTTGAAAGATTGCACGAGCCTGCATTTCTGTCAGCTCAGGGTAGGATATACCTAGCCTGTTGAACAGAAAAAACAAACATCGCTATATGAGAGAAATAAGTTTGCTATATACAGTTTTCAGACACAATACAGGTCCACCAGAAAACTGCTAGCGGAACATTATAAATAAATTGGTTCTGGATTTTGAGCATAAAACAGGTACTGCATTGCCTAACTCAGAATTTGATCGTGGAATTTGTGAGATAACACATCCCCCTCCCCCTCCCCCTCCCCCTCTAATTTGGAAACTAACCATAATCTCCTTACCTTTAGACAACATCCTCAATCGTTCCGAAAAATTAAAATAATGCAGTAAAATAGATCAATTGATTGTGACACGAAAAGATCAGACCTGCAGCCTCGAAATCCGAGCATGGGATTGACTTCTGATAATTTCTCAATCCTAGAATAGACATCTTCCTCGCGCATGCCTATATCTGTTGTTAGTTCATTGACAATCTCTTCTAAGTTCCCTTCTGGCAAAAATTCATGAAGTGGTGGGTCTAACAGTCGCATTGTCACCGGAAAACCTGAAAAGATAGAAAACTTGGAACATCTGACATACTCTCTTCGGAAGTTTTATGTCAACTAGGAAATCTGGACAGCCATTCCACTAGCTCAAACTGAATTCTAATTATGATTGTATTTTCATGAATACAGAAATGCACTTTTATCTAGCAAGGTAGTGGAATGCAAAATCTGGACACTATTGAAGTTACCATCCATTGCACGGAAAATGCCCTCAAAGTCGGATCGTTGATAAGGCAACAATGACTCTAGTGCCTCCTTCCTCTGCTCAGGAGTAACTGCCATTATCATCCTTCTTACAGCTTTTAGCCTTTCGTCTGATGCAAAAAACTGAAAAGAGAGATATACATCAGCTCACCGCAAAGATAAATAAACGAATTTCACAATAAAAGATATGGCACTTCTCTTGAGACATACTGACTATTATTCCCCTTCATTAAAATACGCAAGAAAACTGGAAATCGCCCGAAGAGTGGCAGTGTAGATTGCAAAAGAATACAACAAGTTAGTACCATGTGCTCTGTCCTACATAGACCAATACCTTGAGCGCCATTATTCCTTGCTGTTAGTGCATCTTCTGGTGTGTCAGCATTTGCCATAACCTAATCCATTGGCAATATATTCATGATCAATTAAAAGTATATCAGCGAAGTAACTTATGAAGCATAATACTACTGCATATCCTGCGGCACCTTGATGCGTCTTATCTTATCAGCCCAAGACATGAAGATCTCCAAATTGCCAGTCATAGCTGGAGGCGCGAGTGGTTGTTTGCCCAAGATTACTTCACCTGTTGATCCGTTCAGTGAAAGCCACTCTCCTTCATGAATCATTTTGTCTCCAATGATGACAACCTGCATTAAACTGGTCAAATGAATTCTTCCAAGTTCTTTGATGCCAACTTATGTTCATTTTCGGTAGCTTTAGCCGTACCTTGTCTGACTCATTAACACGAATATCAGCACACCCAGACACACAACATTTACCCCAGACACGGGCTACAACAGCTGCATGAGATGTCATACCACCTCGTGCGGTTAAGATGCCAGCGGCAGCATGCATGCCTCCGACATCCTCTGGACTTGTTTCAGTTCTCACCTTTATATGCCATAAGGGAAAGTTCAATTTCAAGAACGAAGAAACTGTTAATTGCACAAGGCAAGAACGTTGTGAATGTTGTTTCCAATAAGTCCAACTTCATTAAGTCAATAAGCTGAAACACTGATGTTGTATCGATAAATGGTTGATAATATCAATAAACAATGTCTTAGTTTGAGTTACCTCCCTACAGACACTCCCCTCCCGTTCCACAGGACAATATAAAAGAAAATAAATCATGGATAATTCATATAAACAAAGATAATACAGGGCAAGGTGAGGAAATACCAAAATAGCACTCTTCCCTTGTGCATGCCATGCTTCAGCATCTTCAGCACAGAACACAACCTGTCCCACTGCTGCCCCAGGAGAGGCAGGAAGGCCAGTGGCAATCACCTTATCTTTATAAGCCGATGGATTTTCAAACTATGACAAACAAAAGAAGAAAATAAGTATTTATCTTTATATTTACAATAAATTGATAAGCATAATGCATCATCTGAAAAGTTCAAGTGAAGTAGTTCTTGTTGCCTATCCGGAAATGATTATCCAGCAAATCCCTTTTGATGTACAGTCAGAGTGGGTGATTAAAATAATACCCTAAGTGCAGAATATTACCTTACATCGGAGCTACTAACTGATACATTCTACAGTTGACTATTTTCTAAAAGCAAAAAAGAGTTATTTCATTAGTGCAACATCACACTCCATGCAAGATTTATCAACATATCCGGACCTGGGGGTGAAGAAGTTGTCTAGATGCTGTGGCTCCACCATCTTTATAGCTGTACGCTTGTCAACAAGTCCCTCATTCACCATGTCAACTGCTATCTTTACAGCTCCTTGACCCGTACGCTTCCCTGTTCGGCATTGTAACATCCACAGTCTATTTTCTTGAACAGTGAATTCGATATCCTTCCATTCGCCCCCAAAAAGAAAAAGAAAAGAGAAAAGATTCGTAATAATGTTCTGATTTTTCTATTTAGTGGAGATGTATAGATTATTCAGAATCTGAAAATAGAAAGGTAAAACAACTAAGCAAGAATATGCTGTAATCAAATATAAAACCAGAGGTTTACCATCATATCTTTATAATGCCGCTCCAAAATCTCACAGTTCTCAACAAGCTCCTTGTATGCTTCAGGCATACACTCCTTCATTGTGTCCAAGTCCTGAGGCGTTCTAATTCCAGCGACAACATCCTCTCCCTGATTAATGCTGTCTTTATCAGCTTTTTTGACAAAAATATGAGACGTTCTTAAAACTTCAAATGCGCCATAAAATGAACTAAAATAGCTTAATTTTAGACCTGAGCATTGACTAGAAACTCCCCATAGAGCTTCTTCTCGCCGGTGCTTGGATTCCTAGTGAAGAGGACACCTGTTCCTGAAGTGTTACCCATGTTCCCGAACACCATGCACTGAATGTTTACTACAGTTCCTTTTAGTCCTGTTATCTGGTTAATGCTTCGATATTTGATGGCTCTTGGACTGTCCCAAGAATCAAAAACTGCTCTGATCGCCAACTCCAACTGTTTTTTGGGATCTGTATACAGAATCATAACCCACAAAATTTACTCTCATGATCAAATAGATGACAGAGCAGGCCTTTTGCGACCCCTTTAGGATGCAGGCCATCGCTGGAAGATGGTTGTGGTTTACAATACCTGAAGGAAACTTTTCACCCTTAGCTTCAACATGAACATTTTTGTACTGTTCCACAAGCTGTTTAAGATCAGATGCTGTTAGCTCGGTATCAAGCTTCACTCCTTTGGTGTCCTTCAATTTCTCTAACTTCTCCGAAAATAATGAATGTGGAATACCCATTACCTTCAATCAAACAGAGCAATGTGAGAGCCATAGGAGATAAAATCTACAAAGAGAATTTGACCAACGGACAGTTTCCCTTTCAAGAAATGTTGGAAAATTTGAAAAAGAAGGACGTTGATACACGACTTGAAAAAATTAGAAAAGGACAAGACGTCGATGAGAATACTCACCACATCTCCAAACATGTCAAGAAACCGTCTGTACGAGTCATAAGCAAACCTCTCTCCACTTTTGGCAGCCAAACCAGTAACGACTTCATCATTGAGTCCAAGGTTCAAGACCGTATCCATCATCCCAGGCATAGAAATCTATAAGTAGATGAAGCAAAAATTAGGAGAGGAATAAATAGAAATAAAGTAAAATGCATACAAGATACACCTAGTTAAATGGACTAACATGCATAATGTCTAGCCCTGAACTAATCTTCATTCTCAACTTGTCCAATTAGAAAGACAAAAGCTTATGTACAACCAATCAAGAGAATTTTTTTATTGCTTTTACTTAGAAGGAAGATTATCCACAAAAAGATGTCTATAGAGTCACTTAACAAAACAAGCAACTATTGAGCACTCAAAATATACATCACAATTTTTATATTCAATAAACAAGATCAAGGATTTTTGATTCAATAATATGAATATCACAAAATGTAGATTATAGGTGTACTGTTATAGAAGCAACAACAACAACAATAACAAACCCAGTGAATTCCCACAAGTGGAGTCTGTGAAGAGTAATATGTACGCAGACTTACCCCTATATAGACCCTCAGCTAAGAAATGATGAAAAGAAGTAAAGGCAACAAGTAATAACAACAAGAAGATAAAAAAGAGAAGACCGAAGCATAGTGTTATAGAAGCCATGCTCCTAAATAGAATTTCTTATAAAGAGTCACATATAAGCAAGGGCTATGGATGAAGACATAAGATTACACGAATACACAAAAGAGACTTACAGCTGCACCAGACCGAACAGAGAGAAGGAGGGGCTTGGAGGGGTTCCCAAGGAAAGCTCCCATGTTTTTCTCCACAGTCTCTAAACCTTCTAGTATCTCCTCCCACAGTCCTTGTGAAAGTTTTTTGCCATTCTGATACTCCTGGCATGCTTCTGTCGATATAGTAAGGCCGGGGGGCACGGATAATGCAATGCCTGCCATTTCGGCAAGGTTTGCACCTTTACCTCCCAACTACAATACATATACATATGTGCATAATAAGCTTAAGCTTCAAACTTCCAAAATATAAAGAGTTTTAAGTTTTATACACTGACAATTTAAATTAGTTCAACTAAAAAGTAACTGCACATAACTGCCGAAATTAGTGAAATTAGAAACCTTAAGGCAGACTGCAATAGATTAAATTAGACGGATATTGTAAACTAAAAATTATGTTGTTAGTATATAAAAAGGCAGCTTGGTGCACTAAACAACTCGTGTTACCCAAAGGGCTGTAACGTAGGCAGCTCATTTGAAGGTAAGCATCAGCTACACAACTCGTACCAGTGACTTATAGGTAACATGTACTGTTGCTCCAAATAAAAAAGCAGTAATCTAGAAGTGTGCCAAATTCATAGCCTATGCAGTTAACCTCAAACTTGTGATTTATACCGACATCAGTAATTTGAATGATGAAAGTTGAACAATTACATTTTCTTAGCTGAAGGATGAGGAAATAAAAAAGCAAAAAAGAATCTTTGGCTAAAATTTAGTGCAAACAAATTATAAAGGTAAGTGAATAGTGAAATGGAAAATAACATACCAAGGACTTCATGCCCTTGTTTCCTTTGCTCTTTCCTTTTCCAACTTACAAAAGTATAAAAGCTACGTAAAACATTTTTGGATGTATAAAATTCAGCAAAATGTAGCTGCATGTTTACTCTTGAGGAAAAATTAGGCAGATATGTGCAAGTGTAGAATTCAAAGAACAATTTTGTCTCCTAACTCAGTAGGAGTAGCGAGTGATCAGTCCCAGTGAATGAACGAACTTATATATAGACACGTGTAGGCAAATGTAGGTGTCAGTTTTAAGCTTCCAAATGACAGATTCAACCTCAAAACACGAGCAAGTGTAACATCTTAGTTTGAAATTCAAATTTTTACTTAGTTTTTGTTCTGTTTCACCAAAGTCTGAGGTTTATCCTCAACTATAGCCATTTTAACAGGTCTTTCCTTGGTTGGGTAAAGAGATCCCACTTCCTAAAATCCAGAATTATTAAATCATTGCTTGATTTGTAAATTTTTATTTCATAAAAAGTAACACTCACTCGGGTTTTTTTCATCCAAAATAGTTCGACTCCAAATATTTATGTTTTAAAAAATTTAAGATATATTCTTTGTCTCCAATTTCACCTTTATTTCTCCTTGAAGGCCTATAATTATTAGTTAGACTTATTTAAGATATATTCTTTATCTCCAATTTCACCTTTATTTCTCCTTAAAGGCATATATGACATATTTAAGAAAGAAATAAAGGTATTTAATCGAATATTCTTTAACGGATAATGTAATTAAATAATATTTTTAATGAATATGTCAAAACCTTCGACGAAAATATAAAGGGCGTGATAGTGTACTACTGTTGTAATCCCTGCATATGCAGAAATCTCTATATTACTAGGCACAGTAATAAAATGTTGAATAGAAATATGATTATTAGTATTACATGGCTTAAAACTAAACAACTAAAATGACAAACCCAAATCTCATACAATAAACGAACTTATGTTTTGTCTAAAAATATTTTGAAATTGACCAACAATAATATTTACTTCTTATATCAAGCCTAATAGAGTTGAACATGCTATAATGAGTTTAATTATATTGATCGTTTAATCAATTATTTATACTGACAATATATATAGCTTTAATTAATTTTAGTATATTAAAATAAAAATATAACAATGATCATTTCCCAGTGGTTATGGGGCTCCATCAAGGATCGGCGCTTAGCCCTCTCTTGTTTGCCTTGGTGATGGATGCTCTAACCCGTCATATTCAAGGGAATGTGCCTTGGTGTATGCTATTTGCTGATGGCATAGTCTTGTTAGACGAGACGAGGATCGGTGTTAATGAGAGGTTAGAGATATGGAGACATACTCTCGAGCCTAAGGTGTTTCAAAATAAGCAGATCTAAGACAGAATACCTGGAGTGCAAGTTTAGCGCCGAGCCGAGCGAAGTAGGCAGAGACGTGATGATTGGATCTCAGGTCATCACCAAGAGGGATAGTGTCAGATATCTTGGGTCGGTGATTCAGGGGGACGGAGAGATTGACGGGGACGTCACTCATCGTATAGGAGCGGGGTAGTCAAAGTGGAGGCTTGCATCAGGAGTCCTGTGTGACAAGAAAGTTCCACAGAAACTCAAGGAGAAATTTTATAGAGCTGTGGTTAGACCTGCCATGTTGTATGGGGCAGAGTCTTGGCCAATGAAGAACTCTCATGTTCAGAGAATGAAGGTTGCGGAGATGGGGATGCTCAGGTGGATATGCGGGCTCACCAGGTTAGATAAGATTAAGAATGAAGTTATTCGAGCCGAGAGTTGATTGGAAACAGCCTCTCTGCCCTTTCGGGTAGAGATAAGGCCTGTCTACATATTACCCTCCCCAGACCCCACTTTGTGGGACTATACTAGGTAGTTGTTGTTGTTGTTTGTAAAATAAACATATAACAAATATAATCCCAGCATCAGTAATCACTGCATCAATTTTTGCTCTAGTAATCCCTTCATTTATTCTCTAAATCTAACTACCCTTAAGAAACATCATTTAAAAAGGCAAGTCAGTACAATTTTCGTAGTTGAAGTGGGATCTGAAACAGGACTCAGAATTGCGTGAGGTGGAATAGAGCCAATATTTTGCTTTCTGGATTTGAAAACCCATTTGCAGCTTCTTGACTGCATCTAATTACTTTACCTCGATTACTACACCAATTCACATGTATGTTCTTTGCTTGAAACAACTGAATCTGCTCTTCTGTTTGACTAATTTTCTCATGTACATATCACCAAAACATGCATACCTCTGTTGTGATTGAGTTTGAGAAGAGCTGAAACTTCAAAAATATTCAGTTATTTCTGAAATCAACAGAAAAAATGGTGGTTGGGCTATATACAGGACTAATAGTACATCAAAATATGAATGAATTAATTAATAGCAAAAGAGAGAACATTATTAGAATGGCATGATAAATAATGGCGTTAGTCTTTTTGCAAGATGGTTAACTGTGACTTTCACTAATTGGGAGGGAAAAACATTTGTGATATAATAGTGAATTCCCAAAGTTGCCCTTCTTCAATCAGTATCAAATAATGTATTTATATTTAAGAAATTCATTAAATATATATACGAGTTAAATTTAATATTAAGTTATTAATATTTAAAGCTATTGTTCTAAAATTTAGAACGTATAAAGTCAAAATTTTAATTTTGCATCTCTCCCCCATACCCCTCCAATACACCACGCAAGTTGAGTTGGTTATGTATGGGCCAATTCATGGCATGGCACGCATATCAACTCGACTAATATTATGAAATAAATCCTAGCAAAAATGAAAAATTGAGACCAACCAAACCCAAAATGTGTTCTGAAACAAATGGGACCCCATCCACACTTGTTGGAACATAGTTTTCGACGAAAGAATTTTTGCCACGTGGCATTTCTCCTAACACGCATAAAAAAAGTAAAATGAAAAAGAAGTTTGTTTCTCCATATCTACTAGTTTTCCTTCTTTGCCATTGGGGTCTCCAGAGAGTGAGGAAGATTCTTTACATAATATAGCACCTTTTTTAATTTTTATTTTAAAATTCAACAGTTCAATAAGAGATGGGGTAAAAAGGTCATGCGAATAAAAATATTGGGAAGAATTTCAAGAACCACTATAAATTTGAAGCTAAAAATTATTGAGCCACTAGATAGAGAGATAGTATATACTTTACCATCTTTGTCAAGACCTTTCTAGAAAAGGAGGTCTAAATGCCTTTCAATCTAAAAAGGAAAATCTCTTTCTGAGTTTCTCCTTTTTTATTGTTTAATTTACCTTTCAAGCATTTGGTTCAAAAATCATAAATATTCATAATTCTTGACTGCAACTTGTCTCAACCACAATACATAACTATGAAAATAGAATTTTTTGCCAGTTATCTCTTTTTGTGTAAGTTGTTTAGTAAATTACTCTAGTTTTATTTCTCTTGTAATTGATGGACACGTTAAATCATGATCTAACAGTTTTTTTAGCAATCTAAAAATATTATGAGAGACGTTAGACTACTACCTAAAATTTGGCAAAAGATGTTAATATTACACCACAATCTAATATCTTATGGGAAAACCAAAACTTATATGAGTATACATGAAATATAAATCTAATGTTGTTCGGAAGGAGTAATTTCCAAGAGCACTATATTTGTATTTTGCACAATTTCTTAAAACAGGGACAAAATCTTATAGTAGCTTCAAAAGATGACATTTGCGTGAATGCACCATTTACATGAAAAAGGGGTGATTGACAAGAATTGTCCCATAAGGAGTTGGTCTTTACATTGTGTACCATAAAATACAACGAATAATTAAATTTGATTTATGATTTTAAAAATATGTAATTTAGTTCAATACTAATTAATAATCAAGAAATCTGAAGTAGGAAAGCAAAAGTCAAGTGAATCAAACCAATATTACTTGACAATAGTGACCTCGAGACACGCTAAGAGCAATAAAGTAAGAAAATTAAAGTAAGAATAGTAAAGCTAAAGAACAGTATTGATGAACAGTAGGCGAAAAGGTAAAGAGTATATTCATTGATCAGTGATGAGAAAATATTATAAATGATCGAGGTCCCTTTTATATAACAGGGGAACCCTAAATAAGGATATTTCTATTTACAGTAAGAAATATTCTTGGTACAACTGTCTAACCTCCTAATACAGAATCATACAATTCTATTCCGGAATTTGTTCCATGACTTTGGGGATATGGCAGGAATCTAGCTTGCTCTGGTACAAATTCATAATAGTACTTTTTCGAGGTCGGGCATACTCGGGCCTGCTATTCCTCGTACTCCTATCCCCGGGCATTGCACTTTGTATTCGAGCTTGATTTTGATCCACCGGTCTCCAATCCCGACCTCACCCGAACTCGATGACGAACCCTCGTGCCTATAAATCAGCGGCATACGATTTTGATCGTATATACATAGTCCCCGCGTTTCTTAGAATAAAGTGATAAGAATTGATTTGATCCTCGCTTTCTCAAAGTCTTTAATGATGACGTCCTCCGCGTGACACGGGCATTCGAAGTGACTGAAACGTCTCATCGGTCCACTTCCCCAAAATATTAAATGCACGCCGGAATTGGTCGGCTACTAGCGCCGCCGAACCGTTGTTGCCTTTCTATAAATATGAGGCTATTCCTTTGAGCAAAAGAACTTTGTTCTTTCTTTACATCTTTCTCCTCCTCATCTTTTTCTCTGAATCGCATGTTTCCATCGCCTCTTTAAGTACCCGAAAACGCCAACTTCTTATAAAAAGCACCACATTATGATACAATATGTATTCTTTAGCTTAAAATCATGTTTAAAGTATCTAAAATGATCCCCAAAAAGAATAAAGTATCGTCTTCTTTCACCTCCCGACTGGCCAAACGGTCCCCAAAAAGGATAAATTTACTTATATATACTGCTAGAGAATTTTTTGCACTATCAATCAACTCAATATTTCTTTTTAAAATAATCTTCATAAAAGAGAAATTTGTATTCTTGACCAAAATAAGACAAAATTCTTGCTATAATAAGAAAATATAACCAAGTAGTGTAAATTTTTTTGCTGTCCATATATAAAAGTTAAAGCATTTTAATAATTTTCATGGTACATATGCAATTACACTCTTTTGATTACATCATGGAACTAATGAAACGTTGATTTTTTCTTGTACTTGTATGAAGAATTTCCGGGATCAAAAGAAGCAAGTGAAGCAAGTTCAAACTTTGGTCCTTCCTATATAAATACAGATTTTATATAAATTTTATATAATATGTCTTGTATATTTTGTATCTGATTTATATATAGTAAAAATAAATTTCACATAACTAACTATATATTATAGAATTTACAACGTATTTACAACTTTCGCATATTATTTCTACCCAATTAAATACAACTACAATAACATACAAATTTCAATACAAATTTTATACAAAATTTATACGATATATCTTTTGTATATTTTTTATCTGATTTATACATAGTAAAAATAAATTTCATGCAACTAATTATATATTATATAACTTATCTATAATTTTTATATATTATTTCTACTCAGTTATATGCAACTACAATATCATACAACTTAAATATAATCTTTATATAATATTGTTCAACTTTCATACAGTAGTTAAATAAATAAACAACAAAATACAATTTTACTACAATTTGGTAAATATAATGTATATCATGTCTTCTTCTTCTTGTTCTTGTTCTTGTTGTTTTTTTGGTCGAAATTAGAAATTTTATTTCAACCAAGTATATCTATTTACATCCACTAGTTACATTTGGACTCTATAACTAGTCTATAATTGTTCCTATCTACGTAAAGGTATTAAAAAAGACTCTTTTCAGTACCTCTCTACCTCTACTTAGGATGTCTATTCAAAGACTCTAGGACTCTTCTGCATTTACTGAACTGTTGTCCTCTAATATGCATTTGTATTGCAATCTCTTTAAGGATCTATCGACCCTCTCTCTTTTTATCTTGATATCTTCTTAAGTTTCTTTCACTCCACAAGTGGTAAATAGTAGCAGCATATAAGAATTGTAAAATTTGTGATCGTGGCCTGCTTTTCTGCTAACTCATTTTATTTCTTCTTCCCACTTGCTGACTTTCCACTTTTCTCCTAGCAATTGAAGAATTGAATTTCAGATGTAGTTAGAGTAATTGCACTGGAAGAATAAATGTTGCAGAGTCTCCTCAGCTCCTGTGTTACACAAAACACAGTCTGTTTAGACTATGATACCCCATTTCTGTATTCGATCCACAGTAGCTAACCTCCCAAGTGCCAACCATAAAATAAACTTGTGTTTTGGAATAATCTTTGATCCCAATACAAGTCCTCTCCATTTCATCTTCTAGTACTATGGTAGAAAGGCTTTGTATGCTTTTTTGATTCTGAACTTTTCTGTGGGGTAGCAATCTTGTAATGCCTCAATTAGATTCTTGTTCAAGTACCATTCATTTGCATCTAATATTTTCCGCACTATCCAACAAGCTCTGGATGGAGTTGTAATTTGTTGTATGTCTTGCCCTTTGATATAGAATGTGTGGATCCATTTTATCTACAGAGAATCTTTCTTCATTGTTACTGCACATAATAACTTGGTAAGTGCTGCTTTGTTCCACGTATGAAACTCTATAAAATTTAGACCCCCTGTTGTATATGGTTTGCACAATGTCTCTCATCTAACCAGTGCTCTTCATAAGCTCTCATGACTGCCTGTCCATAAAAAGATTCTGCATATTTTGTCATAAGCTGAATGATCTTCTTTGGGATTAAGAACACCTGGGCCCAATAAGTTTTTTTTTTGGTAATTAAAGATTATATTAATCACCAAAGTGTTCAACGTACAATCCCATAGGTCAGTTACATACTCAAACTGCCTATCAAAATTTCAGGTAAAGCTAACTATCTTGACTATAACTAGAGCTCCAGAGGAGGTTGAGACATGCCAAGCCATTGCAAAATGAGGTGTCGCAGTTGTTCAGCAAAGGGGCAGTATAGGAACAAATGATCTCTAGTCTCCATTGTGTGTTGACACATAACACAGCTACCATCAAGACTCAAGTGCCATTTGATCAGCCTCTCTTTGGGAGGAAGCCTGTCTTGGAGTAGCAGCCAGAGGTTGAAGAGTGCTTTAGGTCGGGCAGCATTCTGCATGATTAGATTTTTCCATGGAACTCTAGGCAATTGACCAATTTGTTGAAGATAGATTAATCTGGTAGAACACGTATTAGTATACAGCAGCTGGTGTTGTTGCAGTAGCCTAGCACTTTCAATGATCTTCCGGACTATCCAACTTGCTTGTGCAGGAATATTCATGTCTTCCAGTTGTTGATGTTTGATATACACTGTATGGATCCACTTTACCCATAATAGGTCTTTCTTGTGAGCCAAATCCCAGGCTAGTTTTGCAACAACAGACTTGTTCTACAGCAGAAGGTTGATTAGGTTCAGGCCTCCAGCAGACTTTGGCTGACAGATCTTGTCCCATGCCACATATGCTTTCCTAGTAATATAAGCTGAAGCAAACCATATGAATGATCTACACATTGACTCTATCAGTTTTATGACCTTGGATGGAAAGAGAAACAGCTGAGCCCAATATGATTGGATACCAAAAATAACTACAACTGCATTCGACCAGCATAGGACAACTGCTTAGCAGTCCAGGATGTAATCCTAGCTGTGATCTTGTCGATTAGTGGTTGCCACTGGAGAATAGATAGTTTCTTGGTTGATAGTGGAACCCCTAAGTATTTAAAAGGAAGATCCCCACGTATATAACCAAGATGAGTAAGAATTTGTTGTTGCTGGTCAGGCTTTACTCCTCCAACGTATACTGCACTCTTCTGCATATTAGCTTTCATTCCAGATGCTGCAGTGAAGTGGGCAAAGTATGCAACCATGGTCTGCACAGCTTGGGTATCACCTTTAGAGAATAACAAGAGGTCATCAGCAAAACTGAGGTGTGTAATTCCCAGCCTTTTGCATCCAGGATGAAAAGTGAACCCCTTAGTTTTGTTCAGTTCTGCCAGAGATCGACTTAAGTATTCCATCACTATAGCAAATAAGAATGGTGATATAGGATCACCTTGTCTCAATCCTTTGGCTGCTTGGAAGGGTTCTGTAGTTTCTCCATTAACTATCACTGTATAGCTGACAGTTTGCACACATTCCATAATCCAATTTGTAAATCCGGTTGGGAAATCCAGAGCCTCCAATACTTGTTGTAGGAAACACCATTCAACTGAATCATAGGCCTTCTGGAGATCAATCTTGACCATACATCTAGGTGATATATGAGATCTTGTATAGTGCTTGATGAGCTCATGCGCCAAAATGACATTATCAGCAATTCTTCTCCCTGGGATGAAACCTGCTTGTGCATTGCATATGATGCTGGCTATAACTCTTTGCATTCTGTTGGCCAGCAATTTGGAGATAATTTTATACACAACTGAACAGCAGGCTATTGGTCGAAACTCCTTGACTGTTTGTGGGTTTAGGAATCAAAGTAAGGGAGGCACAGTTTGTTGGTCTATGCATTTTGGTGAATGCAAAGAAATTCCTGACTGCTTGCATTACCTGTGACCCTGTAGTGTGCCAAGTTTGTTTAAAGAATAGGGCATTAAAACCATCAATACTTGGGGCTTTATCACTACCAATTGCCTTTAAGCTTTCCAAGATCTCAGTGTCACTGATGTCAGCAGCCAAATCCAGTTTCTGTTGGTGAGATAATGAAGGGCCATTTGTCATGTACATTCTATTAATAGCAGGAAGAGAATGAGCTGAAGTCCCCATAAGTGATTTGTAGAAAGCAGTGATTTGCTTCTTCAGATCATCTGGCTGTGTAATCCTCATGCCTTCCTCTGTGATCAATTCAGTAATCTTCTTGTGTTGGTTTCTCTCTTTCATTACAGCAGAAAAGTATTTGCTGTTACCATCCCCTAGTTGAATCCATTTGGCTCGAGCTTTCTGTTGTAATATTGCTTCTTCCAGCAGAGACCATTTTTCCAGTTAGAGTATCAGATCTTTTTCTCTTAGTTGTAATGAATCAGAATAGGCACTAGACATCTGGTGTTGTAAAGCTTCCAGTTCCTTACGGCTGACCTCAATTTTCTGTGAAATTGTCTTAAATTCTCTGGTATTTAGAGATTTCAAGACTGGTTTAAGGGACTTGAGGTTGTTCCACACCCCTTGAAGGGTAAGCTGAGCATTGGCATTCCAGGAAGCTTTAACTAGTTGTTGGAAATCCTTATGCTGTATCCATGCATTAAAGAATCTAAATGGTGTTTTCCTGATTGAAATATCATCTGTCAAGGTTAGAACCATGGGGTTATGATAAGAGATTAATGGGGCTCCATATACAGTATGCACATGGCTCCATTTTAGCATCCACTCACAATTACCAAAAGTTCTATCCAGCCGACTGAATACTCTATCATCTCCACCTTGCTTATTAGTCCAGGTAAAAAAGTCTCCCTTCCACGGCAGTTCTGTTAGGCCAGCATGCTGCACACATTGTATAAAGTCAGTAACTTCAGCTAGTCTAACTTGATGACAAGATTCTCTATCAGAGCTAGACATAATGGCATTAAAATCCCCTGCTATCAGCCAGGGGACAGTGATACTAGCAGCAAGATTCTGAAGAGCTGTCCACAGTGATTTCCTTTGTACAATGTCATTGTGGCCATATACTACTGTAAGGCAACAGATTAGTTCATCAGTGATCTTCCTAACAATGCATTGGATGTATTGTGCCTCTTCCTGAACACCAGTGACCAAGAGCTTGGTTATATCCCATAAGATCCAAATTCGACCATTTATGGCACTGCTATAGTTAGCTAGCATACCCCAGTTAGGCAGTAAGAACTCAGCTATTTTTGTTGCATTTTTCTGTTTAACTTTTGTTTCTACTAGACCAACAAGTTCAATTTTATTGACTCTAAAATATTCTTTAGCTTCCTTCTGCTTGAATCTTTTATTTACACCCCTAATGTTCCAAACTATCCACTTCATTGGGTATAACTTGTTCCCCCTTCATCTAAGGGGTGATCTGCCCAACTCACTGACCCTATTTCGAATCTATTTGTCATCACAACAGGGGATAAGGGTGGAAAGTTTTTGGTGTTAAAGATTGGAGCTGAATGAGTACCAATACCCTTCTGTTTTCTCACTTCCTCAAATGTAACCTCAGTGGTACATTGTTCCTTCTGAGCTGGTTGCTGGATATGAGTTTCCGGCTTATCCTGAACAGGATGAATTGGGGCCTTTGCTCTCCATTCCTGAGTCACCTTAGGCTTCTGTATGTTGTTAGACTGGGTAGGCTTAGCCAGACAATTGTGCCCAACTATAAGGCATTTCCCACAATAGGAAGGTCTCCAGTCATAGGTTACATCCTGTAGAAAAGGCTTCCCATCTGGATCCATTATCTCAATTTCACTAGGTAACTCTTTTGAAACATTCACCTCAATAAGGATCCGAGCATATGAGATTCTGGTTTGCTTAGTCGTACACTCATCAGCAAAGATGGGCTTACCCAAAACACTAGCAATTCGACTAAAGGCCCTATTACCCCAGCAAGACATAGGCAGATTGGGAAATTTAACCCACAGGGGAATATCTGATGGAAAAGCAGCCTTAAAATCAAAGTCAGCCGACCATTGTTTCAAGATTATTGGCCTATTTGCAATAGTATATGGTCCTGAGCATAATACTTCCTTGGCATCATCCAGAGATTGAAATTTTGCAATGTAATAACCTTCTTCATGATAATAGAGGTCTGAATCTGACACATGAGACCAATGAAGATTTATAAACCTTTTCATAGCATTGTATTCAGGAATATTTCCTAATATAAAAACAACTAGAGCACATTTCCATTTTTGTTCCTCTTCCACAACTTCTTCTTTGAGCAACTGACCCACTAGTTTACCATTAATAATCGTCGGTGGGATATACTCTAGGGACATGCCATTAGCAGCAAGTCTATTTTTCTGGAACAGATTTGCCCATTCCTTTGGTTCCTCTTTGGTCTCCTTCTCTAGATCTGCACAAATTGGTTGTGGATGGTGCTGCATGTGCTCGCTTCCACTATTAGGTTGTACCATCGGAATCAATGGTACATCTGGAGGTCCTTGATTTCTAGGTAAACTTTGAGAGATGGGAGGAGTCATCTCTGCAGAATTAGGCACTGGAACAATATCAACCTCAGCATGCAATGAACAGTGTTTGTGTTGGTGGTCGATGGAACAGTAGCAGGTTGGAGTGGAACAAAATCGACCAGAAAACTAGCATTTTCTGGTTGTTTGACAGTGGGAAGGACGAAATCAGCTAGGGCAGCCGGAGATTTCTGAGAGCGACCCCTCCCTCTCGCCATGAAACCACCTTCGGCGTACGTTTACTAACGTTCACCGAGAGGAGAGAAGAGGAGCGGTTTGGGCCCAATAAGTTTGTATCTCAAATAGAACACTTTTTATGAGTTGGACTCTTCCACTATATGCTAAATACTTCGTAGACCAACATCTTATTCTAGCAGTCATTCTTTCAACTAGTGATAGATATTGTTGAACTGTGATCTTCTTTGATGATAGAGGAACTCCCAAATATCTGAATGGTATCTTCCCCTCTAAAAATTGCATCTCCTCTAATATTTGATTCTTCAGCCACGAGTTAACCCCTTCCACATATAAAGAGCTCTCTCTAAATTTGCCCTTTAATCCAGATACTTCTGAAAAGTGATTGAACTACTTCATCATCAAGTTCACTGAAATTACATCAGCTCTACAAGACATGATTAGGTCATCCGCAAAACATATATGAACTATCTCCATCTTGTTGCATCTTGGATGATAGTTGAAACCTGGATTAAGCCTCAACTATCTGAGAGATCTATCAAATATTACATCACTAAGACAAACAAGTATGGGGACATTGGATCACCCTGTCTTAAACCTCTCTTGGTTTGGAATCTTGGTGTTAATCCTCCATTAATATAAAAGAGTAACTCACTGTACTTACACATTCTATAATCCAGTCGACAAATTTCATAGGCATCCCAAATTCTAATAGAATCATTATAAGGAAATCCCAGTCCACTGTATCATAAGCTTTCCTAATGTCTACCTTCACTGGACATCTAGGAGACACTCCTTTTTGTTTGTATCCCTTTACCAATTCATGAGCCACAATCACATTATCGAGAATGTTCCTCACATCAATGAAAACTAATTGCGAATGTCCGACTAGGTGGTCCATTACTATTTTTAGCCTAGTAGTAATAACTTTGGCAATCATTTTATACAGTGTTGCAGAGCAAGCTATGGGTCTAAATTGATTCACAAAAGGGGTTTTTTTTACCTTGGGGACTAGTGTTACAGTAGTACAGTTTACCTCTTTTAGCAGCTTTCCAGTTTGGAAGAATTGTGTTGTTGCCTTTGTTACATCCTTCCTTATCAAGTGCCAGTATTTCTAAAAAAATTTTGCTGGAAACCCATCTATACCAAGAGCTTTTTCAGCCGGCATGTCCTTCAAAGCTTGAACTATCTCAGTTTCTGTCACTTTTTGAATAAGGAGTAACTTATGCTCAGCAGTAATACAAGGTCCATCTCTTGCAATTATTGGATCTAAGCAAGGCATTTCTCCTTCACTCGTACCCAACAACTTTTGGAAAAACTAATAAATTCTTTTTGGATCAGAGCATGATCATGTATTTGAGTGCCATCTTCTGTGCAGATTGATGAAATTCTATTTCTTTCTTGTCTTGCTTTCAATATTGTATGGAAAAATCTAGTGTTTGAATCACCATACGCTAGCCATGTTGCTCTTGATTTCTATCGTATCACTTGTTCATGAATTGTTTCCCATTTCATTAGCTGCAATATAGTCTCTTTTTCAGTTATTATAAGTTGTTCATTAAACAAGTCTGCATTTAGGTCTAGCTGAACTCGTTTGAGATCTTCTTCCAGTGTACTGATCTTTCTATCCAGCAATTGTTGAAACACGTTCTCAAGTCGCTAAACTAAACGTGTGTTCATATTTGTAGGTTTTGATAAATGACAAACCGACGTGAACGGAACATTGACACATGCCGAAGTCCAAGCACAAGAGAAACAAAGATCAAGATTAAGTAAAGCAACAAAGTTACACATGAGGCGTTCTATAATTGTGATCTTGATCCGACAATTGATTCAAGACTTGGCTTCTCTCGTAAAATCATTTTTATCAAATCATGCATCTTTAATTTAAAGAAAAATGATTTTCAAACATTTCATTTTAACCAAAATGAATTCTAAACATGTCTTTCAAATCTGGACAAACAAAATCGATTATGTACTTTATGATAATCGATTACGTTAAAGCAGTGTACACCAGATTTTACAAAGCTGTAAGATAATCGATTATGTACCTTATGATAATCGATTATGTTAAGGCAGTGTACACCAGATTTTACAAAACTGCAAGATAATCGATTATGTACCTTATGATAATCGATTATGTTAAGGCAGTGTTCACCAGATTTTTCAAAGCTACAAGATAATCGATTATGTGCCTTAGACTAATCATTTATGTTGAGACAGTGAGCATCAGATTTTACAAAGTAGCAAAATAATCGATTATGGCTTTTCTGGTAATCGATTATATTAAAGACCGTTGCCAAAGTATTTTCAAACACTGAAAGATAATCGATTATGTACAATCAGACAATCGATTATGTTAAGCATAAAATCGGGGATTGATTTTTGAACGTTGTCAGGTAATCGATTATACGATTTGGATAATCGATTATTCTGCTTAAAATCTGGGAATGATTTTTAAACGATTGGCAGATAATCGATTATGCAGAATCAGATAATCGATTATCCTAGCACAAAATCAGCAATTTGTGATTGGCAATTAAGCAACGGTTTTGGGTGTTTTGAGCACTATAAATACAACTCAAATTCACTCTTCTAAGCACAACAATTGATTACATTCTTGCTTAAGCTTACATACTCTCATTCAATCATTTTATATTCATTTCATAGCTTTTTGAGAGCCAAACTCTTGACTAAGTTGTTGCGTTCTTGAGCGTATTGTTTTTACTCATATCTACTCTATAAAGAGAGTCTTGTCTTGAGTGCTAAGTGTTTGTACACACTTGAAGGGATATTCCAATCCCTTGTTGTAAGAAGGAAAAGTAGTTCCTTGGTTTGAAGTCTTGAGGTGTGGTATCCTCGAGCAGGTTGAAGTCTTGTAGAGTGTATATCTACGAGCAAGTGTAACAGTTTGTTAGGCACCTGTAAGCTTAACGAAGTTAGTGTAAAACTCGAGAGAGTCTCTTGGGGACTGGACTAACCACACGTTGTGGTGAACCAGGATAAAATTCGGTGTGTTCTCTCCTTATCATTTTAATTACTGCACTTACATTATTCCTGCAATTTTTAATTCCGTAAATTTACATTGTTTTTTATTATAACGCTATTCACCCCCCCCTCTAGCGTTAAGCGTATATTCTAACAATTGGTATCAGAGCCTAACTCTCTGAAAGACTTAACAGTTTGAGTGAAACTATCCATGGCTTCTACTCATAACATTAATGCAGGACTAGGTGAAGGACAATGCTTCACAAGGCCACCACTCTTTGATGGCACAAATTATACTTACTGGAAGGAGAGGATGAGAACTTTTATTCAATCAAACAACTTCCAATTGTGGAAAATCATAAATAATGGAGAACAACTTCCAACTTAAAAGGTTGGAGATGAACTCGTCCCGAAGTCGGAAGACGAATACGATATGGACGATATCAGAAAGGTGGAATATAATGCAAAGGCCATCAACATGCTATTTTGTGCTGTAAATCCCGATGACTATCGGAAAATTTCATATTGCACCACGGCTAAGCAAATGTGGGATAAATTGGAGATCACCTACGAAGGTACGGACCAGGTAAGAGAAGCTAAAATAGATTTTCTAACCCACGAATATGAACTTTTTCATATGAAGGAAAGCGAGAAGATAGACGATATGTTCAAACGAATTTCAAAAATCGTTAATGATCTTCATGCGCTCAAGAAGACTTTCACGGATAGGGAGCTTGTCCGTAAAATTCTTCGAAGTCTCACTCTGGAATGGCGCTCCAAAGCCGACGCTATTCAAGAGTCAATCGGCATCACAAATGTCACAATCGACGGGCTTAGAGGTAATCTCAAAATCTATGAATCTACTATTCTTAACCCTCCTTTGGATGATCAAAGGAAGCGAAGAATCACCCTCAAGGAAATCACGGCTCAACCTCAAAATGATGAGGATTCAAGCGACGAAGATAACGAGTTCGGACTCGTTATTAGGAAATTTCACAAGTTCATGCGAAAGGAGTTTGAACGAAAAGGTAAGCGACAAGGAGACCAATTAAAGTGCTATGGATGCGGGGAAATCGGGCACATAAAATCAAATTGTCCAAATGCTAAAAAGGAGAAGAAACCCGTCAAGAAATAAAGAGCATACATCTCTTGGGGAGGCGACTCCGGAGATGAATCAAGTGATGGAGAAGGAAACGAGACCGCAAACTTGTGTCTTATGGCACACGAAGAAACTCAAAATGAGGTATGTACTTCTTCTAAGAACTATTTCACTTTAGAAGAAATGCAAAATGCATTTGATGATTTGTATAAAGAGTTTATTAGCGCTTCTAAATCTATAAAAGATTTAAGAAAACAATTTTCTTCAAAAGAAAAGGATTTTGAAAAACTCACTCTTGAAAATGAGAAATTAAAAGAGGAAAACAAGTTTTATGGCAAAAGAAGCGCCGATAAACCCGAAAGCTCAAATAAGGATTGTACTTCTTGGCTCTAATGAAAGAAGTAGAAAGTCTTAGAAGCACTTTGCACAAATTCAATTCTTCACACAAAAATCTCAATGAAGTGCTTGTAAATTTGAAATCCACTAAGCACGGTATAGGCTTTAAACACGAGCCAAAAGAAAAAGTTGAGCCCATTCCTAAACCACCTAAGACTCAACTTAGGCAAAACAAAATAAATGTCAACACTCAACCTAGAAATTTTAATTCTAGAATTGCAACTCATCCTAGAACAAATGCTAGGAGAAATATTGGAATGTATAGACCACCTAGACAAGATTTTCGAAAATCACATCAAAACTATATTTCTAAAAATATAGTGAACACTAGAAGAAACGTTGGCATGTATAGACCACCTAGACAAGATTTTCGAAAACTACATCAAAACTATGTTCCTAAAAATAGAGTGAATAAATTTAGACCCCCAAATTATTATCATCCTAGAAGAATGCACAATCCGAATGTCATTTGTCATTATTGCAATAAAATTGGACATATTGCTCCCGCATGCTTCACTAGACATAGACATTTCACTGCAGGACAATCACACCAATATGTTGCACCTAACGCACAAGGACCCAAAATGGCTTGGGTACCAAAATCTCATTAATTTGTTTTGTAGGTGCGTTTGAAGGGATCAAGCGTACTTTGGTACCTTGATAGTGGATGCTCCAAACATATGACCGGGGATGCATCAAAGTTCCTTCAACTAAAACCCACGGAAGGAGGAAATGTTATTTTTGGAGACAATAACAAAGGAAAAATTATCGGCATTGGATCGGTCGGTAAGGACGAATCCTCCTCCATTAAGCATATTTTGCTTGTTAAAGGTCTTAAACATAATCTCTTGAGCATAAGTCAATTATGTGACAAGGGAAATCTTGTATTATTTGACTCCGAAGAATGCTTAGTTATCCGTCGTAGTGATTTCAAAATTATTCTTCGTGGTATTAGAATGGATAATATCTATATGGTTGATCTTGAAAATTCTTCATCAAGTTTTGTAAATTGCCTTATGAGTAAAGAAGACGACATGTGGTTATGGCATCGTAGAGTAGCTCATGTAAATATGAATCTTTTAAACAAACTAGTTTCACAAGATTTAGTAATTGGTCTTCCAAACATGAAATTTGAAAAAGATTCTATTTGTGATTCATGTCAAAAAGGGAAACAAACAAAAGACTCTTTTAAATCCAAAAATGTTGTTTCAACCACTAGACCCTTACAACTTCTACACATGGATCTCTTTGGACCATCTCGTGTTGAAAGTTTTGGTGGAAATCTTTATGCTTTTGTAATTGTTGATGACTACTCTAGATTCACATGGACGTTATTTCTTGCTCATAAAAGTGATGCCTTTCATGCTTTTAAAAGTTTTCTTAAACGTGTTCAAAATGAAAAGAACACAACCGTCACTTCCATAAGAAGTGATCATGGGGGAGAGTTCGATCATAATATCTTTGTGGATTTTTGTGATGAACTCGGTATTGAACATACCTTCTCGGCTCCACGTACACCACAACAAAATGGAGTGGTGGAACGTAAAAATCGATGTCTCGAAGAGATGGCTAGAACCATGCTCGATGAGGCTAAGATTTCCAAAAAGTTTTGGGCGGACGCCGTGAGTACCGCTAGCTATGTTTTAAACAGAGCTGTCATAAGACCGATACTCATAAAAACTCCCTATGAACTCTATAAGGGAAGGAAACCAAATCTTTCTCATCTTAGAGTCTTCGGTTGTAAATGTTTTATTCACAACAACGAAAAAGATAACTTGGGAAAATTTGACGCGAAATCTGATGAAGGAATTTTTCTTGGTTACTCATCGCGTAGCAAAGCATATAGAGTTTTTAATAATCGAACCAAAACTGTTGAGGAATCTCCTCATGTAGTATTTTGTGAAAATGATGCTCGCTTGGCGAGAAAGGATTCTTGTGTTGATCTTGCAGATGCTTTAACGAAAATCAATCTTCAAGACGAGGTACAAAAGGAGGATCCAAAGGAAGTTCAAGATGAAGTCATGGAACAACCTTCGGAAGAAGTACCACCACAAGAAGAAGAATCGATGATGCCTAAGGCTTGGAGGACGTCTAAAGACCATCCTCTTGACAAGGTAATTGGCAACATCGAGAAAGGGGTAAGTACACGAAACCTTCATAAAGACACTGTAGGACATATGGCTTTTGTTTCACAAATAGAACCTAAAACCATTTCTGAAGCAATTGGGGATGAGCATTGGACCTTGGCAATGCAAGAGGAGCTTAACCAATTCAAACGTAATGATGTTTGGGAATTGGTGCCAAGACCCGATAATCACACCATAATTGGTACGAAATGGGTCTTTCGGAATAAATTAGATGAAAATGGTATAATCACTAGAAACAATGCTAGGCTAGTTGCTAAGGGCTATAATCAAGAAGAAGGAATTGATTATGAAGAAACCTATGCACCCGTTGCACGCCTAGAAGCCATTCGTTTATTACTTGCATTTTCATCATCTATGAATTTTAAACTATATCAAATGGATGTCAAAAGTGCCTTTCTAAATGGATTCATTCAAGAGGAAGTATATGTTGAACAACCCCCAGGCTTTGAAGATTTTAAATCTTCCGACCATGTCTTCAAGCTTAAGAAAGCTTTATATGGTCTTAAACAAGCTCCTCGAGCTTGGTATGAACGTCTAAGTAAATTTCTCTTAGACAATAAGTTTGAAAGGGGGAAAGTCGACACCACACTTTTTATGAAAAATAAAAACAATGACATCCTGTTAGTTCAAATTTATGTCGATGATATTATTTTTGGTGCTACTGATGATCTTTTATGCGAGGAATTCTCTAAGTTGATGACTAGCGAATTCGAAATGTCAATGATGGGTGAGCTAAACTTCTTCTTGGGGTTGCAAGTGAAACAAATGAAAGAGGGAACTTTCATTTGCCAAACTAAATATTGCAAAGAGTTGCTAAATCGCTTTGAAATGAGCAACGCCAAAGCAATGGCCACTCCAATGAGCACATCCGACCATCTTGACAAGGATGAGAAAGGTAAGGAAGTAGACACCAAGAAGTATCGAGGTATGATCGGATCCCTTCTCTACCTTACTGCTAGTAGACCGGACATCATGTTTAGCGTGTGTTTATGCGCTCGATATCAATCATGTCCAAAGGAGTCACACTTAACTGCGGTGAAACGGATTATGAAGTATCTTGTTGGAACAATAAATGTGGAACTATGGTATCCCAAAGGTTCTTCACGCCAACTTGTTGGCTATTCCGATTTCGATTTTGCGGGTTGCAAATTGGACCGCAAGAGCACTAGTTGCACTTGCCAATTGCTCGGTAGCTCCTTAGTTTCTTGGTTTAGCAAGAAGCAAGTTTGTGTTGCGTTGTCCACAACCGAGGCTGAATATGTAGCCGCGGGGAGTTGTTGCGCTCAAATCCTTTGGATGAAACAACAACTCTCGGACTATGGCCTTAGTATCGATCATATCCCTCTTCGATGTGATAATACTAGCGCCATTAGCTTGACGAAGAACCCTGTTCTTCACTCAAGAACGAAACACATAGAAATTAGGCACCACTTTATAAGAGATCACGTTCTCAAAGGTGATGTCAAAATTGAGTTTGTTGAAACAAAAGATCAATTGGCCGACATCTTTACAAAGCCTTTTGAGAAAGAGTCCTTCTTCCGAATTCGTAGTGAACTCGGGATTCTTGACTCCACGTTGATCTAATTCATGCATTGCATTTTTATGTTTTAACAATTACTAACTTGAGCGTCGGAGGCGCCTAATTCTTTTTTGCAGGTATCGCCCCAAAGACAGGGGGAATTATCAGACACCGGTGCAGAATAATCGATTTCTCTAAAGTCAATAATCGATTATTCCCCATTTACGTTTTATGTTTATTATGCTGGAAAATTGACATAATCGATTATACAACACTACAATCAATTATCTAACAGTTTTGGCTTTGCAGGATTTTAGCTGTTAAATATAAAAATTGATTATCACATATCCCTAATCGATTATGTTGACATTTATTTTCAGGTGTTAAGTCACTGTGTGACAATAATCGATTATTTAAAACAGTGTAATCGATTTTCCTGTTACCGTCCCGGATGTCGAGACGGAAGTCAATGATGATAATGAATAATGTCTTGTCTCTTTGTTTTTCTAGTTTGCATAATATTCTGTATTTTATTTTTATGTATTTGCAATATTGTTTAATCAATAAAGAGTTAGTTATTTTTTTTGCTAATGTCAAAAGGGGGAAGATATGGGCTATGCACACTAATACATATTGGCATAAATTGAGGGGGAATTCATAACTTGAGGGGGAACTCGTTGCATATCTATATACTTGTCTTGGATCGTCATTATAAATTAATTAATATGCATATCCCGATATTGGTTTGCCATTATCAAAAAGGGGGAAATTGTTGAAACACGTTCTCAAGTCGCTAAACTAAACGTGTGTTCATATTTGTAGGTTTTGATAAATGACAAACCGACGTGAACGGAACATTGACATATGCCGAAGTCCAAGCACAAGAGAAACAAAGATCAAGATTAAGTAAAGCAACAAAGTTATACATGAGTCGTTCTATAATTGTGATCTTGATCCGACAATTGATTCAAGACTTGGCTTCTCTCGTAAAATCATTTTTATCAAACCATGCATCTTTAATTTAAAGCAAAATGATTTTCAAACATTTCATTTTAACCAAAATGAATTCTAAACATGTCTTTCAAATCTGGACAAACAAAATCGATTATGTACTTTATGATAATCGATTATGTTAAAGCAGTGTACACCAGATTTTACAAAGCTGTAAGATAATCAATTATGTACCTTATGATAATCGATTATGTTAAGGCAGTGTACACCAGATTTTACAAAACTGCAAGATAATCGATTATGTACCTTATGATAATCGATTATGTTAAGGCAGTGTTCACCAGATTTTTCAAAGCTACAAGATAATCGATTATGTGCCTTAGACTAATCGATTATGTTGAGACAGTGAGCATCAGATTTTACAAAGTAGCAAAATAATCGATTAAGAATTTTCTGGTAATCGATTATATTAAAGACCGTTGCCAAAGTATTTTCAAACACTGAAAGATAATCGATTATGTACAATCAGACAATCGATTATGTTAAGCATAAAATCGGGGATTGATTTTTGAACGTTGTCAGGTAATCGATTATACGATTTGGATAATCGATTATTCTGCTTAAAATCTGGGAATGATTTTTAAACGATTGGCAGATAATCGATTATGCAGAATCAGATAATCGATTATCCTAGCACAAAATCAGCAATTTGTGATTGGCAATTAAGCAACGGTTTTGGGTGTTTTGAGCACTATAAATACAACTCACATTCACTCTTCTAAGCACAACAACTGATTACATTCTTGCTTAAGCTTACATACTCTCATTCAATCATTTTATATTCATTTCATAGCTTTTTGAGAGCCAAACTCTTGACTAAGTTGTTGCGTTCTTGAGCGTATTATTTTTACTCATATCTACTCTATAAAGAGAGTCTTGTCTTGAGTGCTAAGTGTTTGTACACACTTGAAGGGATATTCCAATCCCTTGTTGTAAGAAGGAAAAATAGTTCCTTGGTTTGAAGTCTTGAGGTGTGGTATCCTCGAGCAGGTTGAAGTCTTGTAGAGTGTATATCTACGAGCAAGTGTAACGGTTTGTTAGGCACCCGTAAGCTTAACGAAGTTAGTGTAAAACTCGAGAGAGTCTCTCGGGGACTGGACTAACCACACGTTATGGTGAACCAGGATAAAATTCGGTGTGTTCTCTCCTTATCATTTTAATTACTGCACTTACATTATTCCTGTAATTTTTAATTCCGCAAATTTACATTGTTTTTATTATAACGCAATTCACCCCCCCTCTAGCGTTAAGCGTATATTCTAACAGCAGTGTCATTTCTTTGTTCATCTGGGATGTCTCTATTTCTATGAGCTTCAATTTCCTCCAGGTTGAAAACATGGTATGTCCATGTAGTTGCTGTTCCCACACTTTTTTATACTGCTTCTTTAAACTCTCCTGGGATAATAGTACATTTACTAATCTGAATGGTCTTGCCATTTTCTGCTTGGCCACTTTTGTTTTAATTATATCGGAGAGTGATCTGAACATTCTGGGGTATGATAGTATGCTTCCAGTTTTGCATATTTCATAAACCCTAAATCATTTCCAAATGCACAATCAATTAAGCTGTAAATTCTTTCCTTTGCCTCTCGTTTATTGCACCATGAGTAGTTGCACCATTTTCTATTTAGTTGACCCAAACCAATTTCTTGAATGCAATTTTGTAAATCTTCTACTTTTGATTGTTTAATTAGGACCCCATTAACTCTATCACGCACAAAAAGAATTCCATTAAAATCTCCAATCACCATCCAAGGTTCTGTGATAGAACTGTTAATTTGCTTTAACATTCCCCATAGCTCTTGTCTTTCCTGTTGAGTATTCATTATCTCATAGGCAAACTGTGAGTCCTTTTCCTCTACCTTGCAATGAACGAGTTGCATATGAGATACTAGGATATTCACTGAAACCTTTTTAGGTTTCCAACAAATCCACATCCTGCCTCTATTACTGACTTGGTAATTAGCATGTATACTCTATTCTGCTCCAAAATTTCTTTTTATTTTCTCTACTCTATTCTGCTTTATTTTAGTTTCTAGACGTCCCAGCAGTACCAATTTATTCTTAAGAAAAAGGATTTCAATTCCTTTTGCTTATAGGGCTTATTCAGCCCTCTTATATTCCAAGAGCATATAATCATGGTAGGTCTTTATTCTTTCTATATCCTTTTGCCATATTGGCATTAGCTTTTTCAGGTTCTATTCTCAATGCACTGAATCTATTCTTTTGAAGAAACTGCTCCACATCTTCAGTTACTATCAAGGTCCTCGACCTGCTACCTTTTACTTCTATCATTTTCTGCTTTCCTATATTTCCTTGAACTTTTTGAATCTCCTTTGTTGCATTTACTTCTTGATTATCCTTCTCGAGTTCTTCATTTGGTTTGCCAGTGACTTCAATCACAACTTCAGTAATTGAACATGTATTAGGTTTAGCCTTCCATTACTGCTTAATCATATTTTTTGCCTACTTGGTACTTGCTGTACATTGCTATCTTTACTTGCTCTATGTTGCTGCTTGCAACCTACTTTATGCCTTCCAATTTGTAAGCATTCTGGTCCCCACTCATACTCAATCATATGTTTATAGTACCTACCATCAAGCACCTCTAGAGTAACTGGATCTGGGACAGGTTGGGTCACATCCATTTCAATAAGAACCCTTTGCATAAGATATCCTTTCTTCATTTGTTGTTAGCTTATCAATACAAATTGGTTCTGTGTCCCAAAATAGGATAGGTAAATTAGGAAGCACTACACATGTTGGCACTGCATTTAGGGTTTGTTCAGCTAGTTTGAAATTTAGCTCCTATTGTTTCAAAATCATAGGCATGTTGTTATATGTATAAGTTTCATTCTGCAATATCTTCAATTTGTCCTCTCTATCATCAAATCTAAATATGAAATATCCTTCATCATGCAGATATACCTGTGGTGTTGTGATAGTATTCCACACCCCATTAACAAATCTCAACATCTCTTTAAAAGTAGGATTACCCCTTATTACATAGCCAATTAGGGCTGACGTCCACTTTTGATTCTGCTTTTCTATCGCACTTGCACTTAGTTTAACAATTTTGTTTCCATCTTTCAATGTCGGAGGAAATTAATTTAGATTTTGCCCTAATTGTTGAGCTTGATTACCTTTAACCACCTCCACCATTGTTGGTTTGACCGCACTTTAGCTTGCTAAGAATTTTAATTTCCTTGCCGCATTGTGTGCTTCAGGTTGCTGTTTTGCTTCCTCCACTGGTTGCTTCTTTGGTATCTCTGACTAAGCTTAGTTCATTGCTTGCAAAAGTGTTGGAGCGCTTCCCATATCCATAATCCATTGCCATATTTGAATTGGGGCTAAACTTTGTGGGACTTCCGTTTCTGGTATAACAACTCTCAGTGATTCGTCTTTGGTTGAGGATTGAGTGGTGTCCACCACCGGCGCCGGAATTTGTATCTTCTTCTGGCAAGCCATGGAAGGCGTACGTTAGTTAGTTTCTTTTAACATACGCCTCTAGAGCGAACCCTCCTCCTCCTCCTCCCCCCCCTCTTCTTCTTCTTCTTCTTCTTCTTCTTCTTCTTCTTCTTCTTCTTCTTCTTCTTCTTCTTCTTCTTCTTCTTCTTCTTCTTCTTCTTCTTCTTCTTCTTGTTTTAATCTAAAATTCAGCCAAAATCAAGTCTATTCTTCACCAAAGCACCCACACAATTGAGATATAAACTCCAAACAATTTCTCAATTATTTGCGACAACACCCAATCCAAATAAATAATGGTTTCTGAAAACCCAAATTCGAATTCGAAGCTTCAAAGTTTTTCAATGGCTATCAATGATGAAATTGTTGCTCTCTTTTTCTTTGCTTTAACATTACTGAAATAAGGGATCGAGAGAGACGTAGAGAGAATTCACAATTCTTTGCAACAACATCCAGTTAAAACAAATAATATTTTTTGAAAACTCAAATTCGAATTCAAAGCTTCAAAGGTTTTTAATGGTTGTCAATAGCGGAATTGTGGGTGAGTGCAAGATACACGGGGGGAGGGGAATGGAATGTGGAAGAGAAACGTGGGGAGTCGAGGATACGTTAGAGTTATTTTAGGACATTAATTATTATCATTAATTCCTTTAAAATATACATAAATGGTAATTGAGTATATAAAATATAATTATAGTAAACTTTGAGTAGGAATAGTATAGTTTGAGTATATAATAACGTAAAAGTTCCTTTTTATAATAAGTTACTTATAGGCTAGGAGTACATAACAGGTAATTTCCTATAATTTTTATATAACTAATAGTCATACCCACACGATGCACAGTCAATATTAAAATAATATTAATTAAATTATAATCCGTCTTATTTGATCCTATTAGACCGTATTGCTTTGATAAATTTCAATTGTCATTTTATTTGTCAATACGATATACCTAACCCTCACAAATATTTGAGTAGTCAATTTAGGTAGTTAATTTCTTTATTAATTTTTAACAAATAATTTTTTGTTATTAACTAATTATGCCATGTAGAAAGAAACTACTTCATAATTTGAATCAAAAGTTTTATTGTTTTATTTTTGTTTTTTATTTAAAATAATTACAAAACTCCAACTTGAAATTACTCCCCAATTTGAAATGATAATTTTTGTTATTATAAAATTCCAAGTTGAAACTACTCACTGATTTGAATGGGTAGTTTTTCTTATTCTTTTTTTGATTTTTTATTATAGTAAATTTTATTTTTCTTTCTTTTGTCTTTTTAATTTTAAAATAATTTTAAAACACCATTCATCCACCTATTAAGCAAAAAATACCCCTCCATCCATCTTTTTGGTTCACTTATGCCCTTTGACCGTCAGGTCAATGATGAATTAAAAATAATTATTATTATTTTTGTAAAACTTTAAAAAGATATTTTACAAAATATTTTTAATTTTTTAAACTAATACACCAATAGTCCACTAATTTAAAAAGTACTTTTTTTCCGTTTTTCAAAAAACAATTCGGTTTTTACAAATTTTATTTTTCATTTTTTAGTTTTTTAAAGCATTTTTTTAAAACTGAAAAATATTTAAATAAAATTTTTCGTTTTCTAAAATCTGAAAATTATCAACAAAATACTTTTGTTTCTGAATTTTTCTCATTTTTTAGTCTTTTGTTTTTAAAACGAAAATATTTTTTCTTTAAAAAAACTGAAAAATGAAAATAAAGTAATGCTTTAAAAAATTGAAAAAATAAATAATAAATATGTCAAAAGTAAAATGTTTTTGTTGAAAATATTTTTTTCAGTTTTTAAAAACGAAAATATTTTATTAATAATATTTTTTTCTGTTTTTTGCAATTTTTTTCCAGTTTTTACAAAAAAATACTTTAAAAAAACTGAAAAAATGAAGAAAAAATAATTTTTGTAAAAAATGAATTATTCTATATAAAAACTGATAAAAATAAGAAGACTTTACTACTTCCCAATTTGAAATGGTAATTTTTATGTTTTTAATTTTATTTTTTATTTTAAAACTCCAACTTGAAACTATTCACTGATTTAAATTGGTAGTTTTTCTTATTCTTTTTTTAATTTTTATTATAGTAGATTTCCTTTTTTGTTAGTTTTTTTAATTTTAAAATACCAATTTTATATAATTATATTTTTAAATTTTTCATTATAACTAAATCTGATATCTATATTTAGTAATTAAAATAAAGTAACTAATTAAAAATTAATATATATATATATATATACTAAATTCAAATATTTATTTTATATTATTTTCATTTTTATAAATATCTAATTTAAATATAATAACTAATAAACTAATTAGTAATTAATATACTATGTAGCTTTTTTTCATGCTGCACTTGAGTTACTCTTCTTTTGATAATATATAGAATATAGATAGATTATTTGGATGCGCAACATGACAGGCGCCAATCGGATTCGGGTCCTGGACTCAGTCGGGTAATCTCTTCCACAGGGGTTGTGGTCGTCTTCTAGGGTTTTACCAGCACATAGCCGTACTTCCAAGCTCCATCCTTGAGAAACTCATCTAATATTGTCAAAAGGGTCGAAAATACCCCGAATCTCTCCCCTATGTTCTTTATATGCTGCATTTTGCGTTTCTTGGTATTATATACTGGAAATGTTATGGATATGGTTCTCCACCGGAAGAGTTGCTTCACATCGAATGCTCAAAATGGAAACTTTAGCCTCATTCCAAATTCTATGCTCACAAATTCTATATTTTGCTCATGATCCTCAAGGTTCTTTTTCCTCTAGATATTACCAGAAGTTTCCAGATAGTTCCAACACTTCTGATGACCCGCAAAGTTATTTTTCCTCAAGAATCATCCTTACCCCTAGAATTGTACGTAAAACTATATCAAATTGCCGTTCTGACATTCTTGCGTTTTCGTTTTTCTTATGGTGTGCAAAACAACATAATTACTTTCATGACAGGGTCACATTGACCCATATGATTAGTATTGTTTCTCGGTTGACGCATAGGTTTAGAACAGTGAAAGGGATAGTTAAGGAATTGGAGGAGGTTGGTTGTGTAATAAAGCCGCAAACTTTGATGTTTTTGTTGAGAATTTACTGGTTTGGTGGAATGTATGATAGGGTCTTCGAGGCGTTTGAGGAAATATTGAGTTGTGGTTATACTCCAAATACTTTTTCTAGGAACATTGTAATGGATGTATTGTTCAAGATTGAGCGTGTTGAAGTGGCACTTAGAGTTTTGAAAGAAACCCAGGTTCCAAATTTTTTAACTTATAGCATTGCTGTGTGTAACTTGTGTAAGCTCAATGATTTGGTTAATCTTCAGGATGTGCTTAGGATTATGTTGAGGGAAAGATATTATCCTAATGAGGAGACATTTTCTGTGATTTTGAGTTGTTACTGTAAAAGAGGTCGGATAGCAGAGGCAAAGCAAATATTAGGTCTAGTGATAGTTTTGGGTGTTCCTGTATCCGATAGAGTTTGGGGTATATTAATAGATGGATACTGTAAAGCTGGCAAAATGGATGCTGCGACTCACTTGCTTGAGAAAATGGTAGAGAGTGGGTATTCGCCAAATGTTGTAACTTGCACGTCGTTGATCAAGGGGTTTTTTGTGTCCCAGATGCCAAGCAAGGCATATGGGATCTTGGATATCATGGAATCAAGAGGATGCTTCCCTGATTTGGTTCTTTGTAACGTGTTAATAGATAGCCTCTCTAAAATGGGGAGGTATGAAGATGCAATTAATGCTTTCTTCCTTTTGCAGGAGCAGGGACTAACACCCGATTCTTATACTCTTTGTTCTTTGATTACAACTGTCTGTCTCTCTAAGCAATATGTTGAATTACCTCTCCTCATAACTGGCTTCAAGATTCAACCTGATTTAGTTGCATGTAACTCTTTTCTTAGCTATTTCTGCAAAGCTGGTTATCCTGCTGGTGCTATTGAATTTTACAATGACATGATAGATAGAGGTTTCGTAGCAGATAAGTATACCTTTGCCGGATTACTGACTGGATTATGCAGCTCAGGTAGGATAGGAGAGGCAGTCAAGGTGTACCGTGGACTTTGTAGAAGTCACGTTAGGCTTGATTCTCATATAATTACTGTGATAATAAATGGGCTAATAAAATCTGGTAAGTTTTACAAAGCTGTTAGCTTAATCAAGAAAGCTGCTTCCGAGAAGTCCCAACTAGATGATGTTTCTTACACGATTGCCATTAGTGGACTACTTACTGGTGGTCAAGTTGGAGAAGCATATGCCTTGTTCTGCCAAATGAAGGAGGTTGGTCTAGCACCAAGTAAACAGACCTATAATCAGATTCTCTCAGGTTTTTGTAAAAGAAGTGATGTTTGCATGGTTAAAGAGATCCTACTTGAAATGGTTGATGCTAGTATTGAAGTTGACCTTTTTAATCTGAGGTTGATGAAAAATCTCCTTTATAGATCCCACCGCCATTCTGCTTCACTCTTAACTCTATTAACTAACATTTCAAATTCCGGAATCCTTCCAAGGGAAGCATACAATGAAATGATCAACGAGCTGGTTCATCATGTAAACGTCAGAAATGTGCATGCGGGCACGTGTAATAACCTTGATGTTGGCACATCCAGCTCAGATGAAACCCAGGAGTTGGCTGTTGCAATCGGCTGAGATGACTTGATTTGGCAGTTTATTCTATGTATAGCAAAGTGCACTTCTTCAGTTCATCAAGAATCAGCGCTTACTCTCTCGGAATATCTAAGAGGATGAGTGATCTAAGAATGAGGATTCCATAAAGGTACCGCATAAACTCCATCTAAATGACAGACATGTTCAAACGGACTGCTGTTCTGTCAGGTTGCTGGTTTTAGCATTTCCTTTACAGTTTTTTGTCCCCTTTTCCCCATTTTCTGGGTCACTCAATTTGGTTCTAAAGGAGTGGTCACTGTTTATAGAATTTAAAATGAAGTGGGGAGGAGAGGCGGTTTCCGGGGGATTATGTTCTGTGTGGGTAAACAATTGCAATTCTCATAGATATAAAACTAATGTCAAGTTTTGGAGATTTTTCTTCTACTTTTGAACTGTAATATGGTTTTTCTATCCTTATTGATCTGAGATGAAATAGGTTGCTAAACTCCTACGATCTAGGTATCTCTCTTTAGATGTGCAATACAGAGCATATACTTTGGTTGTTATAACAACAACATACCCAGTATTATCCCACACCGTGGGGTCTAGGCTGGGTAGTGTATACGCAGACCTTATCCCTACCTTGTGAGGATAGAGAGGTTGTTCCAATATAACCTCGGCTACTTTAGTTGTTATAGAGATCCATAAATAAAGAAGGCTTTAAAAGGAGCTTATAAGCCGAATTTTTTTGAACCCATGACACTACCCTATGTTGTCTCACTTATCCTGTTGGTTTGTCTGTTGATTGATTTTTTATGAGCTAGTGTTTTAATCATAGGTGTTGATATGAGGGATAAGATCATATATGAGCTTAGCACTTCACATTTGCAGTAGAAGTATTTAAAAAATGCAAAAAAGGACCTAGAAGTAATCTAAGCTTTGGTTGCTGCTTTGGCTGTATATTGTGTCATTACTACATTGAAAAAGATCAATATGTAAAAAATTGAAACTTCATAGATCAAATAAACTTCATTTTGGAAATTCTTTCTTGTTAGGAGTCCATCTGACTGTCTGTGAAGTGATTTCAACTTTAATATTTACTGTTGACATGATTTGCAGTGCCAGGTATCTGATGAAAGCACCAGGATATGACTTACGAGTGTAAAGCTGGATTAGGTCACTAGGCGGATGCTTCTTTTGTCTTCCTGGTGAGTGCCTGAAAGAATAAACTATATTTTTCAAGCTATATATGCTTTCTGTTGCTGGCGTAGCAATGCCATTTGTGGTTTACTGGGTGTAGGAGGAGGATATCGAACCATGGAAGAGTTGCTGGAAGTCAAAATACATGAACAGGAATCCACAAAATATGGTATGTATAGTGTTACCTCCATATAACATGATTGATTTGCAAAGATTTTGATTCACTCACTCTCTCGTGCAGGTTAATAAAGCTAATTGCTCAGTGATACTATAATACCTTGCTTGTTTGTTATTTGTCAAATGGTGTTAAAGAAGATTTCATGTAGCCTGTTAGTGGCGGACTCAAGTGGTGGCCAGCGGCTTCAACTTAACCCGCTTCATCAAAAAATAATATCGTGTATATGTAAAAATTATGATTAAAATTGCGTAAATTTTATATAAATATTTTATTTGAACCCACTTCACAACAAATACATGTTCAGAAGGCGGCGTTGTTCCTCCCCATGAAGGCTGGTACTGGCTTAGATTGTAGCAGATATAAACCACATGTCCTGCTAGGCCAATCTCCCTAGCATTATTATTAAAAGCAATGAGCGATGCAAAACCACTTCACAGCTGAAGCCATGCACTTCATACAAATATGTGCTTCAAAGAATGACACACAAACTAATCCCAACATGTTCTTTGGATGAATACTGAAATTAGTTATTGCAATTGCAATTTGAGAAGTACACTACTAAATCACTTTATGCTTGCCAATTTTTTGTCCTGGCTTTTCGCATCAAACCCTAGATACCATGTCGATGAGACTCATGTCATTTCTTTGCTATTTCTATTTACTACTACTATAATTCCGGGTGGTTTGAATTAAATTAATTAACCTAAAATTGATTCGTGAACTGTTGCACTATCATTGGACTCAGTAGTGAAGACATAGTGCCGCAAAATGCTTATTTCTTTGTCTAAAGTTGGTTTACTGGCTTAATTAGTTAATACAAGAAAGTTTAACCAGTTTTATAGTGCTTCAAACGTATCTGAAAAGCGAAGATAATGGCTGCAAGCTCTAGGAAAGAAAGTGGCCGTGAGGTTATAAAGGTGGTGACTGAGTCTTGGTTGATTAGTTTGCCTTTTTTTGGTCTGTTGTGGCTAACAAGCGACAGAAGGATGACGGCCTTTTATTGGAAACGTAGGCAGATAGGGCACTGAGCCAACCTTTTAGATTGAATAAAGTTACTAAGCTAGTCACTTCACCTCTCTTTCTTACCTGCCCTTATTAATAGTAGGCAACCTTTCTTTCTCGCCTTTCTTCCAGTTTTTTCCTTGGCCTTTGGATAGAAGAAGAAAATATCCTTCGCTCAAGTTTTTTGCTTCCTGCGTCCTTACTAGTTAACGAGAGGCTCTTCGACCAACAAGGCATTAGTCGTTATCCGTCCCGGAAAAGTAAGTTATCTTTCTTTGATCCCTTACCCTTCCCGGGCAGGGAAGATGACACAAACTGCAAAGTTGAATTTCCACAATCTAACATAATACTCATATCTTTTTTTATACGTATTTTTGTGTAGGAGAAATACAGAAACACCATTTAATTTGTACACAATAATCAGATGAATACCTTAACTACACATATTCCAAGACAGGCACTTCTATTTGACACATGTGTGTCTTATGAATACCCCAGTTCAACAAACCTCAAGTGTGAGCTACACTCACGAATGACATGACAAATTGACAAATTATCAAATGAAATGTGTATTTCTTAATAAATTATAATTTATATTAAAAAATACTTGTAAGTCTATAATTTTCAAAAAAAGAAAGAAAAAAAAAGACTTCAGCAAAAATTAAAATAAATGGAAAAGTATTAAAAATACTCCTAAACTAATGGAAAGGGTTTAAAAATACCCTCCATTCTCCTATTGTGTAAAAAATACCACTTCATTCATCTTTTTGATTCACTTATGCCCTTTGACTATTAGGTCAATGTTGATTTAAAAATAACATTATTTAAATTCCACGTGACAACTTCTTATTAGTCGAAATTAAAACATTTAACCTATTAAAAAATAAAAATACTTTTTTCAGTTTTTACAAAAAAAAATCAGTTTTTACAAATTTGTTTTTCCAGTTTTTACCAAAAAAAATAGAAAAATTGGAAGAAAAAATAATTTTCAAAAACAATTTTTTGCCAGTTTTTTTTAAAAATAAATTATTATATTTTCAGTTTTTACAAAAAAAATTGCTTTGAAAAAACAAAAAAAATGAAGAAAAAAATATTTTTCAAAAACGAAAATACTTTGTTGAAAATATTTTTCTAGTTTTTAAAAAATGAATTTTTTTGTTAAAAACAAAAAAAAATAATTTTTACACAAAAAATTCTTTTTTTACGAAAAAAATTCTAGCTTTAAACAAAACGAAAAATATTTTGCAAAATATTGTTTTAAGTTTTACAGAAAGAATAATAATTATTTTTAATTCAGTATTGACCTAATGATGAAAGGGTATAAATAAACTAAAAAGAAGGATAGGGGGATATTTTTAGCGTAATAGATGGATAAATTGATTTTTAAATATTTTTCAATAGTTTAGGGGCATTTTTAATCATTTTTCGTAAAATAAATAATAGTTGTATTTCTTCTTTCTTTAATACCATAAACGATGGAGCTCCTTTCCACCTCTATAACAACCAAAATACCACAAAACTTTAATCTTTAACAATAATTTTTCTCAAAGTTCAATTTCTCCTTCCCAGTCATTCCCCCCTCTCTCGCGGGTGCAATCACTACTTTGGTACATTAAAAATTCATCTTTGCTTTGCTGTTGTTACTATTCTTGCTTAATGTCATTGCTGCTCTTCCATTAGTTTGGTTCTTCCTCTTTTTTTCTTCGTGCAGTAGCCTTATGGTTTATTGCTCTTTGAAGCTCTACCCCTATTATATGTTTGTATATAAACCTTTCTATCGTCGGCTGCCAAATCCCACCTCACTCCCTTTTTTCTAATAAAACAAAATCAAAAATTATCCTGACCCATTTGATTGACCTATTTTTATCAGTGAAGAATCAACTGTCAGATCTAATTGAGGTGAATTGGAAGAATTTAGCTGGGTTTTCTTTTGAGTTTTCAGATTTGGGGTCAAAGGGAGTTTGAAGAAAGTGATAGTGATTCTATGGTTGTGTAATAATGCAAATTTATTTATGTTTATTTAATGGTTGTCATTGATTGTGATGGTGATGAAAGTTGTGTTATTGATGTTCATTTTTTTTCTAGAATGGAGGTGGAAGGTGGAGAAAGTTTGGGGAATAGGTACAGAGGATGGTGGAAGAAAAAATTGGAGAAGAAAGTGGTGTAAGAATTAGGTGGGGTCCATATTGATTTTAGGGAGAAAAATAAAAAGATAAACCTACTTTAAAGAACTTCACGTGCTCAGATATGAGTGCAACACAAAAATTTTGCCATGTCAACATAAGGGGTTTAAGAGATACAGTTCTTCCAAATAGAAGTGTTTGTGTCACACCCGAACCTGGTCTTGGACGTAGCACGACACTCGATTTTTGACTATATATGATCGAGGGAACCAACTGGCTGGCTGAATCAACCTGTAGTATCATAACATACTGAATGCGGAAGATAAACTAACACATGCTGACATACTGAAAGTCTGGTGATATAAATCAAAGTGTGGAAATACTAATACAATTCTGGAATATATTGTAGTGCACATGGCTTAATATGAAAAGCATGCGACTTTGTTTAGCTGTTACTCTAGTTTATGAAGCCTCTAATGAAGAACTAAAAATATTAACTGTCTGAAAATACTGAAGACTGTAAGGTAATGATAATGCCCCCGAAAGAACTGGGGATCACTAAGTAGCTGATATGAGAATCATAGCACTTTAAATCATCAACCTGTAAATCATTAACTGCATCGTGAGATGTAGGCCCCACGCAAAAGGGAGGCAGTACGTTTGAATTGTACTGGTAGTTACGACCACGAAGAAGCGAAAAATCCCACTATTGGAAATCAACTGAAAGAAAGACTTATAAATGCTAAACTGTAACTAAGATGATAACTGAGAATTGATAATTGATCACTGAAATGATAACTGATAAATGAAATGATAACTAATAACTGAACTGATAACTGATAACTATAACTGAAAACTAAAATGGTAACTAATAATTGAACTGAAAGGAAGTACGAAACTGAATGGTGAACAACATGTTTATTTAAATATTAAACTGCGGCCTCAGGCCCAATATATATATATATATATATATATATATATAGGCTCGGGCCCAAGTAAACGTATACATAACTGCGACCTCAGGTCTAAAATGCATAAAGCATAAACTGCGGCCTCAGGCCCAAAGACGTATAAGCATAAACTGTGGCCTCAGCCCAAATACATGTGTTCAACATGCAAGAACTGAGCATTAAACTACAACACATGATAATGAAATACTGAATCACATTGAGTTACATGATACTGATATACTGGATCACACTGAGTTACATAATAACGGAATACTGGATCACACTGAGTTACATAATACTAAAATACTAATGAGACTAGACTAAGATATGTATTCTTGAACTGATTATGAATACTGACACTTCAACTGTTTATGGCATATTGAGTAATCTATACTAAGACTCGGGGACATCAAACCCAATTCTATATTGAATACTCGCTGAGCTCACAACTTTCAGAATGAAAGTGGTGAACGAGTTATAAAACTAGAGAATAGAAGTTCTGCAACTATTCAAGGAACTAGGCTAAACTAAATTTCTAAGGCAATTGGTAACGTTGTAAAAGAAATGCAGTGTAAGGAGAACCATTAAAATTTTCAAACAGAGAAAGTTAGCCTCACATACCTTAACTTCCTGCTCTTGAGCATAATACAATATTCACTAATCCTTTCAACTTTAATCTATATAAATACAAATCAAAGAGATTCCAAATTAGCAACAATAGTCATGTTTTGGTCACTTAGGCATTCTATCAAATACTTGATGGTATAAAGCTTCATAGCCCTTATTAATGGTGTCTCTGCACCTAATAACACATTCTCTTGCTCCTAGATAAATTCTAAAGTCTCAAATGGTTATAATCAACATTATTCTTTATCACCTATAAGGAAATCAACACCCATAACCAATAATAATCAATCAACAACCCAAACTATCACCGTTCATGCTTTTCTATCAAACTCATCAACTAACATCTCATGAAATAGAGTCTATAATCATTAATTCAATGATAGAATCATTAGAGGGTGAAAATATTACCTTTTTGACGTTCAATCTTCTTGAATTCGAGTTCTAAGGTTTCTCCTCTCAATAATGGTGTCCCAATTGAATATCTAATGATATGTAGGGTTTACCCATGTTAATAATATGTTTAAAAATTAAAATTAACTTGGAATCACCATTAAAACTTACCTCGGATGGTGGACGGACCCTTAAGGAATTAGGTTTTTGAGAGTTTTCCTTTCTAGAGCAAGTTTCTTATGTTTTGGGATTGTAGGGTACGAAATAGAGCTAAAAAAACAACTTTCCAAGTTGGCCACCGTGTCCCAGTTGGAAAGACAGCAGTCCTGACCACGGTAAATCGCTGGGGCACTGCCTCACCACTCACGGTCGCGGTAAAAACGTGGCAGGAATGTGGTGGTTACATACCATTCTGTAAAATGTGCATAACTTTTTGCACAAAGCTCCGTTTGGGCTTCACAATATATCGTTGGGAAGATATTTCAAAGGCATACAACTTTTATGTTTTAGGTTTTTCCAAATTCCTTATAAATATTCATTAAAATCTTCTGGAACAAAGACCTTCTGCAAACTTAGTTGATTTTATCAAATCTGATGCACCTCACTTTCCATCTTGATTTTGAAACAACTATTATTACCCATAATAATCCTGATAAGACTTCATATGTCTAAAATATAACTTTACTACTTCTTTATCTCATTCATACCTAATTCGAATATCCGAGGTGTTACAGTTTGTCTGATTATATGTCATGTTAAGGTGTTCATCTGGTTTTTGTGGACAACTTAAATGAGCTATTTTTGTATTTCGCCCTTTTCAAATGGATCTCAATTCTATCATGTACTACACCTAATGAATTGTAATAAGCGTCAGAAGCATCTAGTATCAAAATCACATGTAATCTAGATAACTAGTATAAACGTAATTTTATGGGTTACACCTTGAAGCGTGAACAAAGCTCCTCTAGCACATGAACCTCCAATTCCACAACAATTCGATGAAATCTCCGTCACCCCCACGATCATGATCTCCGAACGTTTTACCGTCTTCTATTGTGTTACCCGAATAATATTTTGAAAATACAAATTTCGCGCGGGCAAAATTTCAAGGAAAACTTGAATGAAATTTCGGACACCATGTACTAATTTCTCCAGGTGAAAAACTTATCTGTTTATAGCACAAGTTTTAAAGATTAAAATCCTTTTCCAAAATATTTTGGGTTTTCTTTTCCATCAGAAAAAAGGGTTCCTTTATTTCCTATTATTTAGGCATAGTGGAGACTACATAATCTAATTAATAAGGCTCCAATGTTAAGATTCAGATACTAATCAATTAAATTAAATTACTGACTATTTAATTTATTAATTATTTCCTTTTAGACTTTCGCTTAACTTATTTCATATGTCGAATATAAAATCCACCGGCCGAGATTATACATGAAAACTTATAATCTTTCATAAAAGTATATCATCAATCTCTAAATCGCGATATGGATTCCATCAATTAAATATTACTTCGCCAATGTACATTATTATTATCCAATTTACCAAGCATATTGACCTACAAAAGAATCTCGCCTTTTAATAAATCAAAACAACAATAATGTACACAACTAATAATAATTAGGGACAATTAAATTTAGAATCACTTCATCGGACCACATAACACAAAATGGCCCATATTTTAAATCTTTACCCGGTTTAGCCCAATGTGTACATGATTGAAAAGAAATTATTGGAAGCTAGCTAATTTAGTGTCTGGAATTTCTGCTTTGCATTTTCTGCTAACTTTGTGTGCAGATAGTAGTAATTGATTATGTGTAAAAAATTGATCTGTTCAAAACCTTGGCCTATTATCTTTCCGGTTACAAATTCGCAAAGTTATAATTGTATTACCTAGTTGTAATGTATGCGTGTGACTGTAAGAAAATCGATGAATACTGTTACGAGGTTGAGTTAGAAGATTTTTTCCAATTAAAGTGACGTTCTGAAAAGGGATTATTTATTATTTAGAGTCGCCACTTGGAATTGAGTTCTGGTGTTCCAAGTCACCTTTTATTTGAATCACTTTTCAAAAGGAAGGTTTGACTCTTAATTTATGGTCTACGAAAACAGATGACTGAGTAAGGAATTTTGTTGACCAAGGGGAACGTGTAAGGCACCCCTCGAGTCCCGTGGTTCTAACACAGTCGCTTTTATTAATTAATGTAAGGCTTAAATCAATTTTTAGCTGTTCTTGTATTTTATTGATTATGGATTATTTATTACCGCTTCACTTAATTTATTATATTTTTATTAATTATTTTGACCAATGCGATACGCACACAAGGTACTTTCTTGAAATTAAATATTAAATCAAGGTACAGAATGCGCACATAATTATAACATAATTATTTCAAATTAAAAAGGTATCAAAATACGGAATACCGCACATGATCCTTTTCTTTCCTTCTTCTTCTTTTTCTACGTTTCTTTCTTTTCCTTTTGTTTTTTTGTGTTTTTCGTCCTCTCTTTTCTTAAGTAGTTTTCTTTGTTCGTTCTTTTTTTATTTATTCTCCTCTTTGTTTTATATTTTGTTTTATGTTTTATAATAGAAATATAGGGGTAGGTAAAAGAGTTGGAGTGAGAGAAGGAGGTTGAGAAGATCATGGTAAGTGGTTAAGATAATTTTGTTTGAATTTTTAAGATTTATCCCCTTTTATTATTATATTACTTATTATTATTATTTGTTATTGTTATTATTATTATTATTATTATTATTATTAACTTTTACTTATTACTTATTAATGAAGAAATTAGAAAGTAAAATGCATAGCTAAAAATATTAGTTAGCTATCTTATATTTAAATATTATATACATAGAAAAATTAAATATTTACATTGTAGTTTAAATTATACTAAGAAAAATGCTATAACTTACATTTAAAATTCTAGTTAGATTTCTTTTTTCTTTTTAATTTTTTCTCTTTTTTAATTTTTTTCTTTTATTAAAATTAGAAGTAAAACTTATACTCTAAGAATGTGACTATATAGTTAGTATATATATAATTTTTTTAAATAAAACCTTCTAAGAGTATGATAAAAGTTTTAAAATATTAAGATTAGACATAAAAGAAATATTTACACTAAACTAGTATAGAATTTGGGTGTGGTCAAAAATTAAGTGTTCACAAATAGAAATTCATCATTGAAGGCCATTCAAAGCTTCGGTTCCAAAAATAGAGTTTTTTAAATTTTTTAGTTGTTTAGATTGGGCGTTGTTCCAATTAATTAAAAATATGAACATGAGTTCAAATTAAAATTTTAAGTGATTTGGAGTAGATTTGAACAAGATGAGTTAAATTTTAGAAAAGACACAAGGAAGAAGACGAAGTCAGTTTTTACATAATGATGTATAATATTGTATAAATACCTCGTAAGCACTATTATACACTTTTATACAACTTTATACAAATGTCTGTATACGAATTTCTGTCATGATTTTCAATTGCAATTTTTGTTCAAAACCATTATAAATCTTCATTAAATGACTTCAAATTTTGTATACAACCTCCTTATACTATTTCTAATAAGTCTAAAGGAATCCCACTAAAACCAGATTCGAAATTTAGATAAACTTATTTAAGCTTGTTCAACAATGGTGGACCAGTCTAAATCTTTACTAAACGCCTTCAAATTTTGTATATAACCTCCTTATACTATTTCTAACAAGTCTAAATAACATTCACTCCAAATTTATTACAAATCATATTCGAAATTTAAACACACTTATTTAAGCATGTTCAACAATGGTGGATTGTCTTAAAAATTTAGTTTTTTACCACCGAAATGTATTTGGTTTGTTGAACTAATATTTGAGTAACCATTACAGATTCGAAAATTAGATTAAAAAATTAAGCATATTTTTATTACAATTGAGTAATAAATTTGAGAACCTATATGGAGTTGAATGTTGAATCTTAGCCTATCATTTTTGGGCTACTATTTTGCAAAATTAAATATAGGCCACTTAGTTGCAATGTATGTGTGTGAGTTGTATTTATACGTAATTCTCCCTAATAATTATATCAAGATTAAGAGTATAAGTACATTTTATGGCTAGAGAATTTATTTTATTAAGTCAGTATGAAATACTTATCTCTACTTGTCCGTTCAATACATACAAAATATACTAGCACAAGAAGTTGGAATTAAATCATTCCCATAATCAAGATAAATTATATGGTAAATACTTTAAACTATCCCTGAACTTGGTTCAGATTATTAGTATCCTCCCCGAACTATACGCGGTCTTAAATACCCCCCTCAACTTGGTCTTTTGAGGGTCATTGCCCCTTAAACACTGATGTGGGAAAAAGTATGGGTAATGACTCAAAAGGCCAAGTTAAGGGGAGTAATTAAGACCGGGCATAGTTTGGGGAGGATATTTATAATCTGAGCCAATTTTAGGGGTGATTTAAGATATTTTGCCTAAATTATATTTAATCTTGTGCTACAATCATCCATGATGGTTTGTCCAATTCCATCATTAGATTGTGAACTCAAACTTTATACGTATAAGAATTGATGATTTAACTTCCGTGTATAAGCTAAACTCTATACACTAAATCATCTACTATACAAGCAATGGACACAGACTAATTTATGATTTATTTAAAATTTTATTAAAATTGAATAAATAATTATTCAATAATAAATACTATATTTAAACCCAACTTATGGTTAATAGTATACATCCCAACAATCTCCCACTTAAATTTTTAACCATGACAATTATTTGAATAGCCTATATCCAAATGCATAATTAATAGTATATGCCCCTACAACACCAATACACATAACTATGTAATATATGATTAATGATATGATAAGTGCAGTTATAGAACTTGAGCAAATTCTCGCTGAAAGAGTGTAGTGAATAGCCTATCATTTGAGGAGCCTTTGTATCTGATGATTACATAATATGTACCACTAAATGAAAATTCACTTGCTGTTTAAAAAAAGAAAAAAAAGAGTCATTTATATGCTGCAGGAAATTCATCGCTTGGTTTGACCCCTGAGAAAAAAAGTGAAAAATAATTATTTCAAGGCACAACGATTTGCATCTATTATGAAACAAAACTAATTGCCCATTAGATTTTCCTTGAGGTGCTATTTGAAGAGCTTGACACAAATAGAACATGATTAATAGTTTCAGTTCTCGTCAAATCTGTCACAATTTTGACCATTTTTGTCATAAGGGTGAAAGGAGAGACGAGCATTTTCAGTGGTATTAGCACTTCTGTACCCTGGTGTCTTAGCTGTTTATTACGGTGACGTCCTTGCCATTTTGTGTGTACTGCACTGAATACCTGTTACCTATCACTAGCATAGATGCTGTCCTTGCCATTTTGTGCATACTGCACTAAATACCTGCTACCTATCACTAGCATAGATGCTGTCCTTGCCATTTTGTGCGTACTGCACTAAATACCTGCTACCTATCACTAGCACAGATGCCACACGGGTAACTCTGAGTTGTGTCTTAGGTGGTTTGCAGAGGCCAAGAAGAAAATCATTTTAAGTAACCGTGCAGAAATTGAAGTGCCCAGTATATACAAACGTACGAAGAGTGTTTCATAAGCTGCAGAAAAGAGATCCTCACTCTAATGCACAAAATCAGAGAAGATCACAGCAATAGGGAGCACAGTATTGGCCAACTTCACTTAAAACATATGGTCGATAAAGAAACACATATTAAAGAAAAAAACAAGGAGGAAAACTCAAAGTTTTATTTGAAAGGGAATAGATGCTTTACAAAGGCCACACTTAAACACTCTTTACTCTTTTTGTTTTTTGCTTTTCTTTTTTATGTTACTTTTTCATTCTTGAAAACAGTCACATATTGCAAGCATAATTGTCCAGACATCCGAAAGGGGCCACACAAATGCATTATTCATTATGAAGTTTCATGAATCATTATTTTGATAGCTTTAACTCATTCCCTGAAGTGACGTTTAAGTGCGAGCATAACGCACAGAAATCCGCTGCTGGATCAGGCTCCTACAAGAAGGACATTCTTTCATTCCCTGCTTCTCATGGAGCTCATTGCATGTCGTGCATACCACCTGATGAGCACATGGTAGAAAAACCACAGACATCTCCTCCGACAAGCACATCACACACTCACGCTCTCGTTTCACCCCTCCATCCCGAGAGTATTCCTCAAAAACTGTCACCATTGAGGAGATATTAGGCATTTGAGTGTCCTTCTGTAATGAAGCATTTCTAAAGTCTGCCAGTTTGCTAGCATAGCTTCCATCTATGCCTCTTTTAAGAGCGGCTATCTTTGAAGAATCGGTCTTCAGTCTGAGCTGGGATATTTCCTTTTCTAGCTTTTCAATATCATCTTTAAACTTCTGTAAACTATTTTCAGCTTTTAATTTGGTCATATCCTCCTTTGATTTGGCTGAAGTTTCAATCTGTTCTCTCTCTTTCCTTACTGAACTAGCCTGCCTAAGTAAGTCTTTGTTGGCCTTCTCTTCCTGCTTCCATCTACCCTGCAAGACATTGGCTTGTCGGTAAGAGCATAGCTCATCTGGAGAAATCACATTAGTATAAGAACATCAGTTGAAAGTATAATGATCCACGAAGGACCTGCAAAGCCAACCACTTCCCTTTACTGTTTTGCTGTTAGCAAATTCACATATGAAAAGGCAAAAACACAAAGTGCAAGAGCTATATGGTTCTGATCAGAGACATAAAATTTCTTTGATAGCCCCACTCACCACAAAACCCCCTCCCAGAAAGTGACCCTTCCCCACTTCAATCCCTTGGCGACACAAACCCCAAAACTCATGGTTGAGGTAGAAGGTCCTTTTCACTGCTATCCTCCTTTATCAAAACTTTTCGAAAAACATGCTTCATTGAAACATATTATTCTTTGTGATACTGATTTGCTTTTACCAATACTTTGGCAAGAGTGAACAAACTCGAAGATCATGTTAAGAGTTAAGAAAATGGAAAATGTGAAGTCTCAAGAGAAGCAAGAGATAAAAATATATCAGTTCAAGCTTCTGCAAAATCTTTTAAGAGCCCTCCAACTCCAATGATGCATGTAGGAGGCAAGTGCCAAGAACCCTATTACTGTAACTCTGCGTAGTACCATTTCATCTGCATTACGTCTCAAGATCCATTTGATAAATTCCTTTAAAAGTTAATAACATCAAGGTATCACATGAGGTGTCTTCTGAAACATTATGTCCACATCAGACATCAATGTCAAAGCATATTGATTTCAACACATGAATAAAAATGCGACAAGACACTATGAGAGGTGGAGATACCTCATTCCCATTGTCAGCACAGCTATTCGACTTAGACACAAGCAATCCCACTTCAAAAACACCCTATTACAAAGTGAGGAAAATGGCACTGCACAAATATGCTATGCACTCCTACTAACAGAACAAAGCCAAAAGATACGGAAAAGATCTTGCATTAATTAGATGCTTCTTGATCCCAACTCTTGCTTATACATATAGAAATTTGCACAGACGAGAGTCGAGCTACTCTCAGATAAAGAATCCAGCAGGCAAAAGTTCCCTTGTTCAGTTTTCAGATTCTAAAATTACAAAAGTTAGTAAAATAAAGAAAATGGAGAGAGAGAGAGAGAGGGGTTCAAAAACCGCGTCGAGTCATTTTTAAGCAAACACATACAAGAGGTTCATTTATATTTCTCATCATTAGGTTTATCTGTCAAGGAGGAAAAAGGTACCAAATCCCCATCTGAGAGAGAGGGTGGGAGAGGGGGGGGGGGGGGATTAGGTTTATCTGTCAAGTAGGCAAAAAAGTACCAAATCCCCATCACAGAAGTCAGATTGCATGTAGCTTCTACAGAGATGTCAGTTTGCCAATGGCATGCACATGTCCGACTGAGGAGAGCCAAGCTACCACAATACCACTTATTCCCCCGACTTTATTGAGCATTGAATATGACCTTAAACACAATTTACTAGCATAAAGCTTGTTAATTAGCATCTTCTTACCTAAGTTGTGCAAAAAAAATTCCTCTTCAAGAATTAAAGTTTAAAGGTCCTAGTACATAACTAGACATTACAGCCTTTTAGCTAAAGCCTAAACATTTTTGGCAAGAAGCATCTTGTGAAGAATTTTATGATCTTAATCCCCTAGTCAACATACCTCGAGCTGGTTTTGAACATCTCTAGCTTGCTCCAGCCGTTGTTGCAGTTCCACCAGCTTTCGTCTTTCAGCTATAAGTTCATCCTGAAATATAGCTTTCTGCTTCTCCCATGACTGGAACTTCATAAGCGTCTTCTTTTCCCTCTTTGATACTTCCTGACAGTTTGCAGCTGACTCTGCTGCACGAAATTTGGCAGCTACCATTTCCCTCCTTAGTACAGCATTCTCAATTTCAAGCCTACGAACAGCAGCATTAGCTCGTTCGACTTGTCCGCTAGCCTTGCACAAGGCATTCTCCATCTCGGACAGCTTTTTCATGGTATTTTCTTCCAAACTCTGCTTCTCTTTCTTAAGCCTCTCCACTTCCTCTTTTTCTTGCCGAAGTGTCTTAAGCTCAACTTTGTCTTTACTCAGTCTACGAGCAGCTTGCATAACCTTTTGATTGGCCCATTCTGTCCACTCTTGGAGCTGACCTTGCAACTCCCGAACCCTTGGAACTAACTTCAAAATCATTTCATCTTTCTTGTCTTGAGGAACCCATTGAGCCATAGATTTTTCATTTGGAATCATATTAAGAGAACAAACAGCGCCCTCAGCATTATAACGAAGAGGCATCGGGGTGATGTTGCAGTTTGTAGGGAATGAGAGCGAGAGCTCAGTATCAGCAACAGGCAATGCAGGTGAAGTATTCACTTGCGGTAATGAAGAAGGGATATTTGCATTAGGTAATGGAACAGAAACATTGACATTATCGGACCCAAATACTGATGTTGAAGAAAATCCATTATTTGTTGAGATACTATGGTGTATATTATCTTGAGTCACAGCAAAACTGGTCTTATTGATCTTTGATGAAGCATTCTTTAATTTCATGCCGGCAGAATCTGCCATGGACTTAAGTTTATTATCTAAAACTAAACCACCAAAACCATTGAGTTTCCTACAGACTCCTTTAGAACCGTAAGTACGGTAATGTTTCTCAAGATGTAGGGACTTCTGCCTAAGTATGTACTCTCTTTTGGTGATCCCAGACAACTTTCGACTACCAACAAACTCCTCGTTGGCGGTTGGAGGATTGGGTGTTCCAACTGCCGTAAATGTTTTATCAACAGTGTCAAACAGAGAACTTGAAGAATCTTTCTCTGAAATAATTCCACTCGGGGCAAATGAAGATTTGGGTTTGACATCATGAACTCCTGTCATAGCAGACGCCTCCAACTGAAAGTTATGCCCATAAGTTACAGAAGCGACATTCGAAGTCTCAGACGAACAATGTGCACAAGCAACTGAAGGATTTGTCTTACAGTGAATTCTATTGTTGGATTCGGAACTTTTGGCCTCGGATTGCAAATAAGGCTGCACAGAAGCAGAGGAATTTTCATTCCCATCAGCAACCAAACTATTCAAAGGATCACTTTTCATCGCACAAGCATGAGATACATTCATGTCACATATTAACAAGCACCACATTGCATCACCAGTGCTAAAGAAAGGCCTAACTTCTCGCAGAACACAGACCAATTCAGCCAACACATACTTTTCCATCTGCTGCAAATCCTCAAAATAATGCTCCCTGCACAAGTCAAGCTCTTGGCTGCTACGAAGAAAACCCAATGTATTCTCCACTATGTTCGACACAATGTCCTTACAACCATAGCAAATACCAGACCTTAAAACAGCGTTTGTGGCAATATCTTCATTGTAACCAAAGGCCATTATTCTTTTAATTGCACTCCTGAAAATTGTATCCAAGTTGCTCAAGACAAGCTCTTCTAGCTCAGATTCCGTAAGATCACTCCAATCGGCATCATGGAACTCTTCAGTTGTTTCAACTTCCTCCTCTCTAGGCTCACTCGGACCTACTTCAGATGATCCTGCGCTGCAAGACAATCCGAGGTCAAGTTTCAAACTTTCTGAGCCGTCTTGCTTCAAGCTACACATATCACAACCATTCGAAAACTCATGACTAGGGATCATTCCAAATTTGTCCGCAGAAAATTCAAAACTCGTGCACTCAAACTGAGGAGAAGAAATTATTTTATTTGGATCAGCTAGAGGTGGATCCGCCCTGAATTTCCTCTTATTCCTACTACCTTTTTCTAAGACTGTCAAAGCCGGTGAATATTGAGCCGACGTTGTAGCACATGTCTTTGCAACCATTGATGCCATAATTTAGCTGCCAAAAAAAAAATCTTTCTTTCTCAGAATCAACCCATGAAATTAACTCACAATTATCAAAAAATCAAAATTGTATTGACCTCATATCAATGCACATAACTATAACAAAAACACTGACACCCAGTTCTTAAGCTGTCACAGAACATAGAAAAAGCAAACTAATAAACAACCTTTTTTTCCAATTGAAATGCATTTAACAAACCATATTAAACATGATCATATATATTGCTCAAGTCTTATAATCCAAACAAATTCCACAATCCAAGAACTATACATATGACTTCACGAAAAATTAATAAAATCAACGTGAATTAAACAAGTTACTTACATCAAGAACACCAATTACCCAGCAAAACACTTCCAATACTGAATGAATTTAAATCACACCCATTAAACTTCCGATCAATCCCAATTCAAATCAGCAATCAAAATCAAACCCATAATAAAATAACAAAAATGAATTCGACGAATAAAAAAAGATTCTTTTTTAGATAAGATCGGTAAAAGACAGTGTGAGAATTTGATCAAGATTTGATTTTTAAAGATTATTTGATCAAATACATACCAGATTTTTGAGCTAAGATTTCGAGCAAATCAAAGGTAGGATAAATCTAAAGAGCATAGAGAAAAAGAGTAGAGAAGATCCTTAGTTTTTGTTTGGCTTTTTGTTTGTTTCTTTTTATTTTTATTTTTTAGCTTTAATACATTGAACGCCTCTCTCTCTTTCTCTGTCTCTAAATTTTGGGGTGAATTTTACTATTTCTTGTTTCTATTTTTCTATTTTTGTATGTGAGTTATAACTTTAACCACAGATGTACACATGAAATTAAACCAGACATGGTTAGGAAGAGTCATCACATGTGGTTTAGAACTAACTATGGTTAATGTTGTACCAAACCAAACACCAATACTCAAGCTACCCATCCCACGTGGAGATATTTTATTTGTTACAATTTTTTTATTACATAGAGAGTTCAACTACAACAAACCAATGTACTCGCATGGGTGCGGAAAGGATAATGTATATACGATCGTTGCCTCTATCTTGAAAAAATATAGAGACTATTTTCTGTGAACCCTCAGCTGAGAAAATATTAAAAAATAAACTTGATAGAAGGCACACTAAAAAAAGAAGTAATAACAAGTAATAATATCAACAAACAAATCAGAAAAGCGAAGTTAAAGCAATGGCAAGTAATAACAAAAATATACGAATAAGACTTTACAAGACTAATATTAAGTACTGCACTAAAATTACTGGTATGCATAAGAAAGATGCTCGACTATCTAATATTTTATTCTAAATCTTAACCTCCACAACTTCCTATCAAGGAGTATGTCCTCGGTAAGGTGGAACATTACCATGTTTTCCCTAATCACCTGTTTTCAATATTTCTTCGGCCTATCTCTGTCTTACCTTGGGCTCTTCAAGACCAACCTTTCGCACCTCCTAATTGGGCATCTATGCCTCTGCTTTTCACATGTTCGAACTAGTGGTAGCAAATGAGTAGGTTGGGTTGGATATGGTCGAGTTAAAATGTGTCGAGCAAAAATGAATTGGGTCTCTACACGCCCATATTTTATGCGGTTCAATAACAGGTTAAGTGTTCAATGGGCGGGTTGAACATGGGTTAATCCATATATATAAGTGTAATATTTTTTCAAGTTCAATTTATAATTGTCCTTTTGTTCAGAATAATTAGTGAAATATATAAGCTTAACTGGAATAATATATACTCTTCTTCATTAAATGTATTCAAATTTGACTATCATATATTCATATTATAAACTTAAGTTACTCTTCCAAAAACTATGAGTATTCATTATAGGAAAAAAATGTTGAATACGTGCTCCATAACTAAAAAAATACTATTTTTGGATGAAGAAAGTACTATTTCTACAATATGAAAAGAACTACTCATTTCGTGAAATGAAAGAAAATATTTATTTACCCCTTAAAATCGGATAACAATTGAATTTATAAGTGATATTAAGGATACGTAGATTAATTTGACACAAAGCAATAGCTTGAATTATAAGTAAAGCAAACAATAATAAAGTAAACTCGATCACCGGTGATCTCCTCTCCAAGGTCAATGAGGACTGCAACCGGGTTGATAAACACGTGGTGGTGCCTACGCATGAGGAAGCGATTGCTGCCCACGTGGAGGGATTTTTAAGTTTTTTTCACGTTAGGTCCCTTGGACCCAGTCATCATCGCCTACTGTAAGAGGTACAAGGCGACCCTTGGTCAAATCCGCCCTTTTTCTAGATGATAGTAATTCTTCTTCGTTCTTTGTAAACAAAATCAAGGGGTGTCCCTTCACCGTCAATCATTTTATGCGCTTGTACGGTCCCCGAATCTACCGAGGGGTATTAATAAAGCTTGACCATCAGGACAGTAAGGCCCCATTCTCGAGCATAGATAGGGATCGGGACCGAGGCTGGTTGGACCGATTTGTTCGAGTGAAGACCTCAGATTTAAACACGGCAAGGACATTCCATTTTCCAAGAAATGGAATATGAAATGTAAGTATAACCTTACCTTATAGATTTCATTTATTATTTTTCCTCCCATCCCTTCTTATTAACGTTTTGTGGTGCAGTTGTTGCTCGGATGCCGGATGTAGTTCCTCGACTTAAGGAGTGGGTTGAGGGCCTCGTATCACAGAAACCCTATTCCAAGCGCGCATTGCGTGAACTATCAAACGGCTAGTGGGAGGCCCATCCCATGGTAAATTTCCTTTTCGAGGTAATAATATTTGATCTTTTCCTCATTCTGTCAAGTTCTTATTTATTCCGTTTTCTTTTGCAGGTTTTCCCAAGGATGTTTCTATGAGACCTCCATATGGTGACGAGGATGTGCCTGTCCTGTTCCCTGCTCCAAGGTAGGGTGATGAGAAGAAAACGAAGAGGGCCCCGAGTTCTCTGAGCTCAAAAAAGAAGAGAGAAAAAGAAGAAGTCTGGTGCGTAACCCTAAGGGTAGCACCGGTGCTTGGGCACCCTCTTCGGACTCACTCCACAACTTAGGGATGAGTCAAAAGAAGAAGAATAAAACTCAAAGTTGATGGGATGTGTGAGTTCATGTCTCGAGGTACGAGGGCCCCCCGAATCGATGAGAGCTGAAACTAAATTGCCTCATCTCGGAGAGGTCGACGAGGGAGCTTTAGCCGAAGCTTCTGACCCAAAAGGAGGCGAGGACGCTTTGCCTCAAGATAGGGAGGCTTATGACGAGATCGTAGCTGGTTCTTCTTGGACAAAGAATAGTGCTCCAAAGGGAATACTCAGAGTGATATACCTCTCCAGTTTTCCATTATTTACCGAGTCTATATCGCCGGTGCTCAGGCGCTGAAAGAACGACCCAACAAAGAGCCACAAGGGGCGGTGGAATCATTTCAAAACTTCTTTGATGGTATAGTCTCTACCGCTACGAAGGACATCACTGGGTTGGTGATATACCAGTGCCGAAGAAGAGTCCATATCAGGGATGAGTAGATCTACCTCGAGCTCGAAAGTAGTCAACCGCTTCTTAGCCCTGAGTTTGAACCCTACCCGGAAGAGGTTAATTGTTATGTCCATTTCAAAAGATGCAGGGGTTCTTTCTTCCCCTATGAGGGTGGCCAGTTGCCTTGGGTGCTTGGTGATTGAGGAGGATCAGGCCAAGATAAACGAGGTGGAAGTGCTGTGTTTGTTCAACGAAGCCTAACATACATTAAATCGGGTAAAACCAGATACCTATTAATAGTTTCTAGTATGTACTTAGATTATTTTGTAGATAATCGTAACTCATCTCTCTGTGTTTGTAGGCTTAGGTACTTTGCCATGAAATATTCCTGCAATACCGGGAAGAATTGACCAGTACGAGGCCAAGATTTAAGGGATCACTGAGAAAATAGATGCTTACAAACTTCTCAATGATCAAAGAGAAGGGGAGGCCAAGGGCCTCCGGGCTGAGTTAGATGTGGCTTAGAAAGAGCATTCCGACCTGGCTGAGCATGGAAGAAGAATTTTTGAAGTTAGCGACAGTGAATAGGTCATGGTGACTAATGATCCGAACCTGCAGGTCCAATAGAAAATCAACAATATCGGACAACTTCGAGAAGAGGTAGATGCGCTAAAGGTTGAGGTCGAAGAATGGAAAAAGAAAACGGACTGCCTGGCCTCAGAAAAGGAGGCCGCCAAGGCCCAGCTGCTTCGGCCGAAGTCCAGATCTGAGGTATATAGGAGAAGTCTTCTGTGCAGGCCAAAAATATCGAGGAGCTCCAGTCCTAGTTGAATTCATCTGTCTCTGTTCAAGAAAATCTAGCCACGGATCTCGAAGGGCCAAGTTGGAGTCCAAAGAAATTAAGGCCAATGCCGATGAGATGGTGGACGTTTATAAGGTAGGTAGTGAGGCAGATCAAGTTCGAGTAAAAAAGACATCACCGAGCATGCTAAAAAGAAATCTCGAAGGGAGGCCCTTGAGAAAATCCATGCTTGGGGTTTCGACCTATCAGTTGAGATCGAGAATGCCATGAAGCTCGAAGCCGAAGTTAAAATGTTAGCTTATCCTTAATTTTCTATAAATATATAAGGCTTTCTTTCCATTTTACGCCTTTTGAATTTTTCCCTTTGCTTTATTATTTATATGCACTAAGACCGAAATGCCTTAGCATTAGGTTATGTTCGAAGGTTCAAACCATGCATTTACATTATTCTATTTTAAGTCATTTTGGGGGTTCGATATTACCAGAAACTTCCTCCCAAAGTAAGTAGTTGAGATTATATTTCACGGAGGGTAGCCTTTAGAATCAGTTCTGAAAATTTTCTTTACGAAGGCCTTGTTTTTATTACGGGTCTCAGACATCTTCGAACCGTGTTAATATGGTATTAGCCTTTTAGTTCGGGTGTCGCACAGTGGGCTGCTTTCCTAAGTTATCCAGGTTTGCCTAAGATAACAATTTCTAGGTAGTCGTGGCCTTTAAAATTTGGAGGTTTTCTAATAGGTATTATGCCCCCGAGTTTTAATAGCTTGGACTCTTTGAGTTTGTTCTCGCATGGAAGTCCCCGAGTGAGAGAGATATTATGTGATCTCAGGTTAAAGCATCCCTTGGGCTTATTACCTTTGGGGGATCGGAAGTAGGAAATTACTTAGTAAATGTAAAGAAGAACTTTTATAAGACAAGATGATGGCAAGGAAGAGATTTCTCTTTATTGTTGTGTAAAACAGTTATACATGTGTATATGATTTATCTAAGGGCTCGAGCAATCTATGCGGGCACGACTCGTTTGACCGTTTGGCCTTTATAATAAATCCTACCTGTCAAAACCCTTCCATTACGAAGTACTTTTCCTTTCTAAAGTTGATATCCGAGGGCAATGTCCCCTAGTATTTGAGGTTGATCATAGACATAAGCCTCGGATACTATTGATGCGATCTTCTACACTAATTCATGACTGGATTTATATTCTAAGTTAGCAAGATCCACTATTTCCTCGTTAAAAACCTTGTGGGAAAACCTATTTGGGACAAAACCGGCTCACGATAAAAAGTGTGCAAAGCGAGCTTTCAGACCTAAGAATCTGTACTGCTTCTTGTTGCTTACTGCAAGTGTTAGCTCAAAAAATAAGTAAAAAAGAAATGAATGGGGCCGTACCGTACTAGTAGTATCATTTCAAGTGAGTTATGTTCCACTTATTTGGTAGTCTTTCACCATTCATCGCCCCGAGCTTGTACAACCCTTTCCTTGCGATTTTGAGAATTTGGTATGGTACTTCATATTTCGGTATGTTCGAATTTCGGGTGTTTAGTGTGACCTTCCTTAGTGCCAAGTCCCCGATATTGAAGTGTCGAAGGTTGCCCCTTCAATTGTAATACCTTTTGATCCACTATTTTAGGCGTCCAATCGGACGAAGGCGGCTTTGTGCCTTTCATCTATCAGCTCCAAACTCGTACTCATGGCCTCGTCAATCAAATCCGTTGTTGCATATCAGAATCTGACACTTGGTTAACCGACTTCGACTGGTATCAGTGTTTCGCAATAAACCAGCGAGAACGGGATGGCCCCGGTACTGGACTTTGAGGTCATGTGGTATGCCCATAGGACTTCAGGTAAGATTTCCTTCCATTTCCTTTGGCATCAGTTAACATTTTTTTAAGGTTTTGGAGTATGGTTTTTTTGGTCGATTTGGCTTGTTCGGTCCCACTAGGGTGATAAGGTGTCGACAGGATCCTTTTGATCTTATGATCCTTGAGAAACTTGATCATTTTGCTGCCGATAAATTATTTCTCATTGTCACATACGATTTCGGATGGAATTCGGAACTGATATATGATGTGGTACCAAATGAAGTCATTAACTTCCTACTCTCTGACCTTCTCATATGCCTGTGGTTCAACCTACTTAGAGGAATAGTCAGTCATAAATAATATAAATTGAGCCTTATCGGGAGCCCATGGAAGAGAGCCAATGATGTCCATTCCCCATTTCATGAATGGCCATGGTGACAAGACCGAATGTAGAATCTCCTCGGATTGGTGAATCATAGGAGAATGTCTTTGGCATTCATCATATTTTTGTACGAACTCATTTGCATATTTTTTCATGTCGATCTAGTAATAGCCAACTCTGATTACCTTTGAACCAATGATTCGGTGCCTGAATGATTTCCACACGTGCCCTCATGGACTTCCCTCAGAACGTCCAGTATCTCTCGGTCCAAAATATATTGCCAGTGGGCTATCAAACATTCTTCTGAACAAGGTTTTGTCTTCGGACAAGCTGAATCAGGCTACCTTGTGCGTAGGGTCCTCGATTCTTTTGGACCCCAGGAAAGTTTCCCGGTCTTTAAATGTTCTACATATTTGTGTCTCCAATCCTAAGTCAAGCTTGTGGAGTTTATTTCGACGTGACCTTATTCTACTATCGATCGAAATATACGACTGTCCCCGAGTTGAGCTCATCATCTACGACCGAAGATCTTAAGTTTACAAGGGAATCGGCCTCGCTATTTTGATCTCGAGGTATGTGTTGCAAAGTACACTCTTTGAACCGATGTAATGTTACCTGCAACTTATTTAGGTACATTTGCATTCGTTCTTCTCTGACTTTGAACGTTCCATTAACTTGGTTCACTACAAGGAGTGAGTCGCACTTAGCTTCGATTACTTCCACACCAAGCTTTTGGCCAGTTCGAGACCTGCAATCATGACCTCATGTTCGGCCTCTTTGTTAGTCAATTTCACAGTTCTAATGGATTGTCTAACTACATTTCCTGCGGATGGATTCAGTACGATGCCAAGTCCGTACCCCTTTGCATTCAAGGCACCCTTGTAAAGAGGGTCCAGATTCCCGAAGACGTCCCCGAGTTTACCACTGTCTTTAGACCTTGGGTATTAGGGTCAGCATAAAGGCGGCCATGAAATCAGCCAAAATTTGAGACTTAATGGATGTCCGAGGTCGATACCCAATATCATACCCTTTGATTTCCACGACTCATTTGGCCAATCATTCCGAGAGTATGGGTTTTTGCATTATATTTCGCAATAGGTAAGTTGTCACAATACATATAGAATGGAACTGAAAATACGGTTTCAGTTTCCTAGAGGCGCTTAGCAAAGCGAGCGCCAATTTTTCTAGGTGAGAGTATCTATTATCGGCCTCACCTAAGGTCCTACTAACGTAATAAATTGGAAATTATGTACCTTGTTCTTCACAAACTAGGACTCCACTTACCGTTATCTCTGATACTGCCAAGTACATGTATATTTTTTCTTCTGCCTTCACTGTGTGGAGCTGTGGCGGGCTTGATAGATATCACTTATGTTCTTCCAAGGCCTGTTGGCATTCTGGAGTAGATATGAAGTTGTTCTTCTTCTTCTTCATTCTTCTTTAGTAATGAGAAAAATCGGCGACTCTTATTGGGGGACCTTGAGATGATTGCCCCAGGGCAGCAATGAGCCCGATTAGACGTTGTGCGGCCTTCACGTTGTCCACTACTTACATCTCATGTTTTCATACATTAAAATTTTTGTCTTATTTTGATTGACGTAGATTCAGGGATGCGATTATTTTGAGGCTAACGTATTTATGCTATTTATAACAAGCGATACGTAAGTGTCATGAAGGATAAATGATACACGAAATAAGGAAAAAGAGTTTCATTGAAGGTTTGCCGATTTGGGATAAAATACGGGTCGAACGTTAGTACCCGATATTTATAAACTTGTACAATATAAGGTACCATATGACCACGATAGTCTGATGTATAAAGTATATTAAAAATAAGTAAGTACTGTTTTAAATAGTTGAGATAATTCTTACTTACGCGGATAGTTAATTAATTATCGGGTAGCGGGATATTACCTAGTTAATTATTAAATATAAGATAACACGTGCCAACAAGGAAGCTCAAAGCCAATGACTATGCAGTCATATAAAGACTAGTAGCCATCTAACGTGTAAAATCTAAAAGTATAGATAAGAATTGGTTTCTGTTAAAAACTTGGGTTTCTTTAAAAAGCTTGATTCATTTCTGGACAGGGAATAACTAATTAAAGTGTAAGTCTTTCAAACCTAGGCTTATTCAAGGACAGACGCTAATTCAAATCTTGATTCATTATCCTAATTCAATTATTCAAGAAACAGACGCTAGGCTTCAACTGGAAAAAGCTACCAGGAAATTCTTGCAAACGGTTCCAACGAGAATTCTTAGAACTGTAACCACGTAAAATTTTACAGTTCTAAACGAGTACGGTACAATCTTTTTTCAAGAATATTATATGAATTTTTCCTACTCCAGATATATTAAGGTTTTCCCTTTTTTCTTGTGACATGATTCAACTAACGATACGTATACTAATGTTATTTCTTAAATAATTTTATTCTTAGTGATTAAAGATATCTAGTTATTCGTTTTGGTAAAGTGATATTAAAGTATGTGTAGGTCTTCTTTGTTGTCTGATACACTTTGTTGCTTCAGTTTGACTAGTATTCTTAGACTTATCTTTCTGAAGAGGTGAACCAGATATGTAAGCTCGATGATGTTTTTCTTTTTCTGATATTAGACCATGTAATCCTTCAACTAAAGAACATACCATAAACGAAATTTATTCTCTTCTATTAGAATTTGTCCTTGAAGTGCAATGTTAATAGGATAGAGCTTGTTGTAAGTTGTAAATGAATAAGTAATTATTGGTTAGTTTACCGTCACCATACACTATATCTCTTAATATATGCCACGTAAGAAGCATTTGAATGTGATTATCTTTTGATAAGTTTTGTGTCATATAATTGTTGTGGGATTAAGTAACTCGCATATTTTTTAGCAAAGAGTTGCTCCCCGCAAAATAGTGAAGCAAATGTTAGTTTGAAGGAATTAAACTGTCATTTGGAAGAAAAATCTAATATATTGTAGGTAGAGCTACCGTTACCATCGGTTGGACAGATATGCATCACTATTTATCACCGGTTGGACAGTCATGCATTTACTATCAAGCTACGGCTAGTTGGGCAGTTATACATTACCATCAAGCTACGGCCAGTCGGGCAGTCATGCATTTACCACGAAGCTACAACTGATCGGGCAGTTATATGTTTATCACGGAGCTATGGCCGGTCGGGTATTCATACATTTAACATTGTGCGATGGCCGGTCGGTAGTTATCACTGATAAGTTAGACAGTTAACACTACGAAAATGATGTAATCAGAACTAGTATATCATAGTTTTATTTATATATACGAATGAGTTTTATTCTACATGTTATAGCCTTCAGTGGTAAGTCAGAAGTTATAAGTTGACTACTATCTCTCCCTGAGATAGTATCTTATTATTGTTACGTTTCATTTATGCCCTATATACTCGGTACGTTTTTCGTACTGACGTCCTTTTTTTTGGGCGCTATGTTTCATCCTATGCAGGTGTAGATAGGCGAGGTGAGGACCATCTACTGTAGGCTGCCTCCAGATATCAACTTTTGGTTGGTGAGCTCCACATCTTCCTGGAGTATTGTCGAGTCACGTTTTATATATGTTACTTCATTTTATGAACATGTCGGGGACCTTGTCCCGACTTATATATTATGATCATGTTTTCTTAAAGGTTTTGCAGATAGTGTCCTATGTATAGCTTTAGGTATGATATGTCAATGGCCTTGTCATTCCCTATGTATCTATATAAATCTTTTTAGATTGGATATGTGAGTTAAGTTATAATATTATTAATTATATATATAACTGTGGCCTATCATGGCCGTGGGGATTCTTATAAAGAAAAATGGTACATAGCGCTCAGTTGAGTAGGCACCGGGTGCCCGTCGTGGCTCTCTAATTTGGGTCGTGACACCACTGTGATATCCTCGATAGCTTTGATCTTGTCAGGGTTGATCTCGATTTCTCGATTGGATACCATGAACCCGAGAACTTTACCTGATCCAACTCTAAACACACATTTCTTCGGATTTAGCTTCAAGTTGTACTTCTTTAATATACTAAAGGTTTCCTACAAATGCTTTAAATGGTCCTCTGCTAACAAGGACTTGACCAACATATTGTCAATGTAAACTTTCATGAATTTTTCTATTTGTTATTTGAACATTTGATTTACTAGGCGTTGGTAAGTGGCACCGGTATTTTTTAACCTAAATGGCATCACATTATAGCAGTATGTGCCATACTTAGTGATGAATGATGTCTTTTCCTGATCATCCAGGTTCATTCATATTTAGTTGTACCTGGAGTAGGCATCGGAAAAAATGAGGACCTCGTGGCCGACCGTGTCATCGATTATGCGATCGATGTTGGGAAAATGAGAAGAGTCCTTGTGACATGCATATTAAACTCTTATAATCTACATGCATTCTCAGTTTGTTCCCCTTTTTTGGGACAACTACTATGTTTGCGAACCATTCCTGGTATTTTACTTCCCGAATAGACCCTATTTTAAGGAGTTTAGTTACTTCGTCCTTGATGAAAGCATGTTTGATCTCGGACTGGGGTATCCTTTTCTGCTTGACTAGGTGGAATTTTGGGTCCAGGCTCAGCTTATGAGTGGTTATCTCCGGTGGGATTTCTGTCATGTCGAGTTGGGACCAAGCAAAATAATCTATGTTAATTATGAGAAATTGAATGAGTTTTTTCCTGAGCTTGGAGGTTAACCCCGTGTCCAGGTATATCTTCGATCGGATAGATGTTCGATCAATATGACTTGCTCCAGCTCTTCGACCGTTGATTTGGTAGCATCAGAGTCATGGGGTACTATAAAAGATTTGGGAACCCCGTAATCATCATATTCATAGGTCCCATATTTATCAGAATGAGTCGTGGCTTGTGTTGATAATTGATATTTAGTTTCCCTCTTTATGTTCAAACTTGATTCATTTGATGTCGTCATTGTTGATACCAAAATCACTTCTTCGACTTCAAATATTTCCTTTGCGGCCGGTTGTTCCCCGTAGATCATTTTAATCCTTCACAATGATGGGAATTTTAATACCTGGTTAAGGATTGAGGGAATTTCCCTCATGTTGTGGATCCATGGCCACCCGAACAACGCGTTGTACCTCATGTCCCCTTCAATTACATGAAACTTGGTTTCCTGGACTGTCAGTGTTTACTGGTAATGTTATTTCTCCCTTAGTAGTTTCACAAACCATGTTAAATTCGTTTAACACTCGGGTTGTAGGCACGATTTGGTCGTGTAGGTTGTGTTGTTCTACAGCCCTCGATTGAATGAAGTTGGCTGAGCTACCTGGATCAATAGACACACGTTTAACTCAAAATTTATTCATGAGTACATATATTATCAGTGCATCATTATGGGGCTACATGATTACTTCTACGTCCTCGTCGCTAAAAGAAAAAGTTCCTTTTGGTATGTAATCTCCAGTCCATTTCTCCCATATGATGGATACTTTGGTGCGCTTTAACATCGGGCCTTGAGGAACATCGACCCCTATGATGATCATGTGACATGCTGAGGTTCTTTTTGCTCGGTTTGTTTATTGGAGTCCCTATTTTAGAAATGATTCTTAGCTCGGTCACTTAGGAATTCTCGAAGCCCGTTGTTGAATAAAAGGGCTACCTCATCCCTTAACTGTCGGCAATCCTCTGTTCTGTGGCCGTAAGTGCTACAATATTTGCACATATAGTTTGGATTCCTTTGGGCTGGGTTGGATTGTAGAGGCCGAGGCTATTTGGTATTATTGATACGTCCCGTAGCCGATATGATTGCAGCATCATCAATGTTAAAGTAATATTCTGATAACCTTGGTGCTTCTTTAGGTCTGATAGGCCTGTCAAAAACCGTTTGTGCTCATGAGTCTCCGGTTACTCTGGCCTCGTTCATCTCGCCTTTCAAAACATTTCTCATAGAACCCTGTTTGAACCCACTATTTCTTTGATCCTCATTGTAGGGCTGATACCGATACCTTTTCGGACTTAGTTCACGATCAATATCCCTCTTGAATCTATCGAGGGGTCTAATTGGATAAACGGACTCGGAAGGAGCCCCTAGTTGATCATATTCAACTCTGATCTTCGACTGATATCGATTATGCACATCAGCCCAAGTGACAACAGGATATTCTATTAGATTTTGCTTCTACTTCTATGAAGTCACCGAATTTTGAACATTGATACCTTGGGTAAAATCTTGAACAGCCCAATCATCAGCAACTAGTGGCAGGTCCATCTGTTCCATTTGGAACCGAGCTACAAAATTTCTAAGAATTTCATTATCCTTTTTACTTACTTTGTAGAGGTCCTATTTTCTTGGTTCGACCTTGATATCCCTAGAGTGTGGTTTCACAAAAGAGTCTGCAAGCAAAGTAAATGAGTCAATATAATTAGGGGGTAAGTTGTGATACCATATAATGGCCCCCTTTGATAGGGTTTCTCCAAATTTCTTCAGCAAGACAGACTCGATATCATCATCCTCCAAGTCGTTTCCCTTGATGGAACATGTGTATAAAGTGACATGCTCATTTTGGTCAATCATTCCATTGTTGTTGGCCCAAGAACAAGTGAAGTTTTGAAGATTGACAAAAGAACTCAGACATGGACCAGGTCCATCTTGTGAAGCACAGTCATGTTCAACCTGTAAATGTAAGATGTACGTGAAGGAGATAAATCTAATTGATCAAAAAACAATATCTCCTAATCTAATCGAAAAGGTTGCATATTGGGTAAGGAGAGAAAGAATCCTTACATGGAGAGAACACCGTTTAGGATGAAGAGAGTGTTAGAGTTTGAGATCACCATGAACTCTTCTACAGTAGAAGAGTAGATATTGAATCCTAGTCAAACTCTGATTACTAACCTATTAAATGTCAGTGTTGTTCTCTTTTACATGTAATGCACATAAGCAGAAGCTAAACTTAAATTAAGAGCAAAAGACCAAGGCGATTTTGCAAGCAATTTATGTGATTTGAGTGTGCAATCCTGAAGCTACTTGAACAAGATAGAAGAACCAGTTCCATGTGTCTATCTTTTATTCTAGTTCAACTGTAGTAGATGATTTTATATTGTATCTTTCAGCTTTCATAGAATCAATTGTATTAGGTACCTAGAGTGTTCTAGTTAGAGCTAACTTGAAGTTATCGCAACAGTTGAGGCTGTGTGCCACAACTCGATTAGGGTTAATCCTTAGGTTTACAAAGAGTTTTGTAAATGCTATTTTGGCTTAGTGTTTTTAGTGGAAGTTTGGGAAAATCCTGCGGAGTGGTAGTTCATAGTTTTTTCTCATTTTGAGCCAGGTATTTTTCACGTAAAAATCTTTATGTTTTTTATTTTCTGTATTTATTATTCCGCAAACAATAGTAGTTGGAACACCTAGAAGAACCATGTTCTTCTATAGTTTAGTTAAGTGAAAATTGGGCACTACACAAATCAACCCCCCTCTTATGTGGAATTGACGTTTAACACATCAATTGGTATCAGAGTGGGTTATCGTTGAAGAGATTAACATCTCCAGCTTGTTTTCAATGATAGCTAAGCCTTACAGAAGAATCAGAACAGGCTTTGAGGTTTACTCAAGATCCGGATTCCGAACTCTTTACCTTGGGCGAATAGGAATTGAGATTTTTGATGGTCCGCTCTCGTGTATCATCTGTAGCAAAAATATGAATGGGAGCTAGCAATCTGGACCGTATTAAAAAGGTTCCTGAGACACAACATGGAAAAGTAACAATATTAAAAAACGAGGTCCATGACTTTCCTTACCTAATAACATCTTAATCTACGAGCTACGAATAAGAAATAGGAGTATCTAGTCGAGTGCCAAACTAGGAACCCCTTCCCCCAGATCAAGATGTGTTCACCACCTGAAACTGGGAAGGGCAATCCACTGCTAAGCCTCCATTCTTCAATGGTCAGTACTATTCTTGGTGGAAGAACAAGATGAGAGATCATATCATATGAGAAGATGATGAACTCTGGGACATAGTCATTGATGGTCCCTGCGACTACCAAGAAGAATGCTGAAGGAGTGGACGTGCCAAAGACAAGAGCTCACTGTACTGCTGAAGACTGGAAGAAATGGGAGAAGAATTCCAAGGCCAAGAAATGGCTTGTGTGTGAACTAGGTCCAGACGAGTTCAACAGGATTCAAAGCTCTACCATTACCAAGGATATATGTGACACTTTAGAAGTGGCTCATGAAGGAACTCCTCAAGTAAAGAGATAGTGAGGAACACTACTATATTCTCAGTATGAGAATTTTACTATGAAGGAAGGAGAAACTATCTAGGAGACGTACACAAGGTTCACAAAACTAACAAATGAACTTAAATCTCTTGGGAGAACTATCCTTAAAGAAGACAAGGTTGAGAAAATCTTAACAAGAGTCTTACTAGTGACTTGGGAAAGCAAAATCACTGCTCTTCAGGAGTAAAAGAACATTGCTACTGTCAAGATAGATGAACTAATTGGAAACCTCACTGCTTATGAACTGAGAAGGCAAATAATGAAAATGGATGCACCCAAGAAGGAAAGGAGTCTGGATCTTAGAATAGTTGAAGGTGCAGATCTGGAGGATGATGAAATGTCCATGATCACAAGGGATTTCAAAAAGTACCTAACGAGAGAAAATGGTTCTTTAAGAGGTAGAACTTTCAACAAACCAAGGGCTCTTGAGAAGCAAACTAATGAGGGTTGTTACAAATGTGGTAAGACTGATCATATGATCAAGAACTGTCCTCAATGGGAAATTAAATGGAAGAAGGAAAGGGCTGAATGAAGGAACAGGAAGAAGGAACAGGTTCAACCTAGAAGGAACAAAGGATCAACAAAGGCTATGGTTGCTGCTTGGGGAGAAACATCATACGAGGATTCAGAAGATGAAGCTGGAGATGAATAATCACTTATGGCCATCGGATAATCACATGATGAACAAAAGGTAAGTGTCCTTCATCTTAAAGACAAGATAAAATTTCTGTCTAAAGAAAGGTTGTCTGGACTATTGCTGGACTTCACCGATGAGTCTGAGATAATTAACAATGAGAAGGAAGAGCTTTATAGGGAGTGTGTGATCTTAAAAGCCAAGTGAAAGAACCTAGAATCTAGGGCTAATGAGAGTGACAGTAAAAAAAATAAGTTGATGAACTAGGTTCTTGAACTTGACACCAGTGTCCTAGAACTTAAGTCTGAAAACTTAAAACTAAAATTAAGAACATGTGAGAATAAAGCTGATCATACACATGTCACTTTATATGAAAACCTAGGAAAAATTAAGAATGCATTTTACAGGAAAGATGAGCAGATAAGAGTCTTAAAAGAAGATCTGGGGAAGGTAAAGCATGAACTAGACAGAACTTGCAAATGGAATAAGGCTTCTGATGCACTATCTTGGCTACAAGAACATCTCAGTAGCAACAAGAGAGTTACTTGGCTATGAGGCACAATCACCTAAGTAGGACCCTAAGAGCAAGTATGTCACGCTTCCTGAATACAAAATCTGCACACACTGTGGCAAGACTGGTCATTAAAATGAAAGTAATGCAAAAAAAAAAGGCCAGTCAAAAAAACAAATCCTTTGTTCAAGAGAAAAATAGGTTGCTTGGGTGGGGTAAAAGGAATTTTATTTACCATCTTGCCTATAGAAAGGGACCCAAACTAGGCTCCTAAGACTAACACCTAATTTGTTTTTGCAGGTCCAAGTGATGGGAAGTAGCCAAATATGGTACATGGATAGTGACTGCTCAAAACATATGAGTGGACGCAAGAACCAATTCCTTTCACTTGAGGGCTTAAAAGGAGGTAATGTCTCCTTTGGAAATTGGAAGAAAATGTGAGATTATTGGGGTTGGAAAGGTAGGTAAGGCAGACTCACACTCTATTGAGAATGTCTACTTGATAGATGGCTTGAATATAGCCTAATTAGTGTATCACAACTATGTGACATAGATAACCTCGTAGCATTTACCTCTACCAAATGCTTTGTGATTAACCTTACCACTGAGAAGATTTTTTTGCAGGGAAAGAGAGTTAACAATATTTATATTGTAGATTTTTCTACTCTTTCAGAAAATGAACTCACTTGCTTAAGTGTATTGGAAATGATCCCATCCTGTGGCACAAAAGACTTGGTCATGCAAGTCTGAATCAACTCAACAAATTAATCTCCAAGGACTTGGTAATAGGGTTAGCTAACATCAAGTTCAAGGAAGACAAAGTTTGTAAGGCCTGTGCAAGGGGGAACCAAGTAAGATCATTATTTAAAAGTAAGAAAATGGTAATCACAACCAGGACGTTGGAATTGGTTTATATGGATTTCTGTGGTCTAATGAGAACACTGAGCAGAGGTGGTAAGAAATGTGTGATGGTACTTGTTGATGCTTATTATAGATTTACCTATGTACTATTCTTAACATCTAAAGATGAAGCATTTGACATGTTTATTGCCTTTGTTAGAAAGACTCAGAAATAACTAGGTAATAAACTTGCATCCATTAGGTCTGATCATGGAACTGAATTTGAAAATGCCAAGTTTGTAGAATTCTATGATGAGTATGGTATAGATCATAACTTCTCTATCCCTAGGACTCCTCAAAAAAATGGATTAGTTAAAAGAAAGAACATGACTCTTGAAGATAGGGCTAGGATTATGCTTCTTTGTAGTAAATTGCCCCACAGCTTTTCGGTAGAGGCTATAAACACTGCATGTTATATCATCAATAGATGCATGACTAGACCTCTTGTAGAGAAAACTCCCTATGAGTTACTTATAGAGAGAAAACCAAATATATCTCATCTTAGGGCATTTGGATACAAGTTCTTTGTGCACAATAATGGAAAGGACACCCTAGGTAAGTTTGATCCCAGAGGTGATGAAGGGATATTTTTGGGATATTCTTCACATAGAAAAGCATATAAAGTGTTTAATAAAAGAAATTTATGTGTAGAAGAAAGTGTGCATGTAGTGTTTGATGAAACTAACATTCTTTCTGAGAGATAGGAACATGAAGATGAAGCTATTGGGTTGGTAAAAGATTTGACTAAAGTCTCAGCTCAAGATTAAGTTGCACCAAAAGAAGGAACATGTGATGGAATAGGTTCTACTATTTAGGGCAACCTAACAGGGGGAAATGATCAAAAAGGAAATGAGACCAATCCTCTAAAAGAACATGTTCATAACCCTGTTCCTTAGAAACAGAACATGAGAGAAGCATCAAGCAGAAATCAGCTGGTTGTGAAACCTTACAAGTATCAAAGTTCGCATCCTATTGAGAACATAATTACTGATCCAACTACTGGAGTCAAAACTAGATCACAATTAAAGAATCTATGTGCTTTTGATGCTTTCCTATCTCTTATTGAACCTAAAAGTGTTGTTGAGGCTTTGCAAGATGTAGAATGGGTAAATACAATGCAAGATGAACTCAATCAGTTCGAGAGAAGTCAAGTTTGGCATCTAGTCCCAAGACCCCAAGACATATCAGTAATTGGCACAAAATGGGTCTTCATAAACAAACTTGATGAAGATAGAACAGTTACAAGAAACAAGGAAAGACTGGTGGTCCAAGGTTATAGCCAAGAGTAGGGTATAGATTATGATGAGAATTTTGCTCTAGTTGTAAGACTAGAGGCAATAAGAATCCTCATAGCCTTTGCAGCATACATGGAAATCACTCTTCATCATATGGATGTCAAAAGTGCCTTCCTGAATGGATGCCTAAAAAAGTACTTGTGAAACAACCTCCAGGGTTTGAGAGGAAGGAATGTCCTGAGCATGTGTACAAATTAGATGAGGCTCTCTATAGACTCAAGCAGGCTCCTGGAGCATGATATGAACGATTGTCCAAATTCCTGCTTGAACATGGATTCAAAACAGCTAAAATTGACAGTACTTTATTCTTGAGGGAAAAAGGTAAGGATCTTCTTGTGGTACAAATATATGTTTAACATAATTTTTGGGGCTACCATTGAAAAACTAAGTAAGGATTTTGCAAAATTAATGGGGAGTGAGTTTGAAATGAGTATGATGTGTGAGCTTAAGTTTTATTGGAACCATGATCCATCAGTAGAAATATGCAAAGGAGATGATCAAAAAGTTTAAAATGGATGAATCAAAGGAAATAGACACCCCCATTGAAATAGCTACTAAATTAGATATATATGAACCTAGTTCATCTATTGATTAGAAGTTGTATAGGGGTATGATTGGTTCACTTTTGCACCTTACCGCCAGCAGACCTGACATAGTTTTAAGTGTAGGGCTTTGTGCTTGCTTTCAGGCTAATCCGAAAGAATCTCACTTGACTGCTATCAAGAGGATATAAAGATATTTGAAAGGCACTACTAATTTGTGTCTTTGGTACCCTAAAGGTAGTATTTAATCTAGTAGGGTATGCTGATATTAGTTATGCAGGTTTCCTTGTGGATAGGAAAAACACCTAAGGTATGGCTTATCTTCTTGGTCATGTATTGTATAATAGGACACTAAAAAGCAAAATCAGTGGCCTTATCCACTGCTCAGGCTGAATACGTTGCTGCTGCCTCTTGTTATGCTCAATTGCTATGGATCGAACAACAGCTGGTAGATTTTGGCATTAAAGTTGGTTGCATTCCTATATTCTGTGATAAACTAGTGCTATAAGTATGACAAAGAATCATGTTCATCATGAGAGGACTAAGCACAGAGATGTTAGACACCACTTCTTGAGAGATAACTATGAGAAAAGATTGATCTCCATAGAATCCTATGCTACTGATAGACAAATTACTAACATCTTCACTAAAGCACTAAGTAGATAAAACTTTGAGAGGAAAAGGTTAGAATTAGGGATGATTAAGATTACCTAATAGGTCCGGATCAGAATGCATAATAAAAAAAATAAAAAAAAATTTGGCTTAGGAAATATGAACTTATGAAAATATCTAGATTAATTTTTACTCAGCTTCATATTGTAACTAGTATAGTCATGTGACATGTATTAATATGACTCATTGATCTGCTATAAAATTTTCTCTATTATGGTAACCTGAGGCACGTTCAAGAGAATTCTAAATGAAGATCTGATTCATCAGTATGGGTTAATCCGAAAGCTAAGGTATGTTTTTTATACTCTACACAATTAGAAACATAAATGTTTAAATCATGAGCAGAAGTCCTACAATTGTTCAATTTCTTATAAAATCCTATCCGTTAGTGTTGAACCAGTTCCATCAGCCTAGAATTCTAAACCACAAAAATTGCCTACAATTTAGGGAAATTAAGCTGATCATTCAAACCTAAAATTTCAGGTTGATTAGACCTCTAATTAACCACTGATAAAGCTGTCCTTACACATTAAATGTATATTAAATGCACATCATTCCTTCCGCAATCTCCACAATTCCAAACCGCCAAAAATTCACTTTACTTTCACTTGCCCTTTTCTTCAATGTTCTAACTCACAAATTCTCTCAAGACACCACCGATCATGACCAACCCACAAGAAAATCGTAGAACTCCTCCATAAGCTACTTCCTCTGATTTATCTCCCTCTCCCTCACCAAGCACAACTCCCAAACCCAGGCTGAGAAGGGTAAAAATGCTTGCTCGAAAAATAGTAGTATATGGGTCTCTCAGGAAGAAATTAAAGGCAAGCCAGGCCCAAGACTCCAAATCCAACTCTAATTCTTAGTCATATAAATCCTCTAGTGAGGGGGATGGACATGGGTCTTCTGATTCTAAAGACTCAAGAATCCTTTCTAAGGTTAGTTCTTATGTGTATGAAAATCTAAAAACTAGGTTTGTTTTGGTTGGTCCTATTAAGGATGTAGAATTACTTGAGTTACGAAGGAGTGAAGGTAAAAATAATTCTAAAAAACAAAAATAGAGAGAGGATGCATATGGTAAAGAGAGGAGAAATAGGAAAAGAATGGTTCATCATCCACCCACTCTAAGGTTGTTTGTGCCTACTATCCGTGGAGTTGAACAAGTACATGTAGAAGAGAGTGGCAAGAAGTTAGGGGGAAGTGGTTCTGGTGAAGCTGCTGAATGGCTGTTTAACTTAAGTTCACAAAGAGATGAACTTGGTTCATCAGTTGAAGAAACCCTAGAAGACCTTTAGAAAAAGGGTGGGGTGAATTATGATCCAAAAAAAAGACGACCTACCACACCAAAAGCCCCCAGTGCTCCCAAATCTTCTAAGAAAAGAAAGGCTTCCTCCCCAAAACCTACTGACACTTCCTTGCCAAATGGAAGAGCCACAAGAAACATGGTGAAATAGAGTGAGACTGATCTACAAAGAGCTTTAGTTAAAAGTAAGAAGAAGAGAATGAATAAAGAAAAAGGGAAGGTTTCAGAATCCTTGGAGGCTACTGAAGTTGAGGAGATGGAACAGGACCATCAAGAAAAGGTTACAACAACGGAGGTTCAGAACCCCAAGCCCAAAAAGCCAAAGACTTCCTCCAAGAAGTCTTCTTCTATGTCTGCAGCTGCTGAGCCTTAACTAGCCAAGAGGACAAGGTCTGTAGTGAAAAGTAAACAAGTAATAATTTCACAATAAGAAATGGAATGGAGAATAAGAGGATGATGAGTGTGATGGTGAACAAGACAAGCTTGCCATGTTTGGCAAAAAAAAGTTTTTAAAGGGTAGATTGCTGAAAGACCTGGTGGAACCAGGAATGATAAGACTGGTGGATGCCTTAGCTCCTCAGGGGTGGAAGGACATTGTCCTTCAGATGGATGGTAGACTAGCTAGGAATGAGATAATTGAGTTTATGGAAAATGTAGAGTTTAAAGATGGAAAGGTTCACAGCCTAGTGAAAGGATTTCAAGTGTCCTTTGATGTAGAAAAGCTAGGAGAGATCCTTGATATACCCTCTGAAGGTTTTGATGACTATATAAGGAAAATGTGACCTTTCCCTTCCTACCGACCTTGAAATTACCAAGAGGTTTTGTGATGCTGAATATGTGAATGAAGCCAGGGTTGTGCAGAAAAGTGAAATGAAGCGTGAGCACAAGGTCTTGTTTGAATTTGTCAATAAGTGGGCATACTACCAATTATATGAACCTAGTTCTTATGGAGTGACTAGAAAGTGGAAGGAAAATTAATTGGCCTTCCTTCATCATCAAGCTACTGGACAGGGTCATAAATGGAACCAAGGATCATGCTACTCCCTATGGCTTTATTCTAACTATGATTTTGAATAGGTGCAATGTGCCTCTAAAAAAATGGTAAATGGCCTCAAGCAAGGATCATTTTGCCATTAACACTCTAATTGACTGCTTAGTCAGTGCCATCCCAAATAAACCTATTCCATCCAAAAAGACTCCTATCAACAGTAAAGTCTGGACTCTTGTTCAGGAATGTGAAGCCAAGGATGCTGAGATAGCAAGGTTAAGGCTCGTGTAGCAGAGGTCGAATATGAGAGGGATGCCCTAACATATGAGCTTACCAAAGAAAATGAGAAAAATGATGGAATTCTTCACATTATGCTAATCTTCTCTAAGCCCAAAACCAACCATCCAGCTCTCCCAAGCCTTAGGAAGCTTAGCCTTTGTCTCCTGAACCTGCCTAGTACCTTCAATGACCCAGATTAGGATGTTTGTATCTATTTTTTTTGCTTATGTTTTAAACATTTTTGTACTTTCTGGTTGTGGAGTGTGATAGCACCATATCTTCTATCAATGAAATCTACGATTTTTGCTCTTGATCAGTGTTAATCTTTCCTTGATAGTTTAAATATGTTTGCTTGATTACTGATGATTAAATCATGATTGCACTTGTTGTTGCCCCAGTGGCCATGAGTACTTATTAAAATCTGGGACTCATACTTTGTATGTAACTTTTTGATGATGCCAAAATGGGAAAGAGATACTGTGCTTTACACATTCTGAATTATGTGATATTTATAACCTAATTAACCTTGTCCATCATGATAAGTAAATTTTTTACACTTTGTATTGACGGTGTATTGATGGTTAAGCTAAGTCCTTACAGGATCCAAATAACTAAAAAGACATAGTTTGTCATTATCAAAAAGGGGGAATTTGTTGGCCCACGAACTAGTAAAGTTTTGAAGTTGACAAAAGAACTCAAACATGGACCATGTCCATCTTGTGAAGAACAGTCATATTCAACATGTACATCTGAGATGGACATAAAGGAGATAAATCTAACTTATCAAGAAGCAATATCTCTTGGTTTGATCGAAAATATTGCATATTGATAAGGAGGGAAAGACTTCTTTCATGGAGAGAACACATTTTAGGATGAAGAGAGTGTTAGAGTTTGAGATCACCATGAACTCTTCTAAGATAGAAGAGTAGCAATTGAATGCTAGTTAAACTCTGATTACTAAACTATTAAATGTCAGTGTTTTTCTAGTTTACATATAAGTAGAAGTTAAACTTAGATTGAGCAAAAGAGCAAGGCGATTTTGCAATTTATGTGATTTGAGTGTGCAATCCTAAAGCTACTTGAATAAGATAGAAGAACCAATTCCATGTGTATATCTTTTATTCTAGTTCAACTGTAGTAGGTGATTTTATATTGTACCTTTCATCTTTCATATAAGCAATTGTATTAGGTACCTATAGTGTTCAACTTAGAGTTAACTTGAAGTTTTCGTAATAGTTGAGGCTATGTGGCATAACGAGATTAGAGTTAATCATTAGGTTTACAAAGAGTTTGTAAATGCTGTTTTGGCTCAGTGATTTTAGTGGAAGTTTGGGAAAATCCTACGAAGTAGTAGTTCGTAGTTTTTTCTCATTTTGATCCAGGTGTTTTTCATGTAAAAATATTTATGTTTTTTATTTTTTACAAATAGTAGTAGTTGGAACACCTAGAAGAACCCGGTTCTTCTATAGTTCAGCTAAGCAAAAAGTGGGTACCACATAAATCATCCCCCCTTGTGTGGGATTGACATTTAACACATCAGTTGTGCTTAGGAATCTCGGGCATGCAAAATGTTTTAGGAATTGAGTTTGGAGCCACATTCAGAGGGAAAGGTTTCTGTACAAACTTCTTGGAATCCATGCGTTTCAATATCAGTGGCGCTCTAGGATCTAGTCGACCCTAGAATTATAGGTTTCCACCTTTTTGCCTTTAGCTTCGATTTTCTTCTCCCCTGATTCTACTCATTTTGTCAGGTCTTTGAGAAATTTTTGATCTTGGGGTTGTTACCCAACTCGTTCCTATTCAAACTTTTTGCGATCAATTTTTTCACGTGAGTGATCTCTCGAGAGGGTTCAGGCTCAATCCTACTCGGTACGCGGCTCTAGTTTTGCAACTAAGCTATTACCGAGCATGTAACATTTCGAAGATTATCCGTAGATTGACCTCCTCCCCTTCATTATTTTGAGTATTTTGTGCTGTCGATCATGCTCTACCACATATGCTATTCTCGGGGTTAGTAGGGACTTTGTGTTGATATGCATATGTGAGTTAGCGTCAAACATGTCCGCAATTGGAATTTTGAGAGGATCAACAGGCAGTACCTAGTTATCGGGCGCTATGTTATTATTTTCACCGTGGTGACAAGACTCACCAGCTATAGGTAGAGGTGCTAGTTGTGAGTTTGACATTTTGAGCTTAAGCTTGAAATCAGAGAAACTTCAAAGAACAAATGAAAAATGGTGTGTGTTATGGCGATTCGTATCAAGTACCACTATCATCCTTAGCCTCACGGTCATGTGCTTGCAGTTGGGTTACTACTATCCCCCCTAACCATTAATATCACACTCTGTGAAGTGTCTCTCTGGTATTTGGATAACTTCTAGTGAGAAAAAATGTTAACCTCAAAATCAGATAATAATTGAATTTATAAGTTGTTTTAAGGATATATGGATTAGTTTGATACAAAGCGATAGAATGAATTATAAGTACAACAAATAATAATAAAGTAAATTCAGACTGTGTGACTTGAACAGTTATAGCCTTGAGAAATAGATCTCACACGAACTGAATATGAACCAAATAATGTCAAATACAGAAGAACAATAGCTTGGAGAAAGAAAATAGTATTATATGCTCTTGGGATGCATGTTACAATTTGTATTACAAAGAATCAGAACCCTTTTATATAGCAGGAGAGTCTTTCTTTAGTACAACTCTATAAAAAGTAAGAAATCTCATGATTTACTAATTAGTCGGTCTCTTGTTGAAACATACCAAAATTTTCTCCGTTATATCCGACAGGTTGGAGATATTTTGGCCTTCTGTTATTGGGTCCGATAATGTTTCCTCGAGCTTATTCGGAATCGGGGTCGGTTCCGGAGTCACAGACTCGAAGATCTTGGAGATGTATGTTCTAACCTTGTACTTTGGTTCGATAAAACTTGGGGTCAATCTTCAATCCATCACATTTCGATTCCAATCCGCCATGAAATAGATGAGCCCAGTTTTTTCCGTACATAATACTTTTTCTAAATCATGAAAAGAAAATACTCATTTTGTCGAAATGAAAGAAAATACCTTGTCTACATTATTTTGTTGAAATGAAAGAAAATATTTTTTCTACATCATAAAAAGAAAGTATTTTTTTTGTTGAAATGAAAGCAAATTGAATTTTTTACATCATGAAAAGAAAATATTCATTTTGTTAAAATGAAAAAGAAAGTACTTCTAATAATATTTCTATTGAATTAGGTGTGATGAGTGGGGGTTGGGATGGTAGGGATAAGGTAGGGTTGTTTGGGGGTGGGAGTAGGTGTGGGCATGGGGAGTGGGTTGTTGGATGGGGAAGATTGAAAAAAATATTTGAAAAATATCTTTCATTCACAAGAAGGAAAATATTTTTCTCCAATTTCTTAAAGAAAATATTTTTTAAAATATTAAAGCCAATCAAAGATGAAAAAATTGAAAAATATTTTCCAAAATTTTTCCCATCATACTGTATAGTTTTACCTTAAAGTGATTCATTACAAGTTGAAAAAACATTCTCTTTCTTAACATGTACTCTTCAAGAACAAATGAAAAATTATACAAATTTGCTTCTACTTTTTAAACTATATTGGTATTCAAGTATGTATTCTAAAAAGAACAAGGATGCTAAACAATAGTAAATAGTATTTACAATGTTTAAATGGAAAAGAAAGAATAAATACTCACATGCTCAAGTAGGGTAAGAAGAAACATACGAAGTTTCATGCCCCAAAAATCGAGGAAGCACGATCGGAACTTAACGGGTAATCCGAATGAGCAACCTTAGGTTTCACTATACCCAAACTAGCTTATGGATAAATAGGAGATGGACTCCATTAATTATACTTAGTAAGTATTTCATTAACAACTTTCATTTCTTAAAACATAATTATTAAAATATTACAAGTTTTATAAATTTTGCCAACATCAATAATTCTACTTAACTCCAATACCTGACACTACCCACAACCTGCCTACGGAGCCGTTAAATATAACTGAAGAATAATGTAAAATGGAAATGCCAGTAATAAGGCTCCGGCTATACCTCAAATTCAAAGTATATGATAAATAGATGAAACAGGACCCCGAAATGAAGTGGAGCTCACCAAGTCAGCTGAAAGAATGATGCGGCACTAGCTGCAACCAACACTACCTGCTATAGAAACACCTACATCCATTTAAACACGTAGCGCCCCCGGCAAAAAGGACGTTAGTGCCATCAAATAGCACTAGCATGTATAACTAAACACCATCTAGTTAGAAAGAACATTCATACAAGAATAAGAAATCACAAGTATAATTCAAAACTTTAAATGATCACCACATTATCAAATACAAGAATCATACAACTTTCACATCATTTTTTATAGCTTTTAGTTTGGGGCATTTTGCACTATTCACATTTGTTCACAATACCATAACTATCTTGAGCGGAGTCCGATCTCGATCCAATCGGCTATGTTGCCTCATTTGAGACATATACTTCAATCACAATCTCATTTTTTCGTTTTTCGGAATTCATTCACAATACTACTGCTATCTTGAGCGGAGTCCGATCTCGGCCCGATCGGCTAGGCTGCCTTACCAAGGCGTTGTTCCCTTCTCATTAATCATTTCGTTTCACATATATCATTTCATAGGCACTTGGGGCCACAAATTATCACATCATTCTTGACACTAGGCCGCATTTTACATCGTTCCCAATTTTAATATTATGTTTTTCATTTAGGACAATAGGTGCACACAAGAGCAATTTTAATTGTACGCATAGATAAGACTTTACATAGATAGAACAATATATGTAGCTTCAATATCAATTTAAGGTCTAAGCACTATAATGCATAATTCATATATTTTGCCCCTTTCAAGTTATCAAGATAGAAATGAAGCTCAATTTCTAAAAGACGGGATTTTAGCCGTACATACCTTGTTTAGGTTTTCCTTAAGTTACTACGACGTTCCATAATTTCTAGCAATCCCAATCTACTTTGAGAAAAAATAAAATTGAACTCAAATTACGAAGGTATTCATGGTTTTAGCTCATTTGAGTATTTTATCAAATACTAGTTGAGTATCTTGATTTCAAATCTCTTTCACAAGGTTTCCTTCATTCCCCAACTCAATCTCTACTTATTTATGTTCAACAATCTTACCATAAACCTAATTTGTACATGTATGTATACATAATGATGTTACATCCAAGAATCATACCTCAATAATCAGATCTTTATCCAAAACTCGAAATTAAAGTCTAATGTATAGAAGCTTAACTCTTAGATTAAGAACTTGAGATTGAGTCCTTTGATTCTTGAAGATTGATGCAAGATTGGATGATTTGAATGTTGGGTTCCTCCCTTTCTCTCTAAAATACTCTCACCTCTCTCTAGAATGCTCATGAAATCACCCCAAAATGAACCCCAAAGGCTATATATTAAAATAGCGAGGGGCCATAAAAATAGGAAGATTAACCCTCCGAATTTGGGTCTGCGGTCACATAATGGACCGCAGAATGGGTATTCTGGCCGTAAACGCATCGCAAAACTCGGTGCCCAAAACTGGGCTACATTGGTCCAATTTGTGACCTGATTTGCTATCGCAGATCGGTTATGCAGACCACATAATATTTTTTGCGATCGCATGTATGACATAGGATCGCATTTTTCCATTCTTTGGTAATCTGATCATAACTTTGTGTAGGAATGTCCAATGACGAACGATTTGAAGCGTTGGAAATTAGAATCAAAGATATTTCATATGATTAGGTTGTTCATCACATAAAACCTTATATATTTTTAGATATGCTCGTTCAAAGTGAGGACTTGTCAAAAACTCATTTGGAATCTTAGCCTATTATGAAGTTTTCCCATTCGACTTAGGCTTAGGCCTTTAATTGGGCCCCAAATTACTTACCATAAGACTCGTACACTTATTTATCAAGTCCAATGATGCCCACCATATTAATATCACACAAAATATTATAAAGTCTACGTGGCACCACAAAATCCTAAATTACTTAGCGAAATTTTCCGGGGCCTTACACGAAGGAAAAGGAGTTGGAATACCTTGATAGCATTTTTAGTTTAAAAATAATATCATATATTTTGAGTAAGCAAAAGTTGGAAGATAACCCATTAGGCTAACCATAATTTTTACCTATGAATACCCGTTCTATGGGTTGAATATGAGTTGAAGTCCAAATTTTACCCCAACTTAAATAATACTCATCCAACCCACAAAACTATCGGCAAGCTGAATGAGTTGACAAAATATGAGCTTATTTTCCAGTACTAGTCGCGACCATCTAAGTTATGCTTTCCATATCTAGTCCTCCCTACAAAAAGTTTGGTAAGGAAAAATAGAGAGAAAAAGAAATAGAATAGCCAAAATTTAATGTGAACATATTGTGTGAGAAATATAGTTCCGCTCACATTATATCACTAGACTATGTGTTTGACCTTGATAATAGAAACTAGACAATTTAAACGAAAGAGCTTGTGATGCACAGCCATATGATACAAATATGACATGCAATGATGTAGTTTTCTTTAGAATTTTATTGGCGTGTTTTTTGATTTTATATTGGTGGTAATTGCTTGCAAGAAAGTGTGGTGCATTTGAGTTTACATGTTTTTATTTTAAAATTTGAAGTTGTTATGGATTAGAAATATGCATTATTATTATCGCATTGCTAGAAATATTTGTTACATTATCGAAGCAAATAATAGACATGGATCCATTTATAATTGAGCTGTTTATAGATAAAGTCTCACTGGTACGTATCATAGAAATTTTCTATCACGGTAGTATAATAACTAATTAGTTCAAAAAGGCAATTTATCACAAATCGTAGTTGTTTAAAAAAAAAAAGTAAGACTTGCGCAGGATTGACAAAAAATATATTAAAAAATTAAAAATAGTTGTTCCTTCTGATATGTCAAATACTACGCTTTTTATTTCTTCAAAATGTTGACTTTTGCCTTTAATATTTGATGCATTGAATAAATTCTACTGACGTTAGACGTGCTTATATTAATAAGAAATACAGAATAGTTTAGTAGACACATATTTGTTTCGATTTATTATTCCGATCTCTATACTCGTTGAAGTTTTATTCAAATACATATGCTTGATTAAAATGAATGTTATAAATCCCACTAACCCTTGTCTTGACTAGGATGAAATGCATGGTATGCACGCATAAAGAAAGCGTGAATCTATATTTTTATTTTTTAAAAGAAAAAATTCAAATATAATTAAAAATATAGAGAAACAATAAAAATAAAAGAGAAAACATCCCCTCCTCCCATCTTCAAAACCTTTACCTAACCCATCACCCCCATCTGCTGCCTTCTACATCGTAACCCTTTATCCACCAAGACCACCACCATCACTCCCTTTCTCCCTTTCTCCTGTTCTTCCCACTCTTTATCCTTTGTTATTCCAAGAACTTCAAAAATTCTCTCAAAAATCCTTCTATCCAATCACCACTAGCCTACCACCGCCAACCACTATGAACTCCAACAATGTTTCACCTTAGATTTTGACAACCTCTACTTCCAATCCCTGATAGATCTTCTTGTCAACACTCGCCCTACCGATAAGCCAAGATGACGATGATGATAACAATTTGTATGACATCTTTGGGATCACTTTGAGTGGAAGAAATGGTGATTGGAGGAAAATTGATGAGATCTATGCTGCCTTATAATTTCGGCAATTATTTCTTAACCCGAAAAATTGAATCCTAATAGTTTTAGGTGCAACAGTTATGGTGAGATAAAGAGAGAAGAAGTTGAAGCTGATGAATTTTTGAGGTTCTATGAAAATTGAGAGGGTAGGTGAAAAATGGCGTGACGGAGAAAGAGAATCTGGTATTAGTAAAGAAGAAGATGATCTGATATGTAATCAATATCAGATCAAGTGGGACTCACACATAATAGGAGGGGTTTAAAATATTTATTTTGATTAAATATAAATATTTGAATGAAATTTTGTGAAGTATAAGATTCGAGATGACTGAAACAAATATGTGCATACTAGGCTATTCTACTAATAAGAAAAGAAGAAAGCTCAAGTTTCAAGCACAAGCACAAACACACCTTTATTTCAATAATTCAATTAGGTAACGACTATTTTGATAAGAACCAATCACTGTAAGTCCATAATTTAGGTATTTATAGTCCTATGACCTCTCATTGATTGAAGTGTTTTTAGTTATTGGAAAATTATAGTATAAACTAGTTACGATTAGCTGGGGATTATGTCCGATCCCAATAATCATAGTTAAAGCTGTTATAAAGTTTTCGTATGTCGTCTATGATTATTTGAAGCAGCAGATTCAAAAGAAGTTGCATGGGACAATTTAGAGCTAAAGTAGCAATTTCCTGAGCAATTATGCTCGCTACTTCATTTTTGCAGAAGTATAATTGTAAATTCAAAAGTGGTTTAATCTTTCAGTAGTACTCGAAAAAAAGATTATGTTGCTCTGACAGAAAGCAACAAGTTATACTCATCCCAACAGTAATCAATAATTTGGAAACAGAAGCAGGGATAGCATCTATCGGTTGACAAGCATCTAAACTAAAATTCTTATGACTTGTTACAAAATGATGCACTCATCCACTTTTTTGGTAATTAAATTTCTATTTGCCAGGGAATAATATTTACAAGTAATGCAAAACCCATACATTCCATCCTACACTTCTATTCTTCCCTCCCTCCTTCTCATAAGCATATTCAAATATTACAAAGGTACCAATCCAGGCTATTCAACAAAGTACCTAAGTATTTGTTGTTTCTACAATGGACTTCTTGCACAATCTGTTTGCATAACACTTCCTATCTCCTTTCTTTGGCTTGAAAGATTCTTACATTTCGTTCTTGCCATACATAATACACAGCTGCAGCTACGATAATCTTGAACAGTTCTGTTCTTGGATTTATCCGCTTGGTGAAATGTGTTGCCCATACTAGTTCTTGGTCTTATCCCTTTGCTCTCCTATTAATACCTTGCCAGTTTAATAATGTGAGACATACTGCTTTTGAATATGCACACTCAAAGAACAAGTGTTGAATATTTTCTCTTCCTGTTTTGCACAGCATACACCCTTCCTCTACTTGTATTCCCCATTTCTGTAATCTATCTTTCGTGTATAACTTTCCATGAGCCGTTAGTATTAGCATGAAAGCCCATCGTGGGCACCCTGCATTCTGGCACACAACTCTCTTCCAGTTCACCTTTTCAAAATTTCCTCGCAGTCCATGGTATATTGCTTTGATACTACAGTTCTTGGTTCTCTTTACATCATCATAGTTGAAACTTGCTATCTCAAGAGTGTCCTTTGCCTTTAGTATTTTCCTCACAATCCAAGACGTTTGTTTCACCTGTAATCCCCATATTTCCCTGCCTTTGACATAATGGCTATGGATCCACTGAACCCATAACTTATTCTTCTCTCCGCATAAATCCTAGTAGTGCTTGCATATTGCTGCCTTGTTCCATAATGCTATGTGCATGATGTTGAAACCTCATGCTGTTCTGGGCATGCATATCTTTTCCCATGCTAAGAGTGCTTTTTTTGAGACATTACTCTCATCTGTCCAAAGAAAGCTCCTGCAAATGGATTCTATTAGCTTTGTAATCTTCTTGGGCATCACAAATATTTGTGCCCAGCATGTCTGCACTGCAAATAGTACACTTTTTATAAGCTATACTTTTCCTGCATAGGACAGAAACCTAGTAGTCTAAGTAGTTATTCTTCTTACAATGTTCTCAATCAAGGGTTGGTATTGTGCAACTGATATTCTCTTTGTGCTTAGTGGGACTCCAAGGTATCTCACAAACAGTTCTCCCTTTTGTATCCCCAGAAAGCTTAGTATCTCTTCTTGTTCTCCTTGTGTGGTTCCTCCACAGAATAAAGACCTTTTGTTCTTATTAATTTTCAATCCTGATGCTTTCGAGAACTCTTGAAAGCCATTGAATATAAGCTGTATTGACTTCAAATCTCCTTTGCAAAAAAGTAGAAGATCATCAACAAACCCAAGTTGCACGATTTGCATCTTTGCACACTTGGGGTGGTAGTTAAAATCTGGGTCTCTCTTAAGCATTTTCAGCCTCCTTGTCAAGTATTCCATTGCAAGCACAAATAAGTAAGGGGATAGGGATCCCTTTGTCTTAATCCTCTTTGTGCTTCAGAGTGTCTAGTTTGAAGGAGACTGTCCTTATACACTCCATTATCCACCTAGAAAATTGACCTGGGAAAGCTAGAGCATGCATCATTTGCTCCATAAAGTCCCACTCAATTGAATCATATGCTTTCTGCATGTCAAGTTTCATCATACATTTAGGAGATACACCTTTCCTCCCATATCATTTAATCAACTCATAGCTCAGTATGATGTTATCAGTTATAGCTCTTTCTGGCAAAAGCATCTTGAGAGGTATTAATCAAAACATCCATAACACTCTGCAGTCTTCTAGTTAGAACCTTAGAGATTACTTTCTAGATCACTGTGCAACAAGAGGTGGGCCTGAATTCTTTTATACTTGTTGGATTCTTGACTTTAGTTTATCAGAGTTATAGGTGTGCGATTTATTGGTTTATACATCTTGTAGACTCAAAGAACTCCTCCACTGCCTTTGTCACCTCTTCACCTATACAACTCCATGCTTTCTTAAAAAACACTGCATTGAAGCCATCATATCCTGAAGACTTAAGATCATTAATATCATTCAGTGCCTCTCCTACTTCTTCCTTAATAATTTGTCTGATCAGGTTGCAGTTGTTGGTCTCTACTCAAGGTAGTTGCCATTTTTATTATGTTAGGATTTACAGCTGGAATGGAATAATCTTTTTCACCTACGAGGTTCCTGTAGTAGCCAAGGACTTCTGCTTCTATTTCATCATCTAGTACCAACTATTTTCCCATATCATCTAACAACATTTGAATACCATTTGTATTGTTCCTATGCTTCATCTGTGCAAAGAAGTATCTTGAATTAGAATCTCCTAGTTTTAGCCATTGCACCCTTGATTTTTGTTTACAGACACTCTCTTCAATATTCACCCATTTTTCTAGTTCCCGCTTCAATATCCTCTCTTTCTCAATGAGCACAATGTCATGCCTTCTATTACCCATGTCTTCCTGTATTGATTGCAACTTCTATCCTTGCATCTTTAATTTTCCCATCCAGCCCTTTGTAATGCTGTGTATTTAGTTCCTTGAAAAGCTCCTTAGTTCTTTTTAGTTTCTGCCACACTATTTATATTTTTCCAGTATCCTTTCCCTCCTTCCAAGCTCTTTAACCAGTTGGATAAATTGAGGTTGATCAGCAATGTAATTCAAAAATCTAAATGGTCTGCATTTCTTTGTATACCCCTGTGTGATCATCAACTTTAAAGGAGAATGGTCAGATATAAGTGTCTCTAATACCTGAATTTTCAAGTTAGGCATTGTCATCATCCACTCAGTGTTCACCAACCCCCTATCTATCCTTTTATGTGTATGATTATTGGCCCATGTATAATCCCTTCCCACTGATGATAATTCATCATGCCTGTGTCCATTATGTATTCCTTGAAATTTTTTACTTTCATATCATGCACTTCTGATCCATGCTGTCTATCTGTTACATGAAGTATTGCATTAAAGTCTCCCATTGCCATCCAGGGACCCTGTTGTATGCTATTTGTTTGCCTCAGTTTAGCCCATAAATATTTCCTATCTTTGATAGTATGTAACCCATAGACTGTTGTGAAACCAAAGTTAACTGGCTTTGAATTCATTCTAACCTACCCATGAATAAATTGTTCATCCATTTCCTTATGATCAAAGATATAAACTCTAGGATCCCATATTACCCATATTCTTCCTTTTTGTCTTGTTCTAGCATTAGATACCCATTCCCATCTTGGGGCTATCTTCCTGATTATATCAATGGCTTTCAAGTCCTTATCTCTGTGCTCTACTATAGTTGTTACAACTTTATTGTTTATTCTAATAAACTCCTTAACTTCTTTCTGCTTATATTTTTTATTCATCTCTTTAACATTCAAAGTTGCCACACTCATATTGGAATGAAATAAGGATAGTGAAAGTACTCGTGCTCTCCTTGGCTACTGATCCGCCTGGTTCCCGCGGCTTCATTCCTATGATCATACATCAAGATCTGGAATGTATTAGCTTCATCAATACTATGAATGTCTTGCTGTAACTGTTCTTGCTGCAGACTTGCCTGCTATTGTTATCCATTCTGCATCCTTGCTTTGTACTCCTTCTCTTCCTTGTTCTGCCTCAGTCCTTGGTTGTTCTGAACTCTCTATTGTTTGGTCATTCTCCTTAGTTTCATTACATTCTTCTTTATCTACCCTGACCCATGCCATTCTCCCCTTATTTGTCTTCTTCTGCTGTATTGGCTTCCTGTTCTCAGAGCATTCATGACCTATTTTCAAACATTTACTACAGTATTTGGGTTCCCAGTCATACTCCACCACCTGTATCATCTCCTTCCCTTTAGGATCATGTAGCTTTATCTGTCTTGGAAGTGGCTTTGTGATATCCATTTCAACTAGTAGTCTTGCATATGAGATTCTTACTGCACTACTCGTACACTCATCAACATAGATGGGGTTACCTAAAGCACTACCTATTTTGCTTTGTGCTGTCATACACCATCAATTAACAGGTAGGTTAGGCAGTTTAACCCACAATTAAATTATCCTTAACACCTCATCATGAAGGTTAAACTCCTCCGACCACGCCTTCATAATTATTGGTCGATTATTGATTGTATGTGGTCCTGAGTACAGTATTTGATCCTCTCCTCAATATTAATGAATCGTATGATGAAATAGTTTTCATTATGGTTATAGATCTGAGCTTTCGTTGAGTATTTCCCCAATAAATTCACAAATCTTTCCATGGCTCCAATTGAAGGAGATTCACCTATTACATATATAACAATAATATTCTTTCATTTTGCGGTCTCCTGCTTTACATCTTCTGCTTTGAGCTTCACCATTTTCTCTCCATTATGCACAATTGGGGAAACAAATTGCAGATTCATGCCCTTCATAGCCAACTTGTTCCCAACCACCACATTTGCCCATGTTTGTGTTTGAGATTCTATCTGCTTCCCATCCTCTTTTGTTTTCTCTACAGTATTTGGAATGCGTGGCACTGTTCCATTAGTGTTCAATTGCTCCCTTGATCTTTCTTCCTCGCTTCGTCTCCTTTAGTAGTTGTTGCCATTGGAGCTGGGGTACTCATCCCTTCCTTTATTTTCCCTTTGTTCCTAGCTAGATCCCCAGCTTCATTGCTTTCTTCAGCTTGCATGTTCTTAGAATTTGATCTTCCATCTGGTTCTTCGATTCATATTCCTTTTGGAGATGCAAATAGTTCTAACATAGCACTCCTAGTAGCTGAGGAATGCTGCTCATCTGTTGCAGTCTTTTGCTGGTTTCGTTTAGGTCTTCCCCTTCCTCCCATGACTTCCGGTGCAGGTTAGCTGGCCACGTTAACGTGCGCCGAGAATTAGTTAGAGAGAGAATGTACTAATTTTACCTCTTATGTCATTATAACACTTATCCACTTTATAGCCCTGTTATCTGCATTCTAAAAGAATATTGATGATCATTAGCCATACCTTAATCTCAAATATATTTGTTCTGCTTCGATGAAATTGTTCAACATGAAACCTTTTGTTGAAATTATAGTGTACAAATACGGTAAATTAAATTTTTTGTATACATAAAAATTGTTGATCTTGACAGAAGGAAAACTTTTAGTGTAGCAACAAAGATATTTCAAAAACTGTTGATAACAGATCTGAGTCCAAACAATGGAATAGATATGGAAGTCCCGAGTACGGTCATACAAGAGAAGATGCCTCATCTCATGGTCTAAATAAGGAGTTAATTATTCAAATGGTCACTCAACTATACCAAATTATCTCTTAAAATTACTTTACTTTCGTTTGTAACGACAAAATCACTGAACTATGCCTATTACATTCAGGAGGTCACTCAACTAAATTTTTCAAATTTTGGATTGCCAAATACTTATTTTACACTCTAAATTATAAATATTTATCTTCTTTTTATTTTTTTAAACCTTTTACTATTATGAATTTTTCTTTTTAATTTATATTATGGACTTACCTATAGAATAAATAAATATTATTTATAAATTTAAGCAATAAAAAGTATTTAAGCATGCATAGTGCCGGAACAAAAAAATAATGAGCATAGTAAAATAATTAATTAGAATAATTTGTTAGTAATAATAGTTTTAGTATTCACAATAAAACATTAAAATTTATTTACACAATTCAGAATAAAAGAAAATAAAAGTTGTAAAATATATATTCCATGCACGTAATATAAAAATAATTATTTAAATAAAAGTATTTTTGTTATAAAATAGAAGTCTATTTAGAGTGAATGTCTAAGAGTTTTAGCTTGAAGCTAAGTCATTCCTCTTCCTATAAATAGAGGGGTCTTACCCCATTGTAAATCACCCCCAAGTATTAATAAGAATACTTCTCTCTCTCCCTATTCTCTCTCTATTTGCTCTTGTTCTTGAGTTATTGTTCTTGTCTTTATATTATTTCATAACACGTTATCAGCACGAGACTCTACCGTCTCAAGAACCATTCTCGAGAAATCTAAGGTATTTCCCTCTTCCTAATTTAATTTTCGATTATGTCTGGCATTACGAAAAGAAAGTTCGTTGCCCTTGAAATTTCGGGCAAGAACTATATGACATGGGTGTTGGATGCTGAAATCCACTTAGATGCTATGGGTCTCGGAGACACCATCAAAGATAGAGAAAAAGCATCCACCCAAGAATGTGCGAAGGCCTTGATTTTCTTGCGCCACCACCTTGATGAAGGTTTGAAGATTGAATATCTCACCGTCAAGGATCCACTCGTCTTGTGGAACGGCTTAAAGGAGAGATATGACAACCTGAAGTTGGTCACTCTGCCACAAGCACGATATGATTGGACTAATCTGAGGCTCCAGGACTTTAAGTCCGTTTCTGAATATAATTCTGCTATGTTCAGAATTACTTCCAAATTGAAGCTATGCGGGGATAATATCTCCGATTATGATATGCTTGAGAAAACGTTTACAACGTTTCATGCCTCCAATATAGTACTGCAACAACAGTACAGAGAGAAAGGCTTAACAAAGTACTCTGAACTGATTTTTCTTCTACTAGTGGCTGAGCGAAATAATGACCTGCTCATGAGAAATCATGAAAATCGACCCACTGGGTCTACACCACTGCCTGAAGCAGATAAGGTGCACTCTCATTATGCCAAACATGAAAAGGACCATGGTCATGGTCGTAAACGGGGTCATAGCCAGGGACGTAGACAAGGAAGAAATTCCAATGAAGTCCGTCACCCCCCGAAGAGAGATAACCACCGAAAGCAGAAACGGGGTCATGAAGATACTAAGGAAAATGGTTCAGAAATGATATTGTTATCGTTGCGGTGGGAAAGGGCACTGGTCAAAGATTTGCCGTATACCAAGACACTTGGTTGACCTTTATCAAGCATCTCGAAAGAGAAAAGGCCCTGAAACAAATTTTGTCTATGACGACGATGAGGACATCACCCATCTGGATGTGGCAGACTTCTTTGAGCAACCCGATGGGAAAATAGACCACCTAATCGGCGATGGATCCGTGATGAAAGAAGAAGGAGTTATTTGATTTTGTTCTACTTATTTGTATTAGTTAGTGAATAAACTAATAGTCATTAGTATTAGCTCGTATTAGTTAGTTCATGATGCAATGTTAGCAGTAGTTCTTTAGAATATCTTCAATATGCTCAAATATCAATAAAACTTTTATTTTCCAGTGGGGGTAATCGACTAGCCTGAAAAACTAGTCGATTATCAACTATTTTCGCATTAAAGTTGAAAAACAATTGATCAACAATCGATTGTCGTTGACTAACAATCGATTGTCTTGAAACAGTGAGGTCTGGAATTTTTCAAAAATCATCCACAATCGATTGTCTTTGTCTAACAATCGATTGTCTTGAAACAGTGAGGTCTGGAATTTTTCATAATCATCCACAATCGATTGTCTTTGTCTAACAATCGATTGTCTTAAAACAGTGTGATCTGAAGTTTTTCAAAAATAACAAATAATCGATTGTGTGTGTTTAACAATCGATTGTCTATGTTCAAACAATCGATTGTGTGTTTAATAATCGATTGTCATGAAAAACGCTGAAAATTTTCAAACTGCAAAGTAATCAATTATGGGTAACATATCTGATTTTGTTAGTCAACTGTTAGCAGCAGATTTTGAAAATATTATGTGACACAAACGAATTGAAGTTGTTTATTCTCATGTTCGTATATTTTCTTTTGTATATCAAACCATGGGAATTAAATTGATTGAAGGCTCCGGAAGAGCAACTGTAACTCTGCCCAAAGGCATGACGTTTATCTTAGAGAATGCAATATTCTCCTCCAAGTCTAAGAAGAACTTGTTGAGTTTTAATGATATCAATGTTCTCCTCCAAGTTTAAAAGGAACTTGTTGAGTTTTGAGAATCCATTTTAGAGAATGCAATATTCTCCTCCAAGTCTAAGAAGAACTTGTTGAGTTTTAAAGATATCATTCAAAATGGATATCATATTGAGACAATAGATGAGAATAATCTTGAATTCTTCATGAAAACGAGGCTGCCCATTTTGGTTTGGGTTCACGCCATTTTGCATGCAGCAATGCTAGTTCGTCGGCTGCCCATTTCGGTTTGGGTTCACGCCATTTTGCATGCAGCAATGCTAGTTCGTCGGCTGCCCACTTCGGTTTGGGGTCACGCCATTTTGCATACAGCAATGCTAGTTCGTCTCTGACTGATGAATTGACACAAATATTCCCCGTTTCAATTGGTTTTGGGTCATGGACCCAATATATCCCATTTAAGAATTTTTGGATGCGCAGTATATGTGCCTTTAGCACCGCCATCCCGCACCAAAATGGGTCTGCAAAGAAGGTTAGGAATATATGCTGAGGTTGAATTGCCCTCCATTATTCGCTACCTCGAAACATTGACAGGAGATTTGTTCACTGCACGATTTGCAGACTGTCAATTTGATGAGACACTTTTCCCAAAATTAGGGGGAGAAGTTGGTGAAACCAAACGGGAAATTTTGTGGAAAAATGCATCATTATCTCATCTTGATCCACACACCTCTATTTGTGAGAAAGAGGTACAAAAGATTATCCATTTGCAAAGAATAGCAAATCAAATGCCTGACGCATTTATAGATTTGAAAAGGATAACAAAATCACATATCCTCGAAGTGAATGTGACAACATCTGATTCACGAATACATATTCATTATTGGAAGAATATGAAGATGAAATTGGTATTAAATATACCACACTCACCCCTAGATGGAGGTTTGAGATGATACCACACTCACCCCTAGAAGGAGGTTTGAGATGATATATGGCATGAATGATCGTTGGTCACGTACCTATTGTACGCCAAAGTATTTTGGAAATATGACTATTAAAAGGCAACGATAATGCAAGAAACATATCTTGCATATAAATTTGACATGACCATAATGGTATAACTTTCTCTTTAAGAAAGATATTCACCACATGAATGTTGATGAATCTGTGGTAGTACAAAATTAATTGAGAGCTCTAGAAGAGCCAATTACTACTATGTTGGAGAAACACAATTGAGTATTGTGCTGTAGTAAGTCTCAAAGAAACTTATTCAGTTTCCAAAGTACACGCGAAAGCGATTGATTATATTGAGACTATAAATAAAGGAAGGCTTTGGTATCTCCTATTACTACAACTTGTAGCGGGGTAATTTGTATATGAAAAGCTACCCGCTTTGTTCTCCAGTTTGTACTACACAAACGAAAGAATGTCACAATAAAGTGGATATCTATTGGTATAAAACCCATGTCATAATAAACCTGAAGTTTATTGATAAGTGCACATGTCATGGTGTAAATTTGAAGTTTACCAATATTGATAATTTATTCAATTGACATTCGTGTTAGCCATCTCATTTTAAGTATGATGTGCAAATTCACATAGGTGAATAATAAAGAACTAGAAAGTTCTTTACGAATTCTCTTGTATCACTAGTTCTCATTAATGAACTGACCAACTAAAGAGTTCGGGTTGAAGCCCATAAATTCTGGAAATATCAAAGGTGAATATGGGCCCATTCACCTGCCATGTATACCACATATGATGCATCTATGATATGGTTACATGCGCAATTGTTATTGACCCGCAGCCTGGCCGGTGCTTGCGAGGTAAATTGCTCAGTAATCTAACTTCGAGCATAATTTCCAGATTCTCTACTCAAGATAGTTCATCTTGATAAGTTGGTTTATATCAAAGTTGGTTTAGCAAGATAATTATTGAGTGCTTCCACTTATAGCTAAACTGTTTCTTATGAGAACAAAGTTATATATATCAGTTTGATATACGTTGTATACGAGAGTATATTCTCCCCTCACAAGTGGTTCAGGGTCAGGAACCAAATAATTTCATCTTATTATTAATGTACCGTGTATATTGACATGATAATGCACAAAGATGATTTCCCAAAGTTGAGGAAACAAGTTAGCTTTACTAACATGAGGGGGAGACATGATAAACACTTGAGAAAAGGTTACATGGGATGAATTATCATTTGTATATGTATATCCCCGAATATCATGATATGAACCTGAAGTTCATAAAAGGGATAATTCAATTGCAACATATTGCAAAGAATGCTATACGCATTTGCTGACCCAAAGAAAGTAACTAAATGGAAGAGATACAATTCAAGAAGAATTGATTCCATATGAAAGACATGTAGTTTTGAACCTATAGTTCAAATGCTTGAAAGTATAAAGTCAAAGGTATGTATAGTCAGTTTTCGATATCTTATTTGTCTAGCATGACATGGAAAACTTGATATGCATCTAAAGTCTATTATATGGCTTATATGACTTAACTTGAAAGATTTAAGTTACTTGAAGCATATGCAATTCTTGGTCCTGAAGTACCACATCCTTAGTACAATTTGTGTACATATGTATCTTGCTATAACTATAAGCATGATGGCATTGAGAATGCATTTATGAAGATATTGAAGAGTCATTCCGCGACATTATATGAAGATGTTCATATCTATCAAGAATGATGATTTCAAGGTGCGGAATATTTATTCAAGTCAATATGATTTATTTATCAAACATCTACCAAAGATCGTTTTGAAGATGATGCACAAGATTGGAATGCAAATGCTCAAGGATATAAATTGATGTACTCATTAGGGGGAGTCAATGCGCGTTGCACTCTTTTTCCCTTACAAGGTTTTTTCCCACTGGGTTTTCCTTGCAAGGTTTTTAACGAGGCAACCAATAGGCGCATATTCAAACATGTGTACTCTTTTTCCTTTCTTTAATTTTTCCCATTGGGTTTTGGTTTTAAGGTTTATGAGGCACATTATTGAATAGACATTCAAGGGGGAGTGTTATAAAATAGAAGTCTATTTAGAGTGAATGTCTAAGAGTTTTAGTTTGAAGCTAAGTCATTCCTCTTCCTATAAATAGAGGGGTCTTACCCCATTGTAAATCACCCCCAAGTATTAATAAGAATACTTCTCTCTCTCCCTATTCTCTCTCTATTTGCTCTTGTTCTTGAGTTATTGTTCTTGTCTTTATATTATTTCATAACAATTTTTATAATATACATTATATATTCTTGAAAATTATGCTCAATTATATTATTATGTTTCTACCAACTTTCTGACGATAAAGTTATGTCACCGAAAAGTAGGGGGACTATCTTTATAGGGTAAAATATGCTATGTTAAGTCGTGCATGGAATATATATATAATATAATTGAGCATAATTTTCAAGAATATATAATGTATATAATAAAATACTTTTATTTAAATAATTATTTTTATATTACATGCATGGAATATATATTTTACAATCTTTATTTTCTTTCATTCTGAATTGTGTAAATAAATTTTTGAATTTTGTCGTTAATACCAAAATTATATTATGAACAAATTATTCTAATTAAGTTTTTACTATGCTCATCATTTTGTTATTCCAACATTATAGATGCTTAAATACGTTTTATTATTTTATGTATAACTAATACTTATTTATTCTATAGGTAATTTCATAATATAAATGAAAAAGGAAAAATCATAATATTGAAAAGTTAAAAAAAACAATAGAAGATAAAAACTTATAATTTAGAGGGTAAAATAGGTATTTGACAATTCAAATTTGGATTATCTAGTTGAATGACATTCTGAGTGCAATATGTATAGTTTAGTGATTTTGTTGTTATAAGCGAAACAACAACAACAACAACAACTATGCAGTATATTCCCACCAGATGAGGTCTGTGGAGGGTAATATGTAGACGAGCATTAACCCTACCCGAAAGGGCAGAGAGGCTGTTTCCAATCGACCCTCGGCGCATAGGATAAAATGGAAAGCAGCATTAAAACAAAAACAAAGACAAAATTAGAAACAAAAACAAAACAATACAGCATTAGTAAATCCCGCAGAAATAAAGTAAATAATTATGTAAATATAAGAAACATAAATACAATCGCATTCAATAATAACAAACAGTAACTACCATACTAACAACCATAAGGGGGACATAAGCTAAAGCACAAATCATCTATGGGTAATCTTGCTGTCCCATACCCAACCCCGGGAGAGGCGTACGAAGCACTCTATGAGCCCCTAGCCTACCACACTGATTCTAGACCTCCAAACTCCCCTATCAAGGGTCATGTCCTCGGAAACATGCATTCTAGTCATGTCCTGCCTAATCACCTCTCCCCAATGCTTCTTAGGCCTCCCTCTGCCTCGCCGACCGCCAACAATCTCCAGCCGCTCGCAACTCCTCCCCGGGGCATCGGGACCCCTCCTCCGTACATGCCCGAACCACCTCAGCCTCGCTTCCCGCATCTTCTCATCCACCGGGGCCACCCCTACCTTCTGTCGAATAACTTCATTCTTAATCTTATCTAGCCTGGTGTGCCCACACATCCACCGAAGCATCCTCATCTCGACAACCTTCATTCTCTGAACATGGGAGTTCTTCACGGGCCAGCACTCCGCCCCATACAACATCGCAGGTCTAACCACGGCTCTGTAGAATTTCCCCTTGAGTTTGTGTGGAATTTTCTTGTCACACAGGACCCCTGAAGCAAGCCTCCACTTTGACCACCCCGCTCCTATTCGATGGGTGACGTCCCCGTCAATCTCTCCTATTAGGAGATAATTTGAGAAAGTTGAGTGATCATTTGAGTAATGTAAGACGGTTTAGTTGATGTTTATAAATATTGATATGTAACGTTTTAAAAAAAATCAATTAATGGTACTGACTAATGTATCATTTGCATTGCTAAATTCTGGCTCCAAGAAAATAAGAAGATATGAAATATGGACTCTATGAGATAATAAAACAGTTGGTAGAAAGACAAAAGCATATCACAGTTCAATGAGGTGCAGATGAACTAAGAATCCTTGTAATCTGTTAATACCTATAAATCACGGATAGAATGAATATACTGCTGCATGGAAGATTCAGATATTTGAATATATGAATGAAGAAATTTTTATGTTATGTATTTATGAAAAATAAGGAGCTTGGAACCGATATAAAATATTTGTCGACGGCATTGATTATAACGCTAAATATATATGAGGATCTTAAGTCTGGAGAAACAATTTAAGTAGAATTTGGTTTCATATGAAAGACAAGTAGTTTCGACCTGTAGTTCAAACACTTAAAAGTGTAAAGACAATGGTGTGTACTATCACCTTTATGCATCTTATATGTCTGGCATAACATTGAAAACTTCATATAAATCTAAAGTCTATTTATATGGCTTATATGACTTAACTTATATAACAATCCATAAAGGATTTAAGTTGCTTGAAGCATATACAATTCTTGATCTTGAAAGATCACTTCCTCAGTGCAATTTGTGCACAAATATTTCTTGCTATAATTATAGGCATAATAATATGATAGCAAGAGTTTTCACATCTATGTGAAGATATTGATAACATGATCATACGAAGACAATACATCTATTAAGAATGATGATTTCAAGGTGAAACAAATTCGTTCAAGAGATCTTTTGAATATGGTACAAAAGATTAATGCAAATACTTAAAGATGTGAATTGATGCTCTCATCAGGGGGAATTAATGCACGTTGCGCTCTTTTTCCCTTACAAGGTTTTGTCCCACTGAATTTTTCTTGCAAGGTTTTTAATGAGGCAGCCAAAAGGCGTATTGTTAGATATGTGTACTCTTTTCCCTTCTGTAGAATTTTTTCCCATTGGGTTTTATTTTAGTTAAGGTTTTAACGATGCGCATTACTTATTGAGTAGACATTCAAGGGGGAATGTTAATAGAATTTTATATAGAGTGAATGTCTAGTAGAAAATTTTACTTTGTGGCTAAATCATTTTTAGCCTGAAAATAGATGGGCTTTACCACATTGTAAATTATCCCAAAAATCAATAAAAATTTTATCTCCATACTTAGATAATTTTACTTTGTGGCTAAGTCATTTTTAGCCTGAAAATAAAGGGGTTTTACCCCATTATAAATCATCCCAAAAATCAAGAAAAATTCTCTCTCCCTACTTCTTTTTGCAATGATTTTCTTCTTCTTTTGTTGTTTCATAACAAATTATTTGTTTTCGGTTCGTTCGATCATTAGAGCACGGGGAAACCCTCACATAAGCGGATTCTTTTCTGCTCAGATAATAGGCTTTGATCATAGAACTAGTTGGGAGGATGGTCAAGCATTCTCAAGAAACAATAAAAGCCAAAATAGTGTATATAATGGTACTTAAGGTCTAGCAAAACACAAGGCATTTTGAAATCCCATTACAAAAGAAAGAGTTTCAGAGTGAAGCAGAGGTACTAAACTTGACAGAAACACTATTGACGCAGTGGCATTCATCTGTTGGTGTCTTGAAACCTTCACCTTTGAAAACATGACCACCACATGCAGCACAAGTGATCTCTGTCCTCCTTCCATCTGGATCCGGCTGTAAGTATATATATAAAAGAGTTTGATTTCAGATTACAGCAAAGAAGCAACATAGTAAAGAGTTCCTTCTGTTTGTACTTCCTCTTCTCTTTTGTCTTAGGATCCACTAATGCCAAGCTCAAAAGTTGAGTGAGTTTAAAGATGCTTCAAATTCCTTTTGATTTGGAACATGCTTCACTAATAAATATATCAATAGGTATTTGAACTTTTTTTTGCTTTAAAACATTCTGCACAATCATGGTTTCCTCAATTACCATAAAGAAAGATGAGATTAGGTTTATTAACTAGATAATCAAGCCATCCAATATTAATCACTCTTCAATCAAATACTAAGAAATCAACCAAATGATATACAGTATATAAGCAGTTGAATTTGAATTCCCATTATTGCTTATTAGCCCATCCAGAAGTCGAAATTCTTGAACACTACTATTTAGTCATAAATTAGAGAGAATTAAGCCTTGTTGGACAGAGTAATTCAGTAGCTGTGCTAATAGGAAATATAGTAGGTACCCCCGTCAAGGCAAGAGAAAATTGACCCAAACACCAACATTAAAAATATAATTAAATGCACAGATACATAAACGTATCTATCTACATGAGAAATTCTTTTTTACTTTTAACATTTCACTATGTTGCTCAGAAGACTTTTGTTATTATATATTTTTATTATTGACTTTACTTAATGAGATTCAAGATATGTAACATTATTTATTGTATATCATTGCTATTCACAAATCAAAAATAATTTTTTATCTCAAACTAAAATAAGTATTATTCTTTCAACCTTTTAAACCATGTTAGTTCGTTGTTACGTTATGAAATACTTAATCTAACTCTTAAATTTAATTTATTTTCACACTCTTATTTTATAGCTAGGAATTCAATGATTCAGCAAAATTCAATCGGTTGCGAAGGAAAAAAAATAGTAAAAAGAAGAATAAAATTAAGTTTAACTATGACAGAATACAAAATAATTTTTGTTTAAAAGTAATTTGACCTTTATTTTTTTAAATGTTTAATAATTTTGTAACCGTTAAATTTACTATTTAAATAAAGAAAAGTAATAAAGAATTTGAATAATTGTATTCCTGGCATACCATATAAATAACATCTTCTATTACTTGTAAAAGCAAAAAAAAAAAAAAAGTGCATAAAAAGGTTTGAAATAAGCAAATGAGAATTAAGTCATAGTAAAACGAAGTACAATTCAATTCGATATTATTTCTAGACATATATGACTTTCAAGTCGTATTCTTTCATTGCATACACTAATGAAAAAATATCCGGAGATAATCAATGACATCTTACATTACAAAAAAGTTGTTCTTGGTCCTTGGAGCTCTATTTTAAAGAACAATGCATTAAATGGATCAATTAAGATAATTACCATATAAAGAACGGGTTCTCGGAAGAGTATTTTCTATGTTCTTTAACCAAACAGGAAGCCTGTTGAAATCAAAATAGTCAAAATGAATGATAGATGATATTATAAAATACTTGACTGAAAATTTAAATACAATAATTATCTGTAATTACATATAATACATACACATTATCCAATTATAAACAACACAAAATGCCTTTAATTTATATCAACTTGATGAACCTTATAATATTCAAATTCACAGTAAAATCATACTAATTACTTTTAAGAATAAAAGCATATCATGGTTATAGAATTTTTTTAAAGCTTCATAAGTAAGAAAGAAAAGGAGAATTTACCGTACTACTACTGCTTAAATGGAAAAAATAATACGTTAAAGCTTGCACAACTTTTAGATCGATCAGACTTGCTTTCTCATTCTGAGGAAGAAGAATATATATATATATATATATATATATATATATATATATATATATATATATATATATATATATATATATATATATATATATATATATATATATATATATATATATATATAAAAGCTCATACTCCCTAAAATTTGTCCTAAGATTATTCTAATAATATCATATTCCTATAATATATCATATAGTATCACATATCTAACACAATATATAAATACCATATTTACACATTTACAGACCTTGATTCATAACAGAAAATCCAACAACAATGAAGCACGAAGAAAAATCAATAAAATCTGCATATTTTTTTTAGTAGTATCATAATGCTTCTTTCCATCAAACATGAATTTTGAATCTCAATTAAAAAAAAAGATTATATTTCAATTCAAGATTTAAGATTTCAATTCAAAAACTTTTATCCTTCAATTTAAATTTTCTTTATCTCAATTTAAATATATTTTAATCTAAATTTAATATACTTATTATAATGTTTGTTAACTTTTACTTTAACTTTTTTTTATCACACCACTTCATGCAGTTGAGTACCTTGTTATTTTAATTAATTATCGGATTGATTTATTTAGCTCTATTTTTTGTTAAGGATAATAATCTAAAAGATATATAAGAGATATGATAGTTTAGGAGTCTTTTTTCTTTAAAAATTATTCTTCAAAACATTTGCAATATTCATTTCAATAAATTTAAACCTCATCATATAAAGTCTGCATTAACAAATATTTGGAATTCAATAATTTAATTACATTATATTTTCTTAAAAAAATATTTTTAGATCAAAAGTAAAATTTATAATAAATATTTTTTCAATAGTTAGGGATTGTTGGATATGAACTATCGATTTTGTAAGATACAAAATATTTATTTAATTATTTTTTCTTAAAAAAGAATACCTACTATAGTTGAATTATATACAAAATTTAATTAGAGATACCTATAATAATGTATATTGTTCACAAATAACGTTAGATACAAAACTTTTACAAAATAAAGAATTATTATTTCTACTTAAAATTAGTGTATAAGATTTTCAACGAAATTTTAATTGATTTTTCCTCAAAAAAGATTACCTACCATAATTAAAGTATACACAAATTTAATTAAAGATACATAGAAAATCTTGGACTACTATTTTTATTAAATGTTTTTCATTTATAATCCAAATTCTTTGTGTTGTCATAAAATTGCCAAGTGGCTTAATTTTAGCTTGTCACTTGGTTTAATCACATTGCAAACTACTCTCCTTTTAATATAATATAGATAAATGTTTATAAAAAAATGTTCTTAGCTCTAAACTAAAGTTTATAACAAATATTTTTTCAATAGCAAGGGATCGTTAGATATGAGCGATTAATTTTGTAAGATACAAATTATTTATTTAATATTTTTTTCTTAAAAAAGAATATCTACCATAACTGAATTATACACAAAATTTAATTAAAGATACCTATAATAATGTATATTGTTCACAAATAAGGATAGATGTAAAACTTGTACAAAATAAAAAGTTATTATTTCAACTTAAAATTAGTGCATAAGATTTTCAACCAAATTTTAATTGATTCTTGTTCAAAAAAGGATACCTACCATAATTGAATTATACACAAATTTAATTAAAGATACCTATAGAAAATGTTGAACTACTACTTCATTAAATATTTTTTCATTTATAATCCAAATTTTGTATATTGTCTTAAAATTATCAAGTAGCTTCATTTTAGCTTGGCACTTGACTTAACCATATTACAAACTATTCTACTTTTAATATAATATAAATAAATTATAAATTATTCTTCGTTTAATATTATATAGATATTAGAGCCGGTTGTTTTGGTAATATGACACATGGAATATAGGGTTCTTAATTGGGTTTGCGATGAACTCTTACGTTTAATTATTAGTACTGTGTTTCCTTTGCTTAATTTGCATACGGTCCTTAATTACTTATTAAATCTCGTACTTTATGGCTTTGATTATATGGAAACACTGAATGTGCTACCTTGACTTCAATCTTGGCCGAGAGAACTTCAGTTATAACTTATCAGACAAAATAAATTTCATCCGATAGCTCATAAATTGACTCATATAAATTATAATCTAAAAATAATGACAAATGCTAGTCGGAAATTTTATTGATCGAATTTTCTTGCCGGAATCTAGCTAGCCAACTATGACCATGACTGCTCCTCTCGCTTTCCTCTTCTTCCTTACCAGTCACTGTCGGAATTGACCACTGGGTGGCGACGGTATTAGTCACTTGATATCCCAAGTAATGATTTAATCCTTGAAACAAATTTCACCAAAAAATGCAAAAGTCACAAGCTCAAAGTAAGTGAATTTTGAATTTTACTCGTCAATTTGCTTCGCCAAATTCATCAAATCACTAAATTAACAATATTTCAATTTAAAGGAACAATTCCAAATCTCACTTTTCAGTAACAAACAAATATTAACAGAAGTTCCAAACCTAGACATGAGTTTCTTTTCTCGATTCAAAATGCAGAATCAATTACACCAATAAGAGCAATACCGGAATTTCTTTTTTAATAGTCTGATTTTGAGTTTTGTGGCGACATGGTAAAATTCCAGATCTTCTTATTTTGGCAGTGGTATAACATAAGGCTCAAGCTTGTCTTCTACTCTGATTTTCTCTTATAGTTTTTGTAAATATGTAGATAATGTTTTGAAGATCTTTGGCTAAAAATTTAAAACTCTGGCGATCTTATTACCATTTTCAGCAACTTGAGGCCTTGGACACTGGTGGATGGTTTTTCAATGAGAGGAAAAACAAAGGAGATGATTATCATAAAGTTGAAATCTACAAAACATACTGTTATTATACAAAAATTATTCAAAATAGACTCTCCCTATATAATTTATATACAAATAGACTGTCACTGTAGAATTTATACACAAATAGATTGTCAATATACAAAATATATACAAAAATAGAATGTCATTATACAAAAAAATACTAAATAGACTGTCATTATGCAAAATATATACAAAATAGACTATCACTATATAAAAATATACTAAATAGACTACAACTATAAATTTATATACAATTAGCTTTCACTATACAAAATATATACAAAATAGACTGTCACTATACAAAATAGACTGTTACTACAAAAAATATCTAAAATAGACTATCACTATACAAATAGACTGTTACTTTACAAATAATTTATAAAATAGACTGTCACTATGCAAAAATTGTACAAAAATAGTTTGTTATTATACAAAAAATATACAAAAATAGAATGTTATTATACAAACAATATACAAAAATAGGCATTTCTTATATGACATGCATTACATATTTCATTCTATTGTTAGCTAATACTTATCAGATCCAGAAATACATTTAAAATGGCAAAATAGGGTTGCCCTATTGCGCCATGTGAGGGTCGAACATGCGACCTTCAGCTAGGAAACATGCGCTCTAACCACTAAGCTACATGCTCTTATGTTGTCATGCTTATTCCTTTCGGTTGCTATATGCAATACGTTTGGATCGAAGGGCTATATTTTGTTAGTAGAACAGAACATGGACTGTTAAAATTTTGCGGGGCTATAGACGGTAGTTTTCTCGAGCGAGTTTGCACATTCGTAGATTAACGTGTAATTTTAGTGCATACTGATTTTAGGAAGAGAAATTCAAAAATAGCCGAGGTCATTCAAAAATAACTGCAGTTTAAAAAGTAATTGAAATTTAGTCACTTTCATGTAAAAATAAATCTAAACGAAAATACTGTTCAAAATCCAAAACCAACATAATATACTGGAACTCCAGTATATTATAATGGAGTTCCAGTATAATATATTGATTCAGTATAATATGTTGGAAGTTCATACACATGTACTCCAATCTCCAGTATATTATGTTGGAATCTTTCACGTGTTAAAGTTTCAGCATAATATGTTGGAAGTTGATACATATGTGCACCGATCTCCACCAGTATATTATGCTGGACTAGTCTCTGTTGGAGAGAAATAGTGGCTAATTTTTAATGATTTTACAAACGCTAACTATTTTTGAATGACCAGTCCAAAAACTAGCTATCCCGTGCTATTTTACGATTTTGATCCTGTTAGAGTCCATATAACCAAACTGTCAAAAGCTGCTTATTGTGAAAAATAATTTTATTTTAAAGTATTTTCCGAAAAAAATACTTTTAAAACATAGTAGTTTATGCTTGAGCAATTGATTTTAGAAATGCTGTTTTAAATATTTTTGATAAGTAATTATGTTTGATTAATCTTTTCAGAAATTACAAAAAACGGACCGTATATGGTCAGTTACAATTAGTATTGTTTGTAAAAGATATCACAATCAACATTTCAGATTAGTTGAATGTTTTTAATCTCAATTGAATTTACAAAACATAAAGTAAAAATTATATTAAAATCTTAATTAATATAAAATATAGTTCTCCAAAGAAATAATATTTTGTCATGGCATTTCTTATTGTTTACATAATAATTCAAACGTATTAATAAACATCATTTGGTATAAATTAAAAATCTACCCTATAAATCTGACAAAAAAAGAAATTTATTTATAGCAGAGAGGCTATTTCAAAGAAAAACAATAAAAAGATAAAAAAGATTAGAATAAATAAATGAATGATGGAAACAAAAAATTTAAGTTAATGGGAAATAATTTGAAAAGTATAAATATTGGTAAAGACATTTTTGTCTTGAAAACAAATAAATTTTTTACTTCTAGAAAGTAACTAGAATTTGTGACTTCTTTCTAAAATTTGAAAAACTGCTTCAGCTCATGTTCAAAAACACTTCTTTATCTTGATCAAATACCTTAAAATTTTCAAAAGTGCTTCATCAAACATGCTCTTAATGGATAGAAATATACCCTGTCACATCGATTTGTTTCATAGGGAAGTAAATATATTCTAATTTCCTCTTATTTGGTCATAAGAGTTGGGTGCGCTGACGAACATGGTTGACGTAATGTTTAATAGGCACATTGTCAACAGCCTAGCGTTTGCAAAATTATTAAAAAATAATTAATATTTTACCGTAACACAAAAAATTCTAGCCTATATCTGAAGATTGATACAACCCATATATGAGCTTCCAACATATTATGCTGGAGTTTGGAAAATTCCAACATAATGTACTGGAGATTGGAGCACCTATATGCGAAATTCCAACATATTATGCTAGACCATTATATTATGCTAAAATTCCAATATATTATATTGAAAGTTCACATGTAACAAAAATCGAACTCCAATATATTATGCCGGAATAACTTCTAAATTTTATTCAAATTTATCTTATGTGAAAAGGCTAAATTTCAATTACTTTTAAAACCGTGACTGTTTTTTCAATTACCACGTATAAATTAGGCTATTTTCGAATTTCACCCTTAAATTTTCAATATATCGCACCTAGAAAAGGTGCCTAAAAAATCTGCCAAGTTCAAGGAGTCGTATATTAAAATTGGGAAAAAGAAGTGCACTCAAACGCTATCAGAAAGAATATAATAGTCCTCACATAACTGTTTTCCTGTAAAATAGGCAATTCTTGGAACTCCTAACCTACCAGCAACATATTTCGTCATTTTCTTTATTTATTTCCTTGAACAGCAAAGTAAAGGATCACATTGTCAAGGTAGCAAATATCAAGAACATACAAGAGCTCTACGGAATTGCTTATGAAGACATGACCATAATTGATTCAAACACAAAGATCCTCCTCTATACAAATTTGACCAATTAATACCAAGTGTAACATACTTAGATACTCCATACAACGAAACGGCGTGTAGAAATATTGCCATTCTAAATTTGACAAGTTTAGATGAACACAGTACATAGTTTGCTGTTTTTGTTGCAATAAGATGCATATATTGAACACAAAGCCATGTACATGAGCATCCGTAGTAACACTTGGAGCTTGACAGAGATAGGTAATTTTTGATTGATGTTCCATGCACAGGAATGGAAACTGAGTAGCAACCAAATGAAGCCAGAGGGAATTGTTTACAAGGGAGAGGGCACTGATTCAACTGATAAATGAATGCACAGTCCATCTACCTGTCATATTTAGTCAAATGTATAGAAGGATATAGCATACACTATCAGTTTGTGCATCCACTTATGCATTGCTTCTTATGTATATTTACCTAACCATCGAGGACTATGAAAACGAGGGAAGTTACCACTTAAGGCACATCTACAATGGGGGGAATGCATGGAAACCCTTGGAAGTCTTTTCTTTGTTCAACCCCTGCAAGAGATGTCCAAGCAAGTGATCACTTGAGGAACAATATGCAGATAAAGAACAGAGCAAAATAGGGAAAGAGTGAAACTCACAAGCTAGATGATACTGCTACTTTGTGGTCTAGTGATGAAACAGGATGACAACAGCTAACATCAGAGAATTCACTCATTACAGACCGATAACCTTCCGAAGCACACGGAGAGAAATATATCTCCGATGTTTCTTTCTGCGTGTTTGTTGTTTTCCCTCCATTCCATTTGGCTGTGACGCCACCACCTGACTATCCCAACTTCAAAACATATTAGCTAATCCAAGAGTAAACAGAAACATGGAAGTAATCTTGAATCATGGAAATACCAAAAGCAAGAAATTATTTGGGAACTACATTAATTTGATTCTTTCTTAAAGATGCTGGTAGATCAAATACATAATTCCCCCATCCGCTGCAGCGGACACTATGAGAGAAGAAAGAACTAAGTCCTTTAATATTAGCTGCGGATGCTCCTAGAGTCCACCTATCAAGTTCCTAATACTTCCTACTAACACTAGGAATGTACTGATTACACAATGAAAGCAACCTATAATATGCAAATTCCTATCCAGAGAACTAGAAAAGAAACAACAAAATTAACAAATAAGAATCAAATGGTTCATACATTGGTTAAGGCTTTAATATGTACAATGATGATTGTTATATCATCTGTCCGGTTTTCATGGTCTAGCCACAGTTTGTATGATTCTCCAGCAATGGCTGAACATGCATCCCTAGGATCTGCGCATCTATTTACCTGCACAAGAAAGAAGAGTTAAAAAGAAAACTAGGCATAAGATGTTAACAATGACTTGACAAATGGTGGATGAGATCAGGTGAAAGTTATCTGCTCATTTATTTAGGGATAGATCACAACGATTTCAATTAATGATCAGAAAACACAAGATCCGGCTTTAATACAAAACTGCTTTTCAGCATTGATCCAGTAATCTGTTGGCATAACTAGCACTAATCACCTGTATACAAAGTGCCACCAGTTTTGTCAAAGTGAAGAGTAAAAAAAGGGAAAGAAAAAAAAAAAGGAGAGGGGGGGGGGGGGTGGTAACATATGCAGTGGCTGTAAGGCAAAGCACAATTAATGCATTTAGCAAAGAAAGGCACAAATTAAAAAAAAACACACTCACATATACACACACATAATGAAAAGAAAAAAAAAAACCTACAAGGACAACAAAATATATGGAAAGAAAATTTGCTTGTTCCAGTAATTTGTTGGCATAACTAGCACTAATCACCTGTATACGAAGTACTACCGGTATGCGAAGGTATGCAGTAGCTGTAAGCACAAAGCACAATTAATGCATTTAACAAAGAAAGGCACAAATGAAAAAACGGGACACACGTATATACACACATAATGAAAGAAAAAAATACCTACAAGGACAAAAATAATATATGGAAAGCAAAATTTGTAATAAATTGAAATATATGAAGTGAAAATCACGTCAATCAAGTTTAGAAACCATCTTATATTCTACAATTCAATGTACATCTACAATTTTAAGTTTCTAATTTTATCTTTAGCTTGATTTTTCACGTCAAGAAATTTAGCTAGTTTTATCGTATTAAATATCTTATTTCCTCTCTTTAATTATTAACATATTCATTCAAAATGTTTTTGCTCTTTGGAAGCAGAGTTTGGTATGTGGTGCACGCCACATCACCTTGGTCCTTGCATCAGAGTATCACATGAAGCGAAGCCAAGCAAAACACCTGGTTTGATGTGCTCCTAGTTTCAGAACACACCTCAAGTGAGCCTTTAACAAGGCTAAAAGCCATATAAGTATAAAAAATGATGAGTAGAGTCGGTCCTCATCAACAAGACACAAAGGATACCAAGAGGAGAAGATCAAAAAGATGGAAAGAAGTGAAAGAAAAAGAAAAGCAAAGCTTTCAAGAACTTCCTCCTGCTTCTAAATAGATAATAGGCTCCGCATTAAAGTGAGCTTAAAAAAAACTGTGATGTAAATGCAGACAATTCATCTGATATAATTTATCTACTGTTGCTTTACTGGTTTCGATAGACAATTTATATGTCTGGCTTCACGTTCCTAGAGGAGAATTATATGATAGATGAAAATGTGGCACATAAGGGAGTGCTACGTCATCAGAATATACGTATCAAAGTCAATAGTAAATTCTACATATTAGACCATCAACATTATGATAGAGTGAGTGTTGATCCTCTACGTCCCAACATATTCAAAAGATGTTTTTTGTAGAAATGCAGATATTAACCAGATACGGCAAGATTAGAAATAAAAATTTTGACAGGAGGTACAAGTACCAGACATAGAGGATGAAATAAAAGAAGTTCGCCTAATATTGTTTAGCCATGCTATATAGACCTCCAAATCCACCGGTCTATAGGTGCAACACAGCGATGATTGAAGGTGGACTTAAGATCACAAGGGAAAATTGTCTTAAAAGATCTATAACCTCTCGACCAGGCAAAGTTAGTTAGTGAAAAACAGAACAGAAAGGAAGTAAATAATGCATGTAGCACATACCAACTAGTTGAGACAAAAATATAATCGAGAACATTTTTTTTTGGCCAGGAATATAATTTGCAAAATGTAAAGAATCTCTAGCTTCACAGTATTATTGAATATTTGAGTAAAACAGGTCTAGATTGAACTGTGTGGATATATATGATTCATAAAACTAACCACAACAGGATTAAGACTGAGGTGCAATCAAATAGTTTCTATGATTTCTCATTAGTTACTAACTTATCTCAAGCTAAACTACATGTAGTTACTAAGTACTCAAGAAATGGTAATGGGCTTACCCTGCACACAAAATTCCTATGCGGTATGCAGCCTTACCCTCTTATTTTCACAAAGAAGCTGTCGTACCACGAACCTATGACCAAAAGGTAACCAAAGGAGCGACTCGAAGATTTCCCCAGGCTCGCCCTTAACTATTCAAGAAAATATGCAACTTAAAATTCCAACAGGAACCCTTACTTTGAATTTTCTCTAAATAACGTCAGAGTCGAGAGCTTGAAATAGGCTATGACACAAGCTCAACTGCTTGACTAATAGTCATTGCAAACAAGGAAATGTGCCACATAAAGTACAACAACATACCCAATATATTTCCATTAAGTGTGGTATGGGAGTGTAGTGTGTACTTGGACCTTACCCCTATCTTGTGCAGGTAGAAAGGTTGTTTCTAATAGACTTGTGGGAGAGAAACCAACTCAATTGAAGAAATGCGCAACATAGACAACAATTCTTAGACGCTGTTCTGTCCTACAGCTGATCAGTAGGATATTTGAGAGACTAAAAGGCAGAGACTGCAAAAGGTTAGCTAGCAAAATTACGGGATGTTAAGTGATTTATGTTCAAGAAGCTCCAAGCTACCACCAAAGTGATTTACCTAAGACAAAAGTTCAGAAAATAATGTGCTATCCTTCCAACTTGATTTTTAATGGCTACCTGATAGTATAAAGTCGATCTCTTTAACATTTCCCCTTCCTTTTCTTTTACTACAATTCTTTCATTGCATCCATTGTCCAGACTTGATGCAATTTTATGCCAATCATCTTATTTGGAAACTCTCAAATGCAACGAAGCAAGAAGAATCACAGCTTAATGTAGTATAGCTTCCACTAGGGGAAATATCATCAAGATTGAACTTCACGTGGTAGATACATACAGATATACTAACAGACACACATACGTAGAAATAAATAAAAATACTACCTCAGATTTGACATAAATGACATCTACTATCTTGATGAAACATAGCATGTCATATAGAAATTCTGATAATAATAGTGCAGAGAGCCACACCACCAGTGACAACTTGCTGACAATATGAACTTTAACAATCAACAAATTCCAGTAGATTTTAGCATCAAATAAGGTAAGCCTTACCATGTCCACCACAGTTTGGCTGGAGAGGAACTCAAAGACACCATCACTTGCAATCACAAAGAAAGGATGACTATTTGTGAGCTGTACTGTTGACACCTCTGGCACAGCAACTACACCAATACTTTCAGCAGTACTATCTCCAACACTTCGCGTAAACGCAGTCCCCGGATACATCCCATTTTGAACCCACAACCTTGGCGGATCACCCCCTTCCGTTTCCTCGTCCCCCCACGACTGAATATCTGGATCCTTTAGACCTTCCACTTGATCAACACTAAGAACTCTTGCCCCACAGTTTTTCACTCTCTCACATTCATCTTTCCTAAATGGTGTCTGATCAGAAGACAAATCTTTGGCAACAACCCTATTCCCTTCCTTAATAGACAACACTGCTCTTGAATCACCTACATTTGCCACATAAAGCATGTCTCCAACAAGAAGAGCAGTTATAGCGGTTGTCCCACTCATGGAATCATCGATATCACTATTACTATGAAGTTCTTCATTTGTTCTTGAAAATGCAGAATTGTAAGCCTTAACAGGGTCATCTAACAATGTAGGATCGTCCGATAAAATCTCGACAAGCCTATCCCTAACAAACAATGAACACTGAGTACCAAACTGTCCGTGCCCATCAAACACACCAAAGAAATGAACATTTGGATTACCCTGAAGTTGTGTTCTGATACAATAACTATCCTGATTCTCTTTCTCAGGGGATTCAGGGTAAAACCCACGTTGGGTAAGCACAGAGTACTCTAACTTAAAGTTATGGGAAGGAACTTGAGCATTATCTACTGACCTTCCAGCAAGAATATGTGTTTGAGCTTGAGCATATGTATCCAAATCTTCCCTATTATCACCATCTGAGGATCCTGGGTACCTACAACAACACTTCCCATGGACACAACCCATATCCCAACACAAAATTCAAGAATCAAGCAGAGTTGCAGACCAACTGTTTGAAAAAAGTCCTGAATGAGACAGCAAGGTATTTCTGGTCAAATTTGCATACCCATTAGCAGCATTGTTTTGCCCAAAATGGGGTTCTTATTCAAACTCGTGGGAAATGTAAGGACAAACAAGAAAAAAAACAAACCCTAATACCAAAGCAGACAAACAAGGATTTATGTCTGGGAATAGAACTGGGTGTCAGGAAAAATGATTAAAAAAAGGATACTTTGCAGAAGAAAATTAGACAAGAATGGAACAAACCCAAAACCCAATGAACAAGAAATGATCAAAATAAAGACCCTAACACAAGCAAAGAATTAGGGAAACTTTTAGTCCTGATCACACGATTGGTACTTTTTATTAAAAGAACATTGATATAGAAAGACAACGTGTGTTGTTTGGGTTTGTGGGGTCTTTCAAGAAGAGAAATTTGCACCTTTTTTTCCAAACAGTTCTTGGGAAAATGATAATCAAATGGTTGATTTTAAAAGGGATAGGAAATGGTGGCCTAGCATTTGGCTTATGTGGGGATAGGAGTTTGGGGGTTGTGCAGAGGCAGAGAAAGAGGAGGAGAGGAGCCCATTATGTCTCTTTCCTTTCAATTTTCAAGAAATGACATGCAAACAGAGAAATGTGTCTCTTTGCAGAGGATACGACACCACATTGAGACAAAGGAAAATACAATGTCACGGAACACTGGCACAATTTCATGTTTTGGACGTATATGCTATTTTAGTATTCTCTCCTGTTTTAATTTAAGTGATATATTATTTTATTAATTTATTTCAAATAGAATATAAATTTTTATATTTAAAAATAATATAGTTTAAACTTTATATTTTATCAATTTTACTATTGTAAGCCTTTATTGGCATACAAATTTTATTGATTTCATAAAGTTTTTAAAATTATAAGCTTAAAAAAATAAACTAAACTCTATATTGAATTATGCTATGTCCCATAAAGTAAAACAGATGGAGTATTTATCGACATTAAATTTGAGTTGCATTATCAAGACATCTGAAGATTATATCGATACATTCATATAATGTGATAATTGTAATCTTAACAATAAGATAAGTTATCTACTACAATACATAAAATAATTTGATAATGTATAGATTATTTATATTATCTGTGTATGTAAGTTTAAACTCCTAAATTTTAATATTAGAGGTACTTGTTTAAATATAAGTATTTATTATTGTGTTTAAGTTATATACATCATTTTATATAGAAATGACTACACCATCAGGTTACCTTTTCTAGTATTATAGCAGGTAACCTATTTTATTTAAAGTTACAAATTTTAAATTTTAATGATGATTACCTGTAGATATTTTCTTAGTGACCCGTTAATGCAAAAAATTCTTTTCATGAAGTATTACAGCAGCAACAACAACAACAACCCAGTGTATTCCCACAAGGTGGGGTCTGGGGAGGGTAATATGTAGACGAGCCTTACTCCTACCCGACAAGGCAGGGACGCTGTTTCCAATCGACCCTCGGCTCATAGGGTTAGGTGAAAAATAGTAGTAAAACAAACAAAACAAAACAAAACAGATACAGTATATCATTAGTGCAATAGAAATTCCAGCATAAATAGCGTTAGAAATAATCTGAAGAAAGGAAACAAAATACCCAAATACAATAACAAGTAATAGTATCGTACAGTAAACACATATCATCTATGAATAACCCTACTACCCCACCCCCAACCCCGGGAGGAGCGGACGAGAAACTCTAGGTGCCCCTATCCTACAACCCTGATACTAGACCTCCAGGCTTTCCTATCAAGGGTCATGTCCTCTGAAACCTGCTCTAGCCATATCCTGCCTAATCACCTCTCCCCAATACTTCTTGGGCTTCCCTCTACCGCGCCGACCGCCAGCAATCACCAGCCGTTCGCAGCTCCTCACCGGTGCATCGGGACTTCTCCTCCGCACATGCCCGAACCACCTCAGCCGCGCTTCGCGCATCTTCTCGTCCACCGGGGCCACCCCCACCTTCTCCCGAATAATTTCATTCCTAATTTTATCTAGCCTGGTATGCCGGCACATCCACCTAAGCATCCTCATCTCCGCGACCCTCATCCTCTGAACATGGAAATTCTTTACGGGCCAGCACTCCGCCCCATACAGCATCGCAGGTCTAACCACGGCTCTATAGAATTTCCCCTTGAGTTTGTGTGGAACTTTCCTGTCACACAGGACTCCTGATGCAAGCCTCCACTTAGCCCACCCTGCTCCTATACGTTGCGTGACGTCCCCGTCAATCTCTCCATCCCCCTGAATCACCGACCCAAGGTAACGGACGCAGTCCTTCTTGGCGATGGCCTGAGACCAATCATCACGTCCCTCCCTACTTCACTCGGATCGGCGCTAAACTTGCACTCATGAAGTACTACAACAACAACAACAATAATAACTACTCACTAAAATCTTACATAGTGAAGTTTGGGAAGGATAATATGTACGCAGATCTTATCTCTACCTCGACATGGACATAAAAGTTGTTTATGATAGACCTTTGACCTTTTCATGAAGTATTCTATTACTTAAATTCAAATAAATCATACTCCTAGTATTAAAATGTATAGTGGAATATTAAAATACCAATTTAAGGTGCATCGCATTGAAGTTGTTTCAAGAAGAGCTACAATATCTTAGAAATTTATGTTGGCCAACTAAAAAAAATTGAGCATAATAAAGAACAAGATATGTATTAAGGAATACCAATAATAATTAGATTTGGTATTCGGATACAATGATAGGACCTATTGGATTTCATACTGCTACGATCCAATTCCCATTTTAAATTGTGATGGCATCCAATATCGCTATTATATAAACAGATAATGAACAATCAACTTAATTATTTATTTTTATACTTTTAATAACATGAGTTTTATTAAATAAAGAAAATTAAGCGTAGAATACCATAGCGACATAAAATAGAATAAATCATAAAAAAAATGGTGACAATATTAGGCAAAACCATAAACATCTACTAGAAAATCTTAAAACTCGGTGTCATAAGTATACAAACAATCTAGTAGAATATACAAACCAATATAACCATTGTCTGAAATAAAATACAACAAGAAAGAGTCTCCGAGTGCTGTAGATCAAAGCATGAGGAGCAACTCACCACTAAGAAGATCTACAATGTCTTGAAATTTATGTTGGCCTATTAAAAAAAATTGAGCATAATAAAAGAATAAGATATGTATTAAGGGATACCAGTAATAATGAGACTTGTATTCGGATACAATGATAGGACATATTGGATTTCGTAGTGCCATGGTTCAATTCCCACCTTAGGTTGTGATGGCGCCCAATATCGTTGTTATGTAAGCCCATAGTGAACCATCAACTTAATTATCTATTTTATACTTTGAATAACATGAGTTTTATTAAATAAATAAAATTAAGTATGGAATACCATAGCGATATTGAATAGAAATAAATCATAAAAAATAAAATCGTGACACTATTAGGCAAAACCATAAACATCTACTAGAAAATCTTAAAACTCGGTGTCACAAGTATACGAGCAATTTAGTAGAATATACAAACCAATATAACTATTATCTAAAATAAAATATACATAAATAATAAATGCAACAAGAAAGAGACTCCGAGTGTTGTAGATCATGAGGAGCAACTCACCACTAAGAAGATCTACAATCTCTTGAAATTTATGTTGGCCTATTAAAAAAATTGAGCATAATAAAAGAACAAAATATGTATTAAGGGATACCAGTAATTATGAGATTAGGTATTTGGATACAATGATAGGACATATTGGATTTCGTAGTGCCACGATTCAATTCCCACTTTAGGTTGTGATGGCGCCCGATGTAGCTGTTATGTAAGCCGATAGTGAACCATCAACTTAATTATCTATTTTTATACTTTGAATAACATGAGTTTTATTAAATAAATAAAATTAAGCATGGAATATCATAACGATATAAAACAGAAATAAATCATAACAAATAAAATGGTGACAATATTAGGCAAAACCATAAACATTGACTAGAAATTTACAAAATTCGGTGTCACAAGTGTACGAGCAATCTAGTAGAATATACAAACCAATATAACTATTGTCTGAAACAAAATATACATAAATAGTAAATGCAACGAGAAAGAAACTCTGGGTGCTGTAGATCAAAGCATGAGGAGCAACTCACCACTAACTCTCCGGATAGTGCGTATGCGCGCCATAATGGCCACCAGATGTACCGGCCCCCATTACCTGCATAATTCGAGCAGAAGTGTGGCATGAATACGTAAATCAATGCGCTCCAATAGTATCTAGCCTAACCTCAAAAAAGTAGTAATAAGGGGTCGACATTGATATTTACTAGTGGTCCAATAAATAAAATACATAAATTAAAAATAGTCATGAAGGACTGTAAATAACATGATCCTTCAACATTATCACAGTATGAATCTCCAAATATCATGTGCTATTTCAAACAGATTATAACCATTAAGCAAATATCAAATCTCAAGTCAAGAAAGAAATCTCATGTATATTTGGACTCCTAGTGATATTATGCACGAATTATGCTAAGGTCCGAAGGCCTGTTCCTTAATAATTCCTCCTCTTCAGTCTTGGGTTCCCCATATGTTTCCTCTTTTTATTATTATTATTATTATTATTATTATTATTATTATTATTATTTTCCACCAGAGTTGTTCGATTCAGACGTAGGGTTCGTGAAATTAAGCTTTTCTCTATCTCAATTTTGTTGTTATCCCTTCATTCCCCTCGCCTTTTACTACTTATCACTTTTTTGCTACGCGTGGGGGCTCACCAGTGGTAGCGGTGACAACTCTTCCCTCCTTTGTTTGGATTCGTGGTGTTTTGTGTGTATTTCAAGTTAGGACTTGTGGTTGTTAGTGGCGAACATGACGTAAATGTGCAAACATTAAAGAGAAACCTGAGCGCGTGACAGCAAGGGGCAACAGGAGATTGTACGATAACGCGCTAGGTGGCAGTAACATCATCGTATATTACAAGACTTCCCAGGTCCCACTCGCGGGAGTTGGTACCTCCCATTTTCCTGTTTCCTTTTATTGTGTTAGTTAAATTACTATCATCTTAGTTTGTATTAGTATATTCACCGTATTAATGTGCCTACAGTTGTAACTTATCTTCTTCTATTTTGGTTTGTTGCCTTCTGTGTGTTAGTGATTCCCTATAGTCTACCGTAGGTATTGTGGCAGTGGTTTGGGATGGTTGAGTGAGGTCATGTCCTCGGGGGGGGGGGGGGAGCGTGGGGTAGGGCAGGAGATAGGGTAGGGGTTAGGGGTGGGTAGGGAAGCAAGAGAGGTAAAGGGAACAAAGGTGTCTATAGGTTGAGAATTGGGTCATGGAACGTAGGTACAATGACAGGTAAGTCTATAGAACTGGAAAATACCTCTAAAAGAAGTGGGTCAATATAGCGTGTGTCCAGGAGACAAGGTGGGTAGGGTCGAGGGCGAAAGACGCAGACGGGTATTAACTTTGGTACTCAGGAGTTCAAAGAGGTAAGAATGGAGTGGGTATCTTGGTGGATAGGGAACTTAGAAAGTTTGGGGTTGAGGTTAGATGAGTGAATGATAGATTAATGAGTATTAATTTGGTGGCCAGAAAGTGCACCATAAACATCATTAACGCCTATCCGCCACATGCAGGCCTAGATGAAGAGGTTAAACGATGCTTTTGGGAAGTGTTAGATGAGATTGTGTGCGACATTCCACCTGTAAAGAAACTATTCATAGGAGGGGATTTCAATGGTTATATTAGATTGAACGCAGGTGGTTATGATGAGGTGTATGGAGGCTTCAATTTTGGGGAGAGAATGGAGGAGGTACCTCATTTTTGGACTTTGCTAAGGCTTTTGGGATGGTGATTGCGAACTCTAGCTTCCTAAAGAGAGAGGTGCATTTAGTTACTTTTCAAAATACGGTAGCAAAGACTCAGATTGACTATCTCCTCCTTAGGAGGTGTGACAGAGGGTTGTGCAAGGATTGCAAGGTAATTTCGAATGAGATAATCGTGAGATAGAATAGGCTATTGATGATGGACATTGGTATTATGTTGAAGAGGAGAAAAGGTCTGCTCGGGAAAGATCGAGGATCAGTTGGGGAGCTTTTACTAAGATAAAGTCCAATAGTTTGAGAGGCAGTTGTCAGATATAGGAGCTTAGAGAAGCAGTGGCGACGCAAGCACTATGTGGTAAATGACATCCGAATGTATAAGGGAGGCTACGAGGAGGTGTTAGGGATCTCAACGTGCATTTCTGGCAGGCACAAAGGAGACTGGTGGTGGAATGAAGTGGTCTAAGATAAAATGGAAGAGAAGAAGGCAGCATACCTAAAGTTAGTGGGGAGCATAGGTGAGGAGGAAATGTGAGCATGCATAGAGAGGTATAAGGTAGCTAGGAAGGAAGCTAAGCTGGAAGTCACAAAGGCTAAAACTACGGCTTATGGCATGTATGAGGAACTAGGGAAAAAAGGCGGGGAGAAGATATTATTCTGGTTGTCCAAGCTGAGAGAGAGAAAGGCTCGGGATTTGGACCACGTGAGATGCATCAAGGATGAAGATGGTAGAGTTTTGAGGTAGGATACGCAAATTAAGAGAATATGACAAACTTATTTTAATAAACTTCTAAATGAATAAGGGGATCGGGATATTATGCTAGACAAATTAGAACGTTCCGAGAGTCACTGTGACTCTGTGTATTGTGAGTGTATGAAGGTTAAGGAGGTCTTAGAAGCTATCCATAATATGAGTAAGGGTAGAGCGATCGTGCCAGGCGATATTTTGGTGGAATATTAGAAGAGCATAGGGCGAGCATGTTTGGAGTGGTTGACTGGGTTTTTCAATTTTTTCTTTAAGGTGAAGAGGATGCCAGAGGAGTAGAGGTGGGGTACGATAGTTCCATTGTATAAGAACAAAGGTGATATCAAGAGTTGTATCAACTATAGGGGTATCAAGTTATTGAGCCATACCATAAAAGTGTGGGAGAGGGTGGTTGAAGTAAGGGCGAGGAAGGTAGTATCTATATCCAACAACCAGTTCTGGTTCATGCTGGGTCGTTATACTATAGAAGCTATATACATTGTTCGGAGGTTCGTGGAAGTGTATAGAGAGAGGAAGAAGGATCTGCACATGGTGTTTATTGACCTGGAGAAAGCATATGATAAGTTTCCTAGAGAAGTTCTCTAGAGATGCTTGGAGGCAAAAGGTGTGTCAGTACCGTACATTATGGCGGTCAAGGACATGTATGATGGGTTAAGACTCGGGTTAGGACGGTAGGAGGAGACTCTAAACATTTTCTGATTTGTAATGAGGTTACACCAAGGTTCTGCACTTAGTCCGTTCTTATTCGCCTTAGTGATGGACATGTCAACGTACCATATACAAGGGAGGTGCCATGGTGCATGCTATTCGCCGATGACATAGTTCTGATTGATAAGTTGCGAGCCGATATTAACTAGAGGCTACAGGTTTGGAGACAAGCTCTTGAGCCTAAGGGTTTCAAGCTGAGCAAGATGAAGACGGAAAACGTGGAGTGTAAGTTCAGCACTGATCCGGGGGAAGTGGGCGTGGATGTGAGGCTTGAATCACAACTCATCCAAAGTAGAGGAAGCTTCAAGTAACTTGGGTCAATTATCCAGGGGAGATGGGAGATCGACGAGGATGTCACACATCGTAATGAGGTAGTATCTGGAGTCTTGTGTGACAAGAAAGTGCCACCGATTCTCAAAGATAAGTTCTATGGAGCGGTGGTTAGACTAGCAATGATGTATAGGGCTAAGTGTTGGCTGTTAAGAACTCACATACCTAGAAGATGACAGTAGCAGAAATGAGAATGCTGAGGTGGACGTTCGAGCACACTAGGATGGATAAGATTTAAGAATGATGACATTCGAGAGAAGGTGCAAGTGGCTCCCATTGAGGACAAGATGCGAGAAGCGAGGCTCAGATGGTTCGGGCATGTTCAGAGGAGAAGTCCAAATGCTCCGGTAAAGAGATGCGAGCGGTTAGTTGTGGAGGGGACGAGAAGAGGTAGAGGGCGGCCTAAGAAGTATTGGGGAGAGGTGATCAGACATGATATGGCGAAGTTTTAAATTTCCGTTGACATGACACTTGATAGGAAGTTGTGGAGATCGAGTATTAAGGTTGTAGGTTAGGAGGTAGTTGAGTCTTGCCTTACTTATACCTTTGTGAGACTAGTCTGGTAAGGTTTTTACCTAAGATAGCTAGTGTCATTGTTGTGTCTTATCATTTCAGTGCATGATGTGTTTAATAGCTAGTGCTTTACTTTGCATCTTTATTCTAGATTTCATGTTCATTTTTTTCTTATTATTTCTGTGGTGATACAAATATTGTCTACTTTTGTCCTTTTGTTCTCTTGAGCTGAGGGTCTTTCAAAAATAACCTATCTATCCCTTTGGGGTAAGAATAAGGTCTGTGTATATACTACCCTCCCTAGACCCCATTAGTGGGATTTCACTGGGTTGTTGTTGTTGTCAAGTATTTCGCCAAAAATTCAAGGTAATGAAGCTCGGCCTAACAAAACACCCAATCCAATTTTAATTATAAATTTAAGTAATTAAATACATGAATTTAAAATAGTCATGAAGGACTGTAAATAGCATGATCCTTCAACATAATGATAGTATGAAATCTCTAAATATCATGTGCTATTTCTTAGAACCATTAAGCAAATATCAAATCTCAAGTCAAGAAAAAAAAATCTCATGTATATTTTGACTCCTAGCGATGTTACGCACAAATTATGCTGAGGTTGTAATGCCTAATCCCTAATAATCATGTATACTATGGAGGATTGACCGGTACGAACTATAGATGCATCTCAAATATAATGCCGAGGTCGTTTGGCCTGATCTAAAATGCTATTTCATAGCATCGCCATGGTGTATGACCCGATCCACATGAATAGAAAAATTCTCCGAACTCGGGTCAAACAATTACAACATATGTATGGGCACACAAAGAAAGCATAATTTTTACCAACAATCAAGTATTCCGCCAAAAGCTCAAGGTCATCAAGCTCGGCCTAACAAAATCCCTAATTGAATTTCAATTATAAATTTAAGTCATTAGACTAATAAATTGAGTTCAAGTAACACATAACAAGCAGCAAATAACAATTAAAGCACCTGCCGGATAATTTTCTCTTACAAGATTAGGAAAGAGACTTACATTGCTTCCAAGATCTCTACTCGGCCTCAAACCATACTTGTAGCCTCAAAAGAATGTCGAGCAACTTAAAACTAGCAAAATGTATTACAAACTAACCAATATATAGTAAAAAGTTTACAATTCATCTATTAGACTAATTTTCCAACCCAATTCGAAAAGTTCATAAAAGTCACTCCTGGGCCCACATACTCGGATTTCGAAAATTTTTGTAGACAAATATTACCCATCATCTTATGAACTCAATATATAATTTACCCAATTCCATGATCAATTTCATGGTCAAATTCCATTCTTACTAAGCCTTTGATTTCCCAACAAAATCACATAATTTACACAGTTTTTATGTTAATATCTACCCATAATATATGTATTAAACTCACATTGGTTAGAATTCACTTACTTTAAAATGCTAGATGAAAATACCCTTCCAAGAAACTCTAAATTTGGCGAAGAAAGGTGAGAAATGAAAACAATGAGCCTAAGTCCCAAGTTTTAAAATATTTCTATCCAGTTGACCCTTGTTCGCGATCATGAAGCCAAACCTGCCATCGCCCCAGAATTCTCTTCACGAACATGACCAAATCCTTGAGATCGCGAAAGCTAGCCCGGCCAATGCTCCACGAATGCGAAGGCCAATGACCTGTTGATCCCCAATCCCAGCTTCTTCTACGCAACACGGGCATGCTATCGTGAACGCGTAGGCCACTGGTCCCTAAGCCTTCCAATGGTAGGGTAGAACCATATGTTTTAGTCATAATTTGCACTCTAATTATTGCATTTTACTTGTATTTGAGTTTAAATTTTAGTGTATTGCACTTAGTATGTATTTTATGCCTTTTAGGAAGTGAATTGTCCTCACTGACTGCCTGTCGGCCTACTGATGAAAGGTCGTGTTGAGTTTTACCCGGTACCCAACTCACTTTTGTACATCTCTCTTGAAATATGAAGTGAACTGAGTGCCTCTATCTGAAATGATAGAGATAGGCACACCTTGCAATCGCACGATCTCCTGAATATAAATTTATGCCAACCTCTGTAAAGTGTATGTAGTCATCACCGGAATAAAGTGTGTAGACTTGGTCAGTCCATCGACAATGAACCAAACAATGTCAAACTTCCTTAATGTTCACGACAAACCAACTACAAGTCCATTGTGATGCACTCCACTTTCAGTTCGGTATAACCATCTGTTGATGTAAGCCACTTGGTCTCTGGTACTCGTACTTAACTTGCTGGCAAGTCAAACACCTTTCCACACACTCAAATATGTCTTTCTTCATTCTCTGCCACCAGTAATGCTTCCTTAGGTCATGATACATCTTCGAAGCACCTGGATGAATAGAGTAACTCGAATTGTGTGCCTCCTCTAGAATTGTCCCCCTTAGGCCATCAACATTAGGAACACACAGGTGACCGTAGAGTTGCAGAACACCATCATTGCTGATAGTATCCTCCTTGGAATCACCCTAAAGCATCGTCTCTCTAAGAACTAAAAAGTGCGGATCATAGTATTGATGAGACTTGATCTACTCGAATAAAGAAGACTGAGCCATAACATTTGAAAGAACTCGACCGGGCTATGAAATATCCAACATTACAAGTCTGTTAGCTAAGGACTAATGTCTAAAGCCAATGGCCTCTCTCCTGTTGAAATGAATGCCAAACTACCCATACTTTAGGCCTTTCTGCTCAATGTATCCACAACCATATTCGCCTTGCCTAGATGATAGAGGATGGCAATATTATATTCACTCTGTAACTCAAGCCACCTGGGCTACCTCAGAGTGAGATCCCTCTGCTTAAACAAATTTTGCAAACTGTGGTGATCAGTATAGATCTTGCATGATACCCCATAAAGATTAAACCTCTAGATCTAGAGAGCACGAACCATCGTAGCCAACTCTAGATCATGCATAGGGTAATTCTTCTCGTGGGGCTTCAGCTGACATGAAGAATATGCAATAACTCGCCCCTGCTGCATCAACACACAACCCAAACTAACGCGTGAAGTGTCGCAATACACAATGTACATCCCCAAATCGGAGAGAAAACCTAATATTAGTGTTGTAGTCAATACACTCTTGAGATTCTGAAAGCTCGCCTTGCAATCATGGGACCATCTAAAATAAGCATCCTTCTGGGTCAATCAGGTCAAAGGAGCTGTAATAGATGAGAATCTGTCCACAAACCAACGATAATAACCTGCTAACTCCAAGAAACTCCTAATCTCAATCGCTATGGTGGGACGAGGCCAACTCTGAATTGCCTCAACCTTCTTGGAATCCACCTTAATACCCTCTCCTAATACAAAATGCCCCCAGAAAGCCACAAAATCTGACCAGAACTCGCACTTAGAGAACTTACCATATAGCTTTTGTTCCCACAAGGTCTGAAGCACTATCCTCAAGTGTTGCTCATGCTCCTCCATACTATGCGAGTTGATCAATATGTCATCGATGAAAACAATGACAAATGATTCAAGGTACGGCCTGAACACCCTATTCGTCAAATCCATAAATGTCGCTGGGGCATTAGTCAAGCGAAGGACATCATAAGAAACTCATAGTGCCTACATCTAGTCCGGAAAGCCGTCTTCAAAATATCGAAAGCACGAGTCTTCAATTGATTATTCCCAGATCTCAAGCTGATCTGTGAGAACACTCTAGCATCCTGTAGCTGATTAAACAAATCATCAATGTGCGACAATGATTACTTATTCTTGATAGTGATATTCAGCTAGCGCTAATCAATGCATATTCGCATAGCCTCGTGTTTTTTCTTCATAAATAATAATATTGCACCCTAAGGTGACACATTTGGTATGAAAAACACCTTCTCAAGTAACTCTTAAACAACTCCTTCAACTCTCTTAACTCTACTAGAGCCATATGATAAGGCAAAATAGAGATAGGTTGGGTGACCGATGCCAAATTAACGCCGAAAATTAATATCACGATTCAGTGGCATGCTTGGTAGATCACCATGAAATACATCAAAAAACTCCCACACTATAGGAGCCGAATCTATCATGGGAGTCTCCATATTAGTATCCCAATCAAAAGTCAGATAAACCAAACAATCCTTCTCGACCATATGTTGAGCCTTCAAGAAAGAGACGACCCGCCCAGATGTATAGGTAGACGAGGCCCTCCACTCCAATCTAGGCTAATCTCGTATCACCAAGGTAACAATCTTGGCATGGAAATCAAGAGTGGCATGGTATAGAGAAAACCACTACACACCTAGAATGACCTGAAAGTCAGTCATATCAAGAAACAAAAGTACCGAAGCATCCTTACAACAGACCGAAATAATACCTATGATCATGGCGTTTGAGGCTACTATATGTGGTCTGGATGGGAAGCATAAAATCTAATTGAAGCACTACCTAACTTGCCTCTAACTATAGGGATACCCCTACCCACATGCTTTCCATCTTTGGTTGGCCGGACGGGCAGTGCGGCGGCTGGTGTGGTGATCATGGGCTGATAGCCCTATTGTTCTGCCTTGTCCTGACACTTGGGGAAAAACCTCCTTTTATGTCTAAGCTCCCCACACTCGTAGCAACCTCTTGGTGCAAAAGACTACTAACCCTAGTGACCTGAATATCCACTAGAGAACCCTGAATAGTTGGTGGATGATAGGTGTTCTCTGCAACAGCGTTGAAATAGGATCACACTGGAGCACTTCGAGCAGGCAGGGTTGCTGAATACATGGGACTACTAGACTGGCCCCCCATGAACTTACCTTTTCCCTTAAATGGGGCACCACTAAATCCACTAGAAGCAATACCGTTTATCCCTTGATGTATACTCTCGACCCTGGTTGCAGATACGCTAGACATCTGAGCTATCTCTATAACATGATCATAACGAGTCCCATTTTATCCTCCCAGGATATAGAAATCTGGATACCATAGTACAAGCCTGCAATAAACATCCACAATCTCTGTGCATCTATTGGCAGCATAGAAATCTCTATGCATTCCCATTTTAGCCCGAAATCTCTGTCCACAGTCCCATTTTAGCCTCCCAAGATATAGAAATCTCTGTGCATCTATTGGCAGTATCATAGCTGCATGATGATACAATTTAGAGAATCTCGCCTCATAGTCTGTCACAAATATCTCGCCATGTTGGAGCCGCTCGAACTGACCCCATAACTCTTCCCTCTATGAGGGTAGAATATATCTCTCCAAAAAGATATGTGTGAACTAGTCCCAGGTCAAGTTAGGTGAACCTTCAGGCCTGCTATAGATATAAGATTGCTGCCATCTACGGGCCTTTCCCTCCAGCTAAAATGTGGTGAAGTCCTCTGACCGTCACAACCAAATACAGGAGGATCAATCCTAGTCCATATGTGTAGCTGTTTCTACTCTTTGACGGTCGCAGCCAGTCTAGTCGCTGGTCTAAATACTGCAACCAACTAAACCCTGAGGTTTGATAAACATCAACAACGTGCCTTGGAGCATGAGCAGTTGGGGTGTGTGCTCCCCCTTTCGCCTAAGATATTACTGGATCTACCAAAAATAGCTTGGCCTGAGTAATAAAATCCATGAACCGCATCATATGACCCATGACCTAGTGAAATCCCGGTATGATCATAAAATCCATCGGGGCTTGCTCAGCTACAGGTACCTCACCTTCTCCTTAATGATAGGATCCTCCACCAGATCCATTGGTGGTACTACAGGAGTAACTCTAGGATGCCCCCGTCCTCTAGTTGGAGTTGTGGCCCTCCCTAGGCCTTTGCCTCTAACAATCGTCAGAGCAGCCCTGTCTCACTGGGTACAAACTTTGTGCGCATTCTCACCATTTATGAGAAAATAAAAGAAAGATACTAGGCATAATATCAACTACACGATAGGAGATAAAGAAAGAGAATCTTACTAACACACTATATGCTCTCGAAGATAAGTACAGACGTCTCTTTACTGATCCACAAGACTCTACTAGGTCTGCTCATGGTTCGTGAGACCTATGTGAACCTAGTGCTCTAATACTGAGTTATCACGACCTAATTCCCACCTTAGGTCGGGATGGCGCATAACATCACTGTTAGCCAAGCCAACGGTGAACCATCAACTTAATTATCCATTTTATACTTTTGATATTAGGGGTTTTATTAAGTAAATAAAATTAAGTGTAGAAGACCATGGATATATAAAACATAAATAAATCATAAAAATAAAATGGTGATAATACTAGGCAAAACTATAAATATCTACTAGAAAATTTCAAAATTCGGTGTCACAAGTGCATAAGCAATCTAGTAGAATATACAAACCACTATGGCTATTGTGTGAAATGAAATACATAGAAATATTAAATGAAATAATAAGGAGACTCCGGGTGCTCTAGATCGGAGCATGGGTAGCAACTCACTGATAAGTAGGAATTTTGACTGCTTATTTGCTCTCTTTTACTTGCGTTTTAGCTTTAAAATGCTTAAAGGTATTCCTGAAAACTAACGAAATGTGCTTACTTGAAAGAATATTGGGAAACTAGCCAAAGAAGTAAAAATTAACTCATAAAAGAGTCAAATGTGAACAAGAACCAAAACAGGGCAAAAAGGCTAGCAGTGCGGACTGCACAATTCTAGTGTGGCCGCAGAAGGGAGATTCAGAGAGTAGTATTTTGGCCAACTCAAGGAGTGTGGATCACAGCAAAGTGGTGCGGCCACATGAGGTCAAGCACGGTCGCAGTCATTATTAAGCGGTCCGCAGGTTTGAAGAATTAGAGAGATGTTTCAAGTCAAAAGTAGAAAATGGGGACCGCATCACTTTTGTGCGGCCAGATAATTAGAAGTGCGGCCGCACTCATTTTTATGCTGACTGCAGTAGCCTAAATTCCCAAAAATTTAGACCACCCGATAATTGTGAGGCCGCAGAAGCCCATTGTGCGGACCGCACAAGAATTATGCGGCCGCACAACCTTTGTAGGGGAATTTTTGTTAGATATTTTTCAGCTTGATATAAATAGAACTTTTTGTCATTTTTGGGTTAAGTTTAGTTTGCATAGGTACACCTGAGCCATTCTCTTTACTTCTTTGAGTAATTTTGTATTAGATTAACTTCTACACATTATATTTTCTTTGTCTAATGAATTATTTTGCATTCTATCTTAATTTCTTCTTGTATTGCTTTATTTTTCATGAGTAGATAAATCTTTAGCTAGGGTTGTGACTCAATCCTAGTGTGGGTACTTAATAGGTATTTAATTTTAGGGCTTATTTGTGATTGGGTTAGTGATATTTAGCCTTGTAAATGACAAGGCAAGTTTGATTAATCGGGATCATAATATAGCAATCATATACAATTGGTCACTCTATACCTCTCGGTAGTTTGAGTGATTTTGCCCATCTTGGCTTTCTCAAGCCCAAATGGGTATTGCAAAAATCAAGTGATATAAGCTCAAGTTGGGTCTTACTATTTCTATATTTGACCCTTTATTAGGGCTATCAATTTCTTGAGTTTACCCCAATTCCTTGTTAGCCAAGCTTTCCTAAACTTAATCTTTCTTTCACTTATTAAATACCTATTAAGTTTAGGAAAGCTTGTCTAACAAGGAATTGGGATAAACTCAAGAAATTGATAACCCTAATAAAGGGTCAAATATAGAAATAGTAAGACCCGACTAATGCTTATATCACTTGATTTGTGCAATACCCATTTGGGCTTGAGAAATCTAAGATGGGCAAAATCACTCAAACTACCGAGAAGTATAGAGTGACCAATTGTATATGATTGCTATATTATGGTCCCGATTAATCAAGCTTGCCTTGTCATTTACAAATCGTTAGGTAGCCACCTAGGTGGAAGTCACAACCCTTGATCCTTTATCATTTAAAAAATATCCAAAACCAAAAACATTATCTTCTAGTTTATTAATTGCAATCAATAGTTTAAATTAGATATAGAAACAACCAACAAGAATGTGGAAGTGCAAATTGAGGCACATTATACAATTACACAAGGTGAATACCTAATCCTATTTCTAACTCCATGAAGAATCGGCCCCAACTCGTGTTGGGTTTTATTATTGCTTCGACCACCTCACTAGTTAATTATGGTGTGAGTTTGGGCAAGATCAATTTTTGACACTATCTTCAGGGAGTTAAACGGGTATATATATACATCTAGGTTTTTTGTGCTTTGTCTTCTTTTCCTTAAGAGTCACTATTTTTATGTTTGAATTGATTATATGTACGAAAATGGCTCTCAACTATGAGCCCATTGGAAATGTGACATAAGGGGAGGAAGTGTACGATGATGCAATGAATGAGGTTCCTCTTGAATCTCAAGCTAATAGACGAGGCCGCCCGCCTCACGATAATATGCTCATCCCTCTCTCACCTCCACCAAGAGTGGCAACCCATTGATATTTTCCAATGAGGGCTATGTAAGTTTTATAGTCTCATGTCGTATTAGGGTGTGCAATTTCCAAATCACCAACGTGATGCTTAAACTACTTGAGCAACGAGGATTCTTCACCAGGGCTCCGAATCAAAATGCCTACAAGCATCTCAAGGGGTTCGTCGATACTTATTAGGGGAGCAAGAAAAAATTGTCTCTAAGGATGCGCTGAGGTTGAGGATATTTCCCTTTTCTCTAGGGGAAAAGTATTGGACTGGTTAGAGAGGTTTCCTAACCATTGTATCCACACTTGGGATGAGTTGGCAGAAAAGTTCATTCCAAATTCTTTTTCCAGGACATACAACGACGCTTCCAATGATGAGATTCGTTCAATCAAGAACACAATGAGCCATTGCACGAGATTTGGGAAAGATATCTTACCATGGTTATAGAGTGCCTGGACAACAATATGATTGAGGCCATGATCCAACATACCTTCTATAGCAGGATTAACATAACTAATCAATGTGTGGTTAGCCAACTCGCGGGGGTGGGGTGGGGGGACTTCATGGACATGACATATACCAAAGCTTGTGAAATTATTGATGAGATGGTGGATACCTCTTCGGTATGGAAAAGTAGAGCCGATGTTCCAGAAGGTGACCCTAATGTTGTTCACCTATGGAAGGAGCTACATGATCATAGGCAAGCTATTACCGAGTTGTTAAACTACCATGAGCCAATTGGCCAAAGCTCAGCTTTAACAAGTTCAAGGATGGAAACAAGTGAATGCAATGAAAGGTGTGAATATGATGGTAAATAAAAGGTGAAAATAATGTCAACAAATGCAAAGCCGTCCATAGCAATTTATGCAAGATGATAGTGTTTATCATCAAGGTGATTCATTCAATAAGCCAGAGAAATAAGTTCAATATGTCAAGAATTATCAAGGTCAAAGAAACAATGCTTAAGGACAAAATCAACAACAATGGAGGTAACAAGGGAACCAAGGTAATTGGAACAACCAAAACCACCAAGGCAATTAGAGTGGTGGAAATTCTAATCAAGGAAATTGGAAAAATCAAGGAAATCAAGGCAATTGGAGTAATCAAGGAAATTAGGGTGGCAACGATCAAAGCAATTGGGGAGGAAATAATCAAGGATGGTAGAACAACAACAACAACCAGGGGTCGGGTTTTTAAAGACCTCCGATGTTCCAACAACCAAGAAATCCACCTACCTATCCTTCTAAAAGCCCGAGTTCTTCTTCCAATGAGATGAGTAAAATTGAAAACATGTTCAAAAAGATGATGGAAAAGAATGTCGACTATGATGCTTAAATAGCCTAGCATAACTCTTATATTCGGAATTTGGAGGTTGAATTAGGCCAAATCTCACAAGCTTTGAACACTCGTCCTAAGGGGGCACTACCTAGTGATATGGTGGTGAACCCGAAGGGCAGGAATAATGGGGTACATGCTATGGCCATGACCATTAAAAGTGGAAAAAGTGAAGATACAACAACTCAAATCAAAGAAGGATTAATGATGAAGATGTTGTGGTTCAAGATGATGAAATCACAAGAAGTGTGGTTCAAGCTATTAAAGAAGTGAGAATTGATATAGACGAAATTGTGGAGTAGATGCAAGAAGAGGTAAACCCATCTAGGTAACACGTGATTGGTATGCTGGAACCAGTGGTGCTAAAGGCTAAGGCACAATGCCAAGGACTCCTCCTCCATACCCTCAAAGGGTCGCAAAGTAAAACAGTAAAAACCAATTTAAAATGTTTATTAATATGATGAAGAGTTTGTCAATTAATATGTTGTTGGTTGAGGCATTGGAAAAATGCTGGGATATGCAAAATTCATGAAGATTTAGTAACCAAGAAAAGATCAATGAATTATGAGACCATCAAGATGACTCATCAAGTGAGTGCTATTGTGCACTCAATGGCTCCAAAGTTGGAAGATACGGGTGCTTTCACAATGCCTTTCACTATTAGGAGCTCCACGTTTTCCAAATCATTAGGAATTGTGAAACCAAGACCCACATCCATGAGATTGCAAATGGTGTATCGAACAATGAAGAGGCCTTTGGGTATTATTGATGATGTAGTGGTTCGAGTTGATAAGTTTATCCTCTTAGCGGATTTTGTGATCCTAGATTGTGAAGTGGACTATGAGGTGCCTATCATTTTGGGTAGACCTTTCCTTGCTATGGGGAAGGCTCTTGTTGATGTGGAAACCGATGACCTCACATTCTGGATGGGTGACGAAAACGTAGTCTTCCATACATGCAAATCAATGAGGCAACCGAATAGTAATAAATTTTGTTAGTTTGTGGATTTGGTGACGAATGTGATTGTTGATGATGCTAGTGCCACAATGAATATTGAAAGATAAATTGGAAGCCGTTTTGCTCAACCTTGATGATGATGAGGAGAGTGATGGCTATGTGGAGTGTGTAAATGCATTGCAAGGCATGGGGTCATACACTTATGATCCCCCAAAGCTATCTTTAGATCTTGAAAACCGGAAGGCTCCTCCAAAAAAGCCGTCAATCGAGGACCCTCCTACCTTGGAGTTAAAGCCATTGCCCCGCATCTCAGGTATGAATTCCTTGGACCTTCTTCTACTTTACCGATTATCCTTTCTTCTTACTTAACTGACATGCCGCTAGAGTCCACATTGGAGGTTCTACAAAGGAGGAAAATAGCAATTGGATGGACTTTGGTGGATATACGGGGCATAAGCCCTATCATTTCCACGAACTTACATGATTATTTTAGAGGAGGGTGCCAAACCCTTCATTAAACATCAAAGGAGGCTAAATGAAACAATGCAGGAGGTGGTGAAGAAGGAGATAATCAAGTAGTTATATGTCAGGGTTGTGTACCCCATTTCGATAGCTGGTGAGCCTCTCCAGTGCCATGTGTCCCTACGAAAGGGGAGTTGACCGTGGTAACAAATGACAAGAATGAATTAATCCCAACAAGAACTGTCACCGGGTGGAGAGTGTGCACAGACTATAGGAAGCTCAACTAAGTTACTCGGAAAGATCATTTCCCGCTTCCATTTCTTGACCAAATACTTGATAGGTTGGCCATACTTGCTTTCTTGATGGATACTCTGCTTATAAACAAATCCTTATTTCTCTTGAGTACCAAGAGAAAACCACTTTCACTTGCCCCTATGGTGCTTTTTCATTCTTGCCGATGCCTTTCGTGTTGTGTAATGCACCAACGACTTTTCAATAGTGTATGATAGCTATTTTCACTGACATGGTAGTGACCATTCTTGAGGTATTTATGGTTGATTTTTCTGTGGTTGGGAATTCATTTGATGATTGTTTGAACAATTTGGATAGGATATTGGCTAGATGCGAGGAGACTAATTTGGTGTTAAATTGGGACAAGTGTCACTTCATGGTCGAGGAAGGCATTGTCATTAGCCACAAAATTTCAAAGGATGTATTGAGGTCGACAAGGCCAAGATTGAGGTGATCTCCAAACTCCCTCCCCTACATCTGTGAAGGGAGTGAGGAGCTTCTTGGGTCATGCCAGTTTCTATCGCTCATTCATTAAGGATTTTTCCAAGGTGGTGAACCCATTGTCCAAACTTTTGGAGAAGGATGCTAAGTTCGATTCTTAATGAAGATTGTATGAAGTTATTAAAGTTTCTTAAATTCAAGTTGACTACTACTCCTATTATCACCGCACCAAATTGGAGCGTGCCTTTTTAGCTTATGTGTGATGCTAGTGATGTTTTGGTTGGATCATTGTTGGGCCAAACAATCAACAAAATCTTCTATTCAGTTAGCTATGCTAGCAAAACCATGAATGATTCCCAAGTCAACTACATAGTGATTGAAAAGGAGCCACTTGCTATTATTTTTGCCATGGAAAAGTTTCAGACGTATTTGATGGGTACAAAGGTGATTGTTCATACCGACCATGAGGCGATTTGATATTTAATGATCAAGAAATATTCTAAGGCAAGGTTGATGCGGTGGGTGCTTCTTATACAAGAGTTTGATGTAGAGATTCAATGAGAATCAAGTGGCGGGCCACTTGTCCCATTTGGAGGAGTAGGGGAGGCCACATGATGCCCTTGAGATCAATGATTCATTTCCTAACGAGCAACTCATATCCATTTCAATGACTTGGATGCCATGGTTCACCTATTTATCCAAAGGAAGAAGCTTAAACATGATTGCTTATTATTATTGGGTTGAGTCATATCTTTTTCGGATATGTACCGATGGTATGATCCGGCGATATGTGCCAGAAGAAGAACAAATGGGAATTCTTGACGCTTGACAATCTTCACTATATGGTGGTCACAATGGTGAAGCTAGAATGACTACAAAGATTTTGACTTATGGATTCTATTGTCCTACCCTCTGACGCTAGTGAGCTTGTAAAGCATTGTGATGAGTGCCAAAGGGTCGGTGGTATTTCTAAGAAGAATGAGATGCCCCTTGACACCATTCTAGAGAATGATATCTTTGATGTTTGGGGTATTGATTTCATAGGAACGTTCGTGAGCTCTTTCGGGAACACTTACATTTTGGTAGTTGTGGACTATGTGTCACAATAGGTTGAAGTCGTGGCTTTATGATCGGCTCCAACCATATATCAGTATAAATGGCAAAGAGTGGTCGACTCAATGTTTACCCGAAAGGTCGAGATCGATATTCACAAGGAGCTAATATTGGTTGGGAGTTGGATTTTTATCCAATCCAGCTATGCGTGTTGTTCTTAATTGCACTTCTAACCATGATTTGTTTTGTTTATATTCTACTTTGAATGATGAAAATAATCTAAGTCACAATTTTTGTAGGGGTTTTCTCAATTGATAAAAAGAACTAGGGAAGTGACTTGGACCTAGGTGAAGGATGCCAAGGGTCTATTTGGAAATAGCCTCTCTACCCTAGGGTTGGAGTAAAGTGTGCGTACACACTACCCTCCCCAGGCTCCACTTGTGGGATTATATTGGGTGGTCGTTATTGTTGTTGTTGTTGTTGTTGTTGTTGTTGTTGTTATATTTGGGATCATGATATTACCTTTACACATAGTTACTCACTCTATACCTCTCGGTAGTTTGAGTGACTTTTCCCTAATTGGCTTTCTCAACCCCATGTTTAAATGATGCATGCAAAATTGGCTCAAGTCGGGTATTACTATTTCTAGGTTTAACCCTTTAATTAGGCTATCAATTCTTGAATGCACCCCAATTCCTTGTTGGTCTAAATTTCCTTGACTTAGTCTCTCTTCTAAGCCATAAAGGCACGAATTACTATATGCAACCACCAATTCAACAATTAAAGCATGAATCAAGCTAAATATCATTAACCCATAAATAATTATGCCCTAAATTTGAAGGTCCATTAAATAGTCACACTAGTGCTGGATCACAACCCTAGCTAATGGGTTTAGCTACTCATACTCAAGGTAGAAATCAAAGATAAAGATGGAATATAAGCCATAAAAGTTAAATACAAGAAAAAAAATCTAAGATTAATAGCTAAAAATGCTCTAAAATTACTCTTAGTAAAATACGGCTCTTCACGAGCTCCTCAAAATAAAAGATGACCTAAAAATGTGAAAAACATTATTTATACATAGTTGAAATTTTTGGACAAAAATGCCCCTATGGAGGTTCCGCTGTAAGCGCAATACCAAGTACCTCAACGGTTGAACTTTCACGGCAGCACAAAAGTAAGAGGGGACCGCGTTTCTTCAATTTTGGACTGGGACTGGGCTAGGTTTCCCGGACAGCATAAATTCTACCGCGTCAGCATTGGCTTCGATCACGGCCGCGTAAAATGTTCATGAACCACACTATTCATTTGAGCTCATATTACATGGTCACTGATTCTTTGTCTCGCTATTAGCGGAATTTGCACCGTGACGACACTATTTTATCGTGCCCAGCGGTCTCTGTTGCAATCAAAACCCTCTCTTCGAACCTCAATTCCGCAGACTGCGTAGTTGAAGCCACTTCAGTGGTTGATCTTGTACGACCGCCCTTTTATTTTGCGGTCACCGCTTTTATCTCAGCTTGAACTTGTGCATTTTTAACTCCTTGCATAAGTTGATTATGGCTTCCTTGCCTCATTTTGACCAAACTCTATAGACAAGCACAATAAGTCAGTTTTCGGGAATACCTTTTCACATTTTCATCCAAAATCTATGCAAAAGAGAGCGTAGGATAGGCTAAATTTCATAGTTATCAACTCCCCCAAACTTAAGATTCTGCTTGTACTCAAGCAAACAAAGTAATTCCCACCTCCTCAAGATAAAAGAAAGGAAAATGTCAGTTGTCCTAAGGTGACTTCATCAAGAATCTATTGGGAGTAGCAATTTCCCTCAACTCAAATACATTATTAACACACAACCTTTTTTTAGTATGATAGCCCTAGTGCGACACAAAAGCATCAAGAGTTGACTTAACTCATCAAGGAAACTCTTTCTACTACACAATTCATTGTGGAACCCAAACTCTTACTCCTCGACTCTCCATATTCAAACCTCACTTTAGATTGTAGCATTCAGAACGAGGATTGTGGAAAAGACACCCATCTCTCTCAAAGGAATGTTACAAGTCCGACTCTAAGTACCATAAGCTTGCCTCTCATATAAATCACCACTAATGTAAGCTTACTCAGCTCGAAATCAAATACATATTTTGTAGGAATGTAATGAAGGATTTTGGTTCAAGATAGGATATATCGATCTATGGAGGTTTCATCTTTCTTTAAGAACTTCATTTTTTTTTCATTTCGGCTCACATTTTGTTGACTATTTGAGTCATTTCTCTTCTTCCTTAGGGGACTAGAGAAATACACTGTCACTTTCTCTTGTTCATGTCAATCCTTTTTCTTCTTTCTAATCATTCCAAGCCTTTCATCATTGCTTTTATTGAATCCATTTATTTTTTCTATATTATTCACTTTCTTTTGGACTTTTGGCTTTTCTTTATTTTTCTTTTTGCCTTCCCTTTTATTCATTTTGTACCTTTTATAACTTTTTCATTCCTTGTCTCTCCCCCCAAACTTATTCTTTTGCCAATTATGCTAAGGAAAGATCGGGTGCCAAGAGAGGGTCATTTTAGAACGAATAAATTTGTATCATGGTTATTAAAAGAATTAGGGCTTCGACTCAATAGGGGTTGACTAGGGATATCATATTTGATGGGCTATGGATATTTTCAATTTTCAATTTGGATCATGGAGAGCCTATAATCATTTCTCAAGTCGAGCTACACTTAGAAGTCTTCCTAAACAAACATTAGGGGCAAGTTCTAGACTTATTGGCGCGAGACTTGGACTTGCAAATCAATAGCTCACCTCACAAGCTATTGGATTGCCAAAGAGATAGAGTTGAGGACCCATAACAACCCTAGCTAAAATTGAGCAACACCAGTGGCTCCAAGAAGCCACTCGATGATTGTTTAGTCAACACAAGAGTCTAAAGGTCACAACTAGCACCATTCCTTGCAAGTCAATTTGTTTCTAACCATAAGATCAGGGGTAAATGTGATAGGCCCAAGTGAAGCTTTACTTGAGTCACTTTTATTTATTACTGTTATTTACACAAAAATATAAAGAAAAAGAGACTCAAACCCTTAAGAAGGTTGTCATGACATCTATCATTAGGAAATCACACAAATTCTACCTTTGGAACACCGTGGCATTAAGAAAACCAAAGGATTATTGATCACGAAAACTTGTAAAAGTCAGAAGCTAAAAGTTGAAAAATGAGCTACTAAATAAAATAAGAAGTTATGCTATTAAGAAAAATTGCAAAAGAAGTTATAAGTAAATTGTGGAAAGTAAAAGGAATATGTACAATAGGGGATTGAGACGAATATACATAAAAGGGGAATGCATATATACATGGAAGAGTAACTTTCTATACATACCTAAAGTAAAGAGTATGAGAATAAAAAAAATAGTATCAAGGTTATTACAAATCGAATATCCAAAATATCCAAATTATCATCAAAATAGGCCACCCCTAATAAAAAGTAGCATTGCCCTCAGTGCTATCACCAAATATAGAACAAGGGAAGGGTAGAGAGTAAAGAAGAACTCCCTATTACGCCTCTCTCTGCATGGGGTCACTGGCTGAGTCTGTGTTACCTCCCTCAGGTCCTCCTATCAATCTCCAAATCCTCAGGCTGAGAGATCACTCCTCTCCTCATGGGCTCTCTGTCAGCCTCTTGCTATGATGGCTATGCTTCTTGAGCTGTTGGAATAGGCTCCTCCAAGAGTAGGTCCAATGGGATATCTCGAGCTGATCTAATCATCTCAACCTCCTTCATTAGTAGCGTTATTGACTCCTTTGAGGCTCGAGTCTTCTTCATCTTCTTTGTTGTTTGTCCAGGTCCTTGATTTCTTTACCTTGTGCTGCCAAAGCATCCATGATAAGCTTTTGGTTCTCCAGGAGCTTCTTCTAGTTATTTAGAAGCTCCTTTAGGAATTCCTCCACTGAAGTGGGTACCTGAGGCTGAGATGGAACTAACTAAGCTGCCACTGTGCTGGATATGACAGATAGCTTAGATGTAGTTGCCTACATAAGATTGTTGATGCTAGAAAGAGTCTGGTTAACCCTCAGTACAGTTAGAGGGTGTGCTGATGAAGAAGGCACTAAAGTCAGAATAGAGGACGATAGTACGGATGGACGATATGGCATGGCAGTGGAAGGCTTAGAACCAGTGGCCACCGCCGCTGGCTCTTTATACTAGCTAGTAGAAGTGGTGACCTTTCCCTTGGACTTGTGGTTGTCCGGACCCTGAAGGCTATACCATGAAAATGGCTTCTTTGGTTTCAATTTGGTGTCAAAATCCTTTCCTTCTATTTCCTGATCCTCCAAAGACATAGTGAGGAAGTTTGGGAAATTATATGAACTCTCATTCTTTCCAACCACTCTGGTAATCACCTTGGCCACAATATTCCCGACATTCATCGGGTACCCGCCATGATAGTACCCACAATAAGAGCCTATGAAAGTGGCATATCACTGTCTTGTGTAGAAGGGTCTTACTGATTGCACACAAAAGTATCCCACCCCTTTGTTTCGAAGCTCAAAGTGTTCTGCAGATCGAGGCCCCAAATGTCGACCAAGCTGGAGTAGTCCCATAAATAAAAATTACTGATGCAAGCCAAGGGCAGACCAACTCATCCATAGACATCTTCTCTGGATACAGGGACTCATCTTTATCATTGAACCTAGCATAGTAATTCAGCATCTTTCCATCAAATCTAATCTTCAAGTTCCGCACCTTGGCCACATAGGTGCCTTTTTTTTATGCGGGCTATGTTGGTATAGAACTCTTTGATTAATTATTCATTGGCCTCCAACAGCTTGCTTGTAAAGAATTTCCACCCTACTCTGTCATCAAATTACCTCTTTATATTGGGGTGTTGGGGGTAGAAAGTCCTCTTCTATGATATGCCTCTTGAGGGTGAGAAACCTCTGTGGCTACCATTCCCAGAATTTGTGATTGGCTTTCTTGCTAATGAACCATTCTTTCCATACCATGAGGTTCCTTGTTCTCTCCAATCTTCCTACCTAGGTGTCACCCCCTCTCCGATCATCTAGTATCTCAGCATCAATATCAATGAAAGAAGAAGTAGGAGCAGCTGGTGAGGCCGAAGTTGCAGTATGTGAGGATGATGATCCCGACGCCTTACTATATTCCTCTGATCCATTAGAAGACTTTGTCAAGGAGGTGGGTACATCTACCAGTCGGTACCTCTCTGGTAAATTTGGGGCATGAGTAGGTATAGATTCACCTTCCGAAACTTCTTGAGACGGGACATATTTACTATCTTCAAAATGGGATGCGGCTCTGTTCGCAGCTTTGATGACCTTTCACATTTCCTAATGGTTTGTTGTACTGCTAATGGTAACTTGATTTTTCCTCGTCCCTTCCTCGAGAGAAATTTTCTTTCCCTTTTTGTTTACCACTCCCACCTCTAGATTTGACCATTGTCTACATAGAATATGCCACGAAACAAAGTCATAACAAAGTATCAATCATATGGTTAAGCATTGCAGTTGAAGCTAAAACATTGCACATAGAAATAAAGCATATCAGAGGACTTGCATAAACTACCTCTTAGAATCAGGATCCACTAATCGGGGAAAAAGAGTTGCGGCCACGTAAAAGAAACTGCAGACTGTGAAAATGAACCGCGTCCGTGAAATGTTGGGAATGAGACTACCAAATATCTGAAACTGAGGTACCGTTGAGAGCGCAATTTTGGGTGCGACAACGTAATCGATTCCTGTCCGCGAAAAACCAAATGCGGTCGTGGACCCAATTTATCAATTGTCTGAACTTAGAATCCACTGTTTGCGGAAAAAGAAGCACTGCTATGTAAAGCAAGCCGCTGATAATTGAATTTCCATCACTAATCGCGAATAACCAATCATTTTGCTCTTACATAGCATGAAAGAAGACATTGCAATTTGGACCATTGTCCATGGAATTCTATGACCAAATGGGTATTGTTTACTTTTCTAGACTTAAGTGTTTTACTTTTTTAGTCATTAACAAGCATCATAGATATTACCAATCCTTACTAGGCATGCACAACAAGTATCATTTTTAGTAACAACTTATTAACAAACACTTAACCCTAGTTAAAACTAAAAGAAAAGAGGAATAAGTTAAAGCTAAAAGAAAGGAAAAGCACAAATTTAAAAACAATGTGATGACTGTAGCACACCAGTTTTTTGATGAGTATTGGAAATTGACTTCTAATTAATGTTTTGCATATTAGAGCTTAAAGTGTAAGAAGATGCAAAATAGCCTCTTTAGTTTGAGAGTGCAAAGTGCGAAAAGGGTAAAAGGAGGAGGGCCCTCCTATTTATACTAAAACACTAGGGCCCACACCGATCTACCTGGTGAGATGATAGAATTCCACTGTAGTCCGCACTTTGGCTGTTCTGAAGAGTTGCAGAATGAACACTTCCAATGAGAGCAGAAAAGTAGCCGTGGAACAAGGTCTTCTGATCGTGAAACGCCACCGCGGACGTGGTTGAATCTTCAGAGAGGTCATATTTTAGACTTTCAAGTTCGTGTCCGCTGCTAAATCACACCTCCGTAAAAACGCTTTCACTGACTGTAGAATGTTAAGCGCGGTCAGCGTTCCAAATGCATACTAAGCCAAATTTTCCAGTATTAGTCCTGTACTGCGTCAAAAATTCTAACACAATTCTCACAACCAGTTAGCCCAAAACAAATCCTACAATAAGAAGCAAATTAAAAAAAGAAAGAAAAACACATGGTTGCCTCTCAAGAAGCGCCTGATTTATATTCGCAGCACGATGCAGGTTACCATCAATCACTTGAGTTGGATCATTGTCACCACTTGGCTGTCATCAAACTTTCCAAGATAGTGCTTCACTCAGTACCCATTAACTCGGAAAGCTTTACCTTTTGTTTTTCAAATCAAGAGCACCAAACAGAGTTATATGTACCACTTCAAATGGTCCACTCTACTTTGACTTGTCCTTTCCCAGAAATAGTCGTAACCAAGAATTGAATAGAAGAACCAAATCACCTTACTTGAATTCCTTGCATTGGGCATACTTGTCATGTAAGTACTTTATCTTGTCCTTACATAAGGACGAGGTGGAATAGGTACGGAACCTAAACTCATCAAGTTTATTGAGTTGCTCTACCCGGAGATTTGTAGCAACATCCCACTCAAGATTTTACTTCTTTGGTGCATACATGGCCTTATGTTCTAACTCAACCGGAAGACGGCACACTTTCCCAAATACCAAGCATTATTGAGACATACCAATTGGAGTCTTGTAAGCAGTTTTGTAAGCCTACAAAACATCATCCAGTTTCTTTGACCAATCAGTCCTATTTGCATTGATAGTTTTTGACAATATGCTCTTTATCTCCATGTTGGAGACCTCAAGTCGGCCACTAGCTTGGGTATGATAAGGGGTTGATACCTTGTGATTGATACCATACTTGGAAAGTAATTTATCGAAGGTCTTGTTGTAAAAATGAGAACCCTTATCACTGATGATTGCCCTATGAGTGCCAAATCTTGTAAAAATATTTTTCTTCAAGAAAGACACTACACTTCGTGCCTCATTGTTAGGCAAATCTACTGCTTCAAACCACTTGGAAACATAATCAACGACAACCAGAAATGTACGTGTTACCACATAAACTCACAAAAGGTCCCATGAAGTCAACCACACTTCAAATATGTCAACCTAAAGAATAGTGGTGAGATGCATTCAACCTTCTTTGAGATTCCACCAATTCTCTGACACTCATCACATCTCTTCATAAGCTCACTAGTATATCTATACAATGTAGGCCAATAAAAACAATAGCTGAGAGCACCTTTGAAGCAGTTCTCTCCCCACCATGATGACCACCGTACGGAGAGGAATGACAAGCATCAAGAATACTCATTTGCTCCTCTTCCGGAAACACATCAACGGATCATACCATCATTACAAATCTTGAACATATAAGGCTCAGCCCAAAAGTAGTCCAAGATATCTCGTTTAAGATTTTTTCCTTTGGTTAGAAGATAGCTCACACGAGACAGCCGGTCACAAGAAAGTTGGCAGCATCAGCGAACTAAGGCATACTATTCATAGATACAGAGAGGAGTTGCTCAATAAGAAATGCTTCATTAATTTCAAGGCCATCAGGGGGCCTTCCTTCCTCCTCCAAGCATGACAAGTGGTCCGCCACTTGGTTTGTACACCCTTGTTGATCAATAATTTCAAGGTCAAACTCTTGAAGCTATAGAACCCATCTTATCAACCAAACCTTAAAATCCTTCTTTTTCATCAAGTAGCAGAGTGCAGCACGATCAATATGAATAATCACCTTGGTACCCATGAGATAAGGCCTAAACTCTTCCATGGCAAACACTATGGCTAGATACTCGTTTTCCATCACCGTGTAATTAACCTAGGCATCCTTTATAGTTTTTCTTGCATAAACACCGGGTGAAACATCTTGTTCACACTTTGCCCCAAGACTGCTCCTACCGCAACATCACTTGTGTCGCACATGAGTTCAAAAGGTAAGCTCAAGTTGAGTGTGGTAATAATGGGAGTAGTTTTCAGTTTGTACTTGAGAAGTTCAAAAGCTTTCATGTATTCATTCTTAAACACAAACTTCGAATCTTTTTCCATTAAGTTGCACATACCTTTGAAAAGTCCTTGATGAACCTTCGATAGAACCCCGCATTCCAAAGAAAGCTCCTAACCCCCTTAACCGAACTAGGAGGAAGAAGTTTTGAAATTACTTAAATCTTCATCTTGTCCACCTCAATATTGTTCTTTGGGATCTTATGGCCGAGGACAGTGCCCTTCTTGACTATAAAGTGGCATTTTTCCCATTTAAGCACTAGATTTGTCTCTTCAAAACGGGCTAACGCCTTGTCAAGATTTTTCAAACATTCATCAAAAGAGTCACCCACAACTCTAAAATAATCCATGGACACTTCCAAGAAGTCCCGAGCCATGTCCGTAAAGATCTCCATCATACAAAGCTAGAAGGTAGCTGGTGCATTATACAAACCAAATATCATCCGTGAAAATGCAAAGGTCCTATACGGGCATGTGAAGGTGCTTTTGTATTGGTCCTCTGGTGCAATCAAATCTGGTTGTAACCTAAGTACCCATCCAAAAAGTAATAGTAGGCACGCCCGACAAGTCTATCCAGCATTTGGTCTAGAAAGGTCAATGAAATATGATATTTGCGGGTCACTTTATTCAGCTTCCATAGTCCATGCATACCCTCCATCAGGTGATGGTCCAAGTGGGGATAAATTCATTTTGCTTATTTGTGACCATAGTCATACCACCCGTCTTCAACACATATTGTACCAGTGAAGTCTGTGAACTATCCGAGATGGGGTACACAACCCCTGCATCTAGCCACTTGATCACTTCCTTCTTGACGAACTCTTACATAACATCGTTCAACCTCTGTTGATGTTCCACGGAGGGTTTGGCATCATCCTCAAGTATAATCTTGTGTATGCAAAAAATGGGACTTATTCCTTAAATATCAGCTAGAGTCCATCCAATTGCTTTCTTTCTTGTTTCAAGCACCTCAAGGCTGGCATCTACCTACATGATAGTAAAGCTCGAAGAAAGAATAACAAGTAAAGTTGAACTAGGGCCCAAGAATTCATACCTGTGGTGTGATGGCAAAGGCTTCAACTCCAATACGTGAGGTTCCTCAATTGAGGGATTTGTTGGTTGAGTCTTTCCGTTCTTAAGATCCAAGGAGAGTTTACGGGCTCATAGGAGTAAGAAACCATTCCATGTAAAGCATTAACATACTCTACCAAATCTTCATCCTCAGCCACATCATGGTTCAACAATACAATTTCCAAAGCATCCTCCATATTGATCACGACACTCGTGTCATCAACTATCACCTCCGTTATAAGATCTACAAAAGGGAAAACTTTAGTACTATTTGGTTGCCTCATTGATTTGCAAACGTGGAAGACAACATTTTCATTACCCACCTGAAAGGTAAGCTTCTCTACTTCCATATCCACCAATGCCATCCCTGTTGCTAAGAAAGGTCTTCTAATATTATCGGTACCTCATAGTCGACTCGTAATCAAGAATCAAAAAATTTGTAGGCAAAATAAACTCATCAACAGGGACAAGAAAATAATACATAATACTAAGCGACCTCTTTATTGTTCTGTCCTCCATTTGCAATCTCATTGAAGTAGCTCTTGGTTGACCAATACCCAAAGTTTTGAATACAGAGTAAGGCATCAAATTTACACTCTCTCCCAAATCACACAAGGACTTTGCAAAATACTTTCTTCTAATGGTACATGGAATGGTGAATGCTCGGGGATCTTCAAGCTTTCGAGCCATCGAGTGCATAATTTCACTCACTTGACGAGTCATTTTGATGGTCTCACAATCTATTGATCTCTTTTTAGTCGCCAAGTCTTTTATAAACTTGGCATATCCCGGTATTTTCTCAAGAGCTTCCACCAAGGGAACATTGATCGGCAAGCTTTTCATCATCTTAATAAACTTCTTGAATTGGTTTTCATTCTTTTGCTTTGTAAAGCTTTGAGGGTAAAGTGGAGGAGGCCATGAAAAGGGAGCCTTAGCCTTGGGCACAACCATTTTCGGTATGTCTATCACGTGTTTCCTAGACGGGTTCACATCATTTTGAGTCTCCACCACATTATCATGAATGTAAATTCTCACCTCAGCATTCAAATTCTTTTCACTCACTTGTTCATCAACTATTGGAACATCATCATCTTGCACTTCAACCCTATCACTTACAACTTCCTTTTCCTTGGAGGTACTTGCTTCACTACCTTTAGTGCTCCTTGTGGTCACTGCCATTGCATGGTCGGTGTTTTTTCTATCCTTCAAGTTTACTACCGTGTCACTAGGTAGTGCCTCCTTGAAGCGATTGTTCAAATATTGCAAAATCTGGCCAAGTTAAACCTCCAAATTCCGGATAGAAGTATTATGGGATGCCAACTGGGCATCAGAGTCCGCATTTTTCTTTATCATTTGCTCAAACATCAACTTAATCCTCCCCGTATCATTATTTGACGAGCTAGGACCTTGGGATGAAAATGGAGGCGGGATGTTTGGTTGTTGATACATCGGAGGCCTTTGAAAGCTTGACCCCCCAGTTCCCTTGATTAGCATTATTTCAACCCCTTTGGTTGTTGTTTCCTCCTTAGTTGCAATTGTTTCCTCCCCTCCCCTAGTTGCCCTTGTTGTTGTGGTTGCCCCAATTTTAATTGTTGTTCCCTAGTTGCTATTTCCTTGTTGGTTTTAATTCCCCCAATTTCCTTGGGATCTCCACTATTGTTGTTGGTTTGGAGCATTTCCCCATTGTAATTGGTAGATGTTAACATACCGAACTTCTTCACTTTGATCGTCATACCCATCATCTTTGTTGAAGCCACTACTACCTTACTCATATTGATCGAGTTTCCTCGACTTCGTTGACTTCTTTGTTGCCTCTTGTTGACCAACACGTTTACTCCTTCCATGGAATTTACTTGTCTAGCCCTTGAACTTGCTGCAATTGAGCTTTTGCCAACTAGTTCATTGTTGTAGTTAACTCTGTTATTGCCTGGACATGGTCATGGAGCTCTTTATAAAGGTGAATAACAGTGGGATCACCTTGTGTCACATCAGTTCAACTTTTCCACGCCGAGGAAGTATCTTCCATCTCATCCAAAATCTCACACGCCTCAGCATCAGGTGTGTTCATAAAGTTCCCCCAGCTAGCTGGTTCACTACACACTGATTGGTCATGTTGATGCCACGGTAAAATGTTTGCTGGATCATTGCTTCGGTCATGTTATTGTTCGGACATTCTTTCACCATCTTCTGGTACCTTTTTCAGATATCATGAAGTGGTTCACTAGGTTCCTATTTAAAGTCCAGGATCTCATCTCTCAATGTTGCCATATGCCCATGCGAGAAAAACTTGGCTATACATTTGTTGGCCAACTCATCCCTCGTAGTGATGGAATGGTTTGGAAAGTCTTTCGGGCCAATCTAAAGCTTTCCCTCTAAGTGAAAAAGGGAACAATCTCAATCTCAATGCATCCTTCGACACATTTGTCTGTTTGCTTCCCCAGCAAGTATCCACAAAGCCTTTTAGATGTTTATATGCATTCTGATCGGGAGCGCCTATGAAGTGCCCTCTTTGCTATAATAAAGTCAGGATAACATTTGTAATCTGGAAATTTCCCACCCGGATCCGGGTTGGGACAGTTGTACTTTTTAACCTTAATTTGGAAGCACCCGAGGAACAACTCGTGGAGGAGCTGAGGGAGGGTCTGGAATGTTGTCATTGGCCTAGCGACCTCTTTTTTGAGCTTGAGTTACTAGAGGTACCTCATCTTAACCATTATCATCTACTTTCTCCCGCAGAAGAACATTTCCAATAGGATCATTATTTGCCATGTTGTACCTAAATCTAGTGACTTGTTAGTAAAATAGAAGGAAAGAAAAATAAGACACAAAACTAGTAAGATAGATAGCGAAAATCGTTTAGCTCTCCGTCAATGGAACCAAAAAATGATCAGCTCCAACTCAATGCCACAATAAAATGGCAAAGAGTGGTCAATGCAGCTTTTACCTGAAAGGTCGGGATCGATATCCACAAGGAGCTAATATTGGTTGAGAGTTGGGTTTCTATTCAATCTAGCTATGCGTGTTTTTATTAATTGAACTTCATGCTTTGTTTTGGTTCCATTCTATTTTTAATGCTACTGAATGATGAAAATAAAATAAGTACAATGTTTTTGTAGGAATTTTTTCAATTGATAAAAAGCATTAGGGAAGTGACTACACCTAGGTGAGTATCTAGTATGGTCTAAAATTTGGGACAAAGTTGTTATATTAAGGATCATGATGTACCCTTTATACATAGTTACTCACTTTATACCTCTCAGTAGTTTGAGTGGCTTTGCGCTAAATGGCTTTCTCAAGCCAATTGGGTGTTTAAACAATGCAAGTAAAACTGGCTCAACTCGGGTGTTACTATCTGTAGGTTTAACCCTTTAATTGGGTCTACCAATTCTTGAATGCGCCTCAATTCCTTATAAGCTTGAATTTCCTAGACTTAGTCTCTCTTTCTCAAGAAGTGTCTAAGCCATAAAGGAACAAATCAGTGTTTGCAATCACCAATTCAACAATTAAAGCATGAATCAAGCTAAATATCATTAACCCATACAATTAAGCCCTAAAATTGAAGACCTATTAAATAACCACACTAGGGCTAGGTCACAACCCTAGCTAATGGGTTTAGCTACTCATAATCAAGGTAGAAATCAAAGATGGAGATGAATATAAGCCACAAAAGTTAAATACAAGAATAAAATTAAGATTAATAGGTAAAGATGCTCTAAAATTACTCTAAGTATAAAATATGGTTGTTCACGAGCTCCTCAAAACAAAAGATGACCTAAAAATGTGAAAAAGAACTATTTATATACAACTAAAAAATTTGGACAAAAATGCCCCTACAGAGGTTCTACTGTCAGCGCAATATTGAGCGCCTCAACACTAGAATTTTCATGGCCGCGTCAAAGCATGCGCGGACTGCATTTCTTTATTTTTGGACTGGGACTGGGATAGGTTTTGCGGACAGCGTAAATTCTGCCGTGTCAGCTTTGGCTTCAATTGTGGCCCGTAAAATGTTGGCGGACTGCGCTCTTCATTTGAGCTCATATTACAAGGTCTCTGATTCTTTATCTCACTCACAGTGTAATTTGCATCGCGACCACATCAGGTATTCTGCGGCCAGGCTATTTTATCAAACTCCCTCTCTGAACCTCAATTCCACGGACCGCATAATTGAAGCTGCTTCAATGATGGATATTCTGTGGGTGCCGTCTTCCTTTGTGGTTAGCGCTTATATCTCAGTTTGAACTTGTGCAATTTTAACTCCTTGCATGAGCTGATTATGTATTTCTTGCCTTATTTTGACCAAAGCCAGTAAAAAAGCATAATAAGTCAGCTTTCGGGAATATTTTTACACATGTTTGATCGAAAACCTAATCAAAAGAGAGCATAAGATAGGCTAAAATCCATAGTTATCACTCTAGGTAACAGCGAAGCTCGAAGTGTGTTGGCGTTCTTGAAAAAGAACATTTTCACAAGTTTTGGTACTCCGAGGGCCATTATTATGATGTTGGTTCACATTTTTTCAATCGGGATTTTGATACCTTATTCACCAAGTATGGCGTCACTCATCAAGTTTCCACTCCCTAATATCCTCAAGCAAGCGGGAGATCAAGAGTATTTTGTCAAAGACTATGAATGCCAACCGAATGGATTGGTCAAGAAAACTTGATGATGCTCTTTGGTCTTATAGGACGACCTACAACATGCCGGTGGGGATATCTCTAAATCGATTGGTGTTTGGAAAGGTGTGTCATCTTCCAGTAGTATTTGAGCATAAGGCCGTGTAGGAATTGAAAAAGGTGAACCTTGAGTGGGATATCACTGCAACCTAAGAGTGGCACATTTGAATGAGCTTGATGAATTCCGGTACCATGCCTACACAAGTTGGTCCCATTAAAAGGAGAAGATGAAGTACCTCCATGACAAGTATATCTACAACAAAGAATTTAAAGAAGGTGATATTGTGCTATTTCTCAATTCCTGGCTAAGGATGTATCCTGAGAAGTTGAAATCTAAAGGGAGTGGGCCCTTTGAAGTAGATAATGTAACCCCCATGGAGAGCTAGATTTGAAAAATAAGAATGATGATGTTTTTAGAATTAATGGGAACTGAGTTAAACATTATCTTGGCAAGGTTGATGATTGCCACATGATGGCAGTTCTTCATTTCAAGTGATTGGTAATCTACGTTGTGCCGCGACACTAAACAGGCGTTCCTTAGGAGGCAACACAAGTCTTTTCTTTTCTTTCGTTTTTCTTCTTTAGATTAGATAGGCTTTGTTTTGTGTAAAAGGTTTTGAAGTGTATGCATGAATGGGTGTGCATTGCAGGGGTTGTTTATGAAAAATTTGGCTAAGTGTCAAAATGCATGATCTCTGAAGTTGCCATGTCAAAAATTCTTAAGGAATTGCGGCCGCACATATTTTTGTGCGGATTGGACTGATACTACGGCCGCACTCATTTTTGTGTGGTCTACAATAGGACATCTCAAAAGGGCAGGTAAGGAGTACTGACCGTATCAAATTATGCAGCCCCACTCAGGTTTTGGGTCCGACGGGTCAACAATATAAATAGATATTTTCTCATCTATTTGCACTTTCTGACCCTGAACTCAAAATGCCCAAACAACTACAATGAACCCATTTGTTCTCAATCTTCTCTCATTTCATCGACTTATATTCTCACATGCATCTTCATTACTGGTATGTTAATTTCTTTATTAGATTTTTTATGTTTTGTTTGCTTTATTTCTTTGATTTAGGGTTACTTCCATGCCTAATAATGTCAATACTTAATTGGTTTTGCTTTGAATCATGCGGGTAGCTTCTTGAATATTAATTTGGGTCTGGGTAAGTAGCTAATCATGTTTAATTGCTAAAACTATGTTGATTTGAGAATAAAATTGCATAAACTACTGCCCGTGAAATTTGAATTATGCGGCTGCACATACTTTTGTGCGGTCTGCAGTAGAGGCTATGCAGACACACACACTTTTGTAGCATTCCACTGAGTTAGGAAAATTGTGTGCTTGACTTGTGCGGCCGCACTCAAAATTATGCGGCCCATAATGGACTTGTATGGCAACACTTATTTTTGTGTGGTTTGCAATGATGAAACTTCAGAGACCTCAGTAGTCTGAACATTGGTCTATGCGGCTGCAGACAAAATTGGGCGGTCCGCACTCTTGGTTGTGAGGCCACACTCAATTTTGTGCAGTCCGCACTAGGCAGTCTGCGGTCACAATCTTTTTTGTACCGTCCGGACTGCCCCTTCTGAGAATGTTTTGCTGCAACTTTGAACCATGTTTATATATACATTTTGAGCTTCAATTGCAACTGATTTCTAGTTCTTATATGATGCAGAAAATGGTTCGATCACGTGGCAAAGGAGATATATCAAAAGGGAGGGAAGAACCCTCTCGAGGCCGGGGTCAAGCTAAAACAGCCTACCTCTAGAACTTCAAAGGGTTATAAGCAAAAAAGAAACAACTAATAGAGACCCTGATACCTCATAGACCAGTGAGTACGTCCTATATGGGGAAGCTTCTAAGGGTAATTCTATGTAAGCACAACTAGAAGCCCAATCACAACATATACCAAGGAAGATTCCATTTTCTGGATAAGTCCTCTTCAGTTGCCAGTTCTTCGGAAGATTTGAAAGAGGGTAGCCAAGACTCTGGGCCCCCTTCCTCACATGCTTCCCTTGCTCTAATAAATTTAGATGATGGTGATGTTCCAGATGATGGGAGATGGGCTGATACTGCAGTGGGAGGGTTAGAAAGATCAATGAGGCCAGAGATATAGGAGAACAAATTTGTTAGTGCCAATGCCTTAGCAAAGTTTAGGGAATGGTGGTCACAGAGGTCTCTCACTCTTGAGCGACTATTTTTGATTAAAGATTTGAACAAGCACAAACCTAATGTCCTTAGGAAATTCTAGGAGTTGAAAGGTTGGAAATGGTTCACCAACAATGTCCTAGATGCAAATGAGTACCTACTCAAGGAATTATATGCAAATGTTGCTCACATCAAATAGGGAATGAAGGTGACAAAAGGGCAGAATTTGAAAAATTGCTTTGACACTTGTGCGCTCAACACCTATCTATGGTTTGAAGAAGTGGAGGCAGTACAGTATTTGGAGAAGCTAGCTATGGGTAATGCAACTTGCCCGTGGTCAGTTGAGATTCTGGAAATCCCAGGGTCAACATCTGTGTGGCTCACAACAGGGGTTCCAATTGTCCGTGCCACACTAAACTTTGAAGCAAAATGGTGGAAAACTTTCATGTGTAGCCACATTGACCCATGCCTCACTGAAAACATGCTCCCACTTCCCTGTACAGTCTTGGTGGCTTCAAATATGGTTGGGTATCTCATAAATGTTTGTGTCATCATGTCCACCAACATCACTTTAGTTGTCCAGAAAGGTGAGAGATCCTATCCTTACCCAAACTTCCTCATAAAATACTTCAAAGATCAAGGGATGGAGCCGAAGCTTTATGAAACGGAGTGAAGGCCAAGAAACATTTCTCATGGTACCACCTCCATGGAGCTGATAACTCAAACTTAAAGGGTAAAGCTACTACTTTGCTGGCCATTCTGAGGAGCCAACATTAGTAGTTATTGATTCAGCTGCCGCGCCTTCCACAATCGCTGGTACTTCCATCGGTACAATAGCCATGCCACCTTAATCTTTCATACCACCTGTCTCTGCTAGATTATTAGTGCCACTACTAGTTCCAGCTTCATCTATATATCCTCTCACTACGCTGCGAGTCTCAACAACTGGATGTATGCAAATTCTACCAAGCTAACTTCTATATCTAGTTCTGTTGCAGTACTATCCTCAGCCCTACCAAAGCATAGGTACCTCCGTCAGTGGAGGAAATATTTAATAAGATAATGGAAAACCAAAAGACCGTTACAGATACTCTAGAGGTGCATGGGAAGGTCATTGAGGACTTGAGCAAGCAAGTCAAGAAGATAAAGAAGTCTCAAGCATCGAAGAGGTCCGTGGACAAGTTGAGAAAGGAGGTCACCAAGATTGCATATGCCGGAGACCTGCCATTGAACCTACAAATAGAGGCTTCAGTCCCATCAGCACCAGAGACAACATCCGTCCAGTTTGAGGAGCCAGTTTCCACTTTTAACACTGTGGAGGAGATGATCCAGATGCTCAAAAACCTAGTCGTCTCTCAACCTGAAGTAAGGATTTCCAATGGGACGGGCCGTCCAGTCCCGTCCTGATCTCGTCCCGCATCCCGTCCCATCCCACTTCATTTTAAATGGTATGGGCCAATGTTAAACGAGACACAGGGTGGGACGGGACGACCATTTTGTCCTATTTGTCCTTTCCCATCCTGCCTATTTCGCCTATCCCGTCCCGTCCCATCCTGCCTGTCCCCCGAGTTGTTATGGTATATTTGTGAAATTTTTGTTGTATTTGGTAAGTATAAAATAAATCCAACTTATGAACTGACCATTAATGAAATGATTTAAAATTTAAAAAGATTTTTTTCCCTATTCCCCAAGTTTATATAATTTCTACTCTACTTAACCCATCTTTGAAATTAAGAGGTTCAAAGAGAATTATTCATAAAATTTATGAGAATTTAGCAATTCAAGAAAATGAACAACCATCTCTTTAAGACTGATAAGCTAGCATATATTCTTACGCTAATTCAATGTTCAATAAATATAAATCTATGGAAACAATAGGTTATGGAACTGCTCATTCTACTTTTAAGTCTAGGGCATAAGTTTTATGGGAAGATATGGATGATATAACATGTTTTGATTCCTCTATTGATGATTCTTATCTTTATTAATGATTGGAAACAATTAAAGACGAAGAAGGCAACGAACAACTTTTGTCATGGTGGAGGGAGCGTGGCAAGGCTTTTCAAACACTTTCAATAATGGCCCGAGATATCCTGGCTATTCAAGCATCATCGTAGCATCAGAAAGTGCTTTTAGGGTAGAACGATTTCAAATTGGAGATTATAGACATGTATTATCGGAGGACTGTCTAGAAATTTACGTATTATTCAGAATTGGATTAATTCAGAAAGAAGAAATCTTGGTTTTGAAATATTAACCACTAGGAAAGAAGAAGAATACAATGAGATACTTAACACTGGGAGCGATTATGGCATGGAGCTCATAGAACATCAATCAATATTGCCAATTCCATCAGCATATCTGAGAGATATTGCTGATGATTACAAAGAAGCTAAATATGATGTCACGATCCAAAATCCACTAGGGTCGTGATGGTGCCGGACACCACTGTCAGGCAAGCCAACCAAATTACTTGTGTAAGTTCTCATTTAACAATTTTTAAAACCAAGATTTTCCTCCAATTTTTTGGTACAAGACAATCTGTACAATGTAAATGAAAGAGTGTCAGGAAGTAAATACAAGATACCCAATAATCATCCCAAAACCCGGTGTCACAAGTGCATGAGCAATTTCTAAGAAATAATATAATACAACAATCGTTCGGAATACAACATTGGACATAAAATAATTACATATAACTGAAAGAGACTCTGCTGGCTGCGGATCTCCTCGAGAAGTGCAGCTCACCTATGTCTCTATACCAACCATGCGGCTACACCTAGTAAGCCGCTAGAGATACATATCCATGTGAAACAAAAATGCGTAGAAGTGTAGTATGTGTACGAAAACAACGTGCTCAATGAGTGTCCCATCTAATCTTGAATAAATAGAGACGATATGGTCGACTTCGACACTTACTAGGGGTCCAATAATTATATATTATTAATGCGAATAATCAAGGATTAAGAATGATAGTAACTTCAAGTAAGTCATGAACAAGTGAAAGTTCCTTTTTATATTAAAGGTCCCCAAGTTCATAATCCATCAGTTTTCAAATATCTCAAGTCGGGGAGAGCAAATACCAACATCAATAAATCTCAAGGCAAGGAATACAAGTATGTGCAAATCATGTTGAGGACGTACGACCCGATCCAATAGAAAATAAACTGTGCACTGCCAAGGGTCGAACGACGCGAACCATTGATGCATCTATCACCCTGCTCACATATCATAAATGCGACACAGTCAAATATAAATAAACACAACGATCAATCAATCAAGAATTCATCAAGAAACAATTATCCAAGAAAATCCAATTCCCTTTTAGCAATTAAAGAAAATGGAGTTTAATCTTTTTATAAATTCATATACTAATTTGATGTGATTTAAGCAATTCAAACAGTCAATAAAAGTCACAATTAATCCAAGTATGGCATGCTTTTGGGTCCTAAACAACTTGGAAAATGGCATAATAGTAGCTACGCACGGACTCTCATAACCTCATGCGTATGGAACCCCCACAAATAGGAGCACATATCCAATTATTTCACCTATGGGGACAATTTCCTCTAACAAGGTTAGAAAGGAGACCCACCTCACTCCAAAGATCCATAATCGACACTCCACGCTCCTCCAGAATCTCAAATCGATGCACAATGCTCCAAATCTAACCAATGATTATACAAATCCATTAATATAGGCTCAATTACTTATTACAATCCAATGTATAGCAATTCCTAACCCCGATCAAAAAGTTGAAAAAAACGCCCTCAGGCCCACGTGCTCGGATTCCGAAAATCTTTGAAGAATAAGTTTACTTATAGCCTCACAAACTAAAATATATTATTTTCTCTAAATTCCATACCCAAAATCGTGGCCTAATTCCAAGAATAAAATTTCTAGGTTTTTCCTCCAAGCCCCAGGTTTTCTACGAATATCCATGCTTAATTTCATGTATAAGCCATGAATTTAACCTATACCTAGAAAAAATCACTTACCTCATGATATATGACAAATCCCCCTCCTCAAAAGCTCCAAAAATCACCTCAAGCCAAGAAAATATGAGAGAAGATGACCTAATCCTGAAAGAACCATTCTGTCTCCAGCACTTCTACACCTGCGGTCGCTTGACCGCTTCTGCAGTTCCACAGGTGCAGCCCAACTACTGCATCTACGGTTACCTCATCAGCCTTTCATTTTCGCTTCTGCAACTTCACCACATCTGCAAAAAAAGATTGCATATGCGGTCCTGTATCTGCGGCTCCTCTGGCCGCTTTTGTGGCTCAGCACCTACAGCCCAATCCTCGCAAGTGCGGTTATGGCAGCAACCAACAACTTCAACCTTCCAAAAATTCCATCTCCAATTCGTTAACCACCCGGAATCCACCTGAGCCCCCTGCGACCCCAACCAATCATACTAACCAGTCCCAAAACACATTACAGACTTGCTCGATGCCTCAAATCGTATCAAGCAATGCTAAAACCACAAATAAACCTCCAATCAAAATTTTGTGAACTTTAGAACTTCAAACTTCTACTCTCGATATTTAAACCTATCAAATCAAGTCCAATTGACCTCAGGCAATAAGCCACCCCGACATGATCAAAAGCCTCATATGATGCCGCATTGTGCCAATAGGCTGCCAATTCGAACGTAATACAAAGGAAAAACAAACCCTCGAAGGAACTACTCAACTGACACACTAATACAGGCTTTCATTAGAAAATAGGAAGCAAGGTATATAAAAATAGCATGTAGAGAACTATACTCAATATCACACTATTGCGGAGTGCAACCCGATCCAAATAACATACTATCACGACCCTAGTTCACCATCAGTGAACACATCATGACGGCACCCAGTCAGGAGGACTAGGTAAGCCTAACAGTGCAGAAATAACAACATTCACGATAATAATAACTTAAGAACTAAGTAACTTAAAGAAATGTATATAATTTACCGCTTGGCATATACACTTCACACCATAATTATGAAACAGAATCCCAAAACCTGGAATCTCACGGGCAACATAGGCTATAGAAAGTATAGTACGGATCTAATATCCAGAATGTCTACGTCAAAAGTATGATAGAATCTAAACACTACAGGTAGAATAAGGAAGGAAATTCTTCGATCTGTGGACGTTGCAGATGTTCCTCAAGTCTCCGTTAGATCTATTCGCCTCGAAGGTAGTGCTCCTGAGAAGAGGTACCTTGATCTGCAGATGGAAAACATAGGCAGAAGAGGTATGAGTACACCACAGCGGTACTCAGTAAGTGCCAATCCTAACCTCGGTTGGGTAGTGACGAGGAAGGTCAAGGCCCTAATGAGATAAATATATTATATGATGATATAAAGAAAAACAGCATAGGTAAAATCTATAGAAAAAAATTAAATAGGATAAGTAAGGGAAACATCAATAGGAAAACAGAACAAAACAATACAAGGAACACTACTCACAACAGGAAATAATAACCGGGGATCTCTTGGTATCCTCATTATATACCCTAGGAATCTCTTGGTATCCCGAGGATCTCTTGGTATCCTCATCATATTCACTTGGCATCTCTTTGTATCCCGATGATCTCTTGATATCTTTATTATATTCACCAGGGATCTCCTGGTATCCCGAGGATCTCTTGATATCCTCATTATATCCACTAGGTATCTCTTGGTATCCCAAGGATCTCTCGGTATCCACATTATATTCACTAGGGATCTCTTGGTATCCTCATTATATTCACTAGGGATCTCTTAATATCCTCATTATATCCACTAGGTATCTCTTGGTATCTCGAGAATCTATCGGTATCCTCATTATATTCACTAGGGATCTCTTGGTATCCCGACATCTCTTGGTATCCTCATTAAATTCACTAGGGATATCTTGGTATCCCGAGTATCTCTTGGTATCCTCATTTTTTTTACAATCTCTTGTGCCAGGGATCTCTTAGTATCCTGCACCCTCAGTCTAGAACATATCAAGTGTAGGGGGATCTCCCGGGAGGCCAACCCGTAGTCCTAATTTAAAAACACATAATAGCAACCCAAATATTAGGAATGTTACTAACCCAGGACAAGAGATAGAAAATACTGGCCAAACATACTATGCGGAATATAAATAGGAAAGTTTAATACTTAGGAAGCAAGTCAACTAATATGCCTCTCTAATCTAGCATAGAATAAACTCACAATTTAAAATGAACAGGTAAACAAGAAAATTCAATTTAAATGCTTCAAGTAAAAACAGATTTTTCAACAATTTGCTCAAGTACGCGCTCGTCACCTCATGTACGAGGAATTCAACTAACAAACATCCTATCCTAAGGGGAAGGTCCCCCACACAAGGTTAGACAAGCCACTTACCTCAATCGACTCCAAAATCAACTTGAAATCACTCTTTTGCCACGAGTATCCGACTCCAAATGGCCCAAATCTATTCATTCCAGTTACATCTCGTAAATAACGTTTCAAGCAACTAGTGCTACTATTAAATTTACAGTTAAGACGAAATTTTAGGTAAAATAACCAAAATGTCCCTCGGGCCAATGTGGTCAAAACCCTAGGTTCGAACTAAAATCAAGTTACCCATTCCCCCACGAATCCAATTATGTGATTAGTTTTGAAATAGGACCTTGAATTGAGGTCCAACCCCCAATTTAGTAAAACCCTAGGTCCTACCCACTATACCCAAATTTACCTATTAAAACCACCGATTTGATGTTGAAACTATGTAAAAAGGTGTTAAGGAGTGAAGTAAATGAGTTAGAAACCACTTACCAATCATTTTGCAGAAAAAGTATTGCTTAGAAAATCGCCTCTTAGGTTTTGGGTTTTTGAAAAGTGAGAAATAACTTAAAAGTCTCGTGTATATATACTCTCTGAACCTCTAGCGCGGACCGCGAGGATGACCGCGACCGGGCGGCTCACACCGCGGACCGAGCAATCACGACCGCGGCCGCGCTGGAACCTGCAGCTTGCACCTAACCTACAACATTTGGTGTTTTAAGCCTAAGACCTCCCAGAACCAACTCGAAACTCACCCGAGCCCTTGGGGCTCCAAACCAAACATACACACCACTTGAAATATCCTACGGACCTGTTCGTGCGATCAAATCGCCAATATAATATCATATACATCGGGTTGAGCCTCAAAACTCATGATTTTTTCCAAATTTTCATATGACATAAAATTCCCATTTCGTGTCCAAAATACGTCAAATGACGTCCATTTTCAACCAAACTTTACAGGAAGAGATCCAATCATATATAAGACTTGTACCGGGCACCGGAACCAAAATACACGCCCGATACCCAGTCTTCTATTCAAATCTCATTTCCATTTTCTTTAATTATTTCCAGAAAACAATTTCACATAAAAATTCATGTCTCGGACTTGGGACCTCGGAATCCGATTCTAGGAATATGCTCAAGTCCCATATTTTCCTACGGACCCTCCTGGACCGTCAAATCACGGGACCCGGTCCATTTACCCAAACATTGACCGAAGTCAAATTTGTTCAATTTAATATCAAAATTTAGCATTTTTCTCACTGAATCCATGTCTAAGCTTTTCGACAATGTGACGGGACTGCACATGTAAATCGAGGCAACCCGAGAGGAGGTTTTAAGGCCTCGAAAGTACAGAACGGAGAATAAATAAGTGATGACCCCATTGGGTCGTCACACATACCCATGGCGGTGTGCCATCCGATCCACACATACAATTCACATAAGGAGATATACATCAAGCTAAATTGCTCATTACAACAAAATACCGAATATCGGTCAAAAGCACGCTAAGTGCATAATATCATCCCTAGGGGAACATATAATTCCATAAGCTACAAAACTCAAGCACAACTGAGGTGCGATAAACGATCTGAATCTCAAAAGCCATACCGCTCATATAACATTATCTCTACGCAGACCCTCAACACATAAGAAATTCATCAAGCCGCCTCATAACTCGCACAACACCATAAATCATTACATGAAATAGCTGAAGATAAAATAACACCATAACTAATCTTCCATAAGGAGTGCATTACTGAAATGAACACATCTGGTCTGATTTAGAGCCCATATCCCCATTTAGATCCATCTACAGACCTTAAGCTGATCCTAACCGTACCAAACTAGGCCAATAATCTTACAAAGCTCCATACTAACTTCCCTTTTCTCATAACACACTAGAACAACCATAACAACCAGAGTAATCCACAGTCCACAACACAATAAACTGAGTGCCCTCCCGGCATCAAATACTCGATCTAACAACGCTATCAAAACCTTCATACATCTTTAAATCTATAATTAATCAAGTGATTACATGCCACGCTTATACAATCTCCCTATGGGACACGCTCCCACAACCTACCATAACAAATAACTGGGTTGTACCTTTAAACCAGTGGCCAAACAAACGCTGAAAATCGACTAAGAATAATTAACCAGGATGCAAAGCCTTTTTCACAAAACATCAATCTCAGGTGACGCTGAAGACAATACCAGCTTACATTAAACATTGAAAATTCTTTCCTGCTCATCCGAACTCGTGACATACTTGTCAACACCGAACCATAACCTTGATTCTCACTTAAAATTCCATGCCATTCACTGCACCCGATGTGCCAATATATGATAGAACACGATCTTCATCATGACTCCGGAACCACTAATAAACTAACACTTCATCATGAAAAAGCTTTTCACTTAACTCACTTCAGGAGAACCATAGCAACATATGGGTGAATTCTCATGACCATGGAAATATGAAAATCTCTAAGTAATGGTGTAAGCGTCCATAGCCTTCTGGGGCCCACCTCCGCCAAACAGGCCACAACAGTAGAATACTTTCTGAATAAGACCAGCTACGGCAACCGATAGGCCTCGCACGCACCGTCAAAATTCACTTGCATAACTTGATCACGCTGAAAGAACTGATCACTAGCAGCAACATGCTAATTTAGCTATGGCTAACTAATCCCTCCTCTTCTAATTTATCCTTGATTGCCATAGAAACAATGATAACTCCATTCGACATTTAACACTCTCCATCTGCATTCATTCCGAATGACCCTGAATTACGAGATCATGCTGTCTCAAATCCCACGAACCATTTCGTATATCCTAATTGCTACATTGCAAGCCAAAACATCATATAACATTTCGTAACTCTTCTCAAAGGCTACTATCAATCTTGTTTCTTAACCACACCTATAGGCTCGAAATTATTAGGCATCACACTTTAGCTTTTGAATTCGCTAAGACCGTTGTTGAGAGCCACCCGCTCTGATCTGGCCCCGAATATGATCATCTCCATGAGTCTTCTATCACATGAATACTCTCTTGGTGAAGCACCTGGAAGAACCACTCCCCTTGGAACCCGCATCTAGACAAAATACAAATCCCGAATCCTTCTCCAAGTCTGAACACGGGTCAATAAGGCCAACGATAGCACACCTTTAGTAATTCCTCTGCTCAAATTACCATTTATGCTCCTTTCTCGTGGCTGAAATAAACCATCAACATGATAATAACTAGAAACCTCGTAAGTAGTCAACCATGCAAACCAATTAAAGGCAGTGGGACTCTCCCACTTAGCTCGAAGCCATTATTATGCCACTCTGGAATCCGTCTTAATCTCTTATTTACACAACCTTGTGCAATCAACCGCCAAAATTCTCGAAATCTTTCTGTAAAACCCCCTTTTTATATTCTTAATCATCAACCACATTCGCAAAACCGATCTCTTTGTTATATAACCAATAGCATTCTTCGCAGAAGCTTCGCCAACCATGCGACCACCGATCTGCTCACTGGAGATAACCCACCTATGGAATTGTTGTGCCGACAGTTTCCAATGGTGTTGCATAAGGTACAATCACTACAACATCAATAAACCTTGCTGAGTCCAAGCTCATTCTCTAGGTGCACAAGTCCATTCACCCCTCGTGGACACCAATTAACTGTGCAGCAACATTCTTCCAATTCGAAGTTATGTCATAACCTTCTTTATCTTAAACATCTCCTTTCCGCTATATCATATCTCCTGCCACATAATAGCCAAACTTAAAATTAAATCCGTAGACCCCAATCACCAATCACTAATATTCTCAAATCCCTTCAAACTCTCCTTAAGGTACGTGGTCATCCTACTATGAAGCCCATATGCAACTCCACCACCTCCAACTTGGGCAAACCTGCTTCCTTAATCAACTACTCGACCTTCGCTTCATATACCTAGCCTTCTAGAAATTTTTAAACACCACCTGACACTTCCCACATGTCTTTCCTCATCCTTTGCTTTTCACTTGTTGCCTTAAATAAAATCTTTCTTCATAGCTCCTGAACCCACAATCGCTACTCACCTTAATCCTTTCTGGAGATTATATTTCTCGAGCCGTCGACATTAGAAACACCGATTCCATCCTGAACCAATGCTCCACGTGATATATGATAGTCGCTTCTTCAATACTATCTCACCATATCCCGCTCCCAATATGAATTGTAGAAGATCATCACACCGACGAACTTAGTACATTCAATAGGGACAACAACACCTCATCATAGGAGAAAAACTCCACCACGCTTGCAACGCCAAGGCTCACTACTCCATCAGCCAAAAATTTGGACATTCGTAGGCCAATTGTTTTTCTCTTGCCGAGAATACTTATCGAATCTCTAGACTATATACTGAGTAAATCTCCCATCAAGTCATTCACTGCCCCTACACGTAGGCAAACATCCTACCATCATATCAATACTGCGGAATAGTCATTCACAAATATTATGGAAACTTGTGCCTAGCCTCAAAGTTCTTAGAAGTACCGCTACTGAGCTGAAATAATAAAATATCCTTCCACCAGGCGACGATAATAGTCCAATAAAACTATATTGGTAGAAATATCCCACATAACATGTGTATACCATTACGATACTTCAATTCTCGATTCATAATAAGTGCTTTGCGTCGCATAAGATTGAGTATGAAGGAAATAAATGCATAGGCCTCAAAGGAATCAAATTGTACGATGAGGAACCAAGAAGGGAAGTACTCATAATAGCCTTGTAGCCTCGAAGATAAGTACAGACGTCTCCATACGATCCGCGGGACTCTACTAGACTTGCCTCATGACTCGTGAGACCTAAGGGAACCTAGTGCTCTGATACCATGTTGTCACGACCCAAAATATACTAGGGTCGTGATGGCGCCAGACACTGTTGTCACACAAGCCAACCAAATTACTTGATTAAGTTCTCATTTAACAATTTTAAAAACCAAGATTTTCCTCCAATTTTTCTAGTAAAAGACAATCTGTACAATGTAAGTGAAAGAGTGTTTGGAAGTAAATACAAGATAACCAATAATCATCCTAGAACCTGGTATTACAAGTTCATAAGCAATTTCTAAGAAATAATATAATACAACAACCGTTCGAAATACAATATTGGACAGAAAATAAATACAAATAAATGAAAGAGACTTTTTAGGCTGCGGATCGCATCGAGAAGTGCAGCTCACCGATGTCTCTATATCAACCATGCTGCTACGCCCAATAGGCCACTAGAGATACATATGCATGTGCAACAAAAATGCACGGAAGTGTAGTGTGAGTACGAAAACAACGTGTACTCAATGAGTATCCCATCTAATCTCGAAGAAGTATAGACGAGATGGTCTACTTAGACACTTACTAGGGGTCCAATAATTATATATTATTAATACGAATAATTATGGATTTATTAAGAATGATAGTAACTTCAAGTAAGTCACGAACAGGTGAAAGTTCCTTTTTATATTAAAGGTCTTCGGATTCATAATCCATTAGTTTTCAAATATGTCAAGTTGGGGAGAGTAAATACCAACATCAATAAATCTCAAGGTAGGGAATACAAGCATGCACATATCATGCCGAGGACGTACGATTCGATCCAAGAGAAAATTAATTTTGCACTGCTAGGGTTCGAACGATGCGAACCATAGATGCATCTATTACCTCGCTCGCAAATCATACATGTGATGTGGTCAAATATAAATAAACACAACAATCACTCAATCAAGAATTCATCAGGAAAATATTATTCAAGGAAAGCCAATTCCCTTTTAGAAATTAAATAAAATGGAGATTAATTTTTTAAAAAATTCATTTACTAATTCGATGTGATTTAAGAAATTCAAACTATCAACAAAAGTTACAATTAATCGAAGTATAGAATGCTTTTGTGTCATAAACTACCCAGACAATAGCATAATTGTAGCTACACACAGACTCTCGTCACCTCATGCATACGTAGCCCCCACAAATAGGAGAACATATCCAATTATTTCACATGTGGGGACAATCCCTCGTGCAAGGTTAGAAATGAAAATCACCTCGCTCGGAAGATCCATAACCGGCACTCCACGCTCCTCCGAAAACTCAAATCAATGGATAATGCTCCAAAACTAGCCAGTGATTATACAAATCAATTCATATAGGCTCAATTACTTATTACAATCCAATGTATAGCAATTCCTAACCCCGATAGAGAAGTTGACAAAAACCCTCGAGCCCACGTGCTCGAATTTTGAAAATTATTAGAGAATAAATTTACCCATAGCCTCACGAACTTAAATATATGATTTCTCTAAATTCCATACCCAAAATCGTGGAAAAATTCCAAGAATAAAATTGCTAGGTTTTTCCTCCAAACACCAAGTTTACTACAAATTACCATGCTTAATTTCATGTATAAACCATGTCTTTAACCCATAACTAGAAGAAATCACTTACCTCATGATATATGACGAAGCCCCCCCCCCCCCCCCCTCAAAAGCTCCAAAAGTCCCCTCAAGCCAAGAAAATATGAGAGAAGATGACCAAATACCGATTTTTAGAAGAACCATTCTACCTCCAGCACTTCCGCATCTGCGGTTGCTTGGCCGCTTCTGCAATTCTGCAGGTGCGGCCTCCTACCGCATCTGCGATTACCACCCTAGCCTTTTATTTCCAGTTCTGCGACTTCTCTACCGCAGATGCGGTCCCGCATCTGCGGTCTTGCTCTCTTCAGCCCACTACCGCATATGCGGCTCCTCTATCCGCTTCTGCGGCTCCGCACTAGCGGCCCAATCCTCGTAGGTGCAGTTATGACAACAACCAGCAATTTCAACCTTCAAAAAATTCCATCTTCAATCAGTTAACCACCTGGAATCCACCCGAGGCCCTCGGGACTACAATCAATCATACTAACTAGTCCTAAAACATATTACGGCCTTCTTCGAGGCATTATATCGTATCAAACAATGCTAAAACCATGAATCAACCTCCAATCCAAGCTTTATGAACTTTACAACTTCAAACTTCTACTCTCAATGTTTAAACCTATCAAATCAAGTTCGATTGACCTTAAATTTTGCACACAAGTCATATTTAACACTACGGACCCAGTGCAACTTCCAAAATTAGATTCCGACCCTGATATCAAAAAGTCCACTTCCGGTCAAACTTCTCAAGATCCTTCTATTTTCTATCTTTCGCCAAATGGCTCTAAAATTACCTACGAACCTCTGAATTCACTTTCGATCGCGCTTCCAACTCCAAAATCACCATACAGAGCTATTCCCACACTCAAAATCCCAAACGGATATCGATAACACAGAAATTCACTTCAAGGCAAACTTATGAAATTCCTTTTTAACTTCCATAATAGGTGCCAAAATGCTCTCGGGCCATCCAAAACCCGATCCAGGCACACGCCCAAATCCAAAATCATCATACCAACCTGCTGGAACCTTCAGATCTCGATTCCAAGGTCGTTTACTTAAAAATCCAATCTTAGTTAATTCTTTCAAGTTAAAGCTTCCGCAATTAGAATTCTCTTTCCAAATCAACTCTAAATTTTCCAGAATTCAATTCCGAACATGCATACAAGTCATAATACTTGAAATGAAGCTGCTCATGGCCTCAGCTGCTGAACGATGCGCTAGAGCTCAAAACGACCGGCCGAGTTGTTACATAGGAGCTTACAAATACTAGTATGATAATTTGTAATTGGCTACTAGGAGGCTTGGTTCAAGCAGAACATTTCCTAGAAGGTGTATATGTAGATTAGGTGCTCTTCAATAGAATTATATTTGTATTTGAGATTTGAAAGTTCTATTCATAAAATAAATGGCTCTAAGCATTGAATTTATTATGAATTGTCTTAGTTACTTAATACTGTGAAATTATATTAAATAAATTATAACTCTATTATAAATTTATAATTACTAGAATATTTTATTACAAGTCTTTTGTTTTAATATTATATAATTCTTTGCTTATTTTCTAATTTCTATTTTAACATTGAAGTTTGTTAAATAAGTCAAAAAACTAGCCATTGCAAACTTTAAAAACTTAGTCATTTTCAAAAAACTAGACGTTTTTAAAAAAAAAATTCACTTAAGGCCCACAAATCCGTTCCGTCCCATCCTATTTTTTCCTGTCCCATCCTGTTGGTTAGCAGGAAGGGATGGGAGGACCATTTTGTCACGTTTGTCCCGTCCAGTTTTGTCCTGTAACGCCAACGTCCCGCTTAGGTATCGCCCCGTCTTATTAATTTTGTCCTGTCCCGCCCCGTTGGACAGCCATAACTTGGAGATAATGAGATACAATTAAAGATAGAGGGTGTTGAGGATCCCATACAAACTGAGACCACATATAAGAAGTTTTCTTAAATCTCTACCCTTTCCCGGTTCTTATTTTTGTTAAGCATGGAGGACAATACTTATTTTCATTTGGGAGGTGATCTATTTTGATTATTTGTCTTTGATATTTGACATTTTGGTTGTAATAACTCTGATACTATTTTTCTTTCATCTTTGTTTTTCTTTGATATGTATATATTCTCCCCATTTGATGTAGATATTCATTTCCCTTATGTATCTATTCATTTGATTTTGGTTTGTATATTTATTTATCTTACTTTCTGTAGTATATTTCATAGCTTCTCTAGTTTGCTTTTCCTTATTAGTATAACTTCTTATTTACTTTAGTATCTTCTTTTTAATTTTATATATTCTTTTTACGTTTTGAGCGAACAATATGCCTTTGATTTTCTTAATGTCACAGTTCTTTCCAAAGGTGGATTATGTGTGAACCAGGTGACTCTTCCCAATGATGGATGGCGTAACAACTTTCTTAAGGGATTGAGTTCTTTTTCTTTTATGTTTTGGTAAATATAGTAATAATGAATAAAGAGGGTCTTAAGCATGTTTCATTTGGTATCAACACATTTACCTATGACCGTATTGTTAAAAATAATTTCTTGGCAGAAAATAGCTCTAGTTGTGACTCTTTTGACGCTTGTGTTGACTTAAGCAATCATCGAGTGGTTCAAATCAAGCCATTTGTGATTATCAATATTAGCTAGGGTTATTGTGGCCCTCCCAAATCTATTCTCGTGGAAAACAAGAAGCGTGAGAGGTGAGATGTTTAGTTACAAGTCTAAGCACCCATGCTAATTGTCTAGAACTTGCCCTGAATATCTGTGTAGGCGAAATTCTAAGTGTATTTTAACTTGAAAAATGGTTGTAGGCTCTCCTTGATCCAAGTTGAAATTTGATATCTTCCATAGCCTACCAATGTGATATTCTTAGTCAACCTTTTTAAGCCGGAGCCCTTTTTCTATCAATAACCATGTTACAAGCCTTTATCCATTTTGTAATAACCCTCTCTTGGAACCTGATCTTTCCTTAGTATTCTCGAGAAACAATTGGAAAACATATAAGTTTGGGGGAGATATAAGGAGTTTGAAAGTGATAAAAGGTAGAAAGAAGAGACAGAAATGAAGAAAAATGAAGTCAAAGAAAAAAAAACAAAGAAGAAAAAGAAAAATGCCAAAAAGAAGTGAATAAAGTGAGTTGAAGGGAATTAAAAAGAGAATAAGGAGGAAAGGCCGAAGGAAATAGAAAATGAGAAAATGAATGTCATGCTCAAAAGAGTGACCTTACATCTCTCTAGTTCCCCCGGGGAAGAATAATATAACTCAAAGAGTCAAGAAAGTATGAATCGAAAAGAGAAAATGGAGTGCATACGCAAAGATGAAAGCATTTTCAACAAGTCCTACCTTGATCCAAAATTCTTCATTACATCCAGCAAATGCCCTATAGGATTTCAAGTTGAGTGAGCTTTCATTAGTGGTGATTTACATAAGGGGCAAGCTTTTGGTAATTAAAGCCGGACTTGTGACGTTCTTTTGAGAGAGATTAGCGAACTTTTCAACAATCCGTGCTTCAAGTGTTACATTCTAAAGTGAGATTATCTAATGGAAAGTAGAGGAGGAGGAGTTTGGGATCCACAATGACCTACATGAAAGAGCAAGTTTCCTTGATGAATAGAGTCAACTCTTGATACTCTAGCGTCACACTAGAACTACCTTAATACCTACACAATTAGTGCAGAAGTATAGCATGAGTACGTAAATCAATATGCATCTAGTAAATATTTAGTCTAACCTCAATGAGTAGTGACGAGGAGCCGATATCAACAATTACTATTGGTCCACTAAATAAAATACATAAATTAAAAATATTCATAGAGCATAAAAGTAATAATGGAATATGAAAGACTAAAAGTAAAATGATCTTCCAGCATAATGATAATATGAAATCCCCAAATATCATGTGATATCATAAACAGATAAGAACCATCAAGAAAATATCAAATCTTATGTCAAGGAAGAAATCGTATGTATATTTTCACTCCTAGGGACATTACACATGAATTACGCTAAGGTCCTACTGCTCGATCCTTAATAATCGTGTACACTCTTGAGGGTCGGCTAACATGAACTGTAGATGCATTCAAATGCACTCTCGAGGTCGTTCGGCCCGATCCAAAATGCTATTTCATAGAATTGCCAAGGTGTACAAACCGATCTATAGGAACAGAGTAACTCTCTAAACTATGGGTCAAACAATTATAGCACAAGGATGGGCACCCAAAGAAAGCATGATTTTTACTAACAATCAAGTAATCCGCCAAAAACTCAAGATAACGAAGCTCGGCCTAACAAAATCCCAAATTGAATTTTAATTATAAATTTAAGTAATTAAGATATATATTGAATTCAAGTAATTCAAATATTGTATGATAAAGTCCTAAGTCTATCCGGACATAAATATGATTTTTGCTACGTACGGACTCCCATCACCTTGTGTGTATGTAGCATCGACAATAAATAGCACATAATAATTAAATCACTTACGAGGATAATTCCCTCTTACATGATCTTACGAACTCAAATATATAATATATAAACATTTTCATGATCAATTTTGTGGTCAAATTCCATTTTTATGAAACCCTATGTTTTTCAACAAAATACCATAATTTTAACAATTATTATGTTAATATCTACCCATAATCTATATATTAAACTCACATTATGTATAAATCACTTTACCTTAAAATGCTAGATGGAAATTCCCTTCCAAGAAGATCCAAATTCGGCCAAGAAAAGATAGAAATGGGAAAATTAAGCTTAACTCCCGAGTATTAAAATGTTTCTGTCCAGTTGACCCTTCTTCAAGATCACAGAGGCATACCTTTCGTTGTCCTAGAATTCCTCTTCGCTAAAGCAAAAAGGTCCTCACAATCATGAAAGCTAGCCCGGCTAACGCTTCGCAAACAACCCTCCGACTCCAATAGCCACGAAGTCAACCTACAGTTAATCTTAAAGAAATTCCTAAACCTCAAATTTCCAACTTTTGACAAAACAAGTTAAATTAACCTAGGAACCTTCCCATTCAATTTCAGACATACGTCCAAGTCAAAAATTATGATACAAACCTATCAAAACCATCAAAACACTATTCCGGGATCAATTTTACACAAGTCAAACCTCAGTCAGTCCAACTTAAGCTTCCAAAACCAAGAACCAAAGGGTCCAAATCATTCTAAAACTTCCCTAAAATGATATTAACCATCCTTGCAAGTCATAAAACCAGAAATACACATACAAAATGTTTCAAAGGGGGAATCGAGGCCCAAACATACAAAACGACTTGCCGGGTTATTACCTTCATGACTCGTGAGACCTAAGTGAACCAAGAGCTCTTATACCAACCTATCACAATCCAAATCCCATAATAGATCATGATGGCGCCCAAAAATGTTGTTAGGCAAGCCAACTAGCATACCTCTAACTTAATTATCTTTTAGCCTTTAAAATCAGAAATTTCATCAAATAATTAGGATTTGAATGCAGAACCTGTTGAAGCATACATATTTATTTACCACACCACCGAGTACGAATAATACCTATAGTGATAATAATAATAAGTACAACTATGAACATCCATTAGAAACCCCTATAACCCGATGTCATAAGTGCATGAGCATCTACTAGGGAGTATAATACTAATAAAATATCTATCTGAAATATTTAATAGATAGAATAAAATAAATGAATATAAATGAGACTCTGTATGCTGTGGATCGTCATATGTAATACAACTTTCCATAAAATTCCCTCAGCAATTGCGCATATGCGCCAAGAGGACCACCAAATGAACCTATCTTAGTACCTGCATAATTAGTATAGAAGTGTAGTATGAGTAAGTGAATCAATACGTACCCAGTAAGTATCTAGCCTAACCCTAAAAAAGTAGTGACGAGGGTTTGACCGACATTTACTAGTGGTATAATAAATCAAGTACAATAAAAGTAGACAGATATGAAGCATGACAAGTACAATAGTGAAAACAAATATAGTTACATAATACAATCCTCAACTAAAAATCAAACATGAAGTCCTCAAATAATGGTACTTGATCAAATGGAACACATAATAGTCAACACTGAATACAATCACATCTCAATTCAGGAAGAGTCTTAACTACGCTAACTCCTTATCAAATATTTCACACGTTTTTGCTGAGGCGAAGGACCGAATCCCATAAGAGTAATGACACTATTTTCTATTGTGGCGTACGACCCGACCCCATAATAATCATGTACACTGTCGAGGTTCGATCGGCCCGAACCATAGATGAATCTCATAATACTGCAGAGGTTGTAGCATGCGATCCATAATAGTACTACCGAGGAGTTCAACCCGATTCAATAGTAATAGTGAAACTTGATGGGTCACTGGCCCCACTCATGAATATATATGTAAATTATAAAGTTTAAGAAACTTTTCAGATAATTTCATACAATGCAGGAGAAATCCATAAAGGGAAGTATGATTTCTACTACATCAAGTGTCCCATCAAATATCTAAACTGACATGTTCGATACTCTACGCAAGTCTAGTCTCAGGAAAAAATATAAATTAAAATATTTAAACAAGCAAGAATAAGTTAAATTTTACAATTAACGCATGGTGTGAGTTTGAGTCTACCCGAACCTAATAAGGAATTCTAGCATATGCACAGACACTTGTCATCTCATACATGGGTAGCTCCTACAACTTGTAGCACAAAACAAATGTAACACCTGCGGAGGTAATTTCCTCCTCAAGGTTCAACAAGAGATTTACTCGCTCTAAATCCAATAACTAGCTCCAACACCTCTCTAACTCCTCAAACCTATGCTAAATGATCCGGAACTAGTCAAACAACATGCAAACCAATCAAAATATACCCAAAGACTCATAATTTAATTGCTAGAAATAGTTTCCAACTCCACATGAAAAGGCAGCAAAGTCAACCCTCGGTCCCACATGCCTGAATTCCAAAAAATATTAAAGAACCACGAACTCAAATATATAATTTCTTTGCCAATTCCATGTCCAATTTCATGATCAAAATTTAAAAATATTATTTCTAGGTTTTCTTCCAAAACCCTACAGTTTCTACCAGTTTTCATGTTAAAATCCATATATAATCTAGGTATTTAACTCACAATGAGTAGGAATCACTTTTCTCATGGTAGATGACGAAAATCTCCCCAAAATCGGCTCCAAATGAGAAATGAGATGAAATGAGCCAAAACTCAATTTTCATTCTTATACACTGTCTAGGCATCCTTCTTCGCAAACACAACATTTTCCATCCCTTCGGGAGCAAAACTCAGCTCCAACTCAAAAGAATTCTTTGCGATCGTGAGACCAGTCTGGCAAACATGATGCCTTACCAGGCCTAACCATCGCGAACGAGACCTGACCTTTGCGGACACAAAGGCCATTCTCCATACCTAACCTCTTCTCCGTGAATGTAATGCCTTTGTCGTGAATACGATGTACTTCTACCCTTATGCCTTCGTGAACATGAAGCACAAACCAACCCCGAAAAAAAACCTTCATCGCGAATACGTGATTCCCATCACGTTCGCGAAGAACAAAACCAAAACCAGCAATCCAACAATTTAGATGAAAGGGAATTGGTCTGAAACTACCCTGAAACACAACCGAGGCCTTTGGGACTCCGTCCAATCACACAAAAAAATCCCAATACCTTAGCCAAACTAATCCAAAGGATTGAAATGCAAAAAATATAATATCGAAACCACAAAACGACGATCAAAATCCTGTTTTTTAACTTTCAACCTTCAATTTTTGCTGAACGCATTTGAATCAGATTTAGACATTCCGGCAGTATTGTGACAAGCGTAAAGTGAGGAAAAGAGACAACCCCATTTCACAAAAAGTGAGAAGCGAGAAGTGAAGCGCTCGCTTTTTTTAAGTGAAGCAAAATTAAAAAAAGATTTAAAAAATACTATATAGATAACATATGTAATTGTAAGTAAATGTTTTATACTTCAATTAAAAATCTAAAAAGTAGCAAAAATTGGGCTGAAATTTTGGCCAGAAACTGGAAAAAGTGGGCAGAATTTTTTGAATAAAATTCGCCAGCACTTTACTGCTTTTTTGATGTTTAGAAAGAAAAAGAAAAAAAAGAAAGAAAAAGAAGAATAAAAAGACTGAAAATTAGAAGTGCAAAAGCAGAACATACCTGTACTATTGAAGAAGAAGAAAAACAACCCAAGTTGATGCTTAGAGATTATTTCAGAAATCAGAAGTTGATGAAGAAGAGAAGAACAAATCGCTGTTATTTTTGAAGAAAAACCCTAGCTCGCTACTGTTTAAGAAGTCCAGACACTGTTTAGGGTTTAGAAACCTCGTTTTTAATAAAATAGGGCTCTGGGTTAATTTTAAACACAAAAGCAGACGCTTCATCGCTTCTCACTTTTTACAGAGAAGCAGTCGCTTTTTCGTACCAGAGTCGCTTCTATTACCTGAAGTGCTGCACTTCACGCTTCACTTCGCTTTTCACTTATAAAGAGGAAGCAAGCGCTTTTTAATCACTACATTCCAGATCACGACCAAACATCACGCACAAGTTTCAATTAATAAAATAAATCTATCCAAGATCTCGGAGCACCACCCAAAGTCTGATAACAGCAAAATCTACTCCAAGCCAAACTTAGCAAATTCAAAAACCTTTAAAATGCAAACTTCACGATAATAAACTCTAAATCGCCCCTGCACTATCCGATACTCAACTTGAACATACACCTTAGTCAAAAATCATCTTGCAAACCTATAGGAACCTTCAAATTGCGATTTTGAGGCCGTTTAGTCAAATGTCAAACCTTGGTCAACTCTTCAAACTTAACGCTTCCAAATAGAGAATTATTCTTCCAAGTCGATTTCGAACATTTTGAAAGACAAAACCAACTAAACGTGCAAGTCATAATACATGAAATATATCTTTCACAAACCCGATTCTCCCCCCGTGAACCATCATAATGGTACCTAGTTTCTACGACTAGGTAAGCCGAAATTGCAGAAGAAAAACCAAACTTGCGAAAGTAAATAGTTTAAAACAGAAATAAACGAATAAACTTTTAGAAGTGCCATTCGACATATAAAATATTTAACTCTCAAAACTATACATAAATCCAAGACCACGAAACCCATGAATCATAAGCTAAGAAATACTACATAGCTCTAACTCCGGAATGTCCAATATGAACAAAAAATACAGATGGGCTAAATACTAAAGGTAGGAATAGAAAGGCACTCCTCGGTCTGCGGACACAAAATATGTACCTCAAAGTCTCTATAGCAGATTCCTCCCTCAAGGATGGTAGGCCTGAGTAGCGGTACCTTGATCTGCACATGAAAAATATGTGTAGAAAGGGCATCAGTACACCACAATGGTACTCAGTAAGTGCCAAGCCTAACCTCGGTCTGGTAGTGACGAGGAAGGTCATGGCCCTAATAAGATAAGATAATAATATAAGGTATGACAGAATAGGATAAGCAATGCAGTTGAAAGCTAACAATAATAATTTAATACGAGAAAATAAGGATCGCAATAACTGATAGGATAAAACAACACAAGGTAATAGCTGGGGATCTCTCAGTATCCCGAGGATCTCTTAGTATCTCAATACATACTAGGATCTCTTGGTATCCTCAATATATACAAGGGATCTCTTGGTATTCCGACGATCTCTTGGTATCCTCAATATATGCTAGGGGATCTCTTGGTATCCTCAATATATACTAGGGATCTCTTAATATCTATACATGCCAAGGATCTCTTGGTATCCCGTACCTCATTTAAATCCATAAACATATACAGGGGATCTCGGGATGCCGTCCCAAAGTAAAACACAGAGAAGCAACACATGAACACTCAATTATGCTCCATATCATACCAAATAAACAGAAAATCCTAGCCTAAATGCTTCACGTAATACAATCAAGGCAGTTTAAGAAAATAGCAATTAAATCAACTAATAATGCTTTTCTAAACTAACAACATGCTAAATTTGCGATTAGAATAAAATAAGACAAAGGAGCTCAATTGAAATACTTAAAGTAAAACTGAATTCCCAATAATTAGCTCAAGCACGCACTCGTCACCTCATGCGCAAGGCATTTTAATTATCAAATATATCATATCCTAAGGGGAAGGTCCCCCACACAAGGTTAGACAAGCCAATTACTTCGAACTGACTCAATAATCAATCCAAAATCACGTTCTTGCCATGAGTATCCAATGCCAAATGACCCAAGTCTATTCAACTCGATTGCATAATGTAAATAATACTTCAAGTAACTGATTCCACAATTAAATTCTAAGCTAATACATGAAATTAGGTTAAATAACCAAAATTCCCCTCGGGCCCACGCATCGAAATTGAGTAAAATCCATATTTCCATAATTCTCACACTCTCACGAGTCTAACCATATAAAAATTATCCAAATCCAATGTCAACTCCCCAATGAAAATTCAATTTTTTGGTCTAAGAACTTTTCCTCAATTTTTATACAAATACTAAAATTAAATTCTGATTCATGTTTAGATTAATGAGCTATAAGCAAAAAGGAGTTTAGAATCGTTACCCAATATATATCTTTGAAAGTCCCTTAGAATCTCACTCAAATCTGAGCTCCCAAGCTTAAGTTTTGAATAAAAATGGCTAACACTCGATTTTGAATTCTTATATTGTACCCAGGTATTCCTTCTTCGCGTACGCGGTCAGCGCCTCGCGTTTGTGAAGCAAAAAAATGACTTTAACCAAAATTCTCTTACACGAACGCGATGCGACCCTCGCAAACGCAATGATTCCTCAGACTTACTTCACGAACACACTCCCTCTCTCGCAAATGCGATGAACAAACTCAACCTATGACCTAACTGACCACATTACTCTACGTGAACGTGCTATCCTTCTCACGAGAAATGCATGATCATCCATCCCTTCGTGAATATAGAGCCTTCCTCGAGAATACGAAGGCTAAAATTCCACTATCTTCCATTGACTCTTCGCGAACGCGAAGAGTAAATACTTGCAAAAGCTGAACCTACAATTCTGCAACTTCAAACTTCATGAAATGGTTCGATTGACCACCCAAAACTCACCCGAGGCCCTCAAGATCTCAACCAAACATGCCAGCCAACCCTAAAACATCATTCAAACTTGTTACAATCTTCGAAATGCTTAAAATAACATCAAAACACCTATTTCGCATCGGATTAAAGCCTAAGAACTCCAAAATCTTCTAATTATGCTTTTGATAAAAAACCCAACCAAACTACATCTGAATGACCTGAATTTCGCACACATCCCAAGTGACATAACGAAACTACTGCAGCATCCAGAATTTCATTCCGACCCTCGGATCAAAATCTCACTGTCGAACCGGAAACTTCAAAAATTTAAAATTCGGCATTTTCAAGCCTAAATTAGCTACGGACTTCCAAAAAACAATCCGAACACGCCCTTAAGCCCGAAATCACCTAATGGAATTAACGCAATCATCAGATTCCATTATGAGGCTTTCTTTATATTGTTCTTAATATGGTCAACTTTCCAATACTTAAGCTCTCATCAAGGGACTAAGTAACCCAAAACTCTCCAAAACCCAAAATAAATAACCTGGACAAATCAAAATAAAAAATAAATAAATACGAGGAAAGCAATTAATAGGGGATCGAGGAATTAATTCTTAAGACGACTGGCCAGGTCATCACAGAAGCTACTCAAGTACTCAAATAGTAGACCAACATGCCAGAGCTAAAAACAACTGGGTCGTTATATAAAATTTAATCAAGGACCTTATCAAGTTAATCAAACAATTCATAATAACTATAATAAAAGAATATCAGCTGCCATATATTTTAATATAAAAAATATGCTCAAATCATTAAATATGAGATTCGAGGTATGCATACTATATCCCTAACAATATGTTGGTTTGATCATTTTGGATCATAAGTCTTATTGAAATCAATATTTTTCTCTATTTTTTCTCCATACAAAAAATCAATATCACAGTTAGAAGTTGAAATTATAAATTTGAAAAAATAAAAAAAATTTAGTTCCAGCCAACAAATATAAATAGGCATTAATCAATCATACGTTTCGTAATAGAACTTAGGCCGCGCCAACTACATACACAATTGAAAATATAGAGCCCCAAAGTTCAAAGTTGATCCATTTGAAATAATATCTGCCCTCAACACAGAAGATCTAATTTTACAAAATAATTATAAGTATAAGATGAACATGCATTTCACTTGTAAAAACCTCTTTTTAAAATCCAAAATCACAGAGACTTTTTATTTGAGCAAAAATTTTAAGACCCTCTTGCCAAACTAATTATCGATAATAAAGAGGGTAAATCTTGGTCAAACATAATTAGTTTTAGACCCAAGCATATAAAGTGCGAAAATAACGAAGAGTATGAACATATTGGATTTATTGATGTGATAATGGTACATCAAACTCGAGAGATGAGCTTACATCTAGAGCAGAGATATACTGTAAACGAGGGAGTCAAGAATGGGAAATGATGTATCTGTTGATAAATGAGAAATCATCCTTATTTCTTCTTGTTTCCTCTAGTTCTCCAGCCCCCTCCTTTCGAGCCCTCCCTCCCATATTTATAGTTTCTTTCCCTTTTTATTCACTGGTCTTTGACCTACGTACTTTCTTACAATTGTACCTTTCGTCGTTGCTTGAACATAGAACTTTCTCCATGATGCACGCATTTGATGATTTCACCCTCACAATGGTAAGGTGTTCTTTGTTATCTTATCACCTGGGCATACTGACAACCCGGTCGATCCCTTATCATTCTTCTTGGGGACGACCACTTCGGTTATATTTTGACCTATACACTTTTAAGAAACAACAAAAGAGGAATCTAGAGTCACTTTCAAATTATCAAAATCAGAATAACTTCACGGTAATAGAGCCTATATAGACATGACAGAGTCAATTGTGGCATGCTTTTGGTCTAAAATTATCATTTGTTACACTAAAATCGAGGCAGTGGACAACGTTAGTGGTGGCATTCCTGAGACATAGATAGAGAAGAGAGAGGAGAGAGAAGAGAGCCGAGAGCTTTCACCGTACTGTACAAACTCTTCCTTATTCTGCTCAAGTACGCAGAGCTCGCCGGTCAAGAGGTCACTTTGGGGCATGTGCTTAATATTTTTCTCTGTAACTTATTCGTGTTGGAAACACGTTTCAAATGCAATATACTAAACGTGTGTTCTTTTGTAGGTTTTGATGAATGTCAAACAAAGCAAAAAGCGATATATAGCAGTACTCAAGGACAAGCACAAAATGGATGCATTACAAGAAGCTCAAGACAAAGTTTAGAAATGTTATAATTGAGTCAATATTAATTGTGATCTTGATTCCTCAACTTGGCTCATAACATGGCTTCTCTACTAAAATTATTTTTCCAAAATCATGCATATTTAAATTAAGTGTCAAATGATTTTAAACTATGCATATTTACATTTGTTAAAATGTTTTCCAAGCATGCCTCAAAAAATCTGGACTAAGATAATCGATTATGTACTTATGATAATCGAGTATCTCTAAGCCAAGACTGCATGACAATCGATTGTGAATTAATGATAATCGATTGTGAGTAAGTCAGTTAACATCAGGTTTTTGCAAACTGCATAACAATCGATTGTGTACTTATGATAATCGATTGTTAACTGAGGCAAAGTTTTCAAAACTCATAAAAATCGATTATGAACAAATGGTAATCGATTAGAATGAGAAAAATGTCTCCCAGTGATTTTAAATAAAATGATAATCGATTGTGGCTTTTGATAATCGATTATATATGAGACAGAGAGTTTTGAAATTAATTAATAATCGATTATTCCATTTGATAATCGATTGTTGAAGCTGACCGTTGTCATATATTTTCAATTACCTTCAGGTAATCGATTGTTGATATTTAACAATCGATGTTTTGCGTAAAATCTGGAAAAGATTTTCTGAACGTTGTTAAAATAATCGATTGTTGATTTCCGGACAATCGATGTTTTATGCCAAAAATTGGAAAGGATTTCTTAACGTTATAAATAATCGATTATTGATTTGAAGTAATCGATTGTTGTCGTAAAATCTGGGATTGAATTTTTGATCTGATAGGCAAACAATCGATTGTTTAGTCTTGACAATCGATTGTCACTGAGTAATTTCAGCAATCCTTAATTGGCAATTAGACAACGGTAAGACTGAGTTTTTCACCTATAAATACAGCTTCAACTCAGTGTTTTCACAACAACAACATATACACTTTGAGTATTTTCATTGCTAAAAGCTTTCTTATATTGATCATCATTTTCCATTCATCCATAAAGCTTTTTGAAGAGCCATTCTATTGAGCTAAGTTGTTGTGATCTTGAGCGTACTATTTCTACTCATATCTACTCATTAAGGAGTGCTTTGTAAAGTGAGTGTGTTTTGTGTTTGTAAGAGAATTGCGATTCTCGTTTGTTGAGGAACTTGTGATTCCTCAGTTGAAGTCTTTGGGATTGTTATCCCCGAGCAGTTGAAGTCTTTGGGATTGTTATCCCCGAGCAGTTGAAGTCTTTGGGATTGTTATCCCTGAGCAGTTGAAGTCTTTGGGATTGTTATCCCCGAGCAGTTGAAGTCTTTGGGATTGTTATCCCCGAGCAATTGAAGTCTTTGGGATTGTTATCCCCGAGCAATTGAAGTCTTTGGGATTGTTATCCCCGAGCAATTGAAGTCTTTGGGATTGTGATCCCCGAGCACCTAGGTGAGGCTTGTGTCTTAAGCTGTAACGGTTTGTTAAGCACCCGTAAGCTTGACAAGTTTAGTGGAAATCTCGAGAGAGTCTCTCGGGGACTGGACTAACCACGTTTGTGGCCAACCAGGATACATCATTGTGTAAGTTTATTCTACTGCACTTGTTTTAATTTCTGCAAAGTTTTTAAATTCCGCACTAAAACGCTTAATATTTTTAAAACGCTATTCACCCCCCCCTCTAGCGTAAAGCGTATTGTCCAACAATTCGAGGCTCGATTATCCACATGTTCCACCGAGGGACAAAGAATTTGGTGGTAAAGATAGACGATAGGGCTAATCGTCGTTTCTGGGTGAGTTATTTCTTCATCAGGATCAAGCACGTTATGGCGAACGCAGCAAGGCTTCCTGAATAGAACTTCGCACATAAGTTTTCTATTTTTCAATTTACGACTTCTTTCGAGGCGGCGACCGGTCGTTTCTCTGTTGGTGGTATTGATAATTTGTTTTCTATACTCGCAGTTGAGAGATTACCTCCCCGCCCATTGATGACATCCGCAATTGGGTTAATGCTATCCTTCCCCATACAGAGGGGATCTATGAGTGATATTCCTTCTATGAGCAATACGAGCCTAAGCTTCTCTCTAGTAAGTCGACCCACTACAATTTCCTTGTTTTTTGTCTTGTAAGTTTGATCTTATTGCTTTTGTAACTATTTTTCTCCCTGAATAGGGAGAGTGAGCAGGGCGATGAATTCTCCAATCGCATTCCAACAACCGATGCCTTTTTCCTGGCTCGCACCGTTGTCTGCCGACGGAACTACATCAAGAGATGCTTTATGGCTGTGTGCATGGAAGTTATCACTCATGCTAGACTCCAGCCCTTGCTTCCCGCTCAACGGGTGAATCTTTCCATGTTGATGATGGGGAGGGTCTGTCAAAGAGGTGCCAGTGGAGTCAAAAGTGGCTTCTTCAGCCGCATCATATTCGGGGGCCGACCTTCCCTCGATAGTGTCTGAAATGGGTGGTGACACTAACCCAGCCACATGAGTGAACCAGGTGGACAAGGCTAACCCGATGAGAGAGTCTTCGACTATTAGGATTGATCGACATGCTACCGTGACGGGAAGTTGGGGAACCAAGGCCACTGTTGCTGCTTTGGTAGGCCTTCGTCTTTCAGACCATGTCGAGCTCTCATTTTGGCCATTAAGAGAAAAGGGTGTCGTGGTCGACAATATTAAGTATGAGTCCGAACTCGATCCTTATTATATGAGGATGTTTGAGGAGGGCTTTACCCGTATTGTAGTAAGAGTAGGGGGTTCATCCCATATACTTGAGATTCTGTTGGAGCTCAACCTTCCGTGGGACATGGAAGAATTGGTACCACAGTTAAACCTTTTACGCTCTGCCGCAAAGCGTGAGGCTCTTCGGGACATCGGTGCTATTTATTTGATACATGAAGTGGCCGCTATGGGCCTGAGGATAAGTTTCTTCTCTGTGTTCCTTTCTGAGTTCCTTTTAATTTTTGAGGTCTTGTCCTTTACTGACACTTTTTTTGGACTTACAGTCCTACATGCTAGAGGACGAAAGTTCTCGAGAGGCCGACACTCGGGCAAGGATTTTACTGACGATGTTGGAAAAGTATCAGCACAATCGAAACAAGTGTTGTGAGATGCGCGAGCAGCATAAGGCGAGCACTAGTAATCAAACTTTCAGGAAGGAGCCGGAGAAAAAGGATTAGGAGTTGATGCAGTCTATTCACTAGAACAGTGAGCTCGATGAGCTATTTCGTGTAAAGGACGAGGAACTCGAGTTAGGAAAGGGGGTCGCTGCAGAGTATGGACATCTTCAGGCGAAGATGTTGTTGTTCCGTTCTAGATCAAAATGCCATCAGAGTTGAGGGTTTGAGTGCAGATTTGATAGGGAAATTTGCCAAGTTGGAGAGTGCCGAGAGTTCTTGAGCGTCGGCTTTAGCGAGGGCGGCAATGTTTGAGGAAATTATCTGCGTCCTTCAATCGTAGCATGAATCTGAGAGGGCAATGGCCACACTGAGGGAGGTGAGGCTTGAAGAGCGCATTGGCAAAATTGAACGGGTAGCTTCAAACTTGGGAGATCAGGTTGCTGTTCTTGAGGCTGAAAAAAGCAAAATTATTAGCCCAAGTTGAATCTACCTCCGTCGTTGTTCCTTTCCACTTGCACGAGCTCTGAGTCAATGCCAAGGCCTAACAGGATATATACAAGAGTTTGGGAGGTGGGGAAATATTCTCTGAGGCCGCTTATGAAGGAGCCCAGATAAAGGCACGAAAGGCTCGTGTCAACTGCAGCTACGATCACGCGACACCAGAGGCCGGCGAGGATGTTGTGTTGGGGATTACTTTCCTGGAGCTAATGATGGAGAGAATGATGGTGATGATGCCGAGTTAAATGTTGTTGCCTTAGTCTATTTTTTTTGTTTGGCTTTGTTCTTTCCTTCTTTTTTTTGGTACTGGGCCTGTTTTGGCCGTGTATAACGTGCAGCCACTGCACAAATGTTTAAATGAAAGGGTTGTTTCATCGTTGTACGTCCTTTGTATTTCTCTCCCTTTCCTTTGCATTACATTTTTTTTGCTTTGGCGTAGACGTTCAGATTTTGCATGGTGAATCCTTGATTTCTTGTTTAAGGAAAACAATTTTAAGCGGATCGAGTAGGATCTCGTCGTATGTGTCCGAATGGAGTTACTTTGGATTTGTATATTTGGGCGAGATTAACTTTTGATTTTTCGCTTTAGGCGAAATCATCTTTGACCCAAACAAGGTTGAATTCAGATTCGTCATTTTGGACGAGGTCAATTTTGACTTGAATCCTTCAAGGGGGATTGAACTAGATTGTTAATTTAGACAAATTCGACCTTTTCATATGTGCTTGAGAGAGGTCGAACTTGGGCCTTGGAGTGGAATCAATTTCTAACTTAGCTAGACTATTAAAAAAAGTTTTCGTTTCGCGACGGTCGATTGATGCAAAGGCGTTACGGCGAGATCGGAATGTTAGTCTACATAATTCGAGCAAGGCCGAGTTCTTATTTATGCGATGACCCTTGGCCGTTGGGGTGTTATTTCCAGCTAAGGTCGAGCTATTCACCCGCTGTGATTCGAGCGAGGTCGAATTCTTCTTTTGGTGATGGCCCTTGGCCGTAGGGGTATTATTTAGAGCTAATGTTGAAATATTAATCCGTTGTGATTCAAGCAAGGTCGAATTCTTCTTTTGGCAATGGACCCTGGCCGTAGGGGTGTTGTTTTGAGCTAAGGTCAAAATATTAACTCATTGTGATTCAAGTAGGGTCGAATTCTTCTTTTGGCGATGGCCCTTGGCCGTAGGGGTATTATTTTGAGCTAAGGTTGAAATATTAACCTGTTGTGGATTGAGTGAGGTCGAATTCTTCTTTAGGTGATGGCCCCTTGCCATAGGGGTGTTATTTCGAGCTAAGGTTGAAATATTAACCGGTTGTTATTCGAGCGTCGTTGAATTCTTCTTTTGGCGATGGCCTTGGCCGTAGGGGTGTTATTTTGTGCTAAGATAAAAATATTGGCCCGTTGAGATTTGAGCGAGAATTCTTCTTTTGTCGATGGCCCTTGGTCGTAGGGTTTATATTTTGAGCTAAAGCCGAAATATTAACCCGTTGTAGTTCGAGCAAGATCGAATTCTTCTTTTGGCTATGACCTTTGGTCATAGGGGTGATATTTTGATATAAGGTCAAGATATTATCCCATTGTAATTCGTGCAAGGTCGAATTCTTCTTTTGTCAATGCCTCTTGGCCATGGGGGTATTATTTTGAGGTATGATCAAAATATTAACCCGTTGTGATTCGAGCGAGGTTAAATTCTTCATTTGGTGATGGCCCTTGGCCATAGGGGTGTTATTTTGAGCTAAGGTCGAACTATTAACCCATTTTGATTCGAGCGAGGTCGAATTACTCTTTTGGTGATGGCCATTGGTCATATGGATATTATTTCGAGGAAAGGTCGTAATATTGGCCCGTTGTTTCATTGTCAGTTTTTGGAGAATCGCAGGCCACCGTATTTTGTGTATGTACAGGAATGTGTCCTAGAACACTCGGTTTTGTTTTTCTGGAGAACTTTGGGCATTCCCTGGGGGAGTTTCAGTTTTTCCTAACAAATGTGTTTCTCAGGTAAGTCCTAGTTTACTAAATTTTTCTTTATTTTGAGAGTATGATTTTTTTCCTGGGTAAGTCCCAGTTTGTTTACTTTTGTTGGGGGATGCTACACATGTTCGTTTTATACAAATATTGGAGAGTTTCCATGTATATAGTCCCTTCATTGCACTGTCTCAGATGTGGTCAACAGGTAAGGTGATGAATCATGCTTGAACTTCGAGACATCCACTTTGTCGTTCCATTAGAAGCTTCTTTGAGAACCTGATTGGGGCCAAACTCGGGTGAGATAAATAGGGAATGACTTTAGTGTGTTCTCTTTCTGGAGTTCCAGTATTTGAGGTGGTGGCATTTCGATTATTTGGTAGTAGTTTTCCTTCCATTGTTTCCCGTTGGAATGCTTCTTTTCTCGCTTGCCCATGGGACGCTCGTGTTTCTATTTAAACAAAAAACAAAGGGTAAACCAAAACTGAAATTTTTCGTACCTCAATCCAACAGGTCGGTGATTAAACAAAAATAGGAGGGGGGGGGGGGGGGGGGCTTTGTAGCATTCCTTGCTCCGCCTGATGCTTGAATGGTTGATGGCACGGTGGTTTTAGATTCGGTGGCTACGTCCAGCTCCATTCTTTTTAGCAGCGTCTAAGCATTATGCAGGCCAGGCTCGCCTCACTTGATCTAGTGTCGAAATCGATTCCCAGTCCAATCTCATTCAATTCTTACCGATGACAAGGGAGACACTCATACTTATTTCATGGACCATCCGGTGTGCGGGGGAATGTGAGAATAGGGCATGATGTGCCCATTCTTTCAAAGGATTTCTCAGGAAGCTATCGCCATCTCATAAAGGGTAGGAACGTGGGTTAATATACAAGGTGAGTGTGTCAAATGGGGATGTGGTCACTCCGTATGACCATGATCCTATTTTGAACGTGCGCATGTTATGCTAGATCCATCATTATTGGCGAGATGTGGGTTGCGTAGATATTGGATATAACTTCTACTTTTATGTTACAACCTAACCTAGATCAGCATGTGAGGTTTATTCCCATTCTTTTGATTGGTTGATTACATTTCACCGGTTTAAGATCTGAAGGAAACTAAGAAATTTGGCTATGAAATCTGTACATATGGCGGCAAAAAGTTTAAGACCCTCTTGCCAAACTAATTATCAATAATAAAGAAGGTAACTCTTAGACAAACATAATTAATTTCAGATCCAAGCATTTAAAGTGAAAAAATAACGAAGAGTAGGAACATATTGGATTTATCGATATGATAATCTTACATCAAACTTGAGAGATGAGATTATATATAGAGTAGAGATGCATTGTAAACGAGGGAGTCAAGAAGGGAAATGATGTATCTGTTGATAAATAAGAAATCCTTCTTGTTTCTTCTTGTTTCCTCTAGTTCTCTAGCCCCCCTCCTTCTGATCCCTCCCTCCATATATATGGTTTCTTTCCCTTTTTATCCACTGGTCCTTTGACCTACGTACTTTCTTATGACTGTACCTTTTTATTGTTGGTCGAACACAGTGTTTGCGCCATGATGTACGCCTTCGACGATTTCACCTCGACGATGGCTGAGGCGTTTTTTCTATCTTATCACATGGGCATGATTATAGCCCGTCTAACCCTTATCATTCTTCTTGGGGATGACCATTTCGGTCAGATTTTGACCCATACACTTTTGAGAAATAACAAAAGAGGAATTTAGAGTTACTTTCAAATTATTGATGTCAAAATAACTTCATGGTTATGGGGTCTATATAGACATGAGAGAGTCAATTGTGGCATGCTTTTAGTCCAAATTTATCGTTTGGTACACTAAAATCGAGGTGGTGGAGTGCATCATTGGTGTCTTTCTTGAGAGAGAGAGAGAGAGAGAGAGAGAGAGAGAGAGAGAGAGAGAGAGAGAGAGAGAGAGAAGAGAGCGGTGAGCTTTCATCGTACATGTAAGAACTCTTCCTTGCGCTGCTCAAGTATGCAGAGCTTGTCGGTCGGGAGATCACTTTGAAGCATATGCTTATTATTTTGTCTCCCCAAATTATTCGAGGCTCGATGATCCACTTGAGCCACAGAGGGACAAAGAGTTTGGTGGTGAAGATGGACGACAGGGCTAATCATTTCTATTGGGCAAGTTATTTCTTCGGGAAGGACCGAGCACCTTGTGGTAGACCCATCAGGTCTTCGTAAGACATGGAACTTTGCCCGTAAGTTATCTTTTGTTTAATATATGATTTCCTTAGGGATAGCGGCTGATCATTTCTCTATAGGCGGTATTGCTAATTGTTTTTTTGTGTTTGCAGCTGAGAGATTGCCACCCTCGCCCAATGTTAACATCCACGAATGTGTTAATGCTCTCTTTCCCTATATGGAGGGGGTCAGTGAGTGGGCGTTCTTATCCAAGAGCTACGAGCGTAAGCCTCTCACTAGTAACTCGACCCATTGCAGTTTCCTTGTTCTTTGACTTGTAATTTGATCTTATTGGTTATGTGACTGTTTTTATCCTCTAACAGGGAGAGTGCAAAGGGTAAGGGATCTTCCACTCGAGTTGCGTCAACCTGTGCCTTATGTCCGGCCCGCATCGAGGTCTACCACCCGACCTACATCAAGAACTGCTCAACCTTGCTTCCTGCTCAATGAGTGAATCTTCCCGTGTTGTGGATGGGGATGGACCATCGAAGAGGCAGCGAGTGGAGTTTGAAGTGGATCCTTCAGCCATAGTATCTTCGTGGGGGGGGGGGGGGGCGACCTTCCCTCAATAGTGTCTGAAATGGGTGGTGACACTAACCCAGCCGCATGGGCAAACCAGGTGGATGAGGCCAACCCAATAATAAAGTCTTCGACTGTCGTGATTGATCGAAAGGCTACTACGATAGGAAGTCGGGGTCCCGATGCCGATGTTGCCGCTATGGCATGCCTTCATCTTCCAGACTGATCCGATCTCCTTATTCAGCCACAAGAGAGGAAAGGGTGTCGTGGTCAACGACTATGAGTCCGAGTCCGACCTTGATCCTTATGATGTTAGGGTGTTTAAGGAATTCTTTACCCATATTGTGGTAAGAGCGGGAGGCCCATCCCGTATACTTGAGATTTCGTCGGAGCTTAACCTTTTGCGGGACAGAAAAGACTTAGTACCGCCGTTAGACCTTTTATTCTCTACCGCAGAGTGTGAGGCTCTTAATGACGTAAATAATGTTAATTTGATGCATGAAGTGGCCGTTATGGGCCTGAAGGTACGTTTCTCCTCTTTGTTCCTTTTATTTTTTGCGGCCTTGGCTTTTACTGACTCTTTTTTTTACTTTTAGTCCTTCGTTATGGAGGTCAAAAGTGCTCGCAGGGTTGACACTCGGGCCAAGATTTTTCTTATAATCTTGGAAAAGTATCGGTGCTACCGCAACAACTACCGTAAGATGCATAAGCGGCTCCGGACGAGCACCGATAATCAATATCTCGGGAAGGAGCTCGAGAAAAAGGATCAAGAGTTGATGTACTCTATTCACAAGAACAGTGAGCTTAAGGAGATACATTGTGTATAGGAAGAGGAACTCGAGTTGGGAAAGGGGGTTGACGCAGAGTGAGAGCATCTTCAGGCGAGGTATTATTGTTGCAATCCAAGCTCTATCAAAATGCCATAAGAATTGAGGCTTTGAGTGTGGACTGTTTCGGGAAATTTGCCGAGCTGGAGAGGAAAGGTTGTAAGCTGGAGACTGCTTGGGTAGGCATTGGAGGACACTATCCGCATCCCTCAATCCGAGCAGGAATCTGAGAGGGCAACAACCATACTGAGGGAGACGAGTCTCGTATAGCGCATTGGCAAAATTGACCGGGAAGCTTCAAACTTAGGAGAGGAGGCTGCTGTTCTTAAGGCCGAAAAGGTTCAATTATTAGACAATGTTCAATCTGCCTTCGCCTCTATTTATCGCCACTTGCACGAGCTTTAGATCCATGCCGAGGCCCAGCAGGACATACACAAGAGTTTGTAGGCATTATTTATGAGGCTGCTTATGAAGGAGCCCAGATGAAGGCATGAGAGGCTCGTGTCAACTGCAGCTACGATCCTATGACACCGAAGGCCGGTGAGGAAGTTGATGTTTAAGAGGACTTTCCATAAGATTATGATGGAAAGAATGACAGTGATGATGCTGGGTGAAAAGTTTATGCCTTAGTATGTTTTTTTAGTTTTGTTTTTTTTCTTTCCTTTTTTTTGGTATTGGGCCTATTTTGTCTGTGTATAAGGTGCAGGCATTGTGCAAATGTTTAAATGAAATGGTTGTTTAGTTGTTGTACCTCCTTTGCATTTCTCTCACGTCCCCTTGTTTTATATTATTTTGCTTTGGCATAGACTTTCAGATTTTTGTATGGTGAATCCCTGATTTCTTGTTTAGGGAAAACAATTTCAACCAGACTGAGTAGGATCTCACCATGTGAGTCCGAATATTTTCTTTGGATTTCCATATTTGGGCGAGATTGACTTTTCATTTTTCGCTTTAGGTGGAATCATCTTTGACCCAAACGAGGTTGAATTCGGATTCTTCATTTTGGACGAAGTCAGTTTTGACTTGAATCATTTGAAGGGCATTGGACTCAATTGTTGATTTAGGTGAAATCTACATTTTCATATGTATTTTAGCGAGGTTGAACTTGGGGCTCGGAGCGGAATAAATTTATAACTTAGTTGGACCAGTAAAAAAAATTTTCGTTTGACGATGACCGATGGCTGTAAAGCCGTTATTACGCTTAAGATCAGAATGTTAGTCTGTGTAATTTTAACAAGGTCGAGTTTTTCTTTTGGCGATGAACCTTGGTGGAAGGGGTTTTATTTCAAGCAATGGTCAAAAAATTAACCCGTTATGATTCGAGCAAGGTCGAATTCTTATTTGGCGATGGCGCTTGGCCGTACGGGTGTTATTTTGAGCCAAGGTTGAAATATTAAACCGTTGTGATTTGAGTGAGGTCTAATTCTTCTTTTGACAATGGCTCCTGGCCATACGGGTGATATTTTGAGCTAAGGTAGAAAAATTAACCCATTGTGATTCGAGTGAAGTCGAATTCTTCTATCAGCAATGACCCTTGGTCGTAGGGGTGTTATTTCGATCTATCATCAAAATATTAATCTGTTGTGATTCGAGTGTGGTTGAATTCTTCTCTTGGTGATGGCCCTTGGCTGTAGGGGTATTATTTTAAGCTAAGGTCAAAATATTAATCCGTTATGATTCGAGTGTGGTTGAATTCTTCTCTTGGTGATGGCCCTTGGCTGTAGGGGTATTATTTTAAGCTAAGGTCAAAATATTAACCTGTTGTGATTCGAGCGATATCAAATTCTTCTTTTAACGATGGCCCTTGGCCGTAGGGGTGTTATTTCAAGCTAAGGTGGAGATATTTACCCGTTGTGATTCGATCAAGATCGAATTCTTCTTTTGGCGATGGCATTGGCCATAGAGGTATTATTTCGAGCTAAGGTCGAAATATTAACCCGTTATTATTTGAGCGAGGTTTAATGCTTCTTTTAGCGATGGCTCTTGGCCGTAGGGGTGTTATTTCGAGCTAAAGTCAAAATATTTAACCCATTTTGATTCGAGTGAGGTCGGATTCTTCTTTTGGCGTCGACCCTTAGACATAGGGGTGTTATTTCGAGCTAAGGTCAAAATATTAACCCGTTGTTATTCAAGCGAGGTTGAAGTCTTCTCTTGGCAATGGCCCTTGGCCGTAGGGGTGCTATTTAGAGCTAAGGTCAAAATATGAACTCGTTGTGATTCGAGCCAGGTTGAATTCTTCTTTTGGCGATGGCCCCTGGCCATAGGGGTGTTATTTCGAGTTAAGGTCGAAATATTAACCTGTTTTGATTCGTCAAGGTCGAATTCTTCTTTTGGCGATGACCTTTGCTCATAGGGGTGTTACTTCGAGCTAAGGTCGAAATATTAACCCGTTGTTTCATTATCAGATATTGGAGAATCGTGGCCACCATATTCTATGTATACATCGGAATGGGTCCTCGTGCACTCGATTTTGTTTTTTCTGGAGAATGTTGGGCGTTCCCTGGGGCTGTCTAACATCTGCATTTCATGGGTGAGTCCTAGTTTACTTAATTTGCTTGCTTTGGAGAGTACATTTCTTTTCCTGGGTAAGTCCCAGTTTGTTTACTTTTGTTAGGGGATGCTGCACATGATCGTCTTATACATATATTAGAGAGTTTCCATATATCTATTCTCTTCATTGCGCGGTCTGGGGATGTGGTCAATAGGCGGGGTGATGAATCATGCTTGAACTTCAATATATCCACTTTGTCCCGCATAGAAACTTCCCCGATACCTTATTGGGGTGAAACTCGGGTAAGGTAAATAATGAATGACTTGAGGCGTGTCCTCTCTCTGGAGTTGCAGTACTTGAGGTGGGCGATATTTTGATTATTTGGTAGTAGTTTTCCTTCTCATTGTTTCTAGTTGGAATTCTCCTTTGCTCGATTGCCCGTGTGACACTCGTGTTACTATTTAAACCAACAATAGAGTGTATAGTAAAAATTAAATTTTCCTTAACTTAATCCAACAGGTCGGTGAGAAAAAAAGGGGGTTTTGTAGTGTTGCTAGCTCTGTTTGGTGTTTGAATGGTTGATGGCATAGTGGTTTTAGATTCGATGGTCGCATTCGGCTCCATTCTTTTTTTAGCAGCGTCTAATCTTTGTGTAGGCTGGGCACGCGTCACTTGCTATAGTGTAAAAATCGAGTCCCGATCCAATCTTGTTCAATTTGTACCCACGACAAGGGAGGCGTGTCATACCTCATTCATGGACTATCCGATGTGCGGGGGAATGTGAGAATAGGACAGGATATGCCCATTCTTTCAATGGATTGCTGAGCAAGTTTTCATCATCTCATAAGGGTTGGGAAGCTGGGTTAATATACAAGGTGAAAGTTTCAAATAGGGATATGGTCACACTATATGACCATGATCTATTTTGAACGTGCTCATGTTATGCTAGATCTATTGCTACTGGCGAGATGTGGGTTTTCCATGGATATTGGCTATAACTTCTAGTTTTATGTAGTAGCCTGACCTAGATCAGCAGTGAGGTTTATTTGCCATTCTTTTGAGTGGGTGGTTACATTTCGCAGATTTTATATCTGAAGGAACTACAAAATTTGGCTAAGAAATCCCCACAAATGGTGCCAAATTATTTGAGCAAAAAGTGTAAGACCCTCTTGCCAGACTAATTATCGATAATAAAGAAGGTAACTCTTAGACAAACATAATTAATTTCAGACCCAAGCATATAAAGTGCGAAAACAATGAAGAGTAGGAACATATTGGATTTACTGATGTGATAATCTTACATCAAACTCGAGAGATGAGCTTAAATCTAGAGCAGAGATACATTGAAAACAAGGGAGTCAAGAAGGGGAAATGATATATATGTTGATAAATGAGAAATCCTCCTTATTCTTCTTGTTTTCTCTTATTCTCTCGCCCCCACTCCTTTTGATCTCTCCCTCCCATATATATAGTTCCTTTCCCTTTTTATCCACTGGTTTTTGACCTACGTACTTTTTATGAATGTACCTTTCGTTGTTCCTCAAACAGAGTGTTCGCTCCATGATGTATTCCTTCGATGATTTCACCCCGTGGATGGCCGAAGAATTCTTTGCTATCTTATCATCTGGACATGATTATAGCGGGGTCGACCCCTTATCATTCTTCTTTGGGACGATCACTTCAGTCAAATTTTGACCCATAAAAATTAGAATAACTTCACTGTAATGGGTCTATATAGACATGACAGAGTCAATTGTGGCATGCTTTTGGTCCAAAATTATCGTTTAGTACACTAAAATCGATGTGGTGGAGTGCCTCAGTGGTGGCTTTCTTGAGACAGAGAGAAAAGAGAGCGAAGAGAGAATATCGGGAGTTGGATAGGGTTATGTTGAGATTTTTATACTTGATCATATTGCCCATTAGTTTTAAAATATTAAACTGAATTCTGACCCTGACTTAAGCCCCTAACCGGGTGTTAGCAATTTCTACTGTAAAAAATAAAAGGAAAATAAATTTTGAAGTCTTTTAAATAAATCACGTTTTCTGGAGGTTAGGCAAACAATTTCTCTTAATTAATGTTATATAAGAATGATAATAGAACATCTTGTTGCTATTTTCCTCAATGAATATAACAATACGTTCTCATAATAAAACCGATATTCCTAATTATGACAACTTTTAATGGGTTAAAAGAGCACTTTTCTAAAAAAAATGTAAAAACAAAAGTGTGATGATCCAAAAGGTTATAACCAGTGTTGCAAGTAAGTCACTATCCCGAGACCTTAAAATCTCTTTTTTTTCTTATTTCGATTTACGTGTGCAATCCAGAAGCATATCCAGAATGTTTTTATGCGGCAATATGATGAAAATATTAATTTGGCCTTTAAAATTAAATTTAAGTTGACTTCGGTCAATCTTTTGGATAAATGAACCCGGACCTATGATTTGAGGGTACGTAGAAAAATATGGGACTTGGGCATATGTCCGGAATCGAATTCCGAGGTCCCAAGCCTGAGAAATAATTTTTTGAAAAAAATTGTTTTACTTAAAATATAAGAGTTTTTGGAAATTTGATTATATTTGAAAATTTATGGTATCGGGCCCGGTACAAATTTAATGTGACATTAAAGATGCGTCCATATGATATTTTTTTAGTTAGTATGCATATTTAGTTTAGCGTCCCTAGGGCTCGGGTGAGTCATGGATAGGTTCCAGGATGTTTTTGACTTAGAACATAGATGTTGCAGGTTCAGAGATGTTGCCTTTAAAACCAACTGTGCGGTCCGTGGTGGTTTCTTGCAGCCGCGTGGGGACTTCGCGATCGTGGAGGGAATTATGCGGTCCACGGTGGGGCAAGGCTTCCTTATACGACCTCACTCGATTTCATGCGATCCGTGGTGGAGCTTCGCGGCTGCAGTTCTTTTTGTGCGGTCCGCGGAGAGGGGATGTTTTTGACTTAGAACATAGCTGTTACATGTTCAGAGAAGTTGCCTTTAAAACCAACTATGCGGTCTGTGGTGGTTTCTTGCAGCCACGTGGGGACTTCGCGATCGTGGAGGGAATTATGCGGTTCGCGGTGGGGCAAGGCTTTGTTGTACGGCCGCACTCAATTTTATGCGATCCGTGGTGGAGCTCCGCGGCTGTAGTCCTTTTTGTGTGGTCCGGGGAGAGGGTCTGAGAGGGGATATTTCAATGGGACTTTTAGTTATTATTTTTTATTTTTAAAATTCTAAAAATATAAGAGGCAGTTTTTTAAACAATCTTTCTTACCCAACACACTATTAAGTGATTTTTAAATTATTTCTTTCGCTCCTTAACTTCTTTTTACCAGGTTTCATTCTACAATCTAGGATTTTTATGATGGAATTAAAATTTTTGGGTAAAACTTAAGAATAATGAGATTTGGGGATTTAGACCTCAAACTGAGGTCAGATTCCAAAACCAATTATATATCCGGGCTCGGGGGTGAATAGGTAATCGGGTTTCTGTCCGAATTTCGGGTTTGGACCAAGCATGCCCGGGGTCGATTTTTGAATTATTAGGAAAAACTTTAGAAAACCTATTTTCATGCATTGGAATTGATTCATTGAACATTTATTGATATAATTAAGTAACTTGTGGCTACATAGAAGTGAATTGGTGGTGGAATCAAGAGGTAAAGCAGTAGTTGATGCTTAAATTGTGTTCGTGGCATCGAGGTAAGTGTTTGGTCTAAACATAGGTTGAGGGATTAGGAATTGTGTCCTCTTTGCTATGTGTTATTTGTTGAGTACGACGTATAAGCATGCTGACGAGTATCTATATGTTGGAGTCAAGCATGCCCGTGAGTCTTACATTATGATTATTATGACTCCGTTTATATTGTTAATGCCCTTTTGTGATGATTTCGATTAGTAAGCAAAGTTTGTGGGAGTAATTATGGTATTTGAGTATTACAGAGCATTGGCTTAAGTTGTATAATAAATTGTGGAAGTATAATTGGCTATTGAATCCTTATGGAGCATTGGCTCAAGTTGTGAAGTGAGTTATGAAGTAACAATGAAAAAGAGAAGAGAATTATCATATTGTCTCCCTTGCCCAGATGTTGTTGTTTTAATGCTATCTACCTTGCCGGGATGTTGATGCTTTTTATATTGTTCCCTTACCAAATTTGATTGTTGCACTATCGTTCCCTTGCCGGGATCTTATTGTGATTTCATTTATTTCCTTGCCCCTATTTTTTGTGATTGTTATTTTGGTTAGAAAGAGTGTTAAAGCACGAAGGGTGATGTCGTGTATGATATTTGCGAGGAAAGCACGAAGGGTGATGCCGTGCCGCACGATGTACAATTCCATGCCGATTATACTGATATTATGGTGAGGACGGGAGTAAAAGCACGAAGGGTGATGCCATGCAGTTTATGTTGATTCTTATGGTGTGGACGAGAGTAAAAGTGCAAAGGATGATGCTGTGCACTTGTCTGATTTCTTATTCTCGTTGATAATTGAGATATGTGGCTCCTTGTATTTACCGTCTTTCTATTTTTAACTGATGGTTCGCCGCAGCATGTTCCCCCCTCTCGTCCTTAATTGTACATTCCTGCTTCTATATTTTCTTGTATATGATTTAACTGCACAGGTTTATTTGGTAGTCTAGTCCTCGCCTTATCACTAATTCGCCGAGGTTAGGCTAGGCACTTACTAATATATAAGTTCGGTAGTGCTGATACTACGCTCTGCATTGTGTGTAGAATTTGGCGCAGTAGCTTTTGATCCTTAGCTTGGGTGGGTGCCTTTAGTCTATTTGGAGATTCCGAAGTAGTCCCGCAGGCATCCACAGGCCTTGACATCTTCTCCTATTCCTTTTATTCTGTTTCTTTTACGTACTTCCAAAATAATATTGTAATGGATCTTTCAGACCTTTATCTGTAAAATTCTTAAACAGTCTGTGGATTTGTGATACCAATCTTAGGTAATTTATGTATGGATTGACGTTGGTATCTTTATTAAAATATTATTACAGTCTTCCGCTTATAATTTCGCGTATTTATCTAATGTTGGCTATTAATTGTTAAAGTATTAATGAGAAAATAGTAAATTGTTTAAAGGGTTGGCTTGCGTGGCTTTTACTAGTAGGCGATATTATGACTTCCGATGATAGAAAATTTGGATCGTGACAAAAATAAATGATTCTTTAAAACGATTGAATTGAGTAAAGCAAAGTAACTTAATTACTTTTTCCATCTCAACTTGATATTTAAGAAAATTTTCTTTTTTCTTTTTTTCCAATTCGTAAAAAAAAAATAGCAGATAAAGAAAAACAAATCTACTAATTGTATTTCCATCTCTCCTATGGGGGAAAATTTTTATTTTGTGTTTCATACAACTAATATTAGTTGTGTGAGGTATCTTTTTTTATCTCACAATTTTGTAAACTCAAAAGTGTAAGATTGAGGTCCATAAATTTGTGAGATAAAAAGGAGCTTCACTCAACTAATATAAGTTGTGTGATACACACAATAAAACTTCTCCTCCTATGACAAAGGGGGAGAGGTCAGTCTTATGGTGGCAGGCTTACTTGACTAGAATTTCCAAATTACTATGAAATCTTATTATTTTTTCTTTCCCATCTTATGTAATAGAGTTCGATGTATTATTAATAGCTGTTGGGATGGTTATTGTATGTTTTATTGTATTGTATTATTATTTACAATATAATATTTATTTTGATTATTATTAAAATTTTATTGTATCATATTGTTAAGTTCGTCGTTACATAAAGACGAAAAGTTTTACTTTATGAAACGATCAATTTGGTGTGGTCGTGTCATTTTCTTATATCGTCTCTCATCTTGCCCCCTTTTTATTATTAAATAATCATATTTTTCATTTACCCTACTTTTTTATATAATAATATTATCCCGTAAATTGTTTTATATTTATAATATAGTAAGTTTATTTTTTATATTGTTAGTGCATGACTTCATTAAATGACGACAAATAATACAATCTATTCAAATACTCTATACATCAAAATGATACAATACAATGCTATATGATACATAATAATCATCCAAACAAGCTGTTAGTGTATTTGAACTTATTTAAGTTGGGTATAATTTTTGTTCTAGTACTTTTTAATATTTTCTATAATTAAGTTCTATTTCAAAAGAATTTAAAACCTCATGTAGGAATTCATAGTTGAGTTTTGTATTTTGATCCAACCAGAGGAGTCAACATTGATTTGCTCATTATTCCCATTGTTATTTTTTTGTTGGTAAATAATTAAACATTAGTAAATATTTTGACCATCTGAATACATATAGTTACCAATTTCAGCTGCATTACATGCTGAATCGACATTGAGAATATTAAACATATTTTCTTGAACTATATTTCTACCCAACAATTCCGAAAATTTATGGGGTATCAACTACCATAACATTACGGACGATATTAACTGGCTCATGGACCCTTGTGATGTCTTCATCAATCAAAATTCATGTAAGATTAGTTGAGAAACTCTCTTCCTATTCTGCATATGGGAACTTCGAAAGAACAGAAATAACAATAATATAAATAATCTTAGTTGCCCTATGGACGTGAAGAAACTCATGCACTTTGCATGGGAATATATTATTTTCATGAAAAAAAAATCCTTTCACCACCAAGAAAGTTCCCGTTGAGATCAAGTGGTATAAACCAAAAAATATTATTAAACTAAACCGTGATGGTGCTTTCTCTTCTCCAAACAATGTAGCAGGAATTGGTGGATTATTTCGTAACATCAATGGCGATTGGATTATGGGATATCATAAAGCAATACATACTTCCTCCCCAATTCATGCAGAATTACTTGCCCTACTTGAAGGACTAAGAATTGAGTGGATTTTAGCGATACAAATATGGAAATTGAAACCAATAGCACGGATGTTATTTGACTAATGCATGAAATTTTTACTAATTTTAACAACATTATTTTTTAATGCAGATGGTTAATGTACCAACTGAGGCTCCCAATACTGAAGCACAATTCTAGGGAAGGAAACGAAGTGGCTCATCGACTGGATAAAAAATCAATGAAGCATCTGCCCAGTAATAAATGTGTTTACCATTCTTGTCCGCTTTTTTTTGCTAAAGAATAAGATCAAAAAAACAAGAATAAATTTTGTAATAGTATAAGAACTATCTCTATTGATGTTTGCAATTTCCTAGCAAGTATGAGCAATAATAATATCCTTAAGACTATGTCTTACTCATGTGATTTGTTTTATGTAATATAAATATCGTGCTTTTATGTTAAAAAATATATAGTTACCAATTGATCATTTGCCCAAAAAATAATCATATTGGCAATGAATTACTATACTCTATTAAATTTCCCATGCACTAATCACCCAACAACTGAACTTGATTGAGATAAGCATGGTGCATTGTTTTTTAATCAAAAGGGAAACAAGATAAAAAAGAATAAAATAAAAACAATAATAATATACCTTACTATGTATTCCTATAAGTAGGACCTGGGAGAGAGAAGTGTACGCATATCAGAGGCGGATTCGGGATTGGAAAATAATGATTGGACTGTTGTATAGAAGTGGATCTGAAATTCACATTTAACTGGGTTAACTTTAGTCTCTTGCCATGAACCCACTATACTTTTTATTTTATTGGTTCAACATTATTATTTTTGAAATTTTATTAATTTTTACACACACACTCACACACACACACACACACACACACATATATATATATATATGTATATATATATATGTATATATATATATATGTATATTTATACTCCACGTTGAAAACAAGAACGCTTGGAGTGGGGCCTGCTCCCCATCCCAACCATTCTTTTGTCACACAAGAAGAGATCTCGCTGGATGTAATTTTTTCTGCTGTAGAGACTTAAGAGAAAAAATAATGGAAAGAACTTATTCATCCAAGGAGTAGCAGTTAACAGATCGCCATTTCACCCTCTACGAGACAAAGATATCGAACATCGTAGAAAAAGAGATGAAGTAAAAGCATGCTATTGGATACGTTACAACATATGCCGGGAAGGCCTTCGCTGATTGTGTACAAACAAAATACGAATCCAAAGGATCTTTTTCCCGAAGGATTAGAAAAAATGGGTCCAGATCTCCTACGGGAATGATTTGGAAGATCCAAAACTAAAAAAGAGGTATTTGCTAGCAACAACATAATACAAGTGGGACCAGTACTATGAGCAAGCTGTGTGAAAAATCACTTCTTTTTTCCGTGTCTAAAATAACTTGCGCGAAATAGGGTTCTATGGGGAGACCATGGATTTTTGAGTTTTTTTTCATTGGTTACTGATTGAGCCACTGGAATCGAATGAGATAAAAATATTTGGTCCCAAGTCTTTCCTTTTCTCTATGGCAGGAAGTCCCTCCAGCTTGTCTAGTTAACCAGGCTACCTATTCAAGGTGAAGAAGCTATGACCCTCTTTAGATCATTCTGTAATGTTCTAGTGGTTGTTGGAAGGAATGAAATCATATCTCCTGCAAAAGTAATAACAATCAAAGCTGTAGGCCGGTATTCAAATAAAGGGGAGCACCTTACTATCATGATAACGCCAGCTATTACCATAGTGGCCCCCATTCAGTGGTTCTCGTACCACCACAATGGCATGTGTATCGAAAAAGTGATCAGAACCTGTCCTTGACCTGCTCGTAAGTAATTAGCTTGAGTTCATAACTTTACTATTTATCATTAAACATAGAATATCACAACTTTGCTAGCCAGAACGAAATGAACATATGAGCGATCGATTATGAGAGCTCGACCGACCAGACCAGGAAGAACAGAAAGAAAGGTCAATCTCTGAAATGCCTTCACAAAGCTAAGCTTTAGGGGGAATACTTTTTGTGGTCTTGCATATGGAAAATTCGACATATTCGTCTTAATCATATTCAATCGTATCTTTCTTCTAAATCTTCAACATCTTCAGCGAAATCTTCATCTTTCTTCTCCAGTTGTTGATCTGCCTCTTCTTCGATCTGGAATTCCTAACGAATCCTTGACCCTCGAATAGAATGGAATTTCAGTCCTGGTGAATCTTTCACTCTACCTTCTCTTATTAATACCATAGAATGTTCCTGTAAATTACGACCTTTTCCTGGAATGCTAGAAAATATATCATATCTATTTCTCAATTGTACTTTTTCTATCTTACATGGATTATAGTCTTAAATTGTTCGATACTCAGGGTTCCTCTAGTGGTGCCTTTACGAATCATCCGAGCCTTAATCTTTGCAACTATTGTATAGTCGAGCTTCAATATGATATACGACTGAAATTAGGAGCCTTGATCTTGATTTTTTTCTAGGAGGAGAGATGGAATGAAATCAGCAATCAAGTTTGTCTAGACGGATATTGAGAAAGACTTATACTCGACCTACTTCCATATTAAAGCATTGAAAGAAAGGCATGAAGCTTTGCCGAGTTTTAGAGGTGAGGGAGACAAAAAAGAAGTTCAACTGTTCCCTGAGGTAATATCGATTTCTAAATATTAATCTGAATTGACTCTCCTTTTACCATTTGCAAGAACCCGTTTTAGTTGCATATCATAAAGAATTCAAACAACTACTTCAAATACAATATCAGGAGGTAAAGCTTGTGGAACCTCAGTCTCCATAGGCTTATTAGCTAAATGGCAATTGGCACATACAATATGCCCAGTCGCTTCTCGTGGATTTTCATAACCTTGCTGTGAAAAAATGGGATATGCATTTGAAATAGATGTCCGAGTAAGATATATATCATGAGCATTACTTCATCTATAAACCTCTTTTAATTTCAAAATAGTGATATGCTCTAAAAAAGTAAAGGAGAAGCTTCTATTCTAGAAGCTACCGCTTCTCGCCTCCCTCGGGATGAGCCCTGACAAATGATGATTCAGACGAGATTCAACATTTTTGAACCAGAAAACGCTCGGTTTCCATTTCGGCTATAGGTATAACCAACCTACTATTACTATTCAAGACGAAAAGGGGATTGAATCAAATACAGAAAGGTCATAGGGCTAGAACCTATAGGCACCAGAGTGAGGGATAAAATAAAGTATGAGTTTCACTCACTTCGATCTCAAGCTTAGATGAGTCCAATGAGTCTACTAGCCAATCAATGGAAATTCAATAGAATGCTGAAGTGAGAAAATCATAATCCATTGAATAAGATCGACTCAAGGTGACAGCTCAAAAAAGAAAGAAAAGTAGGTGCTAATAAGGCCAGTAGCTAGAATGGATGGGAGGTAATTTGTCCTATATTGGGTGGCTTGCTAAAGCCTTGCATTCATTTCAGTGATCTTGATTCTTTGTTTCAGAAGTCTACGTGTCCAATAGAATTCTTGAGTGTCCAAGTTTATTTATGGCATGAAATAACTCGCATTATGGGTCTAACTTATTGATATGTTTGAGAAAACTCTACTTGAATCCATTTAATTTGTTTACCTTTTTAGTGCTAGCTGAACGTAAAGTAATGGATTTTTTGCAATACTGAAAGGGTCTTGATATAGTGGGATCTTTTGGATTGTTACAACCTCTAACAGATGGTTTGAAATTGATTCTAGAAGAACCTATTTCACCAAGTAGCTAATATCTCCCTTTTTAGAATTTCTCCAGTGCCTTCATTTATGTTAAGTCTGGTTGCTCGGGCTATTGTACCTTTTGATTATGGTATGCCAGTTGTCCAAGAAACTTTCAAGATTGGTTGAGTCTTAAGTGTACATTAGTAAGAGTATGAAGGATCTAGTGGCCGTAAATATTTTCCATCAAGGCATTGCAAGCAAATGGTCCCGTTAAAGGAGATTCGAGAAAGATGGAATATGAAGACGTGTTTCCAGAACGAGTAAGGTAGGGGTTGAGAAGGGGGAGTTCTCAAAGTTAGACAAGATTGGAATGGCCATAAGAGCATGTATTGATGTACTAGATCGGCTAATGCTCCTAGGATGGAGTGCTTTCATCAAATGATGCATGTGGGCTGAGCCATTCCCATCCCAAGTGGTGTCCCGATTCGTCCTGGCCGATAGGGAAGAGATTCACATAGAGACTACTACTATTTGGGAATCTCTTTCTATGTTAGCACCCTCTCTTCTTAGAGATCATTTTCCCTTTCGCGCAAGTGTAAGACCATAAATCTATCGTGGAAAGGCCCACTCGCAGCAACTCACTTTGGTAGTTCATTCCTTATCATAACACCTACATTTATAGGGCCATTTATGGTGGTGAATGTCTAAATAATAGTGTAAACGAGAGTTCAGTAGACAAACTCGCACGAAGGTTAGTGATTTAACTCTAAGAAAAAGTTCTAATGATCTCGAGGTAACACAAAAATACATGCATTTGTTGGTTCTATGCAAAAATTGTAATCCTTCCCGATACCTCCCAAGGAAAATCTCAAATTTGGATCCAAATTAACCGGCTAGTGTGAGCTTATTCATGCAGTTATGCTCTCTTTGAATAGGAATCTGTTTTTTAAAAAATCCTGGCTTTCGTACTTTGGTGGGTCTCCAAGATCCTTTCAATGACCTATGTTGAAGGGATTTATATCTAATCCGATCGATTTTGTAGTGCCCACGGTAGCAACAGAACTAGAAATCGACATCCTCCAAACCTTTAGACTCCCAGAGAAGAGGAGTCCGGTCTCCATTAAAACCCTTCTCAGAAATTGCGAAAATATCTAATCCAATTCCGATACTAGGTAGGATTCACCAGCTGTTGCACCTGAAATAAGACTAATGCAGATCCAAAAGAATGGTCTGGGTTTTGATAATATGAAGATGCAAGGGGTAAAGAGACAGCCTTTTGAAAAACCAAGCTGACATAAGGATTCTAGCTCACGCTCACATAGAGCAGATGGAGATTCTCGGAGGGGAGAAAATGGCACTCGACATCTATTGAAAAAGTACAGTAGAGGACATGGAAGCAAAAAGGAGTGGTGGCATCTTAGAGGACTCTAGAGATACCTAGAAAGCTTCCTAGGTCGGCCAAAAGGGCTACATACAAGTTACAAGAAGCTAACATTCTATAGAAGGTTCTAGAATGGCCTAACATGGCCTTGCCCTTGGGCAATAGGGGTTGTGAATATTAATGTGCCATGTCTTTATATTGTATTATTCCCATTGACTATGACCAAACTGTGTTTTGAGTGTCTTTGTAGATAAAAGAGAAATCTTCCCTAAGATAGTTACGGATAAATCGCTCTACAGAACAAGGAACAGGAAGGATAATCGGGGACGTCTAGTAGAATGCTTGGCCCCCATGTGCTGGAAGCGAGACCGGAAATGTGAGCTTATGGCGGTTAGCTTATTCTCTTGATGGAATATACTAAGCTAAATATTCTTTTTAGAACCAAAACTCAGTGAAGTAGGTGACAATTACTATCTTAAGGCATTGACTCTTTAAAAAAAGGATTTCCTATCATTACATGGGTTCCTTTTTGTATAAAACCTATTGACTACAAATTGAACTAAAGAAAGAGTGTTGATTGTTCGAAAACAAGCCCATAGCTTATGGTCCTCCTTTGAGTGTGGGTTCAATTGAATGAATCTATCAAGTCAAGGAAAATGTATGTAGCAGCAAGGATGGTGCATCACCTATTTGTCGTTCTCGCTCGGGAGCCAAAACGACAACGCCTGCTTTTCCGGACTTCAATGAAAACGTTCAAAGCACTACCTTCGTATATTTGGATACATTGACTTAAGGCGATAAAGGCCCACATTTTTCAAATACTATCGGTCTAAGGAGAGGAATAGAAGTAGTTGTCTTGCTTCTTTTCTTTGGATCTGCTTATGTCTCTTTTTTGCTTGATTCTCATGCCAGTGGACTTCATGCTCTGTTTTTGGCCTTATTAGCTTGATTTCATAAGTGAGCATGAAGTTGGAATTGAATAGATAGAAAAATTACCTTTGTTGCTTGCTTCTTCCAGGTTCCAAAATCTCTCTTTTGCCTCTCCTCCCTGGCTCAATTTTGATTGATTATCTTCTTCCTTCACGCAAGCTACGGTCTAACAACCCCCTTGCTATGTAGAATTTTGTGATCTTCAACTTTAGTCTACATTTTTCCAGATAGCTGAGACTCGATGTTGATTTCCAATTTAAATGTCAGCATAAGGTTTGAGGCAGCCTATCAGATTTCTTCAGCTATCACTATTGGAAACCCCAGTGGTTGTTCGACTTAATCTAACGAAATTTTCTTATCACCAGACCAACTTTGTTCAAGAGAAAATTGGTGTTCTTCATTTTCAGCATTTCTATATTTTGAAATAGTTCACCAATACAGGGGTATGACCGGACAACTACTGATATGTATTAATATCTTTTCTTAGAATGCTCTTTGGATACTCTCCTTTTTGCTTGCCATTTCCTTTTTAAAGCTACTCATTTTTTAACCACGTGATGTGATAACCTATTCTATCTGAACTTTAGCTACTCAAAAACCTAAATGATGGATGTTTTTCCTCTTTTAGGTATACAGGTTCTAAGAGTCCTCTCACTACCAACCAGCAGAAATCATCTAGCTAGGTCTTGCCGATATATCAACAGCGAGGAAGAAACAACCAAATGGAAACAACATAGCATTAAATATGCCTCACCTTTTAGAGGTTTTTAACCCTTCTGTTGAGCACCAATTGGAAATCCAATCTGGTTTCTAAAAGTGAGCACAGGTGAGAGGACCCCATTTCCTGCATTCCTCTCCCCACGAGAAAAACACCATAGATGCACAACACGTGGGCCATGTCTAACGAACGACGACATTCGATTCTTCACTTCAAGGAGTAGCGTCGCTGCCCTAGATTCTATTCTAGATTCTACTTACTTACATAGGGTATCCTATCTATATAGCATAGCTATTAATGCTTTGCTAGTACTTGAAACACTCAAAAGACCTACTTGATTTGCAGAGGAGAAAAACTTTGATACTTCCCGAAGTTGTTCCTTGCATGCTGAAGTGAACAGGGGCAGTACCAATGGAAGGTTCTCACCCTGTCCCATACATTTTTCTCCGACGAAGTCCCCTTAGCAAAAAGATCCACCATTCTCTTTCTTTCTTCAATCGTACCAATCAGGACAAGTATGTGCTCTTTGGACTTTTCAAACTTAGTGAACTAAAATATCATAGTAGCCAAAGGAAGGGAAATCAACCGACACTCCATTAGTAGCATCGAGTGAGAGTGGATTGAGGGTTTAAAGAAAAACAAACACAAAGCTTCGTTCCTCAGCAAAGTGTTCACTTCATTTTCGCCAGATTTCATTCGATTTGTTATGGATTGGATGATGGAAAAACCAGCAAGCTATGGCTTCAAAGCTTACTTGTTTAGAAAAGGAGAAATGACTTTTTTTATAGAAGTTGAGGTTTGTGGTTCCTCCTTATTTCTAGATTTTAATTAGATTAATTGTGTGCTCGTATAGAAGTAAAAGCCACTACTTCCTTTTTCCCCCTAATCATTGCCTTTAAGTCAGAACTCTCCCAGGGAAACTTCAATATCATTAGGAATCTGGGGAAACAGATGGGAGATTGCTTGACATACCAATCCTATTAAGATTTTAAAAGAAAGAAAAGATGGGGATCTACAAAGGATACAAAGATATCTAGACGAAAGAGAAGTAGAGAAAAGGAGAATGAAGAAAAAGAGAAAAAGAGAGATCTTCTTTTTAACAGGAAAATATGGTCTTGTAGATCTTCTATTTCGCCGTAATTTGTTAATTGCTCCGTACGACTTTACAATGGAAAAACTCATGTTCATTGTAAGATTACTGAAGGAAAGGTTGGTCATAAATTTGGAGAGGTTTCTTCTACACGAAAACAAAGATCTTCGAGAACAAATATTGGACCTGGAAGAAAAAAGGAAAAAAGTTGTCCATCTACGAATTAGTGATCCACCTGGCCATCTTACATATGAATTCATGCTCCAAGTATGGGCTCTTGCCATCTCTCCATAAAGGAAGAAGAAGGAAAGACTAAGTCATGTCTTGCCCCACTAGTATAGTGACCGCTTCCATGTTTTCCCCAAATTTAATCAGTTCCAAGCTCAAGTGCCATTTGCTATTGCTATAAGGGATGCTCGCCTTTGTACAACTTGGATTCACTATTGCTCGTAATGGTTGATAGTATTCCTGTCATACAAGTATTCCAATTATTTAGAGCTAGAAGCTTCGCCAGAAGCAAGCAAGATGAGGTAGTTCTACTTCATAGAAATAAGTCACCCTTACTGCCATTCTACAGAACCGTACATGAGATTTTCACCTCATATGAATCCTCGTTCAATTCTTTCGAACTCATTGGATCCTTTCCTCGTTGGAGAATCCCCCCATTCTTCCACTCCGCCCCGTAGAGTAACTAGGACCAACTTTAGTCACGCTTTTATGTTCTAATTGAACACTATCAATTTTTGATTATTCTCAAAGGATAAGATTATTCTCTTTACCAAACATATACAGATCCAATCACGATCTTATATATAATAAGAATAAAAGATCTTTCTTGATCAATCCCTTTTCCCCTCATTCTTCAAGAATAAGGAAGACATTTTTCAACTTTGAATTCGTTCATTTTAAATCTGGGTTCTTCTACTTCATATTTATTTATTATGAATATTTTCCCTCTCCTTTTTTATATCATTCCTTAAGTCCCATAGGTTTGATCCTGTAGAATTTGACCCATTTTCTCATTGAACGTAAGGTATAAAATAAATCAGGTTGAAGAAAGGTTTGGAACCCTGTAAAGAATGAAGAGGGGCCATGGATCTTCCTCTCAAGAGTGCTTTTCGAGGCTCCCCCATGAGTAAGTTTTTTTCTGTTAGGTTAGCGCTTGAAGGTTCAATCTCTCTTACTAGTATAGAGAAAAAGTTCTATCTTTATCTATACTAGAGCATACGGGGAATCAAATCTAAAAACCAATATACGATATGAATGGAAGATGCCTCTGGAACTCATTTTCCTCGGTAAGGGTAGGTACGAAGTCACTCAACTTAAAGGAGAGGGAAGAAACACAATGTTACGTTTTGGATCATTCCAAACCAATCTTTCATCAATTTTTGATTAATCGTTCCAGGTATACCTTCATGTAAGCACTTCGTTAGGTCCGTACAAGAAACGACTCGGTCAAGGTCTGTCAGTGCTCTAGCAGTCCGAAAGCTAGGGGAAGCTACTGGCCGTGACTGATTGTAAAGAAAGAAGCCAAGAGGCCGCTAGAGAAAAGTGTTCCATTTTCGAGTCTATTTCAAACTCTTTCGGAAGGATGAGGTTAGTTTTATCCTTCCTTTGTATTAATAGATTTTTAAAACTCTATACAATGCGTCTATAAAAAGACTTAAGTCAGATAATGGTATAAAGTACATCTCCTAGAAACTGCTGGAGGGGTAATTGAAAATACCGAGACAAAAACTAGTCATTCTATGGATTCGAGATACAACTCCAGTCCTGCAACTCCTTCCCTTGATAGCCTCAAGTTGTTGGTTACATTGAACCATAAAAGCACTCTCTGGGAAATCCGGATCGTTCTCGGTAGGGACAGTACCAAAGATATCAGGGTTAGATAGCTTTTTTTCTCAAACAGTCTAAAATCTTTCCAATCAATCAGGAAAGTCTATACCCGAAATAGGGAAACCTTCTGTTTGCTTGCAACTGCAATATCAAAAACAACAGGAAAGAAAGAATCAATCTGATCCAGGTCATAATCTTTCTGGGATTCCCAAATTATTAATAGAAAGTCAAGCACGCGGAATCGAAGGACGAAAGTCGGCCTTAGTTTTCCAATGGTGCCGAGTGGAAGGGCCGCTTCTCAATGGATAAAAGTTACTCTAGGGATAACAGGCTGATCTTCCCCAAGAGCTCACATCGACGGGAATGTTTGGCACCTCGATATTGGCTCTTCGCCACCTAGGGCTATAGTATATTCCAAAGGTTGTGCGTTCGGGAATAAATAGAAAGTTTCTAAATGTATAGACGAATGTAATGTTCATGAGCTTCAATCAAACAGGTGATTTTCTCTCTGACTACAGATCCCACACTACCCATATAAACTAAAAGTCCATAATCCCAATTGCAACGGGAATGCCGTTTAGTTTGTCTATGCTTGTTTGAACAGCCTCAGATCCGATTTAGCAAAGAAAAAGCCAATAGCTTCACTATAGCGACTACATTCTATCTTGGATTTGGAAATCAAATCTCTTAGTCGGCAGGGGCATTTGGACCCAGAGTTCTGTTCTCCCCCCGATTGCAAGTCCATTTCAAATTCAAGTAGGCATCTCTCAAGGCAGTCGCTTGAGACTAATATCCCGCAATTACTTACCATGATTAGAGTTGGCTTCTTGCCACTTGAATGGATGACCCTCTTGTCAATGATGGATTCAATGTCCTTGTGATATGATACGGTTACGGCCAGAGTTGCGTGCGATGACAACCCTCGACTTGGATCATGTTTGTCTTCATGATAAGGTTTGAGAAGACTTGCATGGAAGAATTTACGTAGATGCTCCATGTGATCCTTTTCCTCAAAATGAGAAAGACGATGCTACACTTGTATTGTATTATTTGTGATTATTGCTTACCAAAAGAAATTGACTTTATTCCTAGAATGGAATATAGACATTGGTATAGGAGGAGGCTCGAGAGACCTTGAGTGTATTATACGCTACCATCAGAGAGACTTTAGCCACATTTTAACCCATGGTTGAAGAATAGGCGATCAAGAAACTGCTCTCCTAGAAAAGTATCTAAAGATCTTCTCTTTCCTTTTCATTACAAATAAAACGAAGGCGCAACTTTTAGCCCTTTCAAGAATGAAGGCCCGCACGACACTCGCCATTAACACTGCCAAATTTTGAAATCCTAACCACATTTTTAATGACAACGGGCAAATTCTAACATGGTTTTATACCTATCTAGGAACAATGAATTTTCAAAACATTCCGATGATACGACATGCTATATTTACCATTCATTACCTTTCATGATCAGTCGTGGTTTGGCATTTTCATTAAATAATTTTACTTGTAGAGGCTCACCTAATAATTATTACACTGTAGGAGTCCTTGAGCATGAGTGCATGCATATATATTTTGTTGGGATATACAATTAACCATGCAGTTTAGACATAGTATTATATTTTATTCATTATGGAATAATTATTTATTTAATTAATTCAATTCATAGAGTACTATTTAAATAGATAATTTGTTACATATGTGTCCTTTTAGTTATGCAGTAGAGAATTTAGTGTATGGAGTCTTAGCTCATGCACAGAAGATTAAATTATTGATTCTCATAATTAATAAACTATGTTTACAATGTTGGACAAAATATCTTGATGATTGCAGCACATGATTATCATATAATTTGTCTTGATTATGGCAATAGTTTTACTCCAACTTCTTGTGCTAGTATACTCAGTGTATATTGAAAGGGCCTAGTAGAGAAAAGATATTTTTGTACTGAATATGTATAATATTTTCTCTAATTCATTAAATGAGCTTATACTCCTAATCTTGATATAATAATTATGATCAATGTAATTTATTTTATTGTTTTGATTTATCAAAATATATGACTATATTTAGAGTTAGTATATGCCTAATAGATCGGACAATAACGAAGAAACATTTGTGAAATAATAATTAGTTGATAGAATCCATGACTCGGTCTTGAGTTTGATAATACCTCTTTATGTATGCTTATATGCTTTCATGTGAAAAGCCGGCCGGTGAATATTTTATCCATCACATAAAATGGTTTAAGTAGAATTATAAAGGATTTAATTAGCTAATTGAATTAAATTTTCATTGATATTATTTAATTAACTAGTACTTGAAATCTTAATATGAGGAGTTAAATTAAGTGTTAATGAATTTTCTAAATTTATTTTGAGAAGTTCAGTTACAGTATTTTTAGTGGAATAAATTGCAATTAAGTATAGTAAGAATTAATTCATGCTAATTTTAACTTAATATAATAATTGGTAGGCTCTTATTATTTTTGTTGTCTCTGTTATACCTAGTAAAAACCTGGATAGACTTGGATTAAAAAGTAGTTTAGGAGAAAAGTTATCCTTCTGAGTTAGAGAAGGATTCAACTTGCAGAATCCTACACGTTTTGAGCCCCTATTATGGCTTAATTTCGGGTCTATTAAAAGATGACTAATTTCACCTAATAAATTACCTTTCAGTTGTATTGTTCTTGTCCACCTAAAAGCAAAATCATCCAAAAGTTTTACCATACATATAGCAGAAGACTACAGACCTGGATTCTTGCTGTTTGCAGGATTTGTGCAACTATTTTAACAGGTTTGTGCTTCTAATCATGTTATTATTGTGTTGACTAGTTTACATGTATTTGATGCTTGGGTTGTATGCTTGCTTCCGCTGCGCATTTTCTAACAATTGATATCAGACGACGTTTTACATCAACTAGATAATATAATACAACATGCATAGAGTAATATTAAAACGTGTTATTTATTGATACATTTTCGAGATGATTATTCTATGTTAAAAACGTAATTGTACATATTAGTATCTAATTCTGTAATTTCTGAAATTAGGAATTAATATACACATGTAAAAATAGTGGTGTTATATTTAAATAAAACATAGTTTAAATTACGTTTTTAATGATAACAGTTAATTTTGATAAAAACGTGTGTTTTTTTAATGCTATTAATTATGTAATTATAGGTTAATATACATATGCATAAATAGTGGTTATTATAATTAATCTATTTTAGTTGCAGTCTGTCCATAAGCATAGTGTTATATTAATAAAAACTTGACTATTTTGTATGATATTAGTTCTGTAATTTTTTGATTAATATACAGAATTATGGACAGTGGCAATTTTTGACTAGTGAAAAACATATTATTTTTTACGATGCTGTCTAAACTCATTTTTCCGAAATCATGTGTTAACATACATTAGTATATTATATGATTTGAACAATTCAAAATAATTAATACCCTTAAAACACCAAAAACAGAATTCTAGAAATTTTAGAATTCTGAAATTCTGTCAAACTCCAATTGAGCTCAAATTTGGTAGGTTCATTGAAACGGTCCAGTGAGCAATAGTCATAAGCCAAATCCTATGAGATATGCTGGTTTTTGGGAATTCGGGATTGATTAGATGGGTTTTGGCCACTTTTCTATTTCTGGAATTTTTTTTAATAAAAAAATTAAAAGAAATCTGTGATGGTTGGGTTCAATTCCTATTGTTTCCAATCATGTTTTACAGTAGTATAATGAATGTGTATGTTGACATAGGTCTTCTTCCACATCGAGTAAATTCATTTAGATAATTACTATAGTTTTGCTTTTATTTATTTGATTGCTTATATTAACTCTCCAACTTGGGTACATGTTGATTGAATAAAACTAGAGTTTATAAAAATGATATTTAACTATCTTAAATTAACAGTTTACTCTCCATCAGAGTTGGTCCTGATTAAATTTATGAGGTTAATATCTTACATCACTCATATATTTTTGGCATGAATAAATAAGTTTCCCTAATGAATCTACCTATTCAATGAGCATGGTTATATATGTAATGTGCAGTTTTGAATTTTATTATTGTAAATACATAACTAATGATCTATTTAATGTGAATATCTCTCAACTTAACTATGTTTTCATTCAACCCATATACCTTAATTTTGAACCAAAACAAGCTAGAAGGACCGATATATGTTGACTGGAAAAGGAACCTTGATATTGTTCTAACTGCTGAAGGTTACAAATTTGTAATCACTGAGGAGTTCTCAGAAAAACCTGAAAATGCTACTGATGATAGGTTAAGGCCTATTACAAATATGTTAAGGATGATGAGATGGTGCGTTGTTACATTCTTGCCTCTATGGTGAATGTTTTGCAACATCAACATCAGTCTATGGGGTTTGCTTATGATATGCTCGAAAGTCTCAAAGAGATATTCAGTGAGAAAAATCATGCATCTAAGTAGACAACCATGAAAGAACATCAAGATGGCTGAAGGATCATCGGTCAGGGACAATATTATGAAGATGATGAGTCTTTTGAATAAACTAGAGGTCCTTGGAGCTATGATTTATAAGGAGTCTCAAGTTGAGATGGTCCTGCAGACTCTGCCTGACAGTTTTCAACAATTTCACTTGAACTATAATATGAACAAAATGGATTTTGTCACTAGTAAAATTGTTGAATAAGCTACAAGTGACTGAATCTATTATCAAACTACAAGCTCCAGTTGTGGCACTCAATGTTGAGAAAGCTTCAATTTCTAAGTCGAAAGGCAATTAAAAAAAGAAGAAGGCTCAAAAGTTTTTGGCACCTGGTGGTGCAGCTGGTGTGAAAAAGCCCAAAGACAAGTGCTATCATTGCAAGCAACCTGGGGATCACAAGAAGCAATGCCCTGCCTATCTGACGAAGTTGAATAAGCAAGGTAATTCAAAATTAAATGTCATTGAAATTTGCTTAGTGACTGTTTCTACCATGTTATGTTGTGTAGATTCGGGGAGCCACTAATCACATCTACACTACATTTCAGGGGTTTCAGAAAATGCGGCAACTAAGTGAGAATGAAGTTTGCGTTTTTCAAGCCAATGGCGAGCCATCACCAGCTTTAGTTTATGGAGATATTAGAGTTTCATTTAGTAGTGATAGAGTTTTAGAAGGAAAAATGACCAAGAGACATTTCCCCTTAAAAGGAAATAGAGCCAATGATAAGCAAGAATTAATTCACTTTGATTTGTGTGGTCCTATGAATATACAAGAAAGATGTGGTTTTTAGTATTTTGTGACTTTCATAGATGATTACTCAAAATATGGCTACATTTATCTGTTGCGATGTAAGTCTGAATGCTTTGAGAAATTCAAAGAATTTAAGACAGAAACGGAGAAAAGACATAATAAATATATCAAAACATTGCGATCTGATCGTGGTGGTGAATACATTTATGCAAAATTCATAAAATACTTATCAGATAATGGAATTACATCTCAATTATCTTGCCCTAGAATACCACAAATAAATGGTGTGGCAGAAAGAAGAAATAGGAACCTTATAGAAATGGTTAGATCAATGTTAAGTTATTCCAATTTACCTTCTTCCTTTTGGGGATATGCTATAGAAACAACAAAATACATTCTAAATTTTGTTTCTTCAAAGTTAGTACCTTCAATTCTAGTAGAAATGTGGACTATGTGTAAGCCAAGTTTGTGGCATATTCAGGTTTGGGGTTGTCCCACATGTGCTGAAAGGGAAAGTGGATAAATTGGAATCAAGGATAGAAATATGCTTTTTATTGGATATCCAAATGGAACTAAAGGCAGTTTGTTTTATTGTCCCAAATAAAAGAAGGTAATTGTTACGACAAATGCTAGATTTTTATAAGAGGACTATCTAACGAACCATATTCCTAGAAGTAAACTAATTTTACAGGAATTAAATAATGGAGTAACTAAAGACTGATCTCTAGAACGTATCCCAGAATCCAGAATTGACATACCACTGCATTATCATAGTGGGAGAAATTTCAATAGGCAGCTAATTACACAAGAGCAATTGCTTGACATATCACTACCCAAAAGTAGTAGGAGTAATATTGAGCAACCTTAGATTGTTGAGCAACCTCAGATTGTTGAACAACCTGAAATTGTTATACGGACTGCAAAATGTGAAGGATAACTTTGAGGCTTCAAATCTAGAAAATGATGTTTTAATTCAACAACAAAATTAGCCTCCACATGTAGTGACTAGTCGTACTGAGAAAATTATTAAAAAACCTCTTTGGTTTGCACTCTTGAGAGAATCTTATGATAGAATCCCTGAAGAGCCTAATACAGAACCTATTAATAAGAACTACATGATACATATGTTGATAATTAGTTGATGCTGTAAAATCTGAAATGGAGTCCATGTACTCCAATCAAATTTGAGATATTGTAGAACCACCTACCGGAGTCAAACCCATAGGTTGTCGCTGGATCTATAAGAAAAAGAGATGAGTGGATGAAAAAGTACAAACTTTCAAAGCTAGTCTTGTTGCGAAACGGTTTACTCAAAAAGAAGGGATTGACTATGAGGAAACCTTTTCGTCGGTACCCATGCTTAAATCCATTTGGATTCTCTTGTCCATTGCTGCTTATTACGATAATGAGATCTAGAAAATGGATTTCAAGACCTCTTTTATTAATGGAAGTCTTGATGAGTGCATCTATATGGTACAACAAGTTGGTTTCATAAAAAGTGGCAATGAGCACATGTTGTGTAAACACCCCGAGGCGTACGTAGTACTGTGAGGTTTATGTCTTAAGCACCGGACTGTGTGTTTGTAACACGCCTAACACTCATCGCTAAGGGCTTCCCTAACATTTTCTAGCACAAATCATACATCAAATTTTCTACTTAGCACCGGTTACAATCAATTTAACTAATGAACGATTAAATTTTTATTCATCTATAAAATATGAAGATTAATAGTAACTCAAAATAATGAGCCATAATATTGCATTTTTATTAATTGAAATAATTAGAGAGTGATTATTATTTGAATAAGCAAAATTTACATCTTCACTTACTATAGATATTTATATTTTAGTTCTATGTCTCTCAATTATTTTTGGTTATTTGCTATTTGAAAACAAATTTATATTCATTGATGTGGAAAAATATTTTAAATTACAGTATTGGTGGAGTTTATTAATTATTACTTAACTTTTAGAGAGGTAAACTCTGTAGTTCGATAATATTTTTTAAAATATTGTAATTATTTAGTTGTTTGAAAGATAAGACGTTATAGTTGATTTTTTTTCTTATAGTAATTTAAACACTATTGCATTATTTATATTTTTAAAAATGCTAAATATTTATTTTTGTAAAAAAAATCAAACTATTTATGTAATTTGTATATGTTTTGAGATTATTATTCCATTTTATTAATTTATAAATTAGAAAATTAAAAATCCGTGAGGCCTTACGCCTCGCCCTATGTTAAGTAAAACGCTCTGCCTCACGTACACAACCCTTTTTAAAGTAATGAGTATTATAATATTCTTCAATTGATATATATAATATAATATGCTCCTATATTACAATATATATTCTTAATTATGTCAAATTTTAATGGGTTAAAAAATAACTTTTCTACAAGAGTTAATTGATATTAAATAAATGATCTTTCTTAAGCTGATATGTATGAAAATTTTATGTTTTCTTCACCTTATCCCCCGACTAAAAGCAATGCTCTGTGAACTATACGATATAAAATTCTCATTGTGATTATTATCCCACAGTTGAACTTGAGAAAAGCATAATGCATGTTGGTTTTATGTTAAGTTTTCTTTCACGCGTCAATTCGGCTTTTTAATTTAGGCAGTTAACATTTCATCATCATTAATGCGTTAAAGAATATTAGTGCACTGGTCCAACTTTCTTTTGTTTCCTTCTGGTTGTTTTCTTTCGTCGATTCTAAAACCTAGTTGCTTGAAATAGACTAAGGGGAAGTACACGGTTAGCTATTAATAACATATGTATTCATTTTTAAGTTACTATTTAAAATATCTTTAGTCTTTAGCTAACTTTAATAAATTTTAACTGTCCGGACGAAAATACTCTTTTGCTTATGTCTTTAATTTTTGAACTTAACTTCAGGACTTCAATACTACATGTCCTTAACTTTTGAACTTGTAACTCTATGTTCAGGAATCCAGGATTACATGTCCTTAACTTTACAATTTCAGGATTGCATGTCCTTAACTTTTGAATTTAACTTCAGGACTACATGTCCTTGACTATTAAACTTGTAACTATAAGTTCAGGATCAAGTGTCCTTAAATTTTGAGCTTGTTAGTCTAAGTTCATGATCTATTGTCCTTAACGTTTGGGCTTCTTAGCCTATGTTTAGGACATATTGTTCTTAACTTTTAGTTTGCTAGTCTAAGTTTAGGATTTCAGGACATATTGTCCTTAACTTTTGAGCTCAGGGTATGATCAAGTATTCGAAAATCGAGCTCTCCAATTTCGATTGTGTACAATATATATATATATATATATATATATATATATATATATATATATATATATATATATATATATATATAAAAGCTTCCTAAGATGAAAAATAGGACGATAAAAAAAACTGTGGAACTGACTGAAGAACACATAATTGTCATTGTGAATATTGGTACATTGGGTTATTTCGGGAACAATGAAGCAGCAGAATTATTGCACAAAAGAAGAAAAAACGCAGCATAAGAAGACAATAGCGAAATGGCTAAACTTTGAATAGATTGTAAAGTGTTTGTGTAGTAAAGAGATTCAACATGAGAGTGTTTGCATTTTTCGGCTGAGACGACGAAGGCATCTCAATCGGAGTTACGAGTTCAGAGTGAAGCGAGGGTTTGAGAAGAAAAACAATGAAAAAAGAGGTAAAAATATCTTTTCATATTAATTATTAATAAAGTAGTGGTTATTTTTGCTCAACATTAGAATTGCTGGAAAAAACACAAATATCATCTTTAATAGTGATTACCACATGTCATTTTTACACATACAAAACCAACTAGCTGGGTCCAAGTGCTTCATGGCAAATAATATTATCAATAGCCCCTCAAGTCAGTGGCAGACGCAGGACTTTTGCTAAGGAGTTCAAAAGAGGAATAAATAAAATAAAATTTTAAAAAATTGTAGCTAGTGTGAGTAGAACCAATAACCTCATAATAGTTTGTTACCCCCTAACTACTAAGCCATGCTTTTAAGCTATGTGAAGGGAATTCAAAACATAATATATAAAGGCAAAACTCAAATTTTATCTTATATACACAGTGTAATTTTTTAGCGTAAAAGATTCAGCTAAACATCCTTGTGCCCCTAAATCTGCCCCTGCTTTAAGTTATTCAAGGAGTTCTAACAAAATCTTGTACTGTTGTTTTTCTCAATCAAATTACTATAATCCTACTTTGGTTCCTACAAATTCTTCCATTATTCAAAGTGGAGCAATAGGTGATAGAATTTGAAATTTATAAGTTTTGGTTCTAGTTTAAAGTGTAAAGTTATATATTGATAATAATATGTACACACTCAATAAAATTTTTAAAGTTAATATATTTGATTATTGAATTTGACGTAAAATACCCACAAGCTTTCCCTCACGTACGTGAGAATGGTTTCATGAGCATCTAGGTCATTTCCATTCTGACGCAATATCTGGACAAAGGAAAATCTCGGACGACTTTGTGGATGCCAAAATTCACTAGTTAGATAATATAGATACTGGTAGCATGAACATATAGATTACGAAAAAAATAAATTAAAGAAAACGATGGACAAATGATTAAATGCATCCTAGACTTAGGGACAGAGCCAGAGTAAAAGTAATAGGTTAAGCAGTAAGTCCAAGAGAAAGAACTAAACTAGTTTGAACAATATGAGTAATGTGACATAATATGATCAAAAGGAGAACTTCAAGCGATTTCAGAGTTAACTATAGTTGTCGCTCAACTTAATTGTGTTTTTAAAGAATTTTTACCACATATAGCAAAGTTAACATCTTATTTATTATAAATAAATATCATTTAAAAAAATTATATTCTATAGATATTTTTTATGGTTTATAGTAAAATATTTAAATTTGGTTAACTCCTAGCCCTAAGCTACTAAATACGTTAATCAGTTACACTATTTTCTTTCTCTTTCTATTTTGATACATTCCATTCTCTTCTCCCATCCTATCAAAATTTCCGATCTCCTCCTCCTTCCACCAATTTTCTTTCTATCCGTTCCTACTTTCCTCTCTCTTTACACCAGCAGTGTTACCATACACAACAAATTTAATGGGAGGAACCATTCCAACAATAAAAGCCAACGATGTAGCAAATAATAGAGGCTGGGGAACATGGCGAACTGGAGTTTATGTCACGCCGCAGTTCACCCTCCGTGAAACTATCGTGAAGCACCAAGTCTCTACAACTAGGTAAGCCTAACAATGCAAAAAAATAACTAAACTTGCAGAATTAAATAAATTAAAGCCGAAAATAACTGAAGAAAACAATTTAAATGCCGCTCACCATATACACACACCTTCTCAAAATCTGATACACTATCCCAAAACTCGGAAACGCGCAGATCCACAAGTTAAGAAAATACTACATAGCTCTAATCTCCAGAATGTCTAACAAAAACAGAAAGTACAACAAGACTAAATACTAAATGCAGGAATAGAAAGAGACTCCACAATCTGCGGACGTGGCAGATATACCTCGAAGTCCCATAGAATCGCCTCGCTTCAAGAGTGGTAAGCCTGAGTAGAGGCACTAAGATATGCACATGAAAACATGCACAAAAATGGCATCAGTACACCATAGCGGTATTCAGTAAGTGCCAAGCCTAACCTCAGTTGAGTAGTGACAAGGAAGGTCAAGGCCCTACTAAGATTAAATAAAAGATATAATTCAATAGTGTGGAATAAGGCGGTATAATATTTGAATAACAGTAATAGTAATACGGTATATGGAGAACAACAACAACAACACAAAACAACGTAAAATAAATATAAACACCGAAAGAAGTACAACTCAATTCCAATAATACCAATTGGGTATCTTCCAAGATACTGTCCTGAAGTCCCAAATATATATCTCAAATAAGTCTCTCGGGATACCGTCCCGTAGCTCAGCTAGGGATCTACCGGAATCCCGTTCTGCGGTCCCAAACAAAAATACCTTGTACTGGAGAAATCTACCGAGTGCATTCCCATAGTTCCATATCACGGTGTAGTGGGATCTACCGGAAATCTAACATGTAGTCCAAAAGTAAATGTCCGAGGGGATTTACTAGGAAGCTAACTCGTAGTCTCAAAGTAAACATGCAGCAGTAGGTACAACCCAGTATAATCCCACTTAGTGGGGTCTGGGGAGGGTAGTATGTACGCAGACCTTACCCCTACCCTGGAGTAGAGAGGTTGTTTCCAAATAGACCCCCGGCATCCTTCCCTCCAAGAACTTCCCACCTTTGCTCTTGGGGAGACTCGAACTCACAACCTCACGGTTGGAAGTGGGGGTTGCTTACCATCAGAGCAAGCCTCTCTTGTCTTAAACATGCAGCAGTGAAGAGAGAAATGATAAGAAATATCAAACTTCATATTAAGGCAACAAAATATTTTATCCTAGTATGCTGCACAAAATTTAGGTAAGACGGTTAAACAATTAAGGCAATTAATCACGTATTCATGCTTCTCCTAAGCTAATACATATTCAAATAGTACAAGCAGTAAAATACGAAAAATAATCACACTAGTAGTACTTAATGAAAATCGGATTTCTAACTATTAGCACAGGTACACACTCGTCACCTTATGTATAAGGCATTTCAATTAACAAGTATACCAAATCCTAAAATAAATGTACCCCACACAAGGTTAGACAAGCCACTAATCTCGAACAAGCTCAATTTAACTCGTAACCACGCTTTTGCCACGAGTATCCGACTCCAAATGGTCCAAATCTATTAAATTCAGTTGAATATTGTAAAGAACACTTCAAGTAACTAATTCTACAATCAAATTCCAAGTTAATAAGCAAAATTATGTAAAATGACCAAAATGCCCCTCGGGCCCACGGCTCAGAATCGGATAAAAATCATATATTCTGTACTCTCATTCACTCACTAGTCTAACTATATAAGAATCTATCAAATTGGATGCCAAAACCCAATCAAAACTCTATAATTCGGCACATAAAGTTTATACAATTTTTCCTAAATTTTTCTACCAAAATTCGAAGTTTAGAGAGTAAATTTAAGTTAGGAATCATGGAAATCGATCTAAGTTGGGTAGATATCATATACCCAAGTTACCCAGGTACAAAACTATTAAAAAATTGCCCCTCTTGAGCTCTCAAATTCGAAAATGTGAAAATAGGTTTAAACCATTGAACTGGAATTTTAAGAGATCTGCCCAGGTATTTTGTACATGCGATCGCGAAAAGGAACCTGCAATCACAAAGAGTAAAATTTGATGGCTCCTGAATTGGGTTACGCGAATGCAAGATGGGTCGCGCGAACGCGAAGAGTGAAAAGCTAGGCTTACGCGTTAGTGGACAAAGCAATGCGAACGTGAAGGATGAAGGGACAGACTTCCGCAATCACGAGCAAATTGATGCGATCGCGAAGCACAATTTAACCAGCCCCAGGAATTACACTACGCGAACGCGGAGGAAAGGTCGCGAACGCGATGAAGGAAACCAGATACCAGATTTTTCTAATAATTCAACAAGTTCTAAAATGACCCGTCAAGCATCCAAAACACACCCGAGGCCCGGGACCTCAATCGAAGCTGCCAACCAATCCCAAAACATTATTCAAACTTTTTCCAACATTTGGAACGCTAAAAATTACATCAAAACACCTATTTTTCATTAGATTCAAGCTTAAAATTTTCAAAAACTCAAAAAACACACTTTCGATAAAAAAGTCTACCAAACCTCGTCCGAATGACCTATGATTTTGCACACACATCCAAAATGACATAACGGATCAAAATCTCACTGTTGAACCAGAAACTTCCAAAATTCAACTTTCGGTATTTCAATCCTAAATTAGCTACAGACCTCCAAAATGCAATTCGAACACGCCTCTAAGACCAAAATTACCTGACGGAGCTAATGGAACAGTCAAATTTCTATTCCGAGGCCGTCTTTAAATTGTTCCGACAATAGTCAACTTTCCAACAATTAAGCTCACTAAGTGTCACAAAACTCTCCGAAACTTAGAACCAAACATCCCCACAAATCAAAATAGTAGAAATTAACTTGGGGGAAGCATTTAATAGGGGATTGGGACGTAAGTTCTTAAGACGACCGGCTGGGTCGTCATATCGTCCTACACTTAAACATCCGTTCGTCCTCGAACGAGCATAGAGACATATCTGAAGAAGTGGAAAGACGAGGGTAACGACTGCACATATCCTGCTCGATCTCCCAGGTCGCTTCCTTGACTCGCTGACCCTGCCACTGAACCTTCTTTGATGCAATATTCTTTGACCTCAGCTTTCTAACTTGCCTGTCCAATTTTGCCACTAGCTCCTCAATATAGGATATATCCTTTTCCAATTATATTGAATAGAAATACAAAATGTGCGACGGATCACCGTGATACCTCCGGAGTATCAAAACATGAAATACTCGATGCACTCCTGCCAGGCTAAGACTTAAGGCAAGCTCATAAGCAACCTCCCCAACTCACTTCAATATCTCAAAAGGGCCAATAAATTTCAGACTCAACTTCCCTTTCTTTCCAAATCTCATAACGCCATTCATAGAACAAACCCGAAGCAGAACCCGCTCTCCAACCATATAGGAGACATTACAAACCTTTCGATATGCATAGCTCTTCTGTCTGGACTGGTCTATGCAGAGTCTATCCTGAATCACCTTAACCTTCTCCAAGGCATCCTGAACTAAGTCTGTGCCCAATAACCTAGTCTCAACTGGCTTGAACCAACCCACCGGAGATCTACACTGCCAACTATATAGAGCCTCATACGGTGCTATCTAAATATTGGACTATAACTACTGCTGTAAGAAAACTCCGCCAATGGAAAAAGTTTATCCCAATATACTCCAAACTCAATCACACACACATGAAGCATATCCTCAAGAATCTGAATAGTACACTCGGACTGTCCGTCCGTCTAGGGGTGAAATCTTGTACTCTACTCCACTCAAGTGCCCAACACATGCTGAACAGCCCTCCAAAACCATGATGTGAACTGAGTACCTCTATCTGAGATGATGGAAACTCGATACCATGCCGATGAACGATCTCTCGAATATAAATCTCTGCCAACCGCTCAGAAGAATAAGTAGTACACACAGGAATGAAATAAGCAGACTTTGTTCGCCGATCCACTATCACCCAAGCAGTGTCAAACTTTCTCAAAGTCCATGTGAGCCCAACTACAAAGTCCATGATGATCCGCTCCCACATCCACTACGAAATCTCTATCTTCTGAAGCAACCCACCCGGTCTCTAGTGCTCATACTTTACGTGATGATAGTTGAGGCACTGAGCTAAAAACCCAACTATATCATTCTTTATCTCCCTCCACCGATTGTGTTGCCTCAAATCCTGGTACATCTTTCCGACAAGCGAATGAATGGGATACCGCGAACTACGGGCCCCTTCTAGAATCAACTCTTAAAGCCCATCAACATTGGGCGCACAAACCTGATCTTGCATCCTTAATAATCCATCCTTGCCAATGTCACATATCTGTCACCATGCTGAACCTTGTCCTTTAGCACAAGCAAATTAGGATCATCATACTGTTGCTCCCTGATACGATCAAATAAGGAAAACTGTGAAACCACATAAGCTAGAACCCTACTAGGCTTTGAAAGATCCAATCTCACAAAGAAGGCTAAGGTCTGAACTTCCATCGCCATAGGCCTCTTTGATGCTAGTAAATATGCTAAACTCCCTAAACTCTCCGCCCGATGACTTAAGGCATCAACCATTACATTGGCATTTCCTGGGTGATACAAAATAGTGATGTCACAATCATTCATCAACTCTAACCACCCCCCTTTGCACAAATTTAGATTCATTTGCTTGAAGAAGTGGTGCAAGCTCCGATGGTCAGTATAAATCTCATAGGGAACCTCGTATAAATAATGGCACCAAATCTTCAGGGCGTGAACAATGGAAACTAACTCAATGTCATGAACGAGGTAATTCTTCTCATAAATCTTCAACTGTCTGGACGCGTAGGCAATCACCCTACCGTCGTACATCAACCCGCTCCAAGGCCAATTCTCAAGGCATCATAATAATTCATATAAGACCCCGAACCTTTAGGCAGTATCAAGATTGGGGCTGTTGTCAAAGTTTTCTTGAGCTTCTGAAAGCTCGCCTCACACTCCTCCGTCTACTGAAATGGAGACCCTTCTAGGTCAACCTGGTCATAGGGGCTACAATCGATGAAAATCCCTCCACAAAATGACGATAGTAACCCACCAAACAAAGGAAACTGCGGATCTCTATAGCTAAGGATGGGCAGGGCCAACTCTGCACGACCTCTATCTTCTTTGGATCCACCTGAGTACCCTCACTCGATACCATATGGCCTAAGAATGACCACTGAATCCAACCAAAATTCATATTTCGAGAACTTATCATATAACTTCTTCTCTCTTAGAGTCTGGATCATTATCCTTAGGTGCTGCTCATGATCTTCCTGACTCCGGGAATACACCAGAATGTCATCAATAAAGACAATGAGGAATGAATCAAGATACGGTTGGAACACACTAGGCATCAAATGCATGAAGGCTGTTGGGGCGTTGGTCAACCCAAATGGCATGACAAGGAACTCGTAATGACCATGCAGAGGCCTAAAAGCAGTCTTCGGGATGTGTGTCTCCGGAATCTTCAACTGATGGTAACCTGAGTGCAAATCAATATTAGAAAAACACCTATGCGCTCTGAAACTAGTCAAACAGATCATCAACACGAGCCAAAGGATAACAGTTCTTCACAATAACCTTGTTCAACTGGCGATAATCAATACATATGCGAATAAAGCCATCCCTTTTCTTCACAAACAAGACAGGGGCATCCCAAGGTGAACCACTAGGACGAATAAAACCCTTATCAAGCAATTCCTATTATTGATCCTTGAACTCCTTCAACTACGGAGGAGCCATACGATACGGAGGGATGGAAATGGGCTATGTGCCCAAAAGCAGATGAATGCCAAAATCAATATCTCTACCAAGCGACATGCCTAGAAGATCAACTGGAAACATATCAGGATAATCTCGTACTATTGGGACCGAGTCAATAGAAGGGGTATCAATACTGACATATCTCACATAAGCTAGATACACGTCACACCCCTTCTCAGCCCTGTGATGAGCCTTAAAGAAAGAAATAACTCTACTAGGGGTGTGATCTAAGGTACGCCTCCACTCAATACGCGGTACACATGGCATAGCCAGTGTCACAGTTTTGGCATGACAATCAAGAACAACATAATGGGGAGAAAACCAGTCCATGCCTAAGATAATATCAAACTCAACTATGCTGAGTAACAATAGATTGGCTATGGTCTCAAAACCACTAAGAGAAACCAAACACGACTAATAAACGCAGTCCACAACAAGAGAATCTCCCATATGAGTAGAAACATAAACATAGGAACTCAAGGAATCTCAGGATAACCCAAATGCAGAGCAAAATAAGAAGACACATAAGAGTAAGTGGAGCCTGGATTGAAAAGAATTGATGTATCTCTGTGACAAAACATTATAATACATGTGATGGAAAAATCAGAGGCAACAACCTCGGTATGGGCAGGAAGGGCACAGTATCCGGCATGGATCCCCCTCAAGGAAAACCTCTACCTCCTCGAACTCCACTTCTAGCTGGCTGAGCAGGTGGGGTAGAAACCGGAGCTATAGTCATAGCCTGAGAAATCTGCAGGGCACGCTGTGGTTGAGAAGTCTGTGGAGGTACATCCTTCCCAAGTTTGGACCATATGGCATGAGTCACCACACTTAAAACAAGATTTGGGAGGGCGATGGCTGTGACTGGCATGGGCCAGGTCTGCTAGAATGATCGCTGAAAGCACCCCGTAGAGGAGGCACGCTAGAAATTGGAGGTGCATAATAAGGCTCCTGAGGCTTAGGAGGAGTTGGAGCACTTCTGGCTGCAAGAAGAGCTGAATGAACAGGGAGAATCATATAACCCCTACCATGATGACTTGCAGCTGGGATATGAGCACTAGAATTATGGCCCAATTTTTGAGACCTCTTCGCCTCCCTCTCTCCTCTCTCCCTAGCATGCATACCCTCAATCTCATTACAATGCTCACCATCTGCTGATAAGGAATATCCATCTCCAACTCACGTGCTACACCTGATGTTGGGAATAAGCCCCTCAATAAATTAGCAAACCCTTTCGCAAACAGTAGAAACCAAGGCCGGTGCATTCCTAGACAAAGCTAGTATAATGAACAACATACTTTGAGACAGTCATAGCATCCCGACGCAATCGCTCAAACTCGGCGCGCCATGCATCTCTAAGGCTCTAAGGAACAAAATCTCTCAGAAACAGGCCTGAAAACTTTGTCCAAGTAAGTGAAGCAGCCTCGTCTGGATTGTTTAACTCATAAGTGCGCCGCCACTCATTGGCAGCTCTTCGAAGCTGGAAAGTTGTGAATAGAACCCCACCGATCTTGATATACGCATAGTACGAAAGATATGGTAGAACTCCTCTAGAAATCCCAGGGCATCCTCTGATGCTAATCCACTAAATACCAGAGGATCATACTTCTTGAACCTCTAAAGTCTCCGCTGCTCTTTCTCTGAAGCTACTGCCCTGTCCTTTGGCTGAACAGCACTGCACGTGGCACATGAACAATCTCTAGGACCTGATCAACATGCATTCACTACTTAGGAGTGCAGGCGGCGGGAGTTTGTATTGCTCCCCCGGCCTGGGATGTAGTTGCAGCAAGGGGAAGCAATCTCGCCTGAGCAAAAGTGGTGTATATGTTTATAAACTATGCTAGAGTCTCTTGAAGTGCTGGCGTGGTAGTAGCCGCATGTGTGTATGTGACTGGATGCCGACTAGCACTTCTGGTGGCTCCTCAGTGGCAGCTCGCGCAGGTGCTCTTCTCCTTGATCTCTATCCCAGCCCTGACCTCTGACGGCGGCAGTAGGGGGCGGGTGCCTGATCATTTTGAGTAGAATGTGTCCTCACCATCTATGAGAGAATAGAAAGACATAAGATTAGAATTGTGATATCAAAAATCTCGCACGACAAGGAAATCAAATGAAGTGGAATTTTCCTAATAGTTAAATAGCCTCTCATAGATAAGTACAAACATCTCTATACCGATCAGCAAGACTCTAATGAACCGGCTTGTGATCCATGACTCCTATGAACCTAGAGTTCTGATACCAACTTGTCACGACCCAGTTCGCCATTCGATAACTATCTTGATGGAACCTAGTCCGTATGACTAGGTAGGCCTAACAATGCGGAAAATAACTAAACTTGCGGAATAAATAAATCAAAGACAAAAATATTTGAAGGAAACAATGTTTAAATGTCGCTCGGCATATACACACACCATCTCAAAATCTGGTACACTTTCCCGAAACCCGGAAACTCACGGATCCACAAGCTAAAAAAATACTACATAGCTCTGATCTCCAGAATGTCTAGCAAGAACAGAAAGTACAGAAGGGCTAAATACTAAATACATGAACAGAAGGAGACTCCTCGGTCTACGGACGCGGCAGATATACCTCGAAGTCCCTTAGAATTGCATCGCGTCAAGAGTGGTATGCCTATGTAGAAGTACCTGGATCTGCACATGAAAAACATGCGCAGAAAGGGCATGAGTACACCACAGCGGTGCTTAGTAAATGCCAAGGCTAACTTTAGTTGAGTAGCGATGAGGAAGGTCAGGGTCCTATTGAGATTAAATAAAAGATATAACTCAATAGTTTGGAACAAGACAGTAAAATATGTGAACAATCGTAAAAGCAACACTGTATATAGAGAACATCAACAACAACAAAGAACAACATAAAAGCAATGGAAACACCGAAGGAAGTACAACTCAATTCCAATAATACCAATCGGGTATCTTCTAAGATATCGTCCTGATCTCCCGATTATACATCTCAGATAAGTCTCTCAAGATACCGTCCCATAGATGAGTTCAATGTACACGAGGATCTATCAGAATCTTGTTGCGTAGTCCCAAACATGAATAGCTAGTACTGAGGGAATCTACCAGGTGGATTCCCGTAGTTCTATATCACTGTGTAGGGGGTTCTACACGAAATCTAACCCGTAGTCCCAAATTAAATTGCGAGGGGATCTACTGGGAATCTAACTCATTGTCCCATGTAAACACATAAAAATAATAGGAGAAATGATCAGAAATGTAAAACTTCATATTAAGGCAACAAAATAGTCTAGCCTAGCATGCTGCACATAATTAATGTAAGACAGTTAAACAGTTAAGGCAGTTTTATCACTTAGTCATACTTCTCCTAAGTTGACACATGTTCAAATAGTACAAGTAGTAAAATAGAAAAAATAATCATACTAGTAGTACTTAATGAAAATTGGATTTCCAACAACATACACAAGTATGCACTCGTTACTTCACATACAAGGAATTTCAATTAACAAGTATACCAAATCCTAAAGTAAGGGTCCCCACACAATGTTAGATAAGCCACTTACCTCGAACATACTCAATTCAACCCGTAATCACGCTTTTTCCATGAGTATACGACTCCAAATGTCGCAAATATATTCAATTCAGTTGCATATTATAAATAACACTTCAAGTTATGCAATCAAATTCCAAGCTAATAAGCAAAATTATGTAAAATGACCAAAACTTCCCTCGGGCCCACGACTCAGAATCGGATAAAAATTATATATTCCGGACGCTCATTCACTCACGAGTCTAACCATATAAGAATCTTTTAAAATTTGATGCCAAAAACCTAATCAAAATCAATAATTTGGCGTATGAAGTTTACCTAATTTTCCCAAATATTTCTACCAAAATTGGAAGTTTAAAGACTAAATTTAAGTTAGGAATCATGGAAATTGATCTAAGTTGGGTAGAGATCACTTACCCAAGTTACCCAGGTGCAAAGGTCTTCAAAAAACCCCCCCCCCCCCCCCCCCCCCCCGAGCTCTCAAATTTTTAAATGTGAAACTAGGTTTTAACCCTCGAATTGGGATTTTATGCAATCTGCCCAGGTATTTTTTACATAAACGGTCGCAAAAGGGAACCTGCAATCGCAAAGAGTTAAATTTGATGGCTCCTGAACTGGGCTATGCGAACGTGAGATGGGTCACGCAAACGCGAAGAAGGAAAAGGTAGGCTTACGCGTTTACGGACAAAGTAATGCGAACGTGAAGGAGGAAGGGAAAGACGTCCGCGATCACGAGCCAATTAATACGATCACAAAGAAAAATTTAATCACCCCCCAGGAATTACACTACACGAATGTGAAGGAAAGAGCGAGAACGTGATGAAGGAAACCAAATACCACATGTTTCTTCAATTCTACATGAGCATCCGAAACCCACCCGAGGCCCTTGGGACCTAAACCAAACCTACCAACCAATCCCAAAACATCATTCAAGCTTGTTCCAACCTTCGGAATGCTAAAAACTACATCAAAACACCTATTTTTCATAGTCAAGCTTTAAATTTCCAAAAACTCTAAAGACACACTTTTGATAAAAAAATCTACCAAACCTCGTCTGAATGACCTGAGATTTTTCACACACATCCAAAATGATATAACAGAACTATTGCAACTCTCGGAATTCCATTCCAACCCACAGACAAAAATCTTGCAATCAAACCCAAAACTTTCACACTTCAACTTTCGACATTTCAAGCCTAAATTAGCTACAGAACTCAAAAACATAATCCGAACGCGCCCCTAACCCAACATTACCTATCGAAGATAACAAAACTGTCGGATTTCCATTCCGAGGCCGTCTTCACACTGTTCCAGTTACGGTCAACTTTCGAACAGTTAAGCTCTCAGTTAGGGACTAAGTGTCCCAAAACTATCTGAAACTTAGAACCGATCATCCCGACAAATCAAAATAGTAGAAATAACTCGAGGGAAGCAGTTAGAAGGGGATCAGGCCATAAATTCTTAAGACGACCACCCGGGTCGTCACAATTTGTTTAGCGACAATTCTCATTCTTCTAACCATCTAGAGTTCTGCTAAACATCTAATAGATTTTGGACTCCTCGGAGCCGACGCCTCCTCCAAAGACCGAGTGACGTCAAGTCCAACGAGGAGATGACGTCAGTCATGGAAAGAGGATTCCGTTTCGGATATCCACTGAGTAACGAGTTCTTTCTTTCGATATGAAGAACATTTCTTTTAATATATTTCAATGTAATTTCAACATATTACGTTGTATTTTCATGATTTTCAGTGTATTCATTTTCTTTTTTTTTCATTCTAATTCAATGTACCTAATTGTATTATACTATGTTCTCTATCTTTTTTTATTATATTTCTATATATCCCGTTATATTCTATGTGTTTCATCGTATTCACCGTCTGCCTATATGTCATGAATGTATTCATAAGTTTTTTATTAATATAATTTATGTATTATATAATTCTCTGAAGATAGCTATATTTTTGGGATATCTTTTGGTTGAGAATCTTTTTTAGAAATGAAAATACAAATTTTGTGTGTTATAATCGAGTTTGTTGAGATATATTAGGAGTCTATTATGTTAATTGATTCACTTTTCGTTTTAAAAACAGTTTAATCCCCTATTTCACGTCGTGAATACATCGAATATAATAATCTGTCCAGCTATAATCCCAAGTTTTACTCCATTAATTCAGTCGAATACAGCAACTGATTAGCTGAACTTCCCCGATTCACACCTACTTTTGCTAATGTATTCATGAATAAAATAATTTAAATACATCAAGTACATCATATAACCATATAAAAGGTATCTATAATCCATAATATAGCAAATGATATCAATAAATGACTAATTACTACTAAAAAATAATGCTTTATGAAAATTTTTTTATTTTTTTTATTTTATAACTTAATTGGTTTCTATATGAAGATGACTGCTAAATTCATTCAGAAAAAATGGGCGTGTCCAACGGCCCAGCTAAAGCGGAATAACAAGCTAACAGTTGCTCCGAGCGACGCCTCTATATTTAGGGTCCGATCCCGAACATGGGGAGAAGTGAACAAAATGTTATCGGGTAGCCACTTTAAAGTACTGCTATGTACAAATTAGTCCATGTGTTTTGAATTTTAATTTTTTAATTTAGTCTTTTCCGACAAAAATATTCTAAATTACTCTACAATTAAAAATTTTAATTCAAATTTTTAGAACAAAATAAACACTAGCTAATTCCTAAATAGCAACCCAAAAAATAACGTCAGTATACTTCCTCACAAATAACCTATTTTAAGGGAACTATTTAAGATATACCTAATTTTAACAATTATTTAATACATACCCAACCCGTGGTAAATTATTAATATTGGCGCTGAAGTAACCCTTAAATTAAACAAACACCACTCTCCATCACCACCACTGAAAATTCCCATAAATTCCTCTTCTCCCAAGAATAATCACCATCTCCAATTTTAGCAAATCACCAACAACACCAACGCCCCTATACTATACCCATTTCATTTGGCAGTTTCAAGCAAATTTGTTTTCAAAATGATAAATTTTTGCAACGAAAATGTGCCCTATAGCTACATATCTATATAGGGTAAAATATAATATTATATGTGGTCATCTAAACGAAGGACATATGGAACTCAAGTTGGAGATGGCGAAAGGCCATTTTACAGAAGCAACTATTCCACTTGTTACCGGAAGAGATAACATTCATAAAGGTGTGTAAATGCTCTGTGCGCGGTAGCACTTAATAAGAAATATTATGCAGCATTAAGAGCGACGGATCGTTACAGGGAATTTGACATTTATATCTACCCGTTACATCTTCATCAATGACCCTCATAATCAACATTAAACGAGGGCACCCTCCTGAGACTTCTTTCCCTAGACATAACTATAAATAATGAGCTCAGTTATCATTGTAAATGAGACGCATTTTGTGGAAAACTTACACCATATTCTAAATAAAGCTTAATACAATCTTACTTCTCGCCTTTTGATTTCACTATTATTGTGCCTAAAAATGTTGTTCCTGAAAATGTTATTATGCTATTTCATCTATATTTTAAGGCTACATATTGCATAATTCTTCGATTATTTTATTATTTCTAGATCAAATTAGTTCACTTGCCTAGAAATCACGTATAAATTATAACTATGTCATTTACGGATAAACAGTTTGGCGCGCACCGTAGGGTCTAGGCAACCGTATAAGTAAATTGATCCTTTCATTTTTTACTAACATGCTTTGACTATTTTGTCTTAGAAAAAATCATATGAAATGAAAGATAAATTATTAACAATGTGCACAACCCCGAGATTCGAGAAGATCAACCTTATTTCGAGGATTCAATCAGTGAAACCCACAATAAGGCGAATGACATTACATCAGTGGTAGGAAGCATCCTCGATAGGTTCGGGAGACAACTCCTGGTAATGCTGATGAGGAGCATGTTTTTGACATAGTAAGGGTCTTGCAGGAGCAATAGGCTAATATTCTAGTCCATCTCAAGAGACAGGATAAGGTTAAGATGGAGTTGAAGTAGGTGTTGTTGGAGGCTTCGAATAATGCAAACATGCGAGATCTAATTCCTTCCGGTGCTCCTGCAAACCAAATAATGCAGAGGGTCAACAACAACATTCCTAGGGGTGAAGGTGGCTTCGATAGAGCTAGGGGGAGATGATCTGGTCTTATAGTGAGAATGATCCTTCAAGACTGATCTCCTAAAGTTTATGAGGGAAGTAAATGCCCGCATGCACCGAATCCCATTGCGCACCACCAGTACTAATGTCACGTACCGAATCTGGGAAGGTGTGGCTGGCCCGGGTGTTGTGCTGGCCTAAGCAAACCATTGCGTAACTCTTTTCTAACTATCACGGGCAAACATGGCCATATATTGTAATGTACAACTATAAGTGGGAAAACACTGTATTAACAAACAATTGTACTTAAAACGTAAATACATATGGGCCATCAAAGCCTCTAACATACTGTAAAAATAAACCTTGTTGTACAATGTTGGAAATAACGCTTTACGCTAGAGGGGGGGGGTGAATAGCGTTTTAAAAATATTAAGCGTTTTAGTGCGGAATTTAAAAACTTTGCAGAAATTAAAACAAGTGCAGTAAAATAAACTTACACAATGATGTATCCTGGTTGGCCACAAACGTGGTTAGTCCAGTCCCCGAGAGACTCTCTCGAGATTTCCACTAAACTTGTCAAGCTTACGGGTGCTTAACAAACCGTTACAGCTGAGGACACAAGCCTCACCTAGGTGCTCGGGGATCACAATCCCAAAGACTTCAATTGCTCGGGGATAACAATCCCAAAGACTTCAATTGCTCGGGGATAACAATCCCAAAGACTTCAACTGCTCGGGGATAACAATCCCAAAGACTTCAACTGCTCGGGGATAACAATCCCAAAGACTTCAACTGCTCGGGGATAACAATCCCAAAGACTTCAACTGAGGAATCACAAGTTCCTCAACAAACGAGAATCGCAATTCTCTTACAAACACAAAACAAACTCACTTTACAAAGTACTCCTCAATGAGTAGATATGAGTAGAAATAGTACGCTCAAGATCACAACAACTTAGCTCAATAGAATGGCTCTTCAAAAAGCTTTATGGATGAATGAAAATGATGATCAATGTAAGAAAGCTTTTAGCAATGAAAATACTTAAATTGTATATGTTGTTATTGTGAAAACACTGAGTTAAGCCTGTATTTATAGGTGAAAAACTCAGTCTTACCGTTGTCTAATTGCCAATTAAGGATTGCTGAAATTACTCAGTGACAATCGATTGTCAAGACTAAACAATCGATTGTGTGCCTATCAGATCAAAAATTCAATCCCAGATTTTACGTCAACAATCGATTACTTCAAATCAATAATCGATTATTTATAACGTTAAAAAATCCTTTCCAATTTTTGGCATAAAACATCGATTATCAGGAAATCAACAATCGATTATTTTAACAACGTTCAGAAAATCTTTTCCAGATTTTACGCAAAACATCGATTGTTAAATATCAACAATCGATTACCTGAAGGTAATTTGAAAATGTATGACAACGGTTAGTTCCAACAATCGATTATCAAATAGAACAATCGATTATAAATTAATTTCAAAACTTACTGTCTCATATATAATCGATTATCAAAAGCCATAATCGATTATTAATTAATTCCAAAACTTTCTGTCTCATATATAATCGATTATCAAAAGCCACAATCGATTATTAATTAATTTCAAAACTTTCTGTCTCATATATAATCGATTATCAAAAGCCACAATCGATTATTAATTTATTTAAAAACACTGGGAGACATTTTTCTCATTCTAATCGATTACCATTAGTTCATAATCGATTTTTCTGAGTTTTGAAAACTTTGCCTCAGTTAACAATCGATTATCAAAAGTACACAATCGATTGTTATGCAGTTTGCAAAAACCTGATGTTAACTGACTTACTCAGAATCGATTATCATTAATTCACAATCGATTGTCATGCAGTCTTGACTTAGAGATACTCGATTATCATAAGTACATAATCGATTATCTTAGCCCAGATTTTTGAGGCATGTTTGAAAAACATTTTAACAAATATAAATATGCATAGTTTAAAATCATTTGACACTTAAGTTAGATATGCATGATTTTGGAAAAATAATTTTAGTAGAGAAGCCATGTTATGAGCCAAGATTGAGGAATCAAGATCACAATTAATATTGACTCAATTATAACATTTCTAAACTTTGTCTTGAGCTTCTTGTAATGCATCCATTTTGTGCTTGTCCTCGAGCACTGCTATATATCGCTTATTGCTTTGTTTGACATTCATCAAAACCTACAAAAGAACACACGTTTAGTATATTGCATTTGAAACATGTTTCCAACAATTTCCCCCTTTTTGATAATGGCAAACATAAGCGGGATATATGCAATAATTATTTTGATAATCCAAGACAAGAGTAAAGTATGCAATTTGATGTTCCCCCTCAATTCATGTTCCCCCTCACTTTAAGCATGAATGAAGTTGAGAGTGATATAGCATACTTCTTGATATCCCTTCTTGATATCCCGTTTCTTCCCCCTTTTGCCATTAGCAAAAATTTATACAAGGGAAGAATATGAAAAAAATGTGAAATAAACACAAGTTTATTTATTGGAAAATTAAGATAACATTACAAGGGTGAAACCAAACATAACTTAACCAATCAAGAACAAACAGACCAAAAACAACAATTTCTCATCATAACAACAACAATTTCATCATTCATCACCCCCATCCCCTTCATCATCATTGGTAGGCGCTTGATATGGCACCATCTGAGCATAGGCATAATGCACGTGATCAAAGTAACCATGGACCTCACGGGTTAGTTGAGTAATTTTGTCAGAAATGGTCCGGAGGGTAGGCTCCTGAGGAGGATGAGCACGACGGGCTTGTCGATTTTGAGGAGGAGCGGGAGCATGATCACCATCATGATGAAAGGAAGACTCCGAAATTTCCCAGATTTTGGTGCTCTTTTTGAGAGGACCATTAGCAATATTGACTCCGGAAGCCTCAAGAAATTTCATTATTAAGAGGGCATAGGGGAGAGGTATGTCATCTCTGGTGGCATTGAACATATGAGATAGAATAAGCTTGCACCAATTTATTTTAACACCGGTGACAATGGCTTGAAGAAATTTGGCATCCTCTTGGGAAATGGTGGTGTGATTGAGTTTACCGGGTTTGAGAACACGAGTGATGAAATAGAGAATGAAACGATAATTCGGGTCCATACCCTTTATGGTGGGACGACGGGAAGAGGACTCATCATAGGCTACTCCGGCTTGGCGGAAGAGATTAGCTTCATCAATCATGACCCCAGCATCATTTATGTATTGGTAGATGTCTTCACCATCATGCGGAATGCCGGCAATGAGGTGGAGGTTATCTTCAGAAATTAGAATGGGAATGCCGTTAACATTGGTAACAAGTTCACCCTCATCATCTTTGTGAAGGTTGGAGTAAAAAGCTTCAACCAAAGAAATGTTGTAGTAGGGGTGAGTAAGGAGTAGGAAATTGAAAAGGTTGCACTCTCTTAGCATATTTGCGGCTGGAATGAATGGTGCAACAAGAGCGTTTGTTGAAAAGCGAGGAGGGAGAATAAGGCGTTTCTCAAATTTGGTTAAGAAACGGGTGAGCTCTTCATTGGATTCAAAGAATAGAACCGATCCATCTTGATATGGATGGCGAGAAGAAGAAGCACCTTGTTTGGAACGAGCACGTTTTGAGTTGCGGCTTGACATATTTTTTGAAAGGATGTGCTAGGATTTTTCAAGGAAAACAAGAGAATTTGATGCTAGGGAGGCTTGAGTGAGTATACAAGAGCATATGTGCAGCCTATATATAGAGGAGGAATGAATCTTACATTTATTGGAAATGATTTGAAGAGATTTGAAGTCTGAAACGGTAAAAATAAATTCACTGACCGTTCAACAATCGATTGTTTGAATGGAATAATCGATTGTCATTAATGAAAATGATCTGACACATCGATTACACGCCAGAACGGTAAGAAAATTTGAAAAAGATAGTCGATTGTCAAACTTGGTAATCGATTGTTTTTCATATTTATGACCTGTCAGGAATCGATTATGGAGCCAAAACGGTAACATAAGTTTAAAACAGATAATCGATTGTCAATATATAGTAGTCGATTGTTTCACTCACAGAGAGTTTGAATTTTGGCAAATAATCGATTGGCAGAACAAATAATCGATTGTTTGGAAGGGGGATGCTGAAATGATGAGACTTAATTCTATCAGGCAATGTAAACATTTAACAAGATTTCATGGAAAAAAATTGAATCAACAAATAATCGATTATTGATACTGATAATCGATTGTAAGCATAAATAATCGATTATGATCGATTTTCTTTTTCTTGTATCAAGATAATTCATACTTTCCTCTTACCTTTTGGGGGATGCCTGCAAAATAGAATTAAACATCTCCGACGCTCAAGTCAGTAATCTATAAATGAAATGATAACTTTGAAACTCGTGTAGTCGGGTAAAAAAAATGAACTCTTAAGAATTTTGTCCTAGGATGTTCTTAAGAGGGTTTAGGGTACTTACCTTCCCTTCGACTTTGCCAATTACCTGATTTTGAACATCCTCCGTTCATTTTGGTCTTTTGGCTCATTCTCCAATTTACGAAGCTTTTTCCACAATTTTGCCTTTTGAATTTTTCGAAAATACTTCCGATTTAAAAAAACATAAGTCGACTTTTCCGTCTCTTCCTCCTTCTTTGTGCTTTAATTGAAGGAATTTTGAATTCGTCTCTCGTCAAGTGTTTGGAGCATCCACTACACTTGATTCCTTCAAGCACACCTGCAAAACAAATCAATGCTCTTTTGGTACCCATGCCATTTTGGGTCCTTGAGGGTTATGCATACTATAATGATATGTTTGAGTAGCAGGTCTATGTCTAGTAAAGCATGCGGGAGCAATATGACCAATTCGTCTACAATAATGACATGTCACATTTGGATTATGCATGCGTCTAGGCTCATAGTAGCTAGAATAATGCACATTGTTTACTCTATTTTCATTTCTCCTAATTTAACACCATAGTCATTTCTAGGTTGAACATTTCGGGATCTTCTAGCATGATCATTGTTGTGCCTAAAATATGCATCATGTCTATGGTGACGATTGCTAGGCGGAAGGTCATGTCTAGGTCTCCTAATATTTTGTCTAGCATGCATGTTTTTAGGAAAGGCATTTTTGTTATTAATCCTAGGTTGAGCTCTAGGTGGTTGGGTTTTTGCATCAACCTCTTCTTCATTTATGAAGCCTATTCCATGCTTGGTTGATTTCAAGTTATCAAGCACCACATTCAAGTTTTTATGAGAGGAGTTGAATTTATCTAGTGTGCCTTTTAATCTACCTACTTCATTCTTAAGGTCTACACAAGAAGCACAATTTTTTGTAGAACTCTCGGGCTTGTCAGAACTTCTTTTCCCATAAAACTTGTTTTGTTCTAGTAGCTTCTCATTTTCCAAAACCAATTTTTCTAATTCTTTTTCTTTTAATGAAAACTGTTTTTGAAAATCTTGTTCTTTTAGAGAAGCATTTTCTCTTAAACTAGTGACGGTTTTTGTAACTTTGAGAAATTCAGCATACAATTCATCAAAGGCATTTCTCATGTCATCAAGAGTATAAAAATTTTGAGAAGAGATTTGACTTACCTCACTTTGATTTTCTTCCTGTGCCATGAGGCAGAGATTTGCCGCTTCTTCATTTTCTTCTTCACTGGATTCGTCTCCGGAATCTCCTCCCCAAGATATGTATGCTCGTTGCTTCTTGAAGGGTTTCTTCTCCTTTTTAAGATTTGGGCAGTTTGTTTTGATATGCCCTGTTTCACCACATTCATAACATTTAACTTGCTCACCTTGCTTTTTCCCTTTGCGGTCATATTCTTTTTGCATGAATTTTTGGAACTTTTTGATGATGAGTCCAAATTCGCTATCTCCATCCTTTTCAATTGGTGATTGACTTGTGCTCGCCTTTAGAGCAATCTTTTGCCTTCTTTGTTCGTCAACAACAGGGTTAAGAATAGTGGATTCATAAGTCTTAAGATTACCTCTAAGAGCGTCTATGGTGACGTTCGTGATTCCAATTGACTCTTGAATCGCATCGGCCTTTGATCGCCATGTCGGTGTTAGGCTCCTAAGAATTTTTCGAACTAGTTCTTTGTCTGTGAACGTCTTCTTGAGTGCGTGGAGATCATTCACTATTGATGAGAACCGCTCAAACATCTCGTCTACCTTTTCGCCTTCCTTCATATGGAACAATTCGTAAGCATGAGTTAAAAAATCAATTTTAGCTTCTCTTACCTGGTCAGTCCCTTCGTAAGTGACCTCAAGCTTGTCCCACATTTCTTTCGCTGTTTTGCAGCAGGAGATTTTCCTGTAATCATTAGCATTAACAGCACAGAGTAATAAATTAATAGCTTTAAAATTATTTTGGACCATTCGATTATCCTCGGCGTTGAATTCCTTTTCTGTTTTTGGCACCCATATTCCTTCCACCTGTTTGACAGGAACCTCATTTCCTTTGGTGTACACCTTCCACAAGTAAGGGCTGTTTGATCTGACGAATATCTGCATCCTTTCTTTCCAATATGAATAATTAGTCCCGTTGAACAAAGGAGGTCTTGTGGGGCACTGTCCTTCATCAATACCTGCAAAAGAGTCTAGAGTAGAAGCCATGGAAAGATTCTCTCAAACGGTTAAGTCTTTCAGAGAGTATGGCTCTGATACCAATTGTTGGAAATAACGCTTTACGCTAGAGGGGGGGGGGGGGGTGAATAGCGTTTTAAAAATATTAAGCGTTTTAGTGCGGAATTTAAAAACTTTGCAGAAATTAAAACAAGTGCAGTAAAATAAACTTACACAATGATGTATCCTGGTTGGCCACAAACGTGGTTAGTCCAGTCCCCGAGAGACTCTCTCGAGATTTCCACTAAACTTGTCAAGCTTACGGGTGCTTAACAAACCGTTACAGCTGAGGACACAAGCCTCACCTAGGTGCTCGGGGATCACAATCCCAAAGACTTCAATTGCTCGGGGATAACAATCCCAAAGACTTCAATTGCTCGGGGATAACAATCCCAAAGACTTCAACTGCTCGGGGATAACAATCCCAAAGACTTCAACTGCTCGGGGATAACAATCCCAAAGACTTCAACTGCTCGGGGATAACAATCCCAAAGACTTCAACTGAGGAATCACAAGTTCCTCAACAAACGAGAATCGCAATTCTCTTACAAACACAAAACAAACTCACTTTACAAAGTACTCCTCAATGAATAGATATGAGTAGAAATAGTACGCTCAAGATCACAACAACTTAGCTCAATAGAATGGCTCTTCAAAAAGCTTTATGGATGAATGAAAATGATGATCAATGTAAGAAAGCTTTTAGCAATGAAAATACTTAAATTGTATATGTTGTTATTGTGAAAACACTGAGTTAAGCCTGTATTTATAGGTGAAAAACTCAGTCTTACCGTTGTCTAATTGCCAATTAAGGATTGCTGAAATTACTCAGTGACAATCGATTGTCAAGACTAAACAATCGATTGTGTGCCTATCAGATCAAAAATTCAATCCCAGATTTTACGTCAACAATCGATTACTTCAAATCAATAATCGATTATTTATAACGTTAAAAAATCCTTTCCAATTTTTGGCATAAAACATCGATTATCAGGAAATCAACAATCGATTATTTTAACAACGTTCAGAAAATCTTTTCCAGATTTTACGCAAAACATCGATTGTTAAATATCAACAATCGATTACCTGAAGGTAATTTGAAAATGTATGACAACGGTTAGTTCCAACAATCGATTATCAAATAGAACAATCGATTATAAATTAATTTCAAAACTTACTGTCTCATATATAATCGATTATCAAAAGCCATAATCGATTATTAATTAATTCCAAAACTTTCTGTCTCATATATAATCGATTATCAAAAGCCACAATCGATTATTAATTAATTTCAAAACTTTCTGTCTCATATATAATCGATTATCAAAAGCCACAATCGATTATTAATTTATTTAAAAACACTGGGAGACATTTTTCTCATTCTAATCGATTACCATTAGTTCATAATCGATTTTTCTGAGTTTTGAAAACTTTGCCTCAGTTAACAATCGATTATCAAAAGTACACAATCGATTGTTATGCAGTTTGCAAAAACCTGATGTTAACTGACTTACTCACAATCGATTATCATTAATTCACAATCGATTGTCATGCAGTCTTGACTTAGAGATACTCGATTATCATAAGTACATAATCGATTATCTTAGCCCAGATTTTTGAGGCATGTTTGAAAAACATTTTAACAAATATAAATATGCATAGTTTAAAATCATTTGACACTTAAGTTAGATATGCATGATTTTGGAAAAATAATTTTAGTAGAGAAGCCATGTTATGAGCCAAGATTGAGGAATCAAGATCACAATTAATATTGACTCAATTATAACATTTCTAAACTTTGTCTTGAGCTTCTTGTAATGCATCCATTTTGTGCTTGTCCTTGAGCACTGCTATATATCGCTTATTGCTTTGTTTGACATTCATCAAAACCTACAAAAGAACACACGTTTAGTATATTGCATTTGAAACGTGTTTCCAACATACAAAGCCTCTAAGATTATTCGACATCAAACGAGACAGAGGCCCCTTCCTAATAATAAATCTATAGCAAAACTCTGACATGATGACTCATAAACTCGGCCGCACTCCAAATGAAGTGAAGTTTTATCGATCCTTCGCTAGATGCTAACCTATTCTACTTTGAGGGATCGTCAAGCTGATTACCTATACCTAGAAGCATAAATGCAACATCCACAATGAAAAAGGACGTCAGTACGGACAATGTACCGAGTATGTAAGGTAGAGCTGAAACATAAAAATAAGTCAACATTAATGAAATAGATATAAGAATCACCTGAACATCGGAAGTGCTACCGTGTATGGATATTTATTATACTTATATGTATATGTATATGTATAAACTCTTTGGACCATTATCCATATCGATACATGACTGCCCAACCGATCAGTGGTAATTGCTCGACCAGATGTAGCTCGGTGATAAATGCATTACTGCCTAACCGGTGGTAATTTAATGATGCATAAATGCCCAACTTGAGGTAACTGCCCGACCGTCCATAGCCTGATGGTAAATTCATGACTACCCAACCATTGTAATTTTGTAGAAAATGAAGATGCATGTTTGCTCAACCAGCCGTAGCACGATGGTAAATGAAGATACATATCTGCCCAACTGGCCGTAGCATGGTGGTAATACATGGAGATGGATGTATCACTATATTATGAACATTAACATCGTTATCATATACCTCAATAGAAAGTTAAAAACATACTTAGACATATTTGAATATCGTTTCATAGGAATGAATAATGTAGACATCCTTAATGACTAAGAGTAGAACCATTTATTGAACAACTTTACGTTTCGTTACTTAGATTATGCCAAAGAAGGAAGGATTAGCCTTAACATACATGTATGATCTCTTCCTTATTAATTAAACAAGCTCAACACAACTTCTTGCATCTCAACAAGTGTAATGATATTGCCGTTAATATATAATGTCGTACCATCGTATTTGGCTAGTCGTATGACTTAAAGAAACTCGGGTAGCAACTCACCTATTTTTAATACATTCCAAACAACACTAAGGGTGATAAATAGCCAAACCAAAAAAAACTATAACCAATAATAGCAACAACAATAATATAATCCAATATCAGTTTCTCTGATTATCTTAACAATCATATTGAGCGACAAGCTTGTTTTTACTCATATCAATATATAAACTAAATCCAACTCTTATTCCATAAATTAGTTTACAACCTTCAGAACATCATACTTATATGTACCATATTAGTTATAGTTTAAAACATCGACAAAATGCCTTCTAAAACGGCCTCATACGTCTAGCACCTTAATTTTTGTCATTGATCACTTGTTTTTCATCTTTTCTTCTTAAATCAACCTAATTAACACCTAGAAAAGCTTAACAACATCATCCAAAAAGTTATTAAATAATTTCTCACAATTTCTAGCCACCATAACCATATATTTAGCCACAAAACAGTCCAACCAAAAAAAAACCACATCCCATGTTCTTTCGATTGTTATCTTATGGTTTTTCACTCAAAACACTCAATCAACACAAGATTAACCTTAGGAACAAACCAAAAGATGTTATAAATACCTTGTACAACATCTAAAACTTGAAACCCTATTTCAAATTAGCTCACAATATCCCTCAATCACACTACAACATCATAGAAGCATTCTCTTGTAGTCTTTAACACATTTGATAATGATTTGCATTGATTTCTCTTGAGTTTGGTTATTCGGATCTTGGATCATTTCTTGGAGATATTGAAAGTATTTTGGTGTACGTAATCTCTGGATATAGATGAAATGTAATGGGTAAAGACAATTTATAAGCCCACCGCCTCAATTCTCCAAGCAGGTGGGTAAGCTGCTTGCTCGGCCGCTTGAGCAGTACAACTTTGTACACTTGTATCTCTCTACTCTGATACTGTATTAACAAATAATTTTTAGAATTAGAAACTAGACACATGGGGATTTAATTCCATATAATATTTCCTTGTAACTCTCAAGAGATTGGGATAAAACTGTGTTGAAACTTGGCATAGAAACCTGCTAGTTTCTCCGAAGTGCGGCAACGTGACTTGGCGACTGTACTTTAAAAATCTATATTTCTCTACCCTGATGTCATATGAATAAATGGTTTGGACAGTTGCATAGTAGGTTCCAAGATCTTAATGGTGGTGTGAGATATGTCCCAAAATGATATCATCTGGCTTATAAATTTAATTTATTAAAACAACTCGTTATAAGGCAAATCTTAACTCGGTATTTCTGTAAGTTAAATATAATTTTTCTCAAAATTTATACTTTATACCCAAACGTTATATATAGCCATATTATGACTTTACACTGATTCAAATTATGATTAACAAGTCATATATTCATTATACTCATGTGTCATATTCATTATACATCACCTTACGACGTACAACGTGTAACACCAAACTTGTCGACTTTCATCAAAATTTATCTTCTTCATTTTGTTTGGCTTCTAAGATTTCCAACCATCTTGGTACTTGTTATTTATGAACTTAAATATTTGTAACATCCATGATAACATGATTAACATACTTTATTAACTTTTCAAGGATGATTTCATTTCTGAGCTTACATCAATTGACTTATGACGTACTCTTACGTACGAAAACATGGGGTATAACAACTAAAGGGCCCGGACTTCAAGAAGTATAATTAACTGTGTTCAAGCCAATTGAGGTCCATAATTAATCCATAAGGGGTTCATGATGCCAACAGTTTCATAGTATTATGGAACTTCAGACCCTCAGTGTAAGGCCCCATAAAAACTTGTACTCAAAACTCGAAAGCTCGTAGTACCAAATTAGGAATAAGTGTTAGAAATATGTAATATTCTTTGCGGAGCCACAGTTCAGACCATTTGGACTAATTTATACATTAAGAAAAAGAAATAATGCTTCCTAGAAAAGTGCGATTACGCGGTCGAAAAATACGGTCGCATAATAGCTATGCGGAACGCATAGTCACCGTAGAATGAAATAGCGTGTTGGTCAAATTTGAGATCAACTATGTGGTCAATTATGATTTCGCATGATCGATATGCGGACCGCATAGTTGTCGCATAATCCCCTTGGGATTTTTTAAGGGGCGGTTCTACGGTGGATCATGCGACCGCAGAACGGGTATGCAGACCGCATTTTCGTCGCATACCCAAACATCGCCTTTAGGTTTTGGGGAGCATTTTGTGGTCCATTATGTGCACTGCATATCAGCTTTGCGATTGCAGATTTGAGTCGGGCTCCTATTTTCTAATTTTTATAAACCGGACCCCCTATGTTTACATCTTATGCAATATAGCTCATTTTGAGCCTATTTTCCTGGTACCTTTAGAGTGATAAAGAGAGTTTAAGAGAGCGGAAGTTCTTTTCATCAAAAAGTTGCTCGAAACAACCTTGTCAAACATTCAATATAATCAAGTGAGACACCTAAACCTTCATCCCAAGAGGTAATACTTTATCACCTCAGGTCTTAAATTTTAATCATAGCCATAAAGGGTCACTAGTGGGTAGTTTATGGGTATAAGGATGGATTTCTTGCATGCCATAGAGTATTGGGAGGTTGTGAACTGAAAAGAAAGAAATTAGGGCATAAAATGATAGAAATATCTCAAAAAAGGGACCTAAGATCCCAATGCACACCTAATTCTTGATAATATGCTCAAACGAGCTAGATTCCTAATCTTGTCCCTAATTCTTGGTTCAATTTGTAATTCTTGTACAATAGATCAAAGTGCTAAGATTTTAGAATTTTGTAAGGACTAAGGATAGCTTTATTGATATATGTATGGCTAAAACCCCGTCTTTTAAAAATTGAGCTTCATTAGTGCTTGTGTAAATGCGGTAAGGCTAACTTGTGCTAATTACTAATTTACGTGAATTGATGTTGTAATTTTATATGCATGAAAAATGTGTCACAGCAAGATCAATGTGCTATCTTGATAACTTGAATGTGGCAAGAGGTAGGAATAATGTATTGAAATGCTTAGACTTGAACTTAGATTGAAGTCGTGTTGTTGTGCCAATGATTGCGAATCTTATTTATTCTTATGGTTTAAATAGCCCTTGTGTGAACCTACTGTCCTAAATGGCAAAGCTAATATTGAAATTAATAACGATCTGAAATGTGGCCTAGTGCCAAGAATGATATGATAAGATGTGGACCCAAGTGCCTATGATATTATATATGTGAAAGGAAATGATTAATGAGAAGGGAACAATGCCTCAAAAAGGCAGCCTAGCCGGTCGGGCCGTGATTGGATACCCTGCTGCACACATGGTGGTATTATGTCGAAATTGTATTCCGAAAGATTTTGATTGAAGCGTATGTCTCAAAGGAGGCAACCTAGCCGATTGGACGAGATCAGACTCTGCTCAAGATTGCGATTGTATTGTAAGTAATGACTAATAATGTGAAATTCCCCAAACTAAAATCAACGGAAAATGATGTGGAAGTTGTATGATTCCTTTATTTGACAAAGTGATAATCGTTGGAAGTTTTGGGTTATACTTGTTATTTCTTATTCTTGTATGAAAGTTCGTTCTAATTATATGGTGTTTAGTTATACATACTAGCACTATTTCATTGTACAAATGTTCCTTTTGCCGGGGGCACTACATTTTTTTCGAATGAATTTAGGTGGCTCTAGCGTGCCTAGCGGAGTGTTCTCATCTCCAAGACTTGGTGAGCCTCTTTTTCCTTCAAGGGGTTATGATGTACTTCTTTTGTTGTAGACTTCTATTTTTTAGGTATAGCTAGGGTCTTGTTGTCGGCGTGGTCATAATTCGTCTTTTTGTATCTGTAGAGGCTCCGTAGACATTGTATGGGTTATGTATGTATGTTTGTTGGGTTAATGATCTGTGTTGTAACTCCGTCCTCTAGTTCTTCTAAGCAATGATTGTATAAAATATTGGAAACATAGCCATGATGTACGGTCTGTGATATAAAAATGAATTATTAATGTTGAATGGTAGATTTTTGCAATTGTCTATTTAATCGAAAGCTGGATTCCATAACCATATTGAGTTGGGTAAAAAGGGTCAATAAGGCTTGCTCAGTTGGGTTCACTCAATTGAGTGTCGGTCACGTATCTCGAGGTTGGGGCGTTAAACTTAGGAGCATATTACCACCTACACAACGGCGGTACATGGAAATGAATTAGCTCCTCACAAAATTTAATCTATTTTATTAAAGAAATTTGGAGAAATCTCACGAGGGGAGCTTTGACGTGGTATTAACTATTCCTGGAGCACACCATAGATTCCTCTGAATTAATCATGGTATCTTTTATCAACTCCAATGCCAGGGCCAGAAAAGTACAAGCCCGAAAGGCTGATGCATTCAGGACTGTGTAGAGAGAGTTCGAGTTACTACGGGAATTCGTTAACCAATTGTAGAAGGAAAAATGTTTATCCCGGATATCCTGGATGAATGGGAAGTTGAAAAATTTACCAAGGGATTGAATTCGAGAAGTCTAGATGGTTCCTCGAAGCTGAAGGAAAGTTTGTTTGAGTTTCAAGCAACAACTTGGGCGGATGTTCACAATTGTTACGAGTAAAAAATAAGGATTGAAGATGATCATGTTGGCTTTTCATCGTCGACCAAAGGATGGGAGAAGAATAGAGAAAAATTAAAAGATGATAATGACACAAATAGAAAGACTTCGAGGGGCCAGCTTTTGCCCTATGAGCGGATCGAAGGACATGATAGAGGCTTCCATACAATAGAAAAGTTCTCCGTTGACTGAAGTACCGACCGTTGCCGGAGCAAAGATCACTGCAGGATAAAGAAACATTAGGGTCACAGGGTCCTTCTCACCCCAATGACAAGAACACAACTTTAGTATAGTGAAACAGGTGTCATCCATGGGAAATATCAAAGGCACGGTTCCTGAGATAACTGAGATCTGATCCCAGCCGGAGGGGCCCCAACTTATGGTATGAATATTATGGGCCGAATGACCACCAGAAAAGGGACTGCTGATACCTTCAGGAAGATGTGGTTATATCATTGAAGCATGATCACCTCAGAGGGTTCTTAAGCGATCAAGCTAAGAACAATTACGGTCGTAATAGGGAGAATGCAGGACCCTCCAAGTAGGAGAAGAACCCTCCATGCCAAAATATTAATATGATCTTCAGAGGGAGTGAGATTAATGGGGTTAATTTTTCTATAGCAAAGAAGACGAAAGCATAACTCATAGTAAAAGGCTCTGAGATGATGATATCACTTTTATGGAGGAGGACGCAGATGGATTGCTTCTAGCGCACAACGATTCACTGGTAATTTATTTAAATGTGAAAGATTTTAAGGTTAAAAATGTTCGAGTAGATCCAGGAAGTTTGGTTAATATCATACAATGGAGAGTATTTTGGCAAGCTAAACTCACCGGAAGCATTATTCCAGCCACTAAGCTTCAACCTTGCGAGTGTGACGACCCGGGGAGAGATTTTACTGCTTACGAAAGCTGAAGGGGTAATAAATACAACCCTCTCGAAGCGGTAGATAGTGATATATGATACAATATCATCCTGGTAAGGTCATGGTTACATGAGATGAAAGTTGTGCCCTCAACATATCACCAATTGCTGAAATTTCCAACGCCCGAAAGAATCAAGCAGATAAGAGGTGATCAACTCACAGCAATGAAGGTGAATGCAATTTCAGTCTCCAGTAGAAAAGGAAAGGAACAAACGCATAGCAATTACAGAAACCACCACCTACTCCCGAACTAGAGAAGTTAGCCTCGGGACAGAGGCATTGAAACATTATTAGGTGACGAGATATTTCCATGTTCCGAAAGAGACGGATGCGGCGAAATCTACACTGAAAGAATTGGAGAAAGTTTCATTATTCGAAGATTTCCTGGAGAGGAAATTCCACTTGGGGACCCGACTGCACCTGGTGCTCAGGTGTGATTTTATTGAATTCCTTCAATCTAATACCGATTGTTTTGCATGGTTGAATGAGGATATGATAGGCATCCCGGCGGAGGTAGCCGTACATATGTTAAGCTTCGATTCCAACATACCTCCAGTAAGATAGATGAAATGCCCCATTGCTGAAACTAGGGATAAATTCGTCACAGAAGAGGTAACCTGTTTACTCAATATTAGTTCCATCCGTGAGGTAAGATATCAGACTGACTAGCTAATGTAGTAGTTCCTACGAAGAAAAATAAATTTTTCATGTATGTAGATTATAAAGATCATAATAAAGCGTGCCTGAAAAATTCGTTCCCAGTGCAAAATATCGATCAAATTATTAATGTCACGGCCGAGAGCGAATTAATAAGTTTCCTTGATGCTTATTCTAGGTACAACCAAATCAATATAAACTCTAAATTTAAGGAAAAGACCTCATTTACAACAAATTTCAGTACATATTATTACAATGTGATGATCTTTGGGTTGAAAAACATCGAAGCTATTTATCAACGGCTCATAAATAATATGTTAGAAAATCAAATAGGAAAAATGATGAAAGTTTATATAGACGATATACTCATTAAGTCTTTGAATGCAGGTGACCACCTTAAACATATACAAAAACTTTTGACATCCTGAAGAAGCATAATATGAAACTTAATCTTGAGAAATACGCGTTCAGGGTTAGCTTAGGAAAGTTTCTGGGGTTTTTGGTCTCACAAAATGGAATTTTGGTAAACCCTTATAATATCAAGGCCATAGAAGACATCCCGGACCAACTGTCGAACATAAAGGAAGTCAAAAATCTCAGGGGAAGGTTGGATACATAGATCAGGTTCATTTCCTAATCATCAAGAAAATGTCATTGTTTCTTCGCACTGCTACAAAAACAATTTCGAATGGACACCAGAGTTCCTATTGGCTTTGAGGGATTTGAAAAAGTACTAGTCAAGTCCTCCACTGCTCTCAAAACATTAAAGAAGGGTAAAACATTGCTAATTTGCCTCGGGGTCTCGAAAGTTACGATAAGTGTGATTTTGGTCTTACAGGACGAAGGTACGCAATCTCCCATTGATTATTTTAACTAATATTTTAACGGGATCAGAAACTCGCTACTCACATTAGGAGAAACTGTCATTAGCTCTCGTAGTTTCCACTCTAAAGCTGAGGCCCTATTCAAATGACACCCGATAGCTGTGGTGACTATTTTCCCTTTGCAGAACATTCTCTATAAACCTGAGCTCTTGGGAATATTGGCCAAATGGTCCATCAAAATGAGAGAACTCGACATTGAATATAAACTAATGACTGCATATCTCATATGTCTTTGCAAAATTTGTGGATGATTTCAGTCTGGGATTATTGCTGGCAACCAAAGAGGAGTAATGGTTTCAGAATTTACATAAGGGGTTCGTAACTTAGACACGAACAAATATTTCAATATGCAAAGGCTCGGGCTTGAAATAGTCTTAATCACGCCTTTGGAGGATAACCTAAGGTAAGTCATCAAAATGGTCCTTTTAACTAACAATGGCGCAAAGTATGAAACTTAGATTGCTGGGCTCGAACTGGCCAGGGGACTTGACTCCGAGGTCATCGAAATCAAATGTGATTCACAACGCTGGTGAATCAGGTCTATGAGATCTTTGACACCAAAGGAGAGTATACAACAATACATGATAAAGGTCAGGGCTCAGTTGGCGTGATTCCGGGAGTGGTCAATTACTTATATCCCAAGGGACGACAAACCAGAAGAAAATGCATTGTCGAACTTAAGATCATTATTGAAATTAAAAGGATCGGAGGCCGGTGCAGTAGTACAACTGAAGAACCTAGTCCTGGATGCGGATGGTTATTATGAGGTAAATTCAACTAATTTGGTTAAGGACTGGAGAAATGAAATCATCGACTATCTCGAGCATGGGAATTTGCTGAAGACCCTAAAGCATCTCGAATGTTACAAACCAAAGCTGCACAATATAGCCTCAAGAGAGGCTAGCTCAATGCTTAGGATCATACGAAGTTAACTATGTCATGAGGGGTCCACGAAGGGATACAGGGAAATCATTCGAGTGCAGATTCTTAGCCCTACATGAAATAGGACGCCAATGATTTTGTACGAAAATGTGATAAGTGCCAACGAAATGCACCACTAGTGCGTCAACTGGCAAAACCTTTAAATTCAGTTCTGTCCCTGTGGCTATTTATGAAATAAGGGATGGGCATCGTCGGAACACTGCCACGTGATCCAAAAAAGGTAAGATTTCTTTTAATTTTGATTGGCTATTTATCTATGTAACTGGAAATAGGTCCTTTCAGAAGATGAGGGAACGTGATGTGGTTGATTTCTTATAGAAGAATATAATTTGCAGGTTTTGAATAACAAAGAGATTGTATGCGCAACAACGGGCCACAATTTATCGGTGCAAAAGTTACAAAGTTCCTCGAAGATTTGAAAATAAAGAGGATCACATCTTCTCCCTATCATCTGATCGCAAACCATCAAGAGGAGTCAATGAACAAAGTGATTATTTAAAACCTCAAAAAAGGTTGGAAGTGGCAAAAGGAAATTTGCCCCAAGGATTATAGGGAGTTCAATGGGCCTACCGAAGAACGGTCAAGTAAAGCACAAGAGAAAAACCCTTTTCCTTTGCATACTATGCAAAAGCTCTAATCCCAGTGGAAGAATGGGAAAGCACCTTGAAATATTTCCAGGAAAATGAAGAATCGAACAATGAAGCAATGTTAGTCCATTTGGAGATGCTCAAGGAATGCAAGGACTTGGCGCTTTTAAGCATGTCAGCTTAAAAGAAAAGAATGGAGTAATATTATAATCAAAGAGCCATGCTCTGTTAGTTTGAAGTAGGAGATTTGGTTCTGAGGAAAGTAACTGAAAATAACCAGGAGCACAATGCGGGGAAGTTGGGTCCAGCGTGGGAAGGTCCCAATCAGATTTCAGCTATCACTGGGAAACATTTATATGAGTTGGAGAACTAGATATAAGAAAAGTTTCCCAACAATTGGAATCTGGCGCACCTCAAAAGATATTATTACTTATGAAAATTACCCGATCAGAAAGTATGTGCTATACTCTTTTTTCTTTCATTCAGTTTTTGTCCCAATTGGGTTTTTCTGGCAAGGTCTCAAATAAGGTAGTGACAGAAAGAATACTACAAAGACAACAGTAATAAAACCTTTAATAGCAAGGAAACACAAGCGAGTTCCCGTTTCGGGACGATTAGAAATTGTTTAGCTCTATAGCAAATTCCCTTTGGGAAGTTAAGTTTGCTATTGATCGAAGGATACTCGACCATTCACGAGCACAACCCATTAGAGGGGTTTTAGGTAGTCTTTTCCTCAATAGCATAAAATCCTGAGAGGAAGTAAGGTGTGCTATTGAGTTAAGGATTATCTAGAAATTCATTGGTGGAATGTTTGAAGGTAGAAGAATTCTATTGTTCTAATTTACATTCTTCACATTAAAACACTGGGGGATGGGGGGTCATATCAGGATACGGAAACAATTACTACCACATTGACTGGGAATTGAAAAACTGGAAACATAAATGTGTGAGCGGGACCAGGGACTGCACGACCATTCTCGTAGAAACAAGTTGTAATATAGCCACAAGTACTGGAAATTTCTTTTTAGCATAGCAGTTGGCTTTTGCTATTTTAATAATAGAAGGAATTAAATGAAATCCTTTTGTTTTTATCTTGTTTATTGTCTGAGTGATGAACAAACTTTTTCCTTTGAAAGTTAAGCAAGAACTTCAAATGCAAGTTACATAATGAACATGAGATGTCTTCATTAATCGCACCATAAACATAAAATTCCCCTCTCTTATGAAAACCCTCACGTTAGAGGGTTGGTTTCAGAAGAATTTACGCCCGAAATCAAAATTCGTTAGGGGAAAAAATGCACCCAAAGATGTACACATAAGGATGCAAAAAGTAAACTTGCACAAAAACTTATAGAAACCCTCACATAAAAGGGTTAATGTCCGAAACAAAAGTGATTAGAAGAAAATGCATTTGAGGCTGCACATAATAAAATGCGAACAAAAACACGTGCACATAATTCTCAAGCAAATGAAAAGGTTAATGAGTTGCATGTATAGTCAAATTAAAGTGAGACTCAAACATAAATTGAGGAAAAATATGTCTTTATTTTCAATAAAGTTTTAAAACGAGAGAGTTACACGAATTGAAAAAAGAAAAGAAAAGCTAAACTACAATATCTCTGGAACTAAGTGGAAAATAAGTGTACTGCGTTCCCAGGAGAAGTAGATGGATCTACCGATGGCTCGATGTTTTCCCTAGTTTAACCTTCAGCATCATCATCCTCTGATTCCTCTTTAGTTCTCGAGAACTCAGAACCAGAACTAGAAGGCTTAGGAGCATCAGAGTGTGCTAGAGCCTCTTTAGCAGCTAACTCAAGCTCATGGGCCTTAGAAATTTTGACATAAAAATCAATGGTACCAGCTTTGGCCAATTCTAAGGTTTTTCTCCTCATGCTTTACATGGAGTAAATTTTCACAACAATGAGGGAACTACTTGGAGCTTAGGTTCTTCACTGAGTTTGGTTACCTTAGCAGAAGGCTGACATCAAGGTCACAGACAATTGAAGTAAAGAGCCTATTATTATCGATAGTTTTCCTTTACTTCTCCTCTAACTGGGTGAAGTTCACCCCCAAGAAACAAGCTCTTCAGTTTTGGTGTTCAAGGTTACCATCTAAATTAGTCCCTCTTTCAGCGGAGGCATCCTCACATTTAGTTGCAGCAAGAATGACGTCACAAGATTCAACCCATTTGGCCTTGGCCTCGTCAAACCTATCCCTCAGCGGGCCAATTTCATAGCTAAGGATTACAACCTCTTGCTTGCTTTGCTGCAATCGAGCCATCAATGAAACAACTTCAGTAGATTTGGCTTCTAACTCTGAGAGGCGGCTAATGGCTTAGTCCTATTCCACCGCAAGCTGATCCGCTAGGAAGTACGTTCTTCCTTCTCACGAATCAACCTCTAGAGGACCTCGGAAGAAAGAAAATTGGCCTACCAAGCGAGAAGGGTAAAAATCACTATACATTACACACAAAAAAGAATAAATAATGAAAAGAAAGGAACATACCGGTGCAGTGTTGTTCATGGCATTATTTACCAGACAATCTCCCAAGAGTGCCCGAATCTTTTCCTGATCCTTCTCTGAAGCCAAAGTCCTAAGATAATTAGCAAGCTTCGTCGACCGAGATAGTAGGTTGCATTCAGTAGAGACTAAAAGAGTAACATTCCTCCTCTTATGGGGATCTTCAAAGGAGCAGGATAATTTTTCTCCAAATTCCCATGAACCGTGGAGTGGGGAAGAGGAACACCCTCTTCATGATAAGATGCGGCCGGTGAGATGATGCAACAGTTATTGGTAAAAGAGTGGATGAAGATGGAAGTGATGTAGCAATTATTGGTGCTGGTAAAGATGAGGATTGAAGCTGATAGATTTGAAGGGTGAGAAGAAGTGATAACTAGTGATTCTAGAATATTTTACGCTCTCTGTTTTGCTTAGATGTTAGATTTAAAGTGTGTACAAGTATTCTCGAAAGCTAAGTTATTGTGCTTGTTTGCAGTCTTTGGTTAAAAGTGACAAGAAAGTCATAACTAGCTCATAAAAGAGTGAAACATGCACAAGTTCTAAGTTGAGTCAAAGGCGCTGACATCGAAGAATTAGAGCGGATATGGAAGGTCCACCTCTGAGGTGTTATTAACTATGCTTTTCGTGGATTGAGGTTCAGAGAGTTATTTTCGGGCTTAACAGTCACCACTGCTCGCGGTGAAATTGCACGACAGTAGAATCATCTGACGTGGCCGCGGTCTAATCTCTCACCTAACAAAATTAAGAATCAAAGGACTATAGTTTGGAGCTCAAATTGAAAAGCATAGTTCGCGAACATATTTGCGGCCACGACTGAAGGTAATACTGAGGCGAGTGATTTTCAATCCCACCAGACTTAAGTTCAGATGAAGTTCAGAAGAGAAGAAGCGTGGCATGTGCTTGCATTTGTATAGTGGCGGAAGTCCAAGTGCTCAGGAGATCAGTTTTCCGCTGTCAGAGGAATCTCTAAGGGGAAATTTTTTCTAGAAAACTTAGTTGTGTATAAATAGTTCTTTTTTAGATTTTTAGGAGATATGTTGTTCGAGGAACACATGAACAACAACTTTTTGCTCTTTTGAGTAATTTTAGAGCTTTGTTAACCATTAATCTTACATTCTGCTCTTGTAATTACTTCCTATGGGTTATATTACATCTAAATCTTTGATTTCATCCTTGATTATGAGTAGATGAACCCATTAGCTAGGGTTGTGACACAACCCTAATGTGGGTATTTAGTGAGTCTTCAATTTTAGGTCTTAAATGTTTATGGGTTAGTGATATTTAGCATGATTCATGCTTTAATTGTTGAATTTATGGTTACAAATTGTGCCTTTTTGACTTAGGCTCTTCTTGAGAAAGAGAGACTAAGTCTAGGAAATTCAAGCTAACAAGAAATTGGGTGCATTCAAGATATTAATAGTCTCAGTTAAAGGATTAAAACTAGAGATAGTAATACCCGACTTGAGCCAATGTTTCTTGCATAATACCCAATTGGGCTTGAGAAAGCCAATTAGGGAAAAGTTACTCAAACTACAGAGAGGTATAGAGTGGCTAATTACATGAAATGGTTATATCATGATCATAATTCTAACAAATTTTCCCTGAGTTTTAGACCCTGTTAGATACTCACCTAGGTGTAAGTCAATTCCCTAGTGCCTCATTACAAATTGAGAAAACCCTTACAAAAGTATCATACTTATCTTATTTTCATTCTTCATTAGTGTTAAATATAGAACAGTAACCAGAACGAAGCATGATTGGAAGTGCAATCAAGAACATCACACATAGCTAGATTAGTTAGAAACCTAATTCCAAACCAACATTAACTCTCCGTGGAAATTGATCCCGACCCCTCGAGTATAAGCTACTTCGACTACTCTTGCCACTCTATAGTGCTATAGGGTTGGAGTCGATCACTTTTTGGCGTCGTCGCCAAATTCGGGCGGGCAATTTCAAAATTACAAATGTGATGTTGACTTTATTGGAGCAATAAGGGGACTTGACAGGTTCTCCCCATCAAAATGCATATAAATATCTAAATGGCTTTGTGGATACCTGTTGGGGAAGCAAGTAGAAAAATGTGTCGGAGGATGTATTGAGATTGAGATTAATATGGATGTTTCCTCATTAAAAACCTTGCTGGTAAAATCCTTTTCGGGACAAAAAATCGATCGAAGGAAATGAGTGCAATAGATGCTTTAAAACCTTAACGGCTTCGGGCTGGGTTAGCGTTTTGATTGCCTCGATCGGGCGCCTGCATAATGGTTAGTGTGAAGTGTAAACTGAAAAGAGATATGGTTATACCTTAGTTTGGGATATGTTAGCAATGTTTCAAAGTCCGTTGTGTCTGAGCCACTTGTGAAGAGGATGCGGTATGGTCCTTTACTTTGTTTTATCAATCTTAATTGAAGATGTAATTTGATTACACTTTGGCTTTTTTACGATTGGAGGTATTGGTGCTGGTGCCCCATCGTGCACCGTGAACATTTCCTCCACATGATGTTCCCCATAGAAGGTTTTAATCCCGTCATTTGTCGAACATTTCATCATTTGGTGGAGGGTGGACGGTACTTCTCTCAAGTATTGTATCCACGACTTCCCGAATAAGGCGTTGTACCTTATGTCTCCTTCGATGACATGAAATTTAACATATTGGGTTGTGCCATCCACATTAACTTGGAGGGTGATTTCTCCTTTCAATTTTTCACTTGCCATGTTGAATTCGTCAAGGACTCAAGTGATGGGCACGATCTGATCAAGTAGACCAAGCTACTCTATTACTCTCGACTTGATAATGCTGGTCGAGCTACCTGAATTCATGAGTATACATTTTGTTTGAAATTTATTTACGAGGAAAAAGATTAACCATGTGTCATTGTGAGGTTAACATAGGGCCTCAGTATCTTCTTCGCTAAACGTGAGGGCATCCTCGGGTATGTACCTGCGGGTTTGCTTTTCTATGGTGATGTATATTTTATTTCTTCGCATCACAGGTTCATGCTCCCAAATCATTGTGATAATATGTTGTTTCTCATTCATTTCGTTCTTCTTGGCCACCTCTCTTTCCTGGAACTGATTTTTGTGTCCGGTCGCTTAAGAATACTCAGGTAACTTTTATTGAGTAATTTGGCTACTTCCTCTCAAAGCTGGTATTAATCCTTGGTCCTGTGGCCGTGCGTGTTGTGAAATTAGCATACTAAGTTATGATTCCTTTGTGAAGGATCCAACTGTACAGACTTGGGCCATCTATTATCTCTAATTTTGCTGATGGAGAATACGATGTCTAACATGTTGAAGTTAAAATTATATTCTGACAAGTCCCCGATATGTCCTCAATCTATCCTTCAATCAATGCAAGGTGGGTTACGCCTCGGGGCGATCCTTTTTGTATTTGGTGTATGGCTAATATCTTTCTCTATTTGGCTTTGTATCCATTGCTAGGATCCTTCTAGGGTATACTAAGCCTGAGGACGCTCACAGCTAGTCATTTTCGACCTTGATTTTCGACTAGTACCGGCTGTAAAAGTCTGACCAGGTCATGATAGGATATTCAACCATATTCTCTTTCACCTGCTCTAAAGCCACCGAGCTTCATTTATTCAGACCTTGATTGAAATCCTGCACTGCCCAGTCGTCAAAGACCAGTGGCAGTGCCATTTGTTCCATTTGAAAGCGAGATACAAATTCTCACATCACCCCTTTCTCCCTTTGCTTGATTTTGAAGACATCAGATTTTCTTGTGGCCACTTTTATGGCCCTCCGTAGCAAATGAATTTATAAATTTTGGACCTATGATATGATACCACATCATTTCCCCTATAGAAATTATTTCTCCGAATGTTTTAAGTAGGATGGACTCGATCTCCTCATCCTTCAGGTTGTCGCCCTTTACTGCACAAGTGTAAGCGGTAACGTGCTCATTAGGATATGAGGTACCATTATATTTTGGAAAGTCTGGCATTCTAAACTTCTTTAGAATGGGTTTCGGGACTGCTTCCTATGGGAATGGCTTTTGTATGAACTCGTTCGAGTCCACACCTTTCAAGATCGGGGACGCTCCTGGAATTTGGTCAACTTTAGAGTTGTAAGTTTTGAACTTCTTATGGTTGGCTTCTATCATTTTCTCGCCTGATTTGGTCCTTCTGGTGAGGTCCTCGAGCATTTTTATGACAACGGGATCGACTATTTACCCATTATTGCTCCATGTCTCCGGTACCTTTTCGGCCAGTAGAGCTGTCCCTGGTGCTACCGTGCTAGGAGTTCTCGTTCTCCGCTGGTTGGGTTTTCTGAGCTTCTTGTGGACCACCTTGGTGCATGCTCTTATTGTTATGTCAACTTATATCGACCTGTTGGCCATCACGTGAAACTGCATCCATTAGGATTGGTCCTGGCGCATTCTCAAGGTTTTATGGTGGACACCAACACCTGGAGCAGCCACACAGTTCTCTACGTTGTTCTCGAGGTTGTCGTTTTCAACTTTATTTACTAAGCTAGGCATTTTGACTTGAAATTGAAGATCTTATACGAGAAAAGGCGTGAAAGATAACTTGCATTGTGTATTGAAACTAGCAAGAAAATGATCACTATTATTTTTATCCCCAAGGTACGCGACAAACTGTTTATTGTGAAAATGGTAATAATAATTAAATTTGATTATGGGACTTTAAAAATACGTGATCTATTTGTATGCCAATTGTTAAGTAGTTTATACTATGTGTGTGAGACATAGAGACAAAATAAGAGTTTAGATAGAGTGATAATCAAACCGATAGTCTAACAATTGGTACCTCGAGCTTATCAATTTGGGGGCTTCGAGGTCAATTCCTGAGCTCAATTGTGAGCTTTCGATGATAGTCGGAGTATGGCTAACAATTATAATGAAATTAACGAAGGTTCTTTATGGCCAATGATAAGAAATAAATGAAGAACAATAAAGAAGATAATAAATGGAAGCAACAAGATCAAGAGAATGTGTTTGAGAGCGGAGGAAATGTTCTTGTATATTTTTTGAGGAACAACTGAAGCAACAGGATTTACAAAGTGACAAGGATACCCTTTATATAGGAGGGGAATCCCATTATAGTACAATATGCATTAATTAGAAGGATATGAATATGGGACAACTAGATGAAATTCTGATTCGGGTTTACAGTAGTCCAGTAGGCTCTGTTAGTGCTAGCTGCGTGCCTTTGGAACTCCCTATTTCTACCATTACCGCAATCATTACCACCTTGAGGCCAGACATCGACGACACTCAAGGAAGGATACTCAGTCTCGAACTCAAGCCTTCTAGGTGATCTCCCGAGGCGCCTCGATGACGAGAAAATAGACCCTTCAATTTTACCGTATGCGTGAGTGTCAGAGAGCTGGTAGAATTTCGAAGAATAATGAAATTCCTCTCACCACTATTCTTGAGATTGACATATGTGACGTGTGGGGCATTGACTTCATAGGACGTTACGTGAGTTCATGTGGCAACACATATATTCTGGTGGCCGTTGATTATATTTCCAAGTGGGTTGAGGCCATGGCTTTACCCATCAATGAGGCCCAAAGTGTGGTTACTTTTCTCAAGAAGAATATCTTTACTCGATTTGGCACTCCTAAAGAAATCATCAAAATTGGGGTTTTTATTTCTACAATAAGGCATTTGACAATTTGCTTGCAAAGTATGGTGTCAATCACTAGGTTTCAACCCCTTACCATCCTCAGGCTAGTGGGCAAGTTGAGGTCACCAACAGGGAGATAAAGAGTATATTGTCAAAAACTATCAATACATATAGGACTGACTGGTCAAAGAAACTGGATGATTCTTTGTGGGTTTATATGACTCCAATTGGTATGTCTCCGAATTGTTGGTATTTGGGAAAGATTACAATCTTCCGGTTAAGTTAGAGCACAAGATTATATGGAGTTTGAAAAGGATAAATCTTGAATGGGATGTTGCAGTTAATCTCCGGGTAGAGAAACCCAATGAGCTTGATGAGTTCCGGTTTCATGATTATTCCAGCTCATCCTTGTATAAGGACAAGATGAAGTATTTACATGACAAGTATCCCGTGGCAAGGAATTCAAGGAAGGTGACTTGGTTATCTTATTCAACTCTCGGTTACAATTGTTTCCCGAAAAGCTTATGTCAAAATGGAGTGGTCCATTTGAGGTGGTGCATGTAACTCCGTTTAGTACTCTTGATTTGAAAAACAAAAATGGCAAAATATTCAGAGTTAATAGGCACATAATGAAGCACTATCTTGGCAAGTATGATGACAACCACGTGGTGGCATGATTGATGGTAACATGCATCATGCCACAACATCAAATCGGGCACTTCTTGGGAGGCAACCCGTGTGTTTGTCTTCTTTTTTATTATCTTCTTAGTATAGGATTTGTTGGGACTAACTGGTTGTGAGATGTGTGAAGGAATGTTTGATGTAGTGCATGACAAAGATGGAAAAACTTATCAAAGCCTATAGTTGAACCGCTGGCAGCGCTCCAAATTTTGCAGTCAGCGAAGGTCAGTTCGCCGAGGCATAATTTGGTAGCGGACGCAGACTTGAAAAATCTAAAATGAGACTTCTCTGAAGTTTTATCCGCGTCCGCAGAGGATTTTTCGTTGTCAATGGTGTAGTTTCGCGGTCGCGCCCCAATTTTATACTCTCAGTGCAAGTGTTAAACAAGCAGCCTTTCTGTAAGTCAAAAGCACAAACCGCGGAGAACTTCTAAGGCCACGCCAGGTAAGCTCGGTGTGTCCTTGTCACTCATTATGAATAGACGCTCAGGAGACCTTGTACCCTTTTTAATCTTTGACATCTCAAGCAAATTTTTACTGTTCATCTAAACCCTAATCTGCTCAAACACCAAATTAAAATTCCATTCTCATAACTCATTACAGAACAGGTAATTTCACTTTGTCATTGTTCTTCAATTTGTACTTTTTTTCATCATTTCTAGTTTTATTTGTTCTTCTTCTTTTATTTTATTTTCAACTAGTGTTCATTAATGTTTATCAAATTATGCTTAAATATTTAGGGTTTAATAGTTAATACCTTGTAGGGTTAGTAGTGTATATGGTATCAACTAATTGCAAGAAAAATTGAAACCCTAGGTTTTCCTAGTTCGTTTTTTTAATTCTAAGGTTGCAGATATATTTCCGCGGTCAACGTTCATGTGCAAAATTTGAGTTTGGAATATTTTGAATTCCGTGTTCAGCGAAGGAAAATTCCGCTCACAACGGCCAGTTTTATGCGGCCACTTTTCATTTTTTTGTGGTCAGTGGTGCATGTGTTAAGATCTTTCACTAACTTTTTATGTAGACAATGGTCAACTCTAGAGGTGGAAATGAGAAATAAAAGGGTGGAGAAGAGTCCTCCCGCGGTAGGGAACAAGGACAAATCAAGTTACCCATACTAGTACGACAATCCATTGGGAAAATGCGAAAGGATATCAGAGTTGCAGACAGAGCAGCATCCCACTCCGAGGGAAGTGATTATGTTCCCTCCTAGGAAGCCTTAGAGGATGCTTTTGTGCCCACTCATGTACCAGACTTCCCAGGGAGATTTCGATTGATAGACATGTCTACGCCCCCAGCTTCTCTTACTTCTCCTGCTTCCTCTAAGTCGTCTGATGGATCTGGGGGAGGTAGTGTTTCCTCAGCATCATCTTCAGATGCAACTACTCCATTTTCTTCACATGGACAATGCCATATAGATAAGATGCTAAGATCTCTAATGAAGGGAGAGGGGGTGATACACAGACTGAAGGGTTGGCAAGAACAAGAAACCCGATGGTGTAGAAAATGAGGTTTGTCAGTGAGCAATCCTACCACAAATTTCTGGTCTGGTATCCTTAGAGGTCACTCATACATTAGCGTCAGCTTATATAAAGGGATCTTCTGTCCACATCCCAAATGTGAAATGGTAATTTGACGACAGAGTGTGGTCGAAGAACTTTACGAGCAAGCTTCCGGATGCCAATGAGCACCCGGTGAAAGAGTTTTATCCCAATGTCACCAACATCAAAAAGGGCACATTTGGGGCAAAGGTTGGAAGACAACGAACGAATATGCAAGATCTAAAAATGAGGATGAGTCTTTTTACTTAGAGAAGGTGGCCATTGGTGAGGCGGCCCCCCCGTGGTTGGCATTAATACTTGCTCTCCAAGTTACTACTCCAGTGTGCTCCAGCTTGGTTGATAGTGGGGCTCCCAATCTACAGGAACACATTGAGCTTTGAGGCAAAGGTTTGGGAGATGTCTGAGTGCAGCCGATTAAACCCCACTACTCATGACAGTGACATGCCAGTTTCCCGAGCGATTATAATGGCAGCCATCATGGGGGGTACCCGATCAATTTCAGGAATATCACTGGGTCCGCAGGCCCGACGTTCTCTTCTATCTTGTTTTGTACTCTATTTTTTTTTTTCGAGATAGATTGTATTTCTTTTAGATATTTGTTGTAGTAGTTATAGTCTAATTGTGATATTGTGACACTAGATTTTGAGTAGAGGAGTATATTGGCATTGTAGTATTCTCTTTGGTTATTTTTATCTATTTAAGTCTTTTGATTGATCATTTTATCGTTAATGTTCAATGTTGAGTACATGTTACTCTAAATTGTTAAAAAAGGGCTAAAAGAAGAGGTAGTAATTTCTATATTCCGCGGCTTGTCTAGCTTCTACGAGTAGGCGCAATTATGACTCCCGAGTGTGGGAAATTTGGGTCACGACAAAAAGTTAGAGTTTGCATATCTACCAAATAAAATTCTCTCAAGCACCGAGGCATCGTCCTCGGTTGGTGTAACTTTCTCAACGGATCAAACATCTTGTTGAGATGATGAGGATCGTCTTTTTCTATGTAAAGAAGCTCCCACATCGCTAGCTTCTTCATTATCATCAATCATCACGGTATCTATGACCGGCCCCGAAGGAGGACCATTCACTATCGTTATTAGAGATAACTCGGGGGCATTAGTCTTCGCCCTCTTATTCTTTTCCCCAGTCGGGGAGGAACGTCTCTTCTTTGGTTGTTTTTCCTCCATCGGGGACTCCAGAAAGAAGCATTTATGCTCAAAACAGGATTGGAGATACATGTTCCAGTAAGCCCCACCTAAAGCACCCTCGTTGCATCAATAGGATCAGTCAAACTGTCCTCCTCAGGGAAGGCCAACAGAGCCTGCAAGTAGACCTAATTTAATGAACAAGTCAGAACAGTTCAACCAAGTTCTTCACATAAAAATTAGAAGTAAGGTAAGTTAAAAATACCATGATTTTTGGCCTTCCATCCGTATTTAAGGGGCCAATTCTTTCCACAAATGAGTTTCGCGCATCCTAATATCCAAGATCTTCTGAACCCACCAGTCCAAGCCTTCCACCACATGTTGGATTCATCGAGTTGCTGAAACATGCAAATGGTGAAGGGTCAATATGGCCATGAGGAATATTTAGTTAACGGAAATATTAAATGATTATCTTACGAGTGCACTTCCTAGCGGCCAGAAAGGATGAACCATTGTCGAAATGATATTATTGGTGGCAACTACAACGAGCTATTCTATCCACCCGCGGTCATTATCATCATCCATGCTTGTGAACAGAGCATGGTGGACACCTTTTCATAGGTTTATCACCCCCCCCCCCTGAAAAATCTTGGTAGAGTAGAGATTCATCATATAAGCTAAAGTTAGCTCTTCTCCAATCTCTTGGCACAAACGCCAAAGGCAGGCGACCGTCCTCCACACAGTAGGACTTACTTCCCCAATGACTGAATCCAACTCTCCACTAAAATAAAATGCACCCAAAGTAAAGGGATACATGTAGAAATATGTAAAACCCTCATTGGGAAAGGTAACTCGCTCCAATAGATCAGAGTAATAACATCCAACTCATGGCAGTGGCAATCTTTCTTCCCAACAGAAATATTAGAAGGACGAGTGGAAAAAGGGTACCTACTGACAGCCCATGTACGAGGGTTAGCAGTAGAGAATTTTTTTTGAATTATATTGTAGTATTAAAACTTCTAGGAATAATGGAACCTACGATTAGAGAAGCAGAGTTTCGGATTTATTCTTATTCTTTGAAGAAATGGCACACTATGAACAAAAAGCCATTGATTGGAAGAAGGAAATTTTTATTTATTTGAAGAGAGTTAGAGAGAAGATGGAGAACAAAGGTGCGAATTAGAATCTTGAAAAAATGTGAAGTGCAAGGGAAAAAGGATGATACGTATAAGTAAAATTTTGGCGGATAAATTTCTAGCCATGATTACCTCGATAATCAGCAAAGGCTATATTTAATCGTGGGATGACACGTGTTTCAAGGCATTAAATGCGGAGAGACGTGCGTTTATTCAACCGTCAGAGGCCTTTAGAGGGAGTTATAGTAATTCCTACCAAAAGAGTGCTTCTACTAACATCCTGGTAATACAAAGTTATGTTAGCTGAAAACAGAGGGACTATCTGTGTAGGGTAAGATATAATATGACATGTGGTCATCTAAAGGAAGGACATGTGGAATCTAAGACGGGAATGACAAAAGACCATTTTACGGATGCAGCAATTCTGCTTATCACCAGAAGGGAGAACGTTCAAAAGGGTGTGGTAAATAGTTTGCGCCCGATAGCATTTAGTAAAGAATACTTTGGGGCATTAAGAGTGATGACCATTTATTGGGAATTTGCTATTATATACAGCGTTACATCTTCATCAATGACCATCATAAATGACATTAAAGGAGGGCACAGTCCTAGGACCTCCTTTCCTATACATAACTATAAATAATAAGCTTAGTCATCATTGTAAATAAAATAAATTTTCTGGCAAACTTACACAGCATTTTATGCAAAGCTTAACAAAATATTACTTTCTCGCTTTTTGATTTCATATTATTGTATCAGGAAACCTTGTTCCGGAAACTGTCATTTATGTTGTTTCATCTACAAGGGTAAGTCTTGCATAATTCTTCAATTATTTTATTATTTCAGGATCAAATTAGTTCACTTATCTAGAAATCACGTATAAATTCTACCGTACCCTTTTACGGATAAACAATATCCCAATGGGATTCAATATTTCAGATAATATATCAAACACAAAAAAAGTGCCCTAAAACAAAAGGAGACAACTATGAAAGTGGATAAATCAATAATATCATTAATGCAAAATCAATTCAGCAAATCTTAATTATAACCTACCTACCACATCTTGTTAAAAAATGATTTTGATAACTCAAAAAACTATATCCAAATTGATGTCTAGGTTCATGTTTTAAATATTATTTTAATGAATCTTTTTTATACCAGTCAATTGAATATATTTAAATGTCTGTAACTGAAAATTTAAATAACTTGGATATAATATTTTTACTAACCTTTAATACCTATCATTATGGTTACCAAAAGCAGTCTGATTTTTGATGATAATGAATTTTGTGTTTGAAACATTTTTGCCTTAACACATACATGTAACATTTGGTATTGGAAACATTTCTGAACTTTGGTAATGTTTCTTTGGCAACGTTTCTTTATTTAATAAACAGATCTCCAACTTTGAATTTTATATATATATATATATATATATATATATATGTATATATATATATATATATGTATATATATATATATATATATATATGTATATATATATACATACATACATATTGGGTGTGTGAATAAAGTAAAAACTTTTCTTCTTATTTTCTTTTAGTGTGCTCGAGTTTCTTTTGATTAGTTCTTATTGGTTCTGCTCCTAATTTTTACTGGAAAAGCTTGTTAAATTTTGGGGGGATACGTCTAATTTTATTTATTACAGTATGGATAAAGTATTCTTAAGGACAGTGTTCTTGAGACACCTCAAGATAAATTTTATTCTATATAATCCAATATCTTTACAACAATCTTAAGAATATCCTCATATTGTTATTAGGGAGAATAATATTGTTAATGTTGTTATTGATGCTGCTACTCCATTGTACCTACTATTTTTTTTGATGTTCCATCAGCGATTACCTATGTCAAACCTTTCCCTGATGTGTCAAAAATTTAGAATTTTGGTGGAGATAATTTGCAACGCTGCCAGGAACATATAATTTCAATTTTGGATATGCACGGAGTTGCTTTCGAGCTTACTTATCCAAAGCTAACTGAAGCATCTTCCAATTAGATAGATCAACGGGTCCATGCTAATAATGTATATACTACAACAACAACAATAATAACAACAACAACAACAATAACAATAACTCAGTATAATCTCACAAGTGAGGTCTGAGGAGAGTAGGATATATGCAGCCTTACCCCTATCCTAGAAGGGCAGAGAGACTGTTTCCGTTAGAGTCTCGGCAAAAGAAGGAGAAAGAAGTCCTGATAGCAAGTAATAGCAAGACAATAAGATAGCAACAAGGAATATGAAAGAGGTACGTATAACAAGTAATAGCAAGAAAATATATTCAAATACTAAATCCAAGGCAACAAAGAATATAACGAAGTAATAATAGAAAACTACGGAATTACCAATGGCAAGTAATAACAGAACAATAAATTCTATAATTTCAATCTAAGAATAAAAGGGTATCGTACAAATAATAACATACAACTATCTATTAACTTTTTACCCTAGTCTTCAACACCGCACCCTTCTATTTAGGTTTATGTCCTCGATTAGCTCAATCTGTGCAATGTTCCCCCTGATAACCTCTCCCCAAGACTTCTTTAGCCTGCCTCTACCCCTTCTTTTACCCCCCCCCCCCCCCAAGGCCAACATCTCACACCTTATGACTGGGCAACCTCACACATTTTATCCTCCACAGGGGCCACTCCCACCTTGTCCCAAAAAATTTCATTCTTATTTCTATCCAACCAAATATGCCCACACATCCATTTCAATATCCTCATTTTAGCTACTTTCATCTGCTTGACATGAGATTTCTTGACTGGCCAACACTCTGTATCATATGACATAGTCAGTCTAACCACTACCTTGTAGGACTTACCCTTCAGTCTCAACGGCACATACTTATCATACTAGACACCGGAAGCGAGCCTACACTTCATCCATCCTGCTCCGATACGATGTCTGACATTCTCATCTATCTCTCCATTATTCTGAGTTATAGAACCAATATACATGAAAATATCCCTCCAGGGTATGACTTGCGATCAAGCCGCACATCCCCATCCACCTCCTGTGTAAAATGGTTGAACTTGTACTCTATGTATTTTTTCTTGGTCCTACTTAACATGACACCCTCAGACTCCAAACTATATCTCCAAACTTCCAGCCTCTTATTAAAGCCACCTCGCATCTCATCAATCAAGACTAAGTCATCCACAAATAACAAGCACCAAGGCGCCTTCCCTTAAATGTGTCACATCAATGAATCCATTTCCATGGAAAGAAAAAATGGCGTTGATGCAACCATTTCTCAAAAGAAAGTATTCAGAATCTCCTCCTACTGTCCAAACCCATGTGTAACTCGTACATATCCTAAATCACTCTAAGATACACTATAGGCCCTCTTTTAGACTACAAACATCTTCCTAGAACCTATCTCAGGACTTTGTCATCAACTTTCTCCAAGTGAATGAACACCATATGCAAGTCTTTCTTCATTGCCCTATGCTGCTCCACCAATCTCCTAACACTGTGAATGGCCTAAGTAGTCAACTATCCTGGTATGAAACTAGAATGGTTCTAAAAAATGGATACACTCCTTCTCATTCTCGTTTTGATCATCCTCTCCCACACTTTCATCGTGTGGCTTAACAACTTGATACACCTATAGTTGTTGCAATTTTGAACATACCCCTTGTTCTTGTACAACGAAATCATTGTACCTGCATCCACTCTTCATGCATCTTTTCGTGCTAAAACTGACGTTAAACAGCCTAGAAAGTCATTCTAAGCCGCTTTATCCTCCCCCCCCCCCCCCCCCAAAGTTCTACCGTGATCTTATCAAATAAATTTTAATTTCTACTCTTTGTAATGAATTTTTTGATGTCCACGTTTTCAGTAAGGAGGTAAAAAAATTTTAGGAGTCAATAATAACAAAGTATACTACTGAACAAAAATTTGCAATTGAAAACAACTATAAGTGGGAGATGACAGAGGACAAGGAAATAACCACACAAATCAACGAATATCTCAAGCTGATTGAAGATCTCAAGTATAAAGCAATCTCTCTACCTGAATAGTTTGTTGTTGGTATACTCATAGAAAATATTTACAAATCTTTAAGTGACCACAAACAATAATTGAAGCACAAACACAAACAATTATCGTTAAAGAACTTGGTCGAGCATATTATAATTAAAAATACCAATAACATGCAAGTTGATGCTGATTAAGAAATAGAAATTACTACCAGAGCCAACCATGTGGAGGACAACAAGCGCCAGAACAAATCAAATACCATATATGCCAAAAGAAACAATTATTAGCCCAAAACCAACAATTAAATTTTTAATAGTAAAGGTGACTGCTTTGTGTGATACAAACCTGTCCACCATGCTGCTCAATGTTGAAAAAGAGCTAGGAATGACAACCTCGCTAAGGCTAAAGTAAATTTAACTGAAGACAAAGCGGATGACACAATTGCTGCTGTTGTTTTCTAAGTTAACCTTGTGGCCAATATGAACGATTTGGTGTTAGACTCTGGTGCCACTAGGCATATATGCTCTCACAAAAAGGACTTTGTGTCTTTCATCCAAGTTGAGGAAAGAGAGGAGGATATCTTTGTGACTCAAGGACTACTCAAGTTCTTGGGAAATACAAAGTTTTTTTAAACTCACATTTGGCAAAAATTTGGTATTGAATGGTGTGTTGTATGTTCCTAATATCTAAGTCAATTTGGTCTTGTGGGATTATTAGGAAAAGTGGGGGTGAAGGCTTCTTTTCGTGTGACCAAGAATACTAATTTTATTGGGAAGAGTTATTATAACTACAGTTTGTTTATACTCAATGTTATGAATAACAATACTAGTTCTTCTACCTAATCAATTTACTCTTTTAATTAATCACATGCTAGATGATGATATTTTAGTATATTTTATATTAAGAAAATGAATTTTGAAGGTCTCATTTCAAATATTAATTATTCATTATTTCGGATGTTGTGGAATTTTCTATTGTCGAAAGTACAGTTTATTTACGTTGCTTGAGATCATGAGAATAAGTAATATTTATGGTTACATATTATTAAAAGGATGGCGATCTTTTATCATGAATTTGATACCTCTTGATATATCTATTTTCTAGTTGGGTGAAGTTATATTATTAGCTTATTCTTTATAAAGTATAACTCTTTAGAAGTTGCGCAAATGTTATCTCCTTAGCTTGAAATTTTTAAAAATGTAGAGACCGAGGTATCCAGCATTGTATAGCCTGATTCTAAGAATGAAAAATATGAGATAATTTATTACTATTATAATAAATCCTTACAAAATTAATATTTTATGTTCCAAAAATTTATATTGGTAAATCAAAAATATATTTTATTTTTGGCTTTGAAAAGTTATCTTACTTCGGGTCTCTTTGTCATTTAGGTAAAGAAATAGTAAAATTGTGACCCGTTTCGATCGATTTGAGATATTTTTATTTAAGTTAAAGTTGATTATACATTTGGAATATTTTACTTTCTACTTTACTATGGAGTTGAAAGATGTTTCAAAAAGCACTTTTACAGAAGTTATGTTTTATTTATTTGAGATAATTTTGTGCCTCACATGAGAAATAGTGTGAGTTATTAATTTCTATTTGAATTTTTCGATGTCTTAGAAGGATATAGTTATGATACTAAAACTTTGATTCAGATGAGAAAATCACACTAGTGATTTTTATGGGGTGTTATGGTATTAAAATTGTCTGGCAATAACGTTGATTAAGCAACCTCTTTGTGAATATTCCACTACGAATCAAACCGATAATTTTTTGTTGATAAATTGTGATTACCAATGTGAAATAACCATTGTAATAAAGTAAGTATTTCAATGGGAAGAGTAAAAATATTCTCTTGAGATATAATATGATAAAGCAATTTCTTACAGATGAAAATCTTTTATACATATTATGTGCAGTCAAAAAAAGATTTGCCCGATTGTTTGACTTATATAATGACCCAATTAGCCATTTTGAATATTGTAGCCTTTTTCCCCTATTTATCTCTTTTTTTACGTTTAATTATGGTCATGTAACTTACCGAGGTGATAGGTTTTGTTACGAGATTATTTTGGAGTTAAATAGGACACGTAGTCCCAAGATTGAACGATTAAGTTAAAAGAGTTGATTGGAGTTTGACTTTTGTGTAGACGACTACCAAATAGAGTTGTGATAGTTTGCATATCTTTGTATGGTGATATTAGATTTAGGCATATGTTCATATATTGATTTTTTAGGTCTGTAGGTAGTTTTGTCTGGAATCGGCAAAAGTTAGAAAGTTGAAGATTTAGAAGATTAAGAAATTTGACTGAAAGTTAATTTTCTTGTTATACGGTTCAAATTTTGATTTCAAGAGTTGTAATAGGTCCGTTGTGTCACATAGCACTTGTGTGAAAAATTTGAGGTCAATCGAAGTTGGGTTGGTATGATTCGACATTAATTTTAGAAGTTAGAAGTTCATTAGTTCATTAGGCTAGAATTGGGGTGCGAATTGTGATGTCGATGTGGATTAATGTATTGGAGGCCTACACTAAGTTTTTATCATACATTAGGATTTATCATACATTAGGACTTGTTGGTAAGTGTGATTCAGATCATGTTCGGCTTATTTGGACTTTTTGGATTGTTGAATATTGTTGCATCTGGTTTTCTTATACGCGGCCGTAAAGAGAGGATCGCATTCGCTAAGGTTTTTTTGGTAGCTTTGGGAAGTTCTTCATCTTGTTTGTGAGTTTGATGACACGATCACAAAGCTTTAGTTAATTTTTCACCACGAACAAAGGAGAAGGGATGCGTTTGCAAAGAAGGAAGGTGAGGTATGGAAGTTGCACGTTGTTTTTTACAATCGGATAGTTCTAGGTTATTGAGAATCGCATTCGCCATTGGTTATTCACATTCCCGTACACTATTTTGGAGGGCATTGGGTTTTATTCTTCAGGATCACAATAGACTTTCTGCAATCGTCTAGAGGAATAATAGGGCAACAACTATATAAATTCCAAATTGTGGGTTGGAGTACTATTTTCATAATTTTGAGTTGTAGAGCTCGATTTAGGGTGATCTTGGAGGGAATTTTCACGTACTGGATCGGGGTAAGCGTTTTTTGCTCGGATTTGTTCATTTATCATGATTTCATCCTTGTTTTGTCGTTTATTTAGTGAATTAAAGTGAAGAAATGGAAATTTTGGTGGAAACGTTTCACAAACAAAAAATGGAGGGTTGAAGGTCGATTTGAGGTAGGAATTGGATGATTTTGATATGGTTAAATTCATAATTGAATGGATATTCAAATTTTGTGAATTGTTTTAGGTTTCGAGGCCCCTGATTGACTTTTTGATTTTTATAAAGATCGACACTTTAGTTTTTGATGTTGCTTCTTACAGTATTATTTGTTGATCTTGAGTTGTTTGGGACTAGATTCGAGTCGCTTGGAGGCCAATATGCGGGGGACGGGCTTCTTGGAGTTCTGACTTGCCCAGGTTGAGGTAAGTAAGATATTTATACTTTGATTTTAATGTATTTAACTCTAAGGACTTTTTTTATAAATGTTATTGGGGTGACGTACGCATTTGGTGACGAGCATGCATGCGTGCACCAATTTATTCATAGTTTGGCAAGGCCTTTAGGCTAATACCGAGCTTATTCTATTGTCATAAAATGTTACCCCAGTGTCACTCTACTTATTCGATTATTTGTACTATCGATAATGTTAGACATCATGTCTAGGCTATACGCTAACTATTTGAGACTTGATAGGGCTATTCTTGCTATTTTTGAGCTATAACCCTTATTTGCACACATGTTCTCAACCATGATACTATCCGTGTATGATATCTCTCTCTCGGTACTTCTTATTTGATTCCCCACATGTTGTTCATATCACAAAAGGGTAAAATTGTTGAATTGAATATTTGAGATGAGTTCATCTGAGACTTGAATGGTAAATGATTGAATTTGGACCTTAGAGTCCGTTTGGTACTGATTTTGAGGTGACACGTACACCAGGCCCATATTGGTGTTGTATTATTGTTTTGAGGCGATGTGTGAACCAGGCCTCATTAATGGACTAACTGATTAAAATTAGCGCTTAGCTGTGACCCGTCCCTCCATAGTCTGACATAGCAGTAGTAGATGCAGGAATAATATTTCATAAATTTGCTTGATGATGGGTAGTTACATCAGGCACCTCTTGTCACGCTAAGAACTTGGGAGAGAGGGGAGGGAGAGACCGGCACCCGGTGCCTCACTTAACTTAGCATACCAACTTTTGATTGAGGAACTCTGAACATACAAAGTCATACTTCAGCTATGTGCCCCATTGCAAAATAATTTGCGAAGAAAAATATAAAACTAAAGGGAAACTAGTTTTGAATAAACATTAAAATAAAGCTAGGCCGACAAGTCTGTCACAACTATAGTAGATCACAAACCAACAAAATATACATACAAGTCCTACAAGCCAAACACACTACACTAACTGATAGGGTATGACTACAAGCCTCTACTAATGGATGTACTGTTATCAGAATGAGGCCTCACATACCCATAACATATATAGATATATACATTAGATGTACACAAAACCCTAGAGCCAGCAACTCAAAATGATGTAGAGCTTACCGACGAAGCTTAAATCAGGCAATACTGAGGTCTACCCATCTGTCTATCTGAACCTGCACGCATAAAATGTAGCATCCATATAAAAGGGACATTAGAACAAAATAATGTATAGGGTATGTAAGGCAATAAAAGCTAAAATTAACCTGATAATATAATAACACAAAGTAACTGGGAGTCAAAGATGATTTGGAGATATATTTACATGTTGATGCTGACTTACCTCTCTCAACATAATAAGTAAAATAAATGTCCGACCCTATAAAGCTCGATACATGTAACTTCTGGCATAGTAGGCTCGCTAATAGGCGCTCGTCCATATTAGGCCTGGTACGTCATCCATTTTAGGCTCGCTCATATGCGCTCGGCCACAATATGCTCGGTATATAACATACCATATGTTCAAAGGTTGTCCAATAGGGGTCTGCCCATCGATTATAGCACGATGATGGTGACAATACTATGATACTCTCTCTCTTTATATATATATATATATATATATATATATATATGTATATATATATATATATATATATATATATGTATATATATATATATATATATATATGTATATATATATATATATATATGTATATATATATGTGTGTGTGTGTGTGTGTGTGTGTGTGTATATGTGTGTGTGTGTATATGTGTGTGTGTGTGTGTGTGTGTGTGTGTATACACTCTCTGCTCTTTTATATGAAAGAAGACAAAATTAAACTGAATATTAAGTTACGATAAGGCGGAATATTGTAACTTATGAGACTAGGATAATGTACATATGTTCAAGAATCGGAACTTTTTTTTATGCCTTGGTATAAAACTCATGCAGTTAGGGGATCATGCCAAAGTGAAGAAAGGTTTAGCCCTAACATACATTATCACAATATTTTGAATCACCAAGCTGAACTCACCTAGTTTCACCATAGTCTCCAACAACAATTATAACACTATTATTAAGTTACGAAAGGTGCCACTGTCGCACCATGAACAAAAAACTTATTTTTTATTAAAATGGGCAGCATCTCCCCTACTATCCTTACTTCCTCCAAATTCAAGATAACACCAAAAATAAGAGAATATCCAACAATAACCAACATATGTGCATTATTTTCCAACCTTACATACACAAACAAAATTCTATAAAATATCCCAGCACAACCTAATCTCTTCATACACAAAACGACTATCATAGTAGTGTCAAACAACCAGAATATGTTATGATGAATGACAAGCCCACCACCATGAATTTATGTGGTTTTTTCAACACCCTTCCTACTGCAAAATTACATAAAATTACAGTAAAATGATCAATCTAATATCAACACAAAATAGTACGCTACAAGTGAATAACTCTAACGCACGGCTTCTGATTACTGTCCCGTGAGTCCTTACAATTATAGAACGACTTTCCATACATCTCCAGTAAAAAATAGATAAAAGAGAGCAGTAAAATTATCTTATTTGTTGAAAAACTCAGCTTCTATCTTATTTTTTCAAACTCTAGATTTTACCTGCAACTACAACTTGAAAATGAGAGAAAATCAATAACGGTTTATGGGTAATTTTTGGGATGATGTTTGAAAGGTTTTAGATCTTCCTATTGCATTATAAAATGTATATAATGCAGTATATAAGCCCTTGAATAAGCTCTTTGTATAATCCAAAATAGCCCCTTTTTGGACTCTCATTTAAGCAAGTAGGAGACCACCTACGTGTCACCTAACAGTCTGTGCAGTGTTGACAAAGTGCATTTATCACTCTATTACATGTTATATTGACAGGAGATCTAATGAATTTGTATATAGACTCATAGATCTTCAATTTGATAGGTGGAAACCCCTGTAACTCTAAGTATATTAGGAGAAAATTGTAGTTACATTCGACCCAAATTTCAGTAAAACTTATGAACGTAACTTATGATGACTTGCATCGACTTTTGTTCTAGATCTCGCTTGACTTTAAGAAATATCACACGGCTATCATATGACTAACATTACTCATAACGTAACTCCTATCATGTTAAGCACCGTAGTCTCACCCAAAAATTACTTGTTATGACATTCTCAGCTTGTCGACTTTTGACGAAACTTTTTTTTCTTCAATTTCTTTATGAACCTTCCAACATTCTTTTTACTTGTTGTTCATGATCTTCAATACTTGTAACCTCCCAGGTAACATGATTAAATTACTCTATATACTTTCTAAGATGATCTCATTTTTTGTCCTACATTGGATTCTTTACGATGCACTTTTACGTACGAAAATATATGGTGTAACATCATTCCCATCGGGAATATTTGTCCTCAAATGTTTACTCTTAGAGACTTTGGATATTGTTTTAAGAGTTTCCTTCATACACTAGACTAAAACCAACCTGCACACTGCCAGAAAATATACTATACATGCCACACATGGCCAATGTCTATAAATAGCTATGATTGGCCTCACATAGCCCTCAACCGTAAATACTGAAAGTCAAAAACATGATCTTACATGATGAGATACTGGCTATAATGTAGTTGGGCTGAAATATCCCATCTCGAGCCATATATATTCAGTTAGAAATAGGTGGGGCTTTTAAGACTTCATTTCTTTCTCCGCTTCCCGCGTTATCTCTTCCATATTCTTGCTTCTCCATAAAACCTTCATGGAGGCGACCTCCTTATTTCGTAGCTTGCGGATTTGTCGGTCTAGGATGGAAACTAGAGCTTCCTCGTATGAATATCCTCTGTGATCTCTACGTCATTAGTAGGAACCATTCGAGTAGGATCCCTGATGCACTTCTGAGGGTAAATCTAACTCATAAGCTACTCGGCCCACTCTTTGATTAATCTTATAAGACCCAATATATCGTGTACTAAGCTTGCCTTTCATTCCAAAACTCATCACGCTCTTATAGGCCATACCTTTAATAATACCCATTCATTATCCTCGAACTCTAGGTTTCTTCGCTGCATGCTAGAATATGGCTTCTAACGACTCTGAGGTGTCAATAGTTGCTCCCTGATAAGCTTTACCTTCTCTAAGGGCAGTTGAACCAAGTGTCGCCCATGTAACCTAGATTCTCAAAAATCAAACCGACCTGTTGGAGTCTCACTTATGCCCATACAAAGCCTAGTATGGAGCAAGTTGGGTACCGGAGTGGTAATTTTTATTATATGCAAACTCGATAAGAGATAAATGTTCTCCCAACTTATTTTAAAATACAAATACATTCTCGTAACATATCTTCGAGCGTCTGAATTGTGTGCTCTACATGTCCATCAGTTTGTGGATGAAATTATTTACTGAGAATCACCTGAGTCCCCAGACCTCTATGAAATAACCTTCAAAAACTTGTTGTAAACCAGGCCCCTTGATAAAATATAATAGATATCGGTACTATGTGTAGCCGCACTATCTCCTTAATATATAATTTCGCATATTCTTTAGATATATATGTAGATCTGACTGGTGGGAAGTGGTCTAATTTTGTGAGGCTATAGACTATCACCTATATAGAATCGAGCTTACAATTAGAGCAAGGCAAAGTCGTGACAAATTCCATATTTATTGCCCCCATTTCCACATCGGGATCTCTATAGGCCTCCACGCTTCTGGCACTCGACCTTCACCTCCTGGCAAGTAGGACATTGGGCAGCAAATGCATCAATGTTCTTCATATCATTCCACAAGTACACATCCTTAAAGTTATGATACATCTTCGTCGACCAGGATGAATGGGGTACCACAAGTAATGTGCCTTGACATAATCATATCTCATAGCCCTGCTACATCTGGAACACACAGATGACCCCTATATCTGAGAACCCTATTTCCATTGAGCTCTAAAAATGGATTTTTCTGCTGCTAAACTCGCTCTCCTAACTCGACCAACTCTGGGTCCTTTTACTGCCATTCCTTGACCTCAACTATGGAGATGATTTTGCAATGTCTTGGAGTACAACTCCACCATCTTCAAATCTACTAACTGAACCCCCAACAAGCCAATTGATGAATCTCTCTAGCAAATAGTCTTTTCTTAGCCTCTATATGTGCTAAGCTACCAATAGATTTGTACCTTAAGGTATCTCCTACAACATTTTCCCTCGATGCTATAGAACGTTAACATTGTAATCTTTTAATAACTCTAGTCATCGCCTCAATCGCAAATTCAACTCATTTTGCTTGAAGATATATTGAAGGCTTTTATGATCTGTAAATACATCAACATGAACACCATATAAATAATACCGCCATATCTTAAGTGCATGGACAACCGCAGCTAACTCGAGGTCGTGAGTTGGATAATTTCTCTTATGATTCCTTAACTACCTTGAAACATATGGAATCACCTTCCCATGTTACATCGGGATATATCCTAACCCAACACTTGAGGAATCACAATACATGATACAACCCTCTTGACCCTGTGGAAGTGTTAGAACTGGCACTGACGTCAACCTGTTCTTAAGCTCTTGGAAATCCCCTCAAAAGCCTATGTCCACTAAAACTTAGTTACTTTCTATGTCAGCTTCATCAATAGTGCTAAAATGGAAGAAACACCCTCTATGAACCTCAGGTAGTATCCTGCTAAGCCTAGAAAGCTACGAACCTCTTTCAAACTAGTATGTCTAATCCAAGATTCAGGGCCTCAATCCTGGAGTGTCTACCTATGTACCTTCATCGGATATAATATACCTTAAGAACGTTGCAGACTTCAACACAGAGCTTACATTTAGAAAACTTAGCATACAACTTACAATCACGAAAGGTTCGGAGTATAGCTCGCAAGTGGTATACATGCTCCTCCTATGAACACGAGTAATCCAAAATATCATCAATAAATACTATCACGAACAGATCTAAAGATGGGCAGAATAGGATATTCATCAAGTCTACAAATACGGCAGGTGAAATTGTAAACCCAAAGGACATGATAAGGAACTCGAAGTGGCAATATGGGGTCCTGAAAGATGTCTTCGCAATATCTTTCTACCAAACTCTGACCTAGTTGTAAGGCAACCTAAAATCTATATTTGAAAAGCATCTAGCCCTATCAAAGAAGTCATCGATCCTTGGTAGTGGATGATTATTATTAATACTTACCTTGTTTAGCAATAATCGATACACATCCTCAGTGAACCGTCGTTCTTCCGCATAAACAGTACTGGTGCACCCCTAAGATGAGGTAACTGATGGAACCTTTCTCTAGAAAATCTTTTAACTGCTCATTTAACTCCTTTAATTCAGCATGTGCCATTCTATAAGGAGGGATGGATATTGGTTGAGTTCTCAGAAGCAAATCGATGCAAAAATCAATGTCTCGCTCTGAAAGAATACTTGGAAGCTCATCTGAAAACACATATGTGTACTCTTAGACTACTGGAATAGACTGAAGTGCAGGTATCTTTGCATCTGCATCTCAACTCGCACAATATGATAATACACCCCTTTTCTATCATTTTCCTCGCCTTCAGATAGCAAATAAACCTACCTCCAAGTGTTTCTGCATTACCTATCCATTTAACGACTGGCTCACCCAAAAAATAAAACTTAGCCGCCTTTGCTCGGCAATGACCTATAGCATGGAAAGCTTTTAACAAGTGCATGCCCATGATAGTATCAAAATTCATTATCTGTAGCTCAACTAGGTCCTTTGAGATCCGATGACTACAAATTGTCATCCTACAACCTTGGTAAACTCGTCTAGGAATAGTCGATTCTTCGGCCGGTGTAGATACCAAAATAATATCACTTAGTATTTCAGGCACTATACAAAACTTCCGCATGACAAATGGGTTAACATATGATGAAGTATATCCTGGATCAATCGAGGCATAATCATCGTGAGAGACAATGATAAATATACCTATCACAATGTGTGGTGAAGATTCCTAGTCATGTCAACTCGCTAAGGCATAGATATGGTTCTTATTACCACCTCAACTGGAACCTCTAGCTCTACCTTGACCTCTACCAGCCGAACATTGAGACTCGATCCATGAAGGATGTATGGACATAGATGATCCTTTGTTGAACTCGTTAGTTGCGCCATACCCCCAAAATCTCGATTAGGGAAATCTTGCATCATATGCCCATGACACCCACATGTATAACAAGCATCACGAGCTTCTCGATATTAGCCCAACTTTCCTCTACCACAGATGTCACACTATGGCATAAATAACCATATCTTTTGTGAACCTTGTTGTCACTACAAATCCAACGCCCATGAGCTCTCACATGGTGTTGACAGAGTATAACAGCCATACCTATAACCCTATAACTGAGGTGGCAGAGGACTAGGTGGTCGTTTAAAGTGCTGGGTCTATAATTACCCGTAGACTGCTCCTGAGACCTGGAAAATCCCAGCCTCTTACATTGCCGTTGCTCAATCCTCTTTGTACCATGGTGTCGACGCCTACCCCTTTCAATTTTCTAGGCGAATGCTAAAATTTGGGAGATAACCATACAATCCTGCAATGCAATGATAGCACATTCATTTGTCAACTCTGGGGCCAACCATGCTATAAACATGTCGATCCTGTCCCATATTGTAGCAACTATGGATGGTGCATATCTGTCCAATGAGTAAAAACGGAGACTATACTCTCAAACACTCATATTGCCCTGCTTAAGGGCTAGAAATTGACCGACTCTAGCATGTCAGATCTCTCCTGGTAAGTACTTGTCAAGGAAGGCATCTAATAAATTCTCCCAAATAGCTGGAGGTGTATCACGCCCCTAGACCTTTCCCATCCCTAGTACTAAAGGATGGCTATATCTCAGAGTTGAAAAGTTGCTAGCTCAACAGCCTCTTTCTCCATTGCATGCATAGCTCGAAAGATCCTATGAAGCTAATCTATGAAATCTTGTGGTTCTTCTATCTTATTTATCCTTGTGAACTCTGGGGGATTCAAAGCAATAAACTCTGGGACCCTTGAACTCCCAAACCCCTCATAAGATCCTGCAATAGCGTACGCCCTAGCCTGTTGCTGGGCATCTACAAACTATGTCAACAAATACATTGCACCACTCAATCCCTGATTTGATGGAAGTGGACAGGGAACTGTATGTGTGGTATCCCTAGGAATATCCTCTAGCGGTGGAGGAGCCGGTAATGGTTGATTAGGGGTCTTTCCTTGGGCCTTCAGACTCGGCCCCATCTACTTGGGGTACCCTATTGGTCCCTTCACCTGCTGCTGTATCTCTTCTCTGGCTACCCAAAGTCTTCCTAGTTAGCTTCATCTTTGTATGAAAACCACACCAAAATGTAATTTTAACTCAAATTTCCTATTGGTCAGTTTTATTGTACAATTTAGATTTTGAAGAAGGGTAACCAACTCCTAAATGCCATTAAGTTCTTTGATCATACAATATGATGCGCATCACATGTAGAAATAAGACCCTACTAGACATATGTAGTAGACTCCCTACCAGAGAACTGCTCTGTTACCAAGTTTCTCATGCCCATAACTTGGGGGGGCGAGACTGATGCCTGGTGCCTCACTTAAGCTAGCATACCAACTTGCTACTAAGGAATTCTGAACATACAATGTCATACTTTGGCCATGGGGTCGCATTGCAAGACAATTTGCACAACAAAATTTATAATATAATGTAAACTAGATTTCACTAAAAAGACAACATAGCCTGGGCTGATAATGTCGCCGTACAACTAAAACTTAAAACTAACAAAATATACATACATGGCCTACAATCCTGACATACTGCACTAATTGACAAGGTATGTCTACATGCCTCTAGTGATAGATGTACTATGATCGGAATAAGGCCCCAACCTACCCATAATATATATATATATAATGTACACAAAACCCTAGACCCGACAAATTCGAAGGACGTAGAACTTACCGATCAACCTGAGCTTTAGCAACAGCTACTTAGGAGGTCTACCCTTCTATCTATCTGAACCGAACATATGAAATGCAGTGCCCCCAATAAAGAGACGTCAGTACGAAATAATGTGCCAAGTATGGAAGGCAATAAAATAATGGAATGCTAAAACTGAACTTATAATATAATTATTGAAAGCAACTGGGAGTCAAAGATGATCTAGAGATATACTTACCTACTGATACTTACTCAATTCTCTCAATATTGTAATGCTCTATATATATAGAATCTCTGCTCTCTTGGTTGAAAGATTTGGAATATCACTTTCTCTAACACTAACCTTATGGTATCCTGACCTCAAATTTATCTTTTAAAAGCATCTAGGCCCGACAACTAATGAAACAAATCATCGATCCTTGGAAGTAGATACTTATTCTTAATAGTTACCTTGTTCGGCTTCCTATAATTGATACACATCCTTAGCGAGTTCTCTTTCTTTCGCACAAACAGTATTGGTGCAACCCATGTGAGGTACTTGATGAAACTTTTCTCCAGCAAATATTTTAACTGCTCCTTTAACACATTCAATTAGGCAGGTGACATTTTATAAGGAGGGGTGTATATTGGTTAATTTTTCAAAAACAAATCGATGCTAAAATCAATGTCTCGCTCCGGAAGAATACTTGGAAGCTCATCTGGAAACACATATGCGTACTCTTAGACTGCTGGAATAGACTATAGTGTAGGTATCTAAGCATTTCCATCTGTAACTCGCACAATATGACAAATGCACCCTTTCGCAATCATTTTCCTCACCTTTGGATAAGAAACAAACCTACCTCTGGTTGTCCTGGTAACCCATCCAAGGACTGGCTCACCCAAAAATTGAAATTTGGTTGCCTTTGCTCGGCACCCAACTGTGTCGTAGCAACCTGCCGACCAATCCATGCCCGTAATAGCATCAAAATCTATCATCTCTAGCTCGACTAGGTTGGTTGAGTTCCGATGAATACAAGTCACCTTACAACCTTGGTAAACCCGCCTAGATATAATCCGTTCTACGACTGGTGTAAATACTGCAAAAGGATCACTTAGTATTACGGGCACTATTCAAAAATTTCCCACAACAAATGGGGTAATATACAATAAAGTACATTAGGGATCTTTCAAGGCATAAGCATCATGAGAGAAAATGGTCAATATATCGGTCACAATTTCAAGTCAAGATTCATGGTCCTGTCGATCCGCTTAAGCATAGATACGGTTTTGATTACCACCTAAATTTGAACCTCTACATATGCTTCGACCTCTACCAGATGTAGACTCAAACTTACGCATTAAAGGTTGCACGAACGTAGATGATCCTATTGCTAAACTCGTTGGTTGTGTCATACCCCTAGAATCTCTATTTGGCCAATCTCATATCATATGCCACGGACACTCACATGTATAATAAGCATCGGAACCAGCTCAACATTGGCCGATGTGTCCTCGACCACAAATATCATACCACAACAGAAAAAATATGTTTGCACTAAACGTTGTGCAAACCCGATGCTTGTGAGCTCTCACCTGGTCCCGATTAAGTGTAGGGGTCATACCTGTAACCCTATAACTGATGTGGCGAAGGCCTAGGAGGTCGTCCGAAGTACTGGGGCCTATAACTACCCTGAGACTGCTCCTGAGTACTAGCAAATCTCATCCTTTTGCGTTGACCTTGCTCAGTCCTCTCAATACCTTGCTACCGATGCCTACCCCTTTCTATATTCTTGGCAAATACGTGAATCTAGGAGATATACATACTATCTTTAAATGCAAGGGTGGCACATGCCTCGGTCAACTCTATGGTCAACCCTGCTATAAACATGTGGATCATGTCTGACGTAGTTGCAACTATGGATGGTTCATATCTAGCTAATGAATCAAAACGAAGACTATACTCTTGAACACTCATATTGCTCTGTTTGAGGGATAGAAATTCATTAATTCGATCCTAACAGATCTCCTGCAGTAAGTACTGTTCGTGGAAGGCATATGAAAAATTCTCCCAAAGAGCTAGGGAACATCGTGTCCCCTAGATCTCTCCCATCCCTCGTAAAAAGGTATATATATATATATATATATATATATATATATATATATATCTCGGAGTCGAAATGTTGCAAGCTCAACTACCTATTATATGTGGCATGCATAACCTAAAAGATCCTATGAAGCTGCTCTATGAAATCCTGGGGGTCCTCCCTCTGTTCTATCCCTGCTAACTGTGGGGTACTCAAAGTAATAAACTCTCGGACCCTCGAACTCCCAGAAACCTTAGAACCCATGGTGTGGGATAATACATGGTATGTTGTTATTACTTGTTATTTAGTAGTGCTCGTGTACTTGTTGACTTCATATCTTGGGGTTGGTTGTATTAGCATGTTGACTTTATTTTAGGTATTTTATGATGTTTTTTCGTTGTCGAGTTGTTAGACAATGTTATTTCATTTTCACAGTTAATCATGTGATTGTTATCATACATAGAGGGTTGGGTTAGGTGCCATCAAGACTTGTGGATTTTGGGTCGTGACAAGTTAGTATCGGAGAACTAGGTTGCTTAGGTCTCACGAGTCTTGGGAGACGTATGTACTTATCTTCGAGAGGCTACCAAACTATTAGGAAACTTCACTTTCTTGCATTCTAATCGGGCAAATTTGTTAATATCAAAGTTTGAAACTTGACTCATCTATTCTCTCACAGATGATAAGGACATGTGCCATCGGATAAGGCAGATGGCCACCAGTATCACCAACTAGAGCCACGAGAGGTCGAGTCTGCAGTAGAGGCCGAGGTATGGCTCGCAACAAAGCTCGATCAACTCCAATGGAAACACCAGGTGCTCTAGCAGAGAAGAGGATACCGGATATTATTGAGCCACTAGGACCAGCTATGCCCATTATGATCGGAGGCCTTCAGGAGGCTTTGGCCCAGATGTTGATTATACGTACTAGCCTTGCTCAAGTTGTTTCAGTTCGAACTGAACTAGAAATTTCTCAAACTAGGGGAGGTGCTCATACTCCTGCAGCCCGTACTCCATAGTTGGTAGCTCACGATCTATGGACACTCAATACTACTAGACCAGCCTATTACTACTGCTCAGGCCGGGATTGACCCACTAATGAGTGATGAGGATCAAAAGAAACTAGAGATGCTAGGGTTAAGCCTCCATTGTTCACCTAGGAGAAGTTAGAGAATACCATGGATTTTTTGTAGAACGATATTAGCGAATTCTTTGCATAGTGAGTATTTTGAAGATCAGTCGAGTTGTATTTACCATTTTTCAACTAGCTAGGGCAGCCTACTGATGGTGGCAGACCTATGAGCTAAGCATGCTAGATAGCACAGTGCCACTTTTATGGTATGAGTTCTCCATTATCTTTTAGAAAAATTTAGTCCCATGAACTTGTAGGGAAGAGTTGCGCAGAGATTTTTAGTAGCTACGGGCGGGAGATATGACTAAGACCTAGTATGATATGAGATTCAAAGATTTGGCCCGTCACAATATATGGTTTGTTCCCATGGGGAGAGTGGATTGGGTGGATCATTCGTGGCCTCAACTATGGCCTATGTTACAGTTTGGCTTGACAGGCCGAGATTGATGCTAGGTTTGACTAATTGGTCAAGATTGCTCAGTTTTTTATAGTTTAGAGTTTGTTCAGGCTTGAGCGCAAGGAAGGGGCAAGAGGCCTTGTAGTTTTGGTGGTTCCTATAGTACCTCATCTAGATGTCAATCACATCACAGCAGATATCATCCTTACAAGCTCGCTCCGATAGCTCATCTGGGTCAATAATCTTGTAGTACCCTCCCAGCTCAGAATTCATCTCGTGCCCCATCAGTCCAGGGTTGTCAGTACCATCTTCTTCTAGTTAATATTCTAGTTCTTATGGTCAGATGCAGGCCCCACCACCATTTGCAACTCGAGGTTGTTATTATTATGGGGAGTTGTGGCATGTGTGGAAGTATTGTACCCGTGACTACAGAGATCCAATAAAACAAGGATGACAATCTATGACCCTTGCACCAGTTTCTACACCACCCGCTCAGCCAACTTATGGTAGAGGTTGTATAGGTCGAGGTCACCTCAAAAGGGAGATCAGATAGGTGGTTGTTAGGCTCGATGATATATTGTTCCTGCCAGGCCATAGGTAGTTGCTTCAGATGTAGTGATCATATATATTGTTTTTGTGTGCCACGGGATGCTTCCAATTATTTGATATTGTTCCACTAATTCTTATGTATCATCCTACTTTGCTCATTATTTAGATATGTCCCGTGATTTCTTGGTTACGTCTACCCCTGTATCCGTACCACCGGTGATTCTATTATTGTGGATTGTGTATATTGGTTATGTGTGGTGATTGGAGGATTGGAAATGAGAGTTGATCTTTTACTTCATAGAATGGTCAATTTTGACGTGATTCTAGGATGAATTGGTTGTCACCATGTTATGCTATTCTAGATTGTCACGCTAAGATCGTGATATTGGCGATGTTGGTATTACCTAGGATTGACTAGAGAGGTTTTCTAGACTATGTTTCCAATAAAGTGATTCATATTATAAGGCCCAACGGATGGTTAGGAAGGGAAGGCAGGTTTATTTGGCCTTTTGAGGGGCATCGGTGCCGATACTCCTACCATTATGTCTATTCTGGTAGTTCAAGACTTTTTTGGATGTGTTTCTTCTAAACCTATTGGCAATGCCAGCTGATAGGAAGATTGATTTTGGCATGGACTTAATGACAGGCACCCAGTCCATTTCTATTCCAGTGTATTGTATGGAACCAATATAGCTGAGGGAATTGAAAAAACAGCTTGAAGAGCTTCTTCATAAGGATTCATTAGGCTTAATGTTTCACCTTGGGGTTCACCATTCGGTTTGTGAAGAAGAAAGATTGTATTATGTGGATGTGCATAAATTATAGGTAGTTGAACAAAGTTACAATTAAGAACAAGTACCCACTACCGTGCATTGATGACTTATCTGACCAGCTTTAGGGCGCCAGAGTATTCTCTAAGGTTGATTTCAGGTATGGATATCACTAGTTGAAGATTCAGGAATCTGATATTCTGAAGAAGACATTTAGGACCTATTTTAGTCATTACGAGTTCCTTGTGATTTTTTTTAGGCTGACCAATGCCCCAGTATCATTTATGCATCTGATGAATAACGTGTTTCAGTCATATGTTGATTTTTAGTCAGAATAATCATTGATTATATATTGGTTTACTCACTCAGCCAAGAGGATCATGATCAACATCTGAGGGTTGTACTACAGATATCGAGAGAGAAGAAACTTTATGCCAAATTCTCCAAGTGTGAGTTTTGACTCGATCCTGTGGTGTTCTTGGGAAACGTGATGTCCAGTGAGAGTATCAAGGTAGATTAGAAGAATATTGAGTAATTTTAGATTTTTCCCAGACTCTCCTCACCTATTGAGATTCAGACTTTTCTTAGCTTGGTCAGATATTAATACCGTTTCATGGAGGGTTTCTCATCTATTCCTGCACCCTTGACTAGTTTGACTCAGAAGAGTGCTCCATTCAGGTGGTCTGATGAGTGTGAGGAGAGCAATAAGTTTATGAAGACTTTATTCATCACAGCTCCAGTTCTGGTTTTACCTCACTCAACGGGTTCATGTACGATTTAATATAATGCTTCTCGAATTGGTATTGCGTGTATCTTGATGCAGGAGGATAGGGTGATTGTTTATCCTTCACGCCAATTAAAGCCCCATGAGAAGAACTACCACGTCATGATTTAGAGTTCGCAGACACTATTCACGCATTGAATATCTGGAGGCATTATCTCTACGTCGTGTCTTGTGAGGTATTTACCAATCATTGGAGCCTATAAAACTTGTTTAAGCAAAAGGATCAAAATTAAGGCAGCTGAGATAGTTGAAGCTGTTAAAATACTATGATATCACCATTTTGTATTATTCCGGGAAGGCCAATACAATGGACAATGCCTAAAGTAGAAAGACAGTGAGCATGGGTAGCCTTGTATATCGTAACAACTCTACAGGTTGTTTTGAGAATTAACTCTTTTCTCGGCATTTTGAGGGCATGACCAGCTCTGTATAATGTATCATGATTTATGTGTATCATCGGTTTTGGTTTCGGGTGTTTCAATATTAGTTTGGAAGAATGAATTTCATGATTGAAGCTATAAGATGGAAGAGTTGACCAAGTTTAAATTTATAGTATCCGACCACGAATCAAAGTTTTGACGATTTTGTTAGGCCCGAATGATGATTTTGGAGTTGGGCATATGCCCGAAATTTTTATAGGTTTCAGCATTAATGGGCGAAAGTTTGAAATTTGAAGGTTTAAAATGTTTACTTGTTTGACAGAGAGTTGACTTTGATGATATTGGTTTTAAATTTTGGTTCCTGAATTGGGTTAGCTTCATTATGCCATTCAGACTTGTGTGAAAAATTTGAGTCCATTTCGAGTTGATTTGATAAAGTTTGCATGAATTTTGGAAGTTGAAAGAGTCAAAGTTCATTCAGTTAGATTTCAGGTGAGATTCGTGGTTTTGATGTTGTTATGCATGATTTGATGCCTCGAATAAGTCTTGCTATAATATGGGACTTTTTGGTGTGTTCGGACAGCGTCCCTACAGGTTCGGGTGCGTATCGAATAGGTTTGTGTTGTATTCCGCTTATTTTTTATGTTTCGACATCGTTTCTTCATGTATAAATGGTATTATATTAAGAAAATGAGCTCCAATTTCTAATTTGTTTGAAGCATTAGATCTGTATCATAAATTTGGATCTATGGAAACTAGAATCGTCAAGTTTTGACATCGTATGAGGAATATATGATCATTTTACTAAGAACTGAGTTATCAATTTTTAAAAAAAAATTAATTACGAAATTATCATTGAATTCATGTATAAAAATCTTCACTACTTTAAAATATTGAAACTAGCATATCTCGTTAATTATATCATTAAATGGAGCGATTCAAAAGCCTAAATTGACTTGAATTTTACAAGGAATGCATTGGAAGCATCAAAAGTAAGTTTCAGGATCGTTTGGCACAAGAAACAAGGTAAAATACGTGGGCGGAAATATATAATATTGAGGATTTGTTCTTTTGGTCATATTTTGAGTTGAGGAGCTTAGATGTGAGCATTTTTGGAGATGATCTTTACCATATCGATTAGGATAAGTGTTCTATACTTGGTTTTGGTTATATTTCATGAATCCGTCTTCATTTTTGTCATTTGATTTATGATTCTAAAGTGAAATTTGGGGAGGGAGGGGGTTTATCTAAAATTTCACAAAGTAAATGTTTGAGTTTTGAACGTCGATTCAGAGTCAAATTTGAGTGAACTAATATGGTTGGAATCTTAATTGAATGGGTTTTCGGCCTTTGTGAGTTTTGTGTGGTTTCAAAGTGCGGGCCCGTGTTTAAATTTTGGTTGACTTTGGGCTTTTTATTAAAGATTTGACCTTTATCGATTGAGTTTGTTTCCGTAGGTATTATTTGATGTATTTGAGTTTTATTTGGCTAGTTATAACCTGCTCGAAGCTTGATATGCATGGGATGGTATTTCTAGAGTATTATTTCACTTGCTCGATATTGGATTTAGCTTGTTCGAGGTAAGTGATACTCTAAACTTGGTGCTGAGGGTATGAACCCCTTAGTACATGTGCTATGTGTTTGTTTTTATGGTGACACACATTATTGATGACAGGCAAGTGGGCATCTATAGTGTGAATTAAGACTCGATTAATTCAAATGTACTGTGTAGCTATGTAAATCCTATTTTTATCCATGAAATATTACATGCTAGAGAAATCAAGCTATGATCCATGTTAGAAACCATGTTAGGCTATATGATTATTCTGTTTGGACAAACTTATCATTTTATATGTTGCATTATTTTCTTAAATTTCACTAACTTACTCGGTCATATTCACTCATTTAAATATCATATCTCAGCCTCTGTTATTATTTATTGTCACATCATAGCACCATTGTTTGGGCTAATTAGAATGATGTTTGTAAGCCCAACATTGCAGAGAGATTGATGTTGAGTTTAGGCCTGAGGGTCGGATTGTAAGAGAGATTGATGGGATTAATCTATTTGCCGCAATAGACCATATATATATATATATATATATCATTTACATATCGTATATCACCCTCTGTTATCATTTATTGTCACATCATAGTACCATCGTTTGGGCTAATTAGAATGATGTTTGTAAGCCCGACATTGTAGAGAGATTGATGCTGAGTTTAGGCCTGAGGGTTGGATTGTAAGTGAGATTGATGGGATTGATCTATATGCCACAATAGATTATATATATATATATATATATATATATATATATATATATATATATATATATATATATATATATATATATATATATATATGGATCTGGTTGTATGCCGCTACATGCCACATCAGCTATGTATGTATTCTTATTATATGGATCGGGTTGCACATCGCAACAAACCCTATAAGCTTTATATATATATTATTGGTAGGATAAGGCTGCACAGTACAGCAGGCCATGATGGCTTATGATAGCGCTTGGGAAGGATCCTCCCCTCTAGAGTCTGACATACGAGCATTGAGCGCAGGTTTTGTTGATTTGTGATGGGATCGAGCTGCACGCAACAGAAGGTACTATACAGTATTGAGTTTGCTGAGGGATTGATCATGACAACTGGGAGTGCGAGACACTGAGATTGAGTACTTTGAGAGTATGAGTACATGAGATGATGCATTGTATTAACATTTATATTTGATATATAGGCCTAGCGGTGCAATTCCTCATGCTACACGGTATCTTGACATTTATGACTTCACATGTGTTAGAATATACGCTTAACGCTAGAGGGGGGGGGTGAATAGCGTAATAATAAAAAACAATGTACATTTGCGGAATTAAAAATTGCAGGAATAACGTATGTGCAGTAATTAAAAAGATAAGGAGAGAACACACCGAATTTTATCCTGGTTCACCACAACACGTGGTTAGTGCAGTCCTCGAGACACTCTCTCGAGTTTTACACTAACTTCGTTAAGCTTATGGGTGCTTAACAAACCGTTACAGTTGCTCGTAGATACACACTCTACAAGACTTCAACCTGCTCGAGGATACCGCACCTCAAGACTTCAAACCAAGGAACTACTTTTCCTTCTTACAACAAGGGATTAGAATATCCCTTCAAGTGTGTACAAACACTTAGCAGTCAAGACAAGACTCTCTCTATAGAGTAGATATGAGTAAAATTAATACGCTCAAGAACACAATAATTTCGTCAAGAGTTTGGCTCTCAAAAACTTATGAATTGAATATAAAATGATTGCAAAGAGAGTATGTAAGCTTTAGCTAGAACGTAATCAGTTGTTGTGCTTAGAAGAGTGAAGTGAATTTGAGTTGTATTTATAGTGCTCAAAACACCCAAGACCGTTGCTTAATTGCCAATCACAAATTGCTGATTTTGTGCTAGGATAATCGATTATCTGATTATGCATAATCGATTATCTACCAACATTCAAAAATCAATCCCAGATTTTAAGCAGAATAATCGATTATCCAAATCGTATAATCGATTACCTGACAACGTTCAAAAATCAATCCCCGATTTTATGCTTAACATAATCGATTGTCTGATTGTACATAATCGATTATCTTTCAGTGTTTGAAAATACTTTGGCAACGGTCTTTAGTATAATCGATTACCAGAAAAGCCATAATCGATTATTTTGCTACTTTGTAAAATCTGATGCTCACTGCCTCAACATAATCGATTAATCTAAGGCACATAATCGATTATCTTGTAGCTTTGAAAAATCTTGTGAACACTGCCTTAACAAAATCGATTATCATAAGGTACAAAATCGATTATCTTGTAGCTTTGAAAAATCTGGTGAACACTGCCTTAACATAATCGATTATCATAAGGTACATAATCGATTATCTTGCAGCTTTGTAAAATCTGGTGTACACTACCTTAACATAATCGATTATCATAAGGTACATAATAGATTATCTTACAGCTTTGTAAAATCTGGTGTATACTACTTTAACATAATCAATTAACATAAGTACATAATCGATTATCTTACAGCTTTGTAAAATCTAGTGTACACTGTTTTAACATAATCGATTATCATAAAGTGCGTAATCGATTTTGTTTGTCCAGATTTGAAAGACATGTTTAGAATTCATTTTGGTTAAAAAGAAATGTTTGAAAATCATTTTGCTTTAAATTAAAGATGCATGGTTTGATAAAAATTATTTTACGAGTGAAGCCAAGTCTTGAATCAACTATCGGATCAAGATCACAATTATAGAACGACTCATGTATAACTTTGTTGCTTTACTTAATCTTGATCTTTGTTTCTCTTGTGCTTGGATTTCGTCATATGTCAATGTTCCGTTCACGTCGGTTTGTCATTTATCAAAACCTACAAATATGAACACACGTTTAGTTTAGCAACTTGAGAACGTGTTTCAACAATTTCCCCCTTTTTGATAATGGCAAACCAATATCGGGATATGCATATTAATGACGATCCAAGACAAGTATATAGATATGCAACAAGTTCCCCCTCAAGTTATGAATTCCCCCTCAATTTATGCCAATATGTATTAGTGTGCACAGCCCATATCTTCCCCCTTTTGACATTAGCAAAAAAATAACTAACTCTTTATTGATTAAACAATATTGCAAATACATGAAAATAAAGGACAGAATATTATGCAAACTTAGAAAAACAAAGAGACAAGATATTATTCATTATCATCATTGACTTCCGTCTCGACATCCGGGACGGTAATAGGAAAATCGATTACAGCTAAAATCCTGCAAAGCCAAAACTGTTAGATAAGCGATTGTAGTGTTGTATAATCGATTATGTCAATTTTTCAGCATAATAAACATAAAACGTAAATGGGGAATAATCGATTATTCACTTTAGAGAAATCGATTATTCTGCACCAGTGTCTGATAATTCCCCCTGTCTTTGGAGCGATACCTGCAAAAAAGAATTAGGCGTCTCCGACGCTCAAGTTAGTAATCGTTAAAACATAAAAATGCAATGCATGAATTAGATCAACGTGGAGTCAAGAATCCCGAGTTCACTACGAATTCGGAAGAAGGACTCTTTCTCTAAAGGCTTTGTGAAGATGTCGGCCTATTGATTTTTGGTTTCAGCAAATTCAATTTCGACATCGCCCTTGAGAACGTGATCTCTTATAAAGTGATGTCTAATTTCTATGTGTTTCGTTATTGATTGAAGAATAGGATTCTTCGTCAAGCTTATGGCGTTAGTATTGTCACATCGAAGAGGAACATGATCAATACTAAGACCATAATCCGAGAGTTGTTGTTTCATCCAAAGGATTTGAGCACAACAACTCCCCGCGGCTATATATTCAGCCTCGGTTGTGGATAACGCAACACTAACTTGTTTCATGCTAAACCAAGAAACTAAGGAGCTACCGAGCAAATGGCAAGTAACACTCGTGCTCTTGCAGTCCAATTTGCAACCCGCAAAATCGGAATCGGAATAGCCAACAAGTTGGCACGATGAATCTTTGGGATACCATAGTCCCACATTTATTGTCCCAACAAGATACTTCATAATCCGTTTTACCGCAGTTAAGTGTGACTCCTTCGGACATGATTGATATCGAGCGCATAAACACACTCTAAACATGATGTCCGGTCTACTAGCAGTAAGATAGAGAAGAGATCCGATCATACCTCGATACTTCTTGGTGTCTACTTCCTTACCTTTCTCATCTTTGTCAAGATGGTCGGATGTACTCATTGGGGTGGCCATTGCTTTGGCGTTGCTCATTTCAAAGCAATTTAGCAACTCCTTGTAATATTTGGATTGGCAAATGAAAGATCCCTCTTTCATTTGTTTCACTTGTAGCCCCAAGAAGAAGTTTAGCTCACCCATCATCGACATTTCGAATTCGCTAGTCATTAACTTAGAGAATTCCTCGCATAGAAAATCATTAGTAGCACCAAAAATAATATCATCGACATAAATTTGAACTAATAGAATGTCATTGTTTTTATTTTTGATAAAAAGTGTGGTGTCAACTTCCCCCCTTTCAAACTCATTGTCTAAGAGAAATTTACTTAGACGTTCATACCAAGCTCGAGGAGCTTGTTTATGACCATATAAAGCTTTCTTAAGCTTGAAGACATGGTCGGGAGATGTAAAATCTTCAAAACCCGGGGGTTGTTCAACATACACTTCCTCTTGAATAAACCCATTGAGGAAGGCACTTTTGACATCCGTTTGAAATAATTTGAAATTCATAGATGATGAAAAAGCAAGTTATAAAAAAATGGCTTCTAGGCGTGCAACTGGTGCATAGGTTTCTTCATAATCAATGCCTTCTTCTTGATTATAACCCTTAGCAACTAGCCTAGCTTTGTTTCTGGTGATTATACCATTTTCATCTAATTTATTCCGAAAAACCAATTTCATACCAATTATGGTGTGATTATCGGGTCTTGGCACCAATTCCCAAACATCATTACGTTTGAATTGGTTAAGCTCCTCTTGCATTGCCAAGGTCCAATGCTCATCCCCAATTGCTTCAGAAATGGTTTTAGGTTCTATTTGTGAAACAAAAGCCATATGTCCTACAGTATCTTTAAGAAGGTTTCGTGTACTTACCCCTTTCTCGATGTTGCCAATTACCTTGTCAAGAGGATGGTCTTAGACGTCCTCCAAGCCTTAGGCATCATCGATTCTTCTTCTTGTGGTGGTACTTCTTCCGAAGGTTGTTCCATGACTTCATCTTGAACTTCATTTGGATCCTCCTTTTGTACCTCGTCTTGAAGATTGATTTTCTTTAAAGCATCTGCAAGATCAACACAAGAATCATTTCTCGCCAAGCGAGCATCATTTTCACAAAATACTACATGAGGAGATTCCTCAACAGTTTTAGTTCGGTTATTAAACACTCTATATGCTTTGCTACGTGATGAGTAACCAAGAAAAATTCCTTCATCAGATTTCGCATCAAATTTTCCCAAGTTGTGAATAAAACATTTACAATCGAAGACTCTAAGATGAGAAAGATTTGGTTTCCTTCCCTTATAGAGTTTATAGGGAGTTTTCATGAGTATCGCTCTAATGATAGCTCTGTTTAAAACATAGCTTGCGGTGCATCCGCCCAAAAATATTTGGGAATATCGGCATCTTCGAGCATGGTTCTAGCCATCTCTTCAAAACATCGATTTTTACATTCTACCACTCCATTTTGTTGTGGTGTACATGGAGCTGAAAAGGTATGTTCAATACCGAGTTCGTCACAGAAGTCCGCGAAGAGATTGTGATCGAACTCTCCCCCATGATCACTTCTTATGGAAGTGACGGTTGTGTTCTTTTCATTTTGAACACGTTTAAGAAAACTTTTAAAAGCTTGAAAGGCATTACTTTTATGAGCAAGAAATAACGTCCATGTAAATCTAGAATAGTCATCAACAATAACAAAAGCATAAAGATTACCACCATGACTTTTAATTCTAGAGGGTCCGAAAAGGTCCATGTGTAGAAGTTGTAAAGGTCTAGTGGTTGAAACAACATTTTTGGATTTAAAATAAGCCTTTGTTTGTTTCCCTTTTTGACATGAATCACAAATAGAGTCTTTTTCAAATTTCATGTTTGGAAGACCAAGTACTAAATCTTGTGAAACTAGTTTGTTTAAAAGATTCATATTTACATGAGCTACTCTACGATGCCATAACCATATGTCGTCTTCTTTACTCAAAAGACAATTCACATAACTTGATGAAGAATTTTCAAGATCAACCATATAGATATTATCCATTGTAATACCACGAAGAATAATTTTAAAATCACTACGACGGATAACTAAGCATTCTTCGGAGTCAAACAAAACAAGAATTCCCTTGTCACATAATTGACTTATGCTCAAGAGATTATGTTTAAGACCTTTAACAAGCAAAATATGCTTAAAGGAGGAGGATTCGTCCTTACCTACCGATCCAATGCCGACAATCATTCCTTTGTTATTGTCTCCAAAAATGACATTTCCTCCTTCCTTGGGTTTTAGTTGAAGGAATTTTGATGCATCCCCGGTCATATGTTTGGAGCATCCACTATCAAGGTACCAAAGTGCACTTGATCCCTTCAAACACACCTACAAAACAAATTAATGAGATTTTGGTACCCAAGCCATTTTGGGTCCTTGTGCGTTAGGTGCAACATATTGGTGTGATTGCCCTGCAGTGAAATGTCTATGCCTAGTGAAGCATGCGGGAGCAATATGTCCAATTTTATTGCAATAATGACAAATGACATTCGGATTGTGCATTCTTCTAGGATGATAATAATTTGGGGATCTAAAATTATTCACTCTATTTTTAGGAACATAGTTGTGATGTAGTTTTCGAAAATCTTGTCTAGGTGGTCTATACATGCCAACGTTTCTTCTAGTGTTCACTACATTTTTAGAAATATAGTTTTGATGTGGTTTTCGAAAATCTTGTCTAGGTGGTCTATTCATTCCAATATTTCTCCTAGCATTTATCTAGAATGAGATGCAATTCTAGGATTAAAATTTCTAGGTTGAGTGTTGACATTTATTTTGTTTTGCCTAAGTTGAGTCTTAGGTGGTTTAGGAATGGACTCAACTTTTTCTTTCATCTCGTGTTTAACGCCTATACTGTGCTTAGTGGATTTCAAATTTACAAGCACTTCATTGAGATTTTTGTGTGAAGAATTGAATTTGTGCAAAGTGCTTCTAAGACTTTCTACTTCTTCCTTTAGAGATTTGCAAGAAGTACACTCCTTATTTGAGCTTTCGGGTTTATCGGCGCTTCTTTTGCCATAAAACTTGTTTTCCTCTTTTAATTTCTCATTCTCAAGAGTGAGTTTTTCAAAATCCTTTTCTTTTGAAGAAAATTGTTTTCTTAAATCTTTTATAGATTTAGAAGCGCTAATAAACTCTTTATACAACTCATCAAACGCATCTTGCATTTCTTTTAAAGTGAAATAGTTCTTAGAAGAAGTACATACCTCATTTTGATTTTCTTCGTGTGCCATTAGACACAAGTTTGCGGTCTCGTTTCCTTCTCCATCACTTGATTCGTCTCCGGAGTCGCCTCCCCAAGAGATGTATGCTCTTTGTTTCTTGACGGGTTTCTTCTCCTTTTTAGCATTTGGACAATTTGATTTTATGTGCCCGATTTCTCCGCATCCATAGCACTTCAATTGGTCGCCTTGTTGCTTACCTTTTCGTTCATACTTCTTTTGCATGAACTTGTGAAATTTCTTAATAACGAGTCCAAGCTCGACATCTTCATCACTTGACTCCTCATCGTTTTGAGGTTGAGTAGTTAATGCTTTGAGCGCAATCTTTCTTTTCCTTTGATCATCCAAAGGAGAGTTAAGAATAGTTGATTCATAAGTTTTAAGATTACCTCGTAGTCCGTCGATGGTGACGTTTGTGATGCCGATTGATTCTTGGATAGCATCGGCTTTGGAACGCCATTCTGGAGTGAGGCTTCGTAGAATTTTCCGGACAAGCTCCTTATCCGTGAATGTCTTTTTGAGGGCGTGTAGGTCATTAACGATTTTTGAGAATCGTTCGAACATGTCATCTATCTTCTCGTTTTCCTTCATGTGAAACAGTTCATATTCGTGGGTTAGGAAATCTATTTTAGCTTCCCTTACCTAGTCCGTACCTTCGTAGATGATTTCTAATTTGTCCCACATTTGCTTGGCAGTGGTGCAACATGATATTTTTCGATAGTCATCGGGGTTCACTGCACAATACATCATGTTGATTGCCTTTGCGTTGTTCTCTACTTTTCTGATATCATCGGCGTCGTATTCGTCTTCCATTTTTGGAACGAGTTCTTCTCCAACCTTTTTGGTAGGTTGTAGTTATCCATTTTTGATAATTTTCCGCAGTTGGAAGTTGTTTGATTGTATAAAGATCCTCATTCTTTCCTTCCAGTAAGTGTAGTTGGTGCCATCAAAAAGTGGTGGCCTTATAAAGCATTGTCCTTCACCTAGTCCTGCATAAACATTACGAGTAGAAGCCATGGAAAGTTTCTCTCAAACTGTTAAGTCTTTAAGAGAGTATGGCTCTGATACCAATAGTTAGAATATACCCTTAATGCTAGGGGGGGTGAATAGCGTTATAATAAAAAACAATGTAAATTTACGGAATTAAAAATTGCAGGAGTAACGTAAGTGCAGTAATTAAAAAGATAAGGAGAGAACACACCGAATTTTATCCTGGTTCACCACAACACGTGGTTAGTCCAGTCCCCGAGAGACTCTCTCGAGTTTTACACTAACTTCGTTAAGCTTACGGGTGCTTAACAAACCGTTACACTTGCTCGTAGATATACACTCTACAAGACTTCAACTTGCTCGAGGATACCGCACCTCAAGACTTCAAACCAAGGAACTACTTTTCCTTCTTACAACAAGGGATTAGAATATCCCTTCAAGTGTGTACAAACACTTAGCACTCAAGACAAGACTCTCTCTATAGAGTAGATATGAGTAAAATTAATACGCTCAAGAACACAACAATTTCGTCAAGAGTTTGGCTGTCAAAAACTTATGAAATGAATATAAAATGATTGCAAAGAGAGTATGTAAGCTTTAGCAAGAATGTAATCAGTTGTTGTGCTTAGAAGAGTGAATTTGAGTTGTATTTATAGTGCTCAGAACACCCAAGACCGTTGCTTAATTGCCAATCACAAATTGCTGATTTTGTGCTAGGATAATCGATTATCTGATTATGCATAATCGATTATCTGCCAACGTTCAAAAATCAATCCCAGATTTTAAGCAGAATAATCGATTATCCAAATCGTATAATCGATTACCTGACAACGTTCGAAAATCAATCCCCGATTTTATGCTTAACATAATCGATTGTCTGATTGTACATAATCGATTATCTTTCAGTGTTTGAAAATACTTTGGCAACGGTATTTAGTATAACCGATTACCAGAAAAGCCATAATCGATTATTTTGCTACTTTGTAAAATCTGATGCTCACTGCCTCAACATAATCGATTAGTCTAAGGCACATAATCGATTATCTTGTAGCTTTGAAAAATCTGGTGAACATTGCCTTAACATAATCGATTATCATAAGGTACATAATCGATTATCTTGTAGCTTTGAAAAATCTGGTGAACACTGCCTTAACATAATCGATTATCTTGCATCTTTGTAAAATCTGGTGTACACTGCTTTAACATAATCGATTATCATAAGGTACATAATCGATTATCTTACAGCTTTGTAAAATCTGGTGTACACTGCTTTAACATAATCGATTATCATAAGGTACATAATCGATTATCTTACAGCTTTGTAAAACCTGGTGTACACTGCTTTAACATAATCGATTATCATAAAGTGCATAGTCGATTTTGTTTGTCCAGATTTGAAAGACATGTTTAGAATTCATTTTGGTTTAAAAGAAATGTTTGAAAATCATTTTGCTTTAAATTAAAGATGCATGGTTTGATAAAAATTATTTTACGAGAGAAGCCAAGTCTTGAATCAATTGTCAGATCAAGATCACAATTATAGAACGACTCATGTATAACTTTGTAGCTTTACTTAATCTTGATCTTTGTTTCTCTTGTGCTTGGATTTCGGCATATGTCAATGTTCCGTTCAAGTTGGTTTGTCATTTATCAAAACCTACAAATATGAACACACGTTTAGTTTAGCAACTTGAGAACGTGTTTCAGCAACATGCACATTGACATGTATCCATAGAGATGTACTTTCCTCGTGCTATATGAGATTGAAACATATTATCTGTTGTTGAAATGTTTCGGGAAAACCACGTGTTTTTAGCTTATATTATGGTGGTTTCGATGAAATATTTGGGTTTTACTTTTATATTTGTAAAGCATGCCTATTTTTTCCGTAACATTGAACAAGTTGAGGATTATATCTTTGAGTTGTTTCTTGTACTGGTTTTATTGTAATGTTACGAGTTGTTCTTTGCTATTGGTGTTGGACTTTGACCATTCTCCAAGCTCACCACTTATTTCAACCTAAGATTAGTTTTGTTACTTATTGAGTACATGGCCTTGGTTGTACATATACTACACTTATACACCTTGCGTGTAGATTTTGCATGCTGATGTTGCTGTGTATGATGGGAGTTAGCATTAAAGACGTACTTGCGTTCCCGTTATAGATGTCTCTTATTCTCGGTTTCCTTTAGATTTTTAAATCTGTTTATATATATTTCGAACAGATGATGTATTTATTTCATACCAGCTTTATTAAACGCTAAGTTTTAGAAGTACATGACTTGTACTACTAGTCTTTGGGGATTCGTTTTATATAAATTTAGTTATATTATTATTATTTCTTTTAGTAGATCTCATTTGAGCTGGATTTTTGCTAATTGGCTTATCTAGTGGGTTTGGGTAGGTGCCATCACGACTAATTGAATTTTGGGCCATGACAAGTTGGCATGAGAGCTCTAGGTTCATAGGATCTTTGAGTCATGAGAAAGTTTCTAGCAGAGTCTTGCAGATTAGAATGATGACGTTCATGCCTATCTTCGAGAGGCTACATGGCATTTCGGATAAACTTCCCATCTTGTTTTTCTATCGTGCACCATTGATTCAGCTTGAAGAATATCCCTTTGAATTTTCTTCCACTCACTCACATGCATATGTGAGCGCTCGGTATCAGTTGTGCATCTATGTCTTGTGATTCTGTAGATGAGTTACGAGATAAGTTTTTATATTTTTCTGATGAGCTAGTCTGGAGGACTTGAGTCATATTTTGGATCGTAGCTTAGGCTTGGTAGTTTTAATTTGGTGAGCATGTGCATTTGGACATCTATGTCAGTGGTATCCCTATAAGTATGTCTGGTGGCATAGTGAGTGGTTGGACGGCTATAGAATGAGTAGGATATGACTGCAGGAAGCGTTAAGATGGTTTGAATGCGACATAACGATTTTTCTTGAGACGTGAAAAGGACTATTGGATGCGGAATTTATGTGGATGTGTCATACACTCTTGAGTTATGAAGGTTTTGACAGACTCATTTGTGTTATTTCCCTTATGGAACAAAGTAAATTTTCATGTCTTGTTGGTAAGTTCAAACTCAAGAATATTAAGTCATCGTGTAGTAGTTTTGACTGTGAAAAGTATAGAGAGAAGTCAATTTAAGGGTAGGAAAGTGGGGTATCACCTGCGGGGAATATATGGATATGTGATCCTTATGATGTTGTTAACATACGAATGGGGCACAGGCCCGCTTAGGTGATGCAATTGAGATTTGAGCAGAATGTACTATTGAAAAGGTTCTAATGGATTCAAGATTTATCTGTAGCAATTGATAATTTTTCGAATTTGTATTTGGCTAGTATATGATATTTACTTTGGATGGTGCCGAGAGTAGCAGTATTTCTAAATCATTATGGATTCTACATTTCAATATCAGGAAGGCGAAGGAACTGACATTAGATTCATAAAAGTTTTAGAGTGAGTGCCTTGGTCATGGTACTTTTGGGGTGCTTAAGAGGGAATACATCATCTTTTGGGCCATAGATGGTGTGATTTAATGCTAATATCTCTAGTGATAAACTTTGGGTAAGGATCCTGGCATTCTGGCGAGGAGAAGTGTCAACTTAAGGGTAATTCAGAAGGAACTAAGAGAAATAAGAAAGCTTGGTAGTAGGTTGGATCAGCACGGTAATGGATATGATCGGTCGATACTTTGGGCACTTATGATATGGTTAGTCTCTACATGTGTCTTGTGGAAATACTCTGAGGTTTGGCGACCTACATGGCTTGGTTGAGTTAGAGAGATTCAGTTTTAATGGCTTGGTTATGTGCAAATCAATTTCGAAGAGTTCCTGGTAGTTTCTACCATGATTTGAGATGGATATTTCCTATCGGCATGGGGAGCATGTTGTTGTGATTTTCTCCGCGATGGGATCAAATGGATGGTTTCTGACTAATCAGGTATGTATTTTGTTGGTGACTTAGGGTTGATTATGGGATACTCGTTCTTTTGATATGATGACATGATAGATGCGATATGTTGTATAGGATTGAGATTTGCTTGTGAAAGATCATATTTCAGTTTTGCTGGGAAGGTCATGAATTCTTAGACATCATGGAAGGCTTCAGATGACTGGATGAATGTTATTACTACTATGTATTTCCTAAGAAAGGTGCACATTTTGAAAGTCGCACTGTGCTTTAGCTTACGAATGCATCATTTGGATTATGGTACTCCCCTGGTTGATCGACTGTTGATATTCAGATTTTTCTATGTGGCACGGAGGAATTATAGAAGTATTTCTCATTGGGGATGATTATCTATGAGAGATGTGTCAGTCATTCTAGTGTTGGAGTTGGGATCGGCTATTGTGATTCATGCGTTCTATGGATTTGTAGTCAGTGAGTTTTCAAAAGCAAATTGTTTTGGGGTTGAGGGCTGTGAAAATGTGGCAATGTGATCTGGATAGTAGTACGTTCTATTATTAGGTTATTGTGGATTTTTGGAGGTCCATTCTCATTAGGGGATGAACGGAGGTTATTTGGGGGCTCATTGAGGATATGTAATCTATATTAGGTCGGATTTGTTGACTCAGCATTGTTCTTGGTGCCTAGCCTTCTGCTTCTGATCCCGGATATTACTAAAATGTGTGTCATTTGATTAGACTGGAGCTTGTTTGTATTCTAATACATTCTATATGTTACTCGTCCATGCAACAAGGGGTTGTGATTAGTTTGTTATATGCACATATAGTGGGGTTCTATTCTGGCCTTAGAGCGGAATTCGAGCGAGATGGTGTCTGGGGTGTGGAATGGTTGATTGCACCGTTTTGGTCTTTTTGAGTTGTGGTATATTATTTTATTTGCTTTTCTATATTTATGTTGATACACTTCATGTACTTGATTTTGAGCGTTGCGGCCTGAGGTATTTCATATGGGTTGGTGTTTGGATGCATAGCAGCTGGGTTATGTTTGGATATAATCCTTTGTGATATATTCGTGGGTCTTGGTCCTACTATGTTTGATGGGTTTATATCATTGTGTTTCATTGGTACTTGTTGAGCTTGCAGGACAGTTCTCTTATTTGGGTCATTTTCCATGATTGAGTACATTTAAACTGTTGCTTATTGGTGTATGATTTTGTGGCTTTAGGTTGTATTGGTTAGACATGTCAACATATTTGTTATGTTTGATGAGATATAGTCGTTAGACTTAGAATAGATACTATCGAATTTGATTACAGTATGTTTGGAAGAATAATATCAAAAGTTACCTTAGAATTTGGCTGTGGTTCTTATAGAGCGAGTGACAGAGAATCATTGATCTGATGAGTGGCTATAAGTTTCTACATGTTTCTTTTGTCATCGACAGATTACGAATGTTTTAAATAGGATCTTATTTTATATGAGGTTTATTACTGAAATTTGGTTTGTTTTGATAAGTTATTGTAAGCGGGAATTATTTCTACGAGCATGTGAGTTATATGTTATACCATGTGATTACATCTTCTGTTATGGATATGAATGGATACTACTTGCGCGGATTTATATATAGATGTGGATTCGGGTCTTGTAAGGAATTCCGGATATTTGAAATTGGGTTATAAATCTTACGAACTAAGGTTAAAGTAATGATCTTCAGTTATGTATTTTTTTAGGCTTGCATAGATTGAGGTTATATAGGACCAACACCAGGTATGAGCATGGCAAGGTTACACAGTGATTTAACGGCTTAGGAAAACTCTTGACACATTCGAGAATAAACGCATATTTAACTGGGGGAGAATGTAACAACTTGACCAGCCGTTTAAACATTTCTCTTCACTCGGTGGTTTGAAGGCGTGAGTAGCTCCATATGATGTATTATAACATGTGTATCGTCGTTTTTGGTTTTCAGGTGTTTAGAGATTAGTTTGGAAGAATTAATTTCATGATTGAAGCTTTAAGTTGGATGAGTTCACAAAGTTTGACATTTTAGTATTCAATCTCGGAGCGGAGTTTTGATGATTCCATTAGGTCTGGATGATGATTTTGGACTAGGACGTATGCCCGCAGTCTCATTTAGATACTTCTAGAAGGTTTTGGCACTAATTGGCTAAAGTTAAAATTTTGAAGGTTCGGAAAGTTCATAAGTTTGACCGGAAATTGACTTTGATGATACCACGTACGGATTATAGTTCGGGGATTGAAATGGCTTCGTTATGTTATTTGGGACTTGAGTGCAAAATTTGAATCCACTCTGAGTTGATTTGATATAGTTCGGCACGCGGTTTGAGAGCTGAAAGATTCAAAGTTCATTAAGTTCGATTTGAGTTGTGATTCATGGTTTTGATGCTTTTATACATGATTTGAGGCCTTGAGTAAGTTCGTTCGTGTTATGTTATGAGAGTTGTCGGTATGTTCAGATGGGGTTCCGAGGGGCTCGGGTGAGTTTCAAGTAGGTTTTTGGGCAATGTTTTAGGTAATTGTCACCACATGGATTAGGGTAAGTGTTCTACACTCGGTTTTGATTATATTTCTTAAACCATCTTCATTTTTGGTATTTGATTTATTATTTTAAAGTGAAATTCTGTTGGGTTTTGTCTAAAATTTCATCAAGTAAAATTTTGAATTTTGAACAACAATTTGGATTCGGATATGAGTGAAACTAGTATGGTTGGGCTCGTAATTTAATGGGTTGTCAAATTTTGTGAGTTTTGTCAGGTTTCAAGGTGCAAGCAGGATTTTAACTTTTGGTTGACTTTAGGCTTTTGATTAAGTATTTGACCTTTTCGATTAGGTTTGTTTTCTTAGGAATTATGTGATGTATTTGAGTTGCTTTTGGCTAATATTGAGTCGTTCGGTGCTTGATACATGCGGGTTTGAATTTGTAGATTAATGTTTGGCTTGTTCAATATTGGATTTGGCTTATTCGAGGTAAATAACACTTCTAAACTTGGTATTGAGGGTATGAACCCCTGAATATAGGTGTTATATGTTTTGTGTTGAGGAGACGCACATGCTAGGGGATAGGCGTGTGGGCGTGCATTGTGTGAATTATGACTTGGTTGATTCTACGGTACTATGTAGCTACTTATATCTTGTTTTTATCCATGAATTTTACGTTCTAGAGTAATTGAGCTATGATCCTTGTTAGAAACCATGTTTTGTTAGGACCTACTAAGGTCATTTTGCTGTTGGGTTATTTGCTTAAATTGTAGTCACATACTCAGTCATATTCATTCATTCGCATGTCATTTCTCAGTCTCTGCTATTATTTGTTGTGACATCATATTACCATTATTTTGGCTGATTGCCATGAGATTTGTAAGCCTAAGATACTGGAGAGATTGATGACTGAGTTTAGGACTCAGGGTCGAATTGTAAGTGAGATTGAAGGGATCGGTCTACACACCATAATAGGCTATATTTGCTTTACATATATTATAACTAATCGGATCGAATTGCATGTCACAGCAAGTCATATTGGCTATATATGTATTATTATTATATGGATCGGGTTGCACCTGCACCAAGCCCTATTGGCTTTATACCTATTATTGATGGGATCGGGTATTATGCCGCAGCAGGACATGATGGCTTTTGTTAGTGCTTGGGCAGGATCCGCCCCTCCGGAGTCTAATACACCAGAAGTGAGTGCATGTTTTATTGGTTTGTAGGATCAAGCTACATGCTACAACAGGTATTATACAGTGTTGAGTTACTGAGTGTGCTGAGGGATTGAGCATGGTGAGTGAGTGCTTTTGATAGTGAGATTGACTACTCTGGGAGTATGACTACATGAGTTCATCAATGTGATGCATTACATTGACATGTATATTTGACATTCAGGACTAGAGATGCATTTCCTCACTATACGGTATTGTGACATTCATGACTTCACACGCACATTGACATGTAGGAATAGAGATGTACTTTCCTCATGCTATGTGAGATTGAAACATCTTATCTTTTGTTGAAAGTTTTTTTGGAAAAATCAAAGATTTCTAACTTACTCATATTTTCATGGTTTCGGTGAAAGATTTGGATTTTATTTTATACTTTAATAGCATGCCTATTTTTCATAACTGTGAACGATCTAACCATCATATATTTGAGTTGTTTCTTATAATGCTTTTATCATATTGTTATGAGTTGTTCTTGAAGATTGGTGTTCGACTCTGACCGTTGTCCAAGCTCGTCATTGCTTTCAACCTTAGGTTAAGTTTGTTACTTATTGAGTAAATGGGGACGATTGTACTCATACTACACTTCTGCACCTTGCGTGTAGATTGTGGATGCTCATGTTGTTGTGTATGGCATGAGTTGGCATTGAAGACATGCTTGTGTTCCGGTTATAGATTCCTCTTGTTCTTGGTGGCTTTAGATTCATAAATCTATTTATATATGTTTTAAACAGATGATGTGTTTATTTCATAACAGCTTTGTAAACTCTAAGTCTTAGAAGATCATGATTTGTACTACCAGTCCTTGGGGATTCTTTGTATAAAAATTTAGTTATATTATCATTATTTCTCTCTATAGATCTTATTTGAGTTGGATTATTGCTAATTGGATTACCTAACGGGTTGGGTTAGGACCCATCAAGGGTTAGGACCCATCATGACTAGTTGGATTATAAGTTGGGACACATATATTCCAATTTGTGAGATACCACTAGCATCGTATGTTTAGGCCTTGGCTAATCAGTTTGAGGTTAGATGTTTCGGAGCCTAGTCGGGTTCTAGCTTGTGTGGTCTCCGGTCTTCTTTGTATGAGCATATTAGAAAGTGTTAGTGTGACAACCCCTATTTTCTTGTCCTTAAGGACACAATATAGCATGGTGATGCCAAAGAGATTTCTATTTGATTTGATTGGGTGTTATAGATGTAGGGTCGGATTTAATTTGCCAATGTGGATGGGTTGCATGATTTGATTCTTCAGAATGCCTATAGCTCGCGGTATTCTTTCTATCCAAGTGCCACGAATATGTATCAGAAGTTGAGGTAGCATTATTGTTGGAGGAGAATGAAGAAACAGATAGTGGAGTATGTGGCTTCGTGCTTGAGCTGTTAGCAAGTCAAGTATGAACATCACTGACCGGGCAGTTTTCTTCAAAGACTTGAGATACCTGAGTAGAAATGGGAGCATGTTACCATAGGCTTCGTTGTTGGGATCCCATAGACTTTTGATAAATTCGATGATATTTGGGTGATTTTGGACTGGTTAACTAAGTCCGCACATTTCATTTGAGTTGTGACTACTTATTCTTCAGAGCGTAAAGCCGAGATCTATATTCGCGACATTGTTCATCTTCAAAAGTGTGCCAGTGTCCATTATTTAGATAGGAAATACATTTCACATTGCAAATTTGGAGAGCACTGGAGCGATAATTGAGCACATGGGTTGAGTTTAGTATAGTATTCCACCCCGGCTGATGGACAGTTCGAGCGCACTATTCAGATCTTAAAGGATAGGCTACTTTCTAGTGTTATAGAGTTCAATGATTCTTGGGATCAATTACTACCGCTTACAGAGTTTCCCTAAAACAACAGTGACTAATCGAGTATTCAGATGGCTTCTTATGAGGCCTTATATGGGAGGCGGTTTCATTCTCCAGTAGGTTGGTATAAGTCGGGAGAGGCTAGGTTGTTGGGTACTGATTTGGTTCAGGCTGCCTTAGGAAACGTCAAATTAAATTAGGATCACCTTCGTACAACTCACTCTATATAAAAGATTTTTACGCTGAGTGGAAGGTTTGTGATATTGCATATAGTGGGAGACAAGGAATTTCTTATAGTATTGCAAATGAAGGGTGTGATGAGGTTAAGGAAGAAGGCAAGTTGAGCCCTCGATAGATTTGCCCTTTTGAGGTGCTCGAGAGCTTTGGAGAGGTGTCCTACAAGCTTGTATTTCCACCTAGTCTATCAGATATACACTCAGTTCCATTTTATGCTCTGGAAGTATTTTGGTGACCTATCTCAGGTTTTGGACTTCAGCACGGTTCATTTAGATGGTGATCTGACTTATGATGTGGAGTCGGTGGCCATTCCGGATCGACTGGTTAGAAAGTGAGATCAAAGAATATAATTAAAGTGATAGAGAGGACATTCAGTCAAGGAGGATACTTGGGAGACCAAGCAGAGATGTGAAGCATCTATCCATATCTATTTGAGACTTCGGGTATGATTCTAGGCTCGTTCGAGGATGAACTTTGTTTCAGAGGGGAAGGATATAATGACCCGACCAATCAATTTAGTATTGTATCATTGCTCCCCATTTAATAATTCTTCTATGTTTAATTAGGGTTATATTAACTACCAGGTGGTTGGTTTGGTTCCGAGGATGTTTCGGAGTGAAATAGGACACTTAATCCCAAGGTTGAAAGCTTAAGTTGAAAGAGTTGACCATAGTTTGACTTTTATATAGATGACTCCGGAATGGAATTTTAATTGTCTGATGGCTTTCTATGGCGAATTTGGACTTGGGCATATCTCCGTATATTGACTTGGAGGTCCGTATGTCATTTTGGTTTGAATAGGCAAAAGTTGAAAAGTTGAAGGTTTAGAAGGTTGAGAAGTTTGATCGAGAGTTGATTTTACTGTCACTAGATTGGGCTATTGGTTTCGGGAGTTGGAATAGGTCTGTTATGTCATTTATGACTTCTGTTCAAAATTTAAGGTCAATCCGAGTGGGTTTGGTATTATTCGGCAATAGTTTTAAAAGTTAGAAGTTCATAAGTTTATTAAGCTCGAATTGTAGTGCGATTCATGATTTTAGTATTGTTTGATGTGATTTGAGGCTTTGGCTAAGTTTTTATCGTGCTTTAGGACTTGTTAATATATTTGGTGGGGTCCCACGGGTCTCAGGTGTGATTCGGATCATGTTCGGCTCATTTTGGACTTGTTAGACTGCTGAATATTTTTGTATTTGGTTTCCTTATACATGACAGCAAAGAGAGGAATGCAATCGTTAAGGTTTGTTTGGTGGATATGGAAAGTTTTTCATCGCGTGCGTGAGTTTGATTATGTGATCGTGGAGCTTTGGTTTATTGTGCATGTCGGGCCCCCTTTTTCTCGCGAAATCGGGTTTCGATATTTTTGGGACAACTCCTTTTGAGAGGGTAGAGAATGTGAATTAAAAGAGGTTCCACCTAACGGATTAAGGTGTGTTAGGTCACCTAATGTAGATAAATCATTTTACTAGTTTATATCACCAGAGATCGGGTAAAGGCTCGAAATTACCTTGAGAGAAAGGTGTTAGGCACCCCTTGAGGTCCACAATGGTGGGTCCCGGTCGAACTTAACGTACAAATTTGTCTAAAGAAGCGAAAAGAATAATAGGGATGGGGGGTCCTAAATGTTTTAGCCTAAAGGATCACCCCGTGCAATATAAATAATTAAATAATAAATCCCTCGAGTTGGGGTGCTACTCATATTATTCAGCGGGTACAGACTATTATCTCTTGCTACCCAATTACTATCTTTAAGTTGTTACCTAAAGCACTCTAATTGATTCTAATTCTATTTGTATGGCCCCGGGATAATTAGGACCTTTATTTAGGATAGTTCTAGACTAAGCGTAGGTTGCTCAAAAATATAAAAGGCTAAGACACAAACAAAACATGTCAGGACTTGCAAGGATAAAAGCAAATATGGGCTCATGTTAACCTCCGTACATAAATAGCAAATGCAAGCAATTAATTAGCAAGTTTTGTCAATTTGCAGAATCCTATAGACAGGATATCTATGAGAGAAGATAGGCGAACAGAGTTAGGTAGAAGCTGTTTCCTTAAGGCAAGTATAAGGACCTATTATTTGCCTATTAATTTTACTCATTGAAATAATGGGGGACTTAAAACAGTAGTGCATCATGCTTATAGAATCCGGAATTGATATTAAGTCCTATAGGCATATTGTCTAAGTAGAGGCAGCGGCAATTACATTCAGAATCAATTGATAGAATCATATAGGTATGATTTCTACGAGTTTGTTGATTACAGACCTATAGACATAATTTTTAGGTGTAGCACTGACTTTAACTTAAAGAGATTGGTTATATTCCTTATTGATACTATTGGCATGATCTTTAACTAATGTACATACTTAAATCCTATAGCCATGATTTCTAGGTTTAGTCATATAGGCATAGTATCTATTACTAAACAGATAAATTCTATAGTAATGATTTCTAAATTTGAAACCAGTTTTAGTCTTATTGACATGGTATCTATTGAACAATAATACAGGCAAAAATTAGGGGTGGGCATCGGTCGGTTTGGTTCGGTTATGAATATTATCGATTTTTCCTATCGGTTATCGGTTTATAAATATGATAAACCGATAACTAAATGATAAGATATTTGATTATCGGTTGTCGCTTAATCGGTTATTGATTATTATCAGTTCGATTATCGATTTACCCGATAATGTAAAACTAAAAGAGATTCTGCAAATGAGAACAGTTCTGGTTTATGTTGCAGAATATTTTTAAAACAGTTTAATAGTTGCTTGAGAACCATTGATATTATTATGCAAACATCTGAGAAAAATTAAAACGATAGCAACACCATATTCACTAACAGGCTAAAATGAGTAACTTTGAAAAATCTTTATTTTAAGATTTCTTTCTGTTTATCTTGCCTCTTAAATGGATGCTTTTTTCTTACTTTCTTACTTCTTTAAGAAAAAAAAATGATTAACAGGAGAAAAGAAAAAATCAACAAGATTATTATAACTACAAGACAACTAATTCAAACTTGTAAACACCACAAGTTAACTCTAAAAGGAAGACGAACATCATTTTACCATATCTTGTTCTAATCTAGGTAACCAATAAAAATCATAATTGAAATTATCATCCTTCATTACTCTATCTCCAGCACCAATAACACAAATCTTCTTCCAACAATATAACACTATCTTCTATTTAGATATCAAATAATATGCTCAAAAGACTCATAATCCATGGACCTCAGCAGGGGTGAGGATGAATGTTAATCCATAGACTATAGCTAAGGGTAAAAAAAAAGATGTATGTAATCCAGAATTCTGTCAAACAAACTAAGAAAAAGATGAAGATGAAACAACTAAAAACTTACACGACCTGAGTCTTAACGGGCTGACAGGTGAGGCCGTGATACAATTGACGCCGGCCTGAGTCTTAATGGGCTGACTGGTGACTGGTAGGGGCGTGAGCCATGAGGCGGATAACTAGAGAGGACGTGAGCCGTGAGGCAGACTGGCGGAGAACTGGTAAGGACTGAGGGTGAAAGGGTGTGTGGCAGAGAAACTGAGAAGTGAGAACTATGTATATGGAACCCTAGTATGTATATACTTAAGGTTAAACAGTAAATTAATAAACCCTTATTGGGTTCTCAGTTTTAACCAATAACATAATTAATAAATCGAGCCCGAACCGATAACCCAATAAATAAAATTCACTCGTTACCGAACCGTTAACCCAATAACCCGAGACCAATAATCTAACAAATAATTAACAGTTCGGGTTATCGATTTTACCCAATATATACCCACCCCTAGCATAAATGGTGCACATTGCTAGAAACAGTTAGATCAACATTGAGGTTATATAGGCATAATTGATTATGAACATTTGTTAGATGGATAGATCCTATGAGCAGGATTCCTAATATGCATTTATAATGCCAACCCTATAGGCAGGACTTCTAATATGCAAACGCAGAGTTAACACCATCAATGAAGATTCTATAGGCAGGTTTTCTAAGCACAGTATAAAACTCGTACAAGTTTTACCAAATAAATAGAATTGACAGCATAACTAAACCCGATAGGCATAATCTTTACCTAGTTTAGAAAAGAAAAAAGAAAACCTTCAAGTTTTACTAAATATCCACAAATATGTTTTTACAAAGTTAATACATACCAGAATAGCAAATGAATTACATAATACTAATGAGACACTATAGGGAGCCTTCATCAGGCCAAAATAAACCTGGAACCAGGCCTTTCAGTCATAACAACTTTGAGGCACAGCATAATGATTCATTCATACCACATTAGAACCAGGTTTCTAGTGTGTCAAAAGACCTAAGGGCCTTCGAGACCCAGAGCTATACTCACACCAGAACCATACATTCACAAAATAGCTCATAAGAGATTGAAAAGTCAGTCTCCAATGTGTTAGAGTTCACAGGAGTCTCATGTGGACCCTGAGCAACGCTCATACTGGAGTGGTTGAGAACCTAAGGGACTAGGAGTGGGGTTTTTATAAATCAGTATATAAAGGAGGTAGAGGCAGGTTCTAAAATAGTTAGATTTCACAATAAACAAGGTTCAGAACACAGAGTTGCAGGCGGAACTGCACTAAACAAGGTTATACTCAAACATATAGTTATAGTAAGTTAAAAGTCTGGTTAAGCTAAATATTCATGATGGTACCTAGGCCAATCATTGTTTAATCTCAAAAGCAATTAGGCAAAATAGTAAAGTTGGCCAAACACATGAATTAATGAACCAATTTCATGATAATAGTATTATAGGGATACTAAGTTCAGAACAAGTGTAATATTAACAAATAGTACATGAAAATAAATTTAGACATTAGGTTAACTTATAAGAGAATTCACATTATTCAAAATAGCTTAATCCCAAGTTAAAAGCGTCAGTCATAAGACTAGATGAGATCATCAAATCACACAAAAGATGACAGAATCATACTTGGAATTAAAACATGCTAATCGAGCAAATCATAGAGAATAAAATTACAAAGGATTAGGGCATACCAGTTAAGTGAGAAAGCAAGTAAATATGCCACAGCAGTTAAGTTCCAGAATAACTTGGCCTTGGCTTTCAACCGGCCAAAACCGAAAACAATGAATACAGAATCAGAGTGAATGAATTAAATTATAGTGAGAGTATGAGAGTTTGAGTCTGTCCAAAAGGAAAGAGGGGAAAGGGTTTTAATAGTATTAAATTAGGTGGAAAATAAGAGAATAAATCAAACATACAGAAATAAGCAAAGAAAATAAATCGAGATTTAATTGAAGTCATCAATTAATGAGTAATCAGACAAGTCAGTCATAAATAAAGCAAGCAATAATCGAATCATGATAGATTGACTGGAAATAAGGAAAATATCAGTACTATATGTAAAAGGAAAGAGAAAAAGTCTCAAACCCCAGTTTTATGTAAAATATTCAAAGTCGACAGTAATATCAAGCAAAAAGATGCATATAGGCATATAGACAGAGATTTAACACAATAATTAAAGGATTGAACTATATTTGGTTCGATTTGGAAGAATCAAAAATCCCAAACTTAAGGCAAGTAAAAATCGGTAGAAATAATAAGCTAAGGGTTATAATAAGATGTACGTAGACATATAGACAAAAATATTAATAAAATAATTAAAGAATCAAACCAGGTTTGATTAGATCTAGAAAGATCTGAAACCCTAGTTTTAGGGCATGTAGGAAAAATCATGAAGATACTCATATATTCATGGAAGTCTCTACTATAAAAAAGCAAAAAATATGAAAAAAAAAACCCAGAAGTTGAACCATTTAGGTTCGAGGTTGAAGTCATTCGCTTGGTGAAAACTTTTCAAAAATAAAATGGAGGTTTGAAGCTAGATTTGAGGTCAATATTGGATGACTTGGTATGTTGGACTCATAATTGATTGGGTGTTTGGATATCAGGTTCCGAGTGGTAGGCCCGGGATTGACTTTCGGGTTGGTTTTTTTATTTTGATAATGATCGTAACTTATTGTTTGAAGTTGCATCCTACGGTATTATTTGCTTATATTGATTTGTTTCTGACTAGATTCGAGTCACTTGGAGGTAAAAACGCATGCGAAGGGCTTGTTGGAGTTGTGATTTATGTGATTTGAGGAGAGTAACACATCTAAACTTGGCTTTGAGGGTATTTAACTCAAAGGACTACATTATGTGAAAGATATTAAGGTCACATACGTGCTTGGTGATGGGCATGTATGCATGCACAGATTTCTTTATAGTTTAGGGAGGCCATTTGGGTAGTACTGAGCTTGTTCTGCTATCATATTGTGTTACCCCTGTTTTCCTTCTACTTGTTTCATTATTTAAAATGCAAATAATGTTAGACATTATCTATTGACTATGAGTGGAATATGTTTATCATGGCTGGAAAAATTGGTCGAGCAAGTCGAGTAGTGGCATTTCATACGAGGTGGCAACATGACCTTCCGTGAGCCAAAACCTTTAGGGTCACATCGTTTCATAATGATGCAATGACATCATGTGTCATTATGGTGCATTTTTCCTATGCTTTGTGTTGCATCTCGTGCCTCTGTCTTTTCGATACCTCTGTTGAGAAATGATGGCCTGATTCCTTGGTCCTGATGCTTGAATTCTTATAAATATGGGCATGAAACCAATTGTGTTTTGCATATTCTCAACATTGAATCCTTATGTTTCTTCTCTTCTCTTTTATTGGATCTTTGCCTTCTTTTTGCTTCATTAGTGCGTGCTTGTTCCCTCGATTCTGCTGATTCAAGTTGTTTCTAGCCCTACTGTCCTAAAAACATCTTCCTTTATTTAAAAACGTGGTTAACACATCCTCTGGTTCCGGCATGGCAACTGACCCTATCCCTTTGGAAGTGCATATGCCTCCACATTATGATAGTGTTTTTGTTGCCGTTAAAGACTACAATTTTCCTACGATAGAGGAACTAATTCCTCGTAGTGAAATAATTAGGTCTGACTTTTTGAAGGTTCCTGAGGATGACTCTAAGATATCGGGGTCGGTTATGAAAGAGGTAGATATTGTTGACCTTAGAGAAAATTTTAAAATTCCTGCCCATATTGATATGATCCCGGCAGGATGCCATGTGGTAAAAATACACCACCCCAGGTATTGTACGTTTTATACATACCCTTTCTACGTGAGCTATCCCTTTCCTCTTCTCCCACTAGAGAAGGAAATTTTTTGTCATTATGGCGTCTGCCCCGCCCAGCTATCTTTATACATCTACAAACTTATCCATATGCTTACGAAATGTGCTGAGTTAGGAGTTGGGGTCTCACTTCGCCACTTGATGCATCTCTTCTCCCTAGTTTTTATAGGGGAACAATGTTGCACCTTCACCACCGAGGAAGTAAATGTTTGGTGGTAAAAATGGACGACAAGGAAAATCATCAAGTTTGGATTAATTAATTTTTCGTTAAAATCTAGGACGTGGTGGTTAACGCGAACGGATTCCTGAGGCCAGGAATTATGCCCATAAGTGACTCCCTCTTTTTTTTTTCAAGCACTTGTTTTGCCAGTTTTAGTCGTGATTTGACATTCTGTTCTTTTTCTGTGTCGATGAGATTGTGCCCCCTCTTCTGGTCGGGTATATTCATGGCTAAGATAGCTGGGTGCTGCCTTACACAGTGGGATTAGTGAATGGTCGGCCTTCCTCAAGAAGTTTGGGCATGCGTCTTCCATGACCAGTAGTTCACCTATTTATATATATATATATATACTATTTCAACCTCATGGACTCTTGATCCTTATTGTCTTGGGTGGGCAGTGATGATCTTTTAAACATCTTTTTACAGCTCGAGGATGTTCAAGAAGATCGTGGGCTCTTCCTCCTGCATTTTTTAAAAAGAAAGCTGCTTCTTTAGAGTTTGCTCATGCTGTGACTGCTGCCAGGCCTGCCCTGTTGTCTGCTTCCATTCCTCCTCCTGCCATAACTAGGTCAGATCGATCGTCGACTACATCAATAGTAAATCTCCAAAATTCCCCCTTGCATCATTTAATATATGAAGAAGAGGAGTCGTTGCCAAGTGATGAGGGTTTGATTTCCCGCAAAACGATATTGGTGGACGTCATCAATGGGAATGTTCGGGCCATGGATTCAGTAAGGGTGATCATGAACCAGTGATCATTGTGCTTGAAGACGACGCAGAGTTTCCATTTGAGTTCCATCCATCAACCGAGGCCGTAGAGGGCGTACCCTTCATAATTTTGTGGATGAAGCTGGGGGCGATTTATGGAAGTTCTAGGTCCTGTACGGCAAGATGATCCACCGTCCTCGTGGCTGGCTGACGTTCCTTCTTCGTCTTTTGATAGTAGAAATATGGGTATTGCCGAGCATAGCTATAAAATGGGCTCTCACCTTGATATCGTTGACATATGGATGATGAGGGAGGGGTTTACCTAACTAGAGGTGAGGTTGGAGGGGTCCACGTAGACCTTTGCGATCCCAAGGATCACAATTTACTGGTGAACACAAAAAATGTGGTCCCTTCCTTAGGTACCCAATGCTCCAACATGGAGGGCAAAACTCTCGAGAAACTAGAGATGCCATCCTATTAAGGAGTATAGACAGCCTACCCTTAGGGTATGTGTTTTGACTTATACTTTTCAAGTTCTGTGCTTTGTACTTCGTTCTTACTTGTTGTTTATCCTTAGTCTTTTTTAGACTACGGTTTTCGAAATTGAGAGATCCCACCAAGACGAGAGGCGCAATGCCATCTTACGGAAGATGGAGCAGAAATATCGTGAGTACCGTAATTAGAACTGCTAGATCCACATGCGGTTTGGTGAGAATGCTAGCTTTCAACCTCTTCGAGAAGAGCTAAAGGAGAAGGATGACAAGTTGGTTAGAGTTATTAGAAAATGTAGCATCCTCGAGGGGGAGTTGAGGGATAAGGAAGAAGAGCTCGAGTTGAGCAAGGTGGTTGAGGCTCAATGCCAATCTTAAATCCAAGTGGTCTCATTGTGTGTCTAGCTCGAGGAGTGTTAAATCAAGTTTGACATTCTGAATGGCGAGGTCACTAAGAAGAAAGCAGACTTAGAGAAGGCATAACTGGCTCAGTTGGGGGCTGCGAGGAAAGCAGAGGCTTTGGAGGTTGTGATTAACATTCTTCATTTTGAGAGAGAGAGAGTACTTTTGTGATGGGATAACATAGAGAGGAGCGGCTTGATGAGTGGATAGGGAAGCTAGGAAAAGAGTCTTAATTAGTGACCAAGTTGTTGATCTCAAGGCCGAGAAAGCACAATTATTGGCTCAGCTATATTTTTCCCCTGCTTACACTTTTCTTGATGCTTCATAAGACTTGTATGAGGTATGAATTCATGTCGAGGCCCAAATGGATATATTTAAAGATCTAACAGGGGAGGGAACAGCTTCAGGGGCCGACTTTGAGGATGCTCATGCTAAGGAACATAGAACTTGGGCAGCTTGCGACTATGATCCCGCTATCCCAGAGGCCGGTGATGACGAGGAAGATATTAGCGCAGATCGGATCAAATAGGACGCCTGGTATGAGGAGAAGTATCTCGATAGTGATAGCATTACTAGAGAGGCAGATGGAGATGGCCTAGGCGATCAGGCTAATGACTCTGTTGGGTCAAGAGACGAATAGTTGTATTTCTTTTTCTTTTGCCGCAGACTTGTGTATATATTTTTGTGGGTGTCTTTTCAGGCCTTTGTAATAAATAATATTCTAAGTATGAAATGTTATTTTGTTGTTTGTACCTAATTTTGTTTTCCGAGTTTGTATGCCTCATCTCTCTTTGTTTCTTGGGTGCCTTAGTCATATAAACTTAGTTCAAGTAGGTTGAACGAAGTTGAAACAAAACCTACTTTTGATCATGGCCGAGAACCGAGTAGGTGTTAATTCAAAAAGGGTTGAATATAACCTATGTTTAGATAAGACCAAGGGCCGAATAAGTTTTTATTCGAATAGGGTTGAACATAATCAGTGTATAGATAAGTCAAGGGCCGAATAGTTGTTAATTCGAATGGGGTCCAATATAACCTTTGTTAGTTAAGGCCAAGGGCCGATTACGTGTTAATTCAAATTAGGTCGAATATAGCCTTTGTTTATTTATAGAGTGGGCCAAATAGTTATTAGCTCAAACGCGGTAGAATGTAAGGTTAGTTTATTTATGGCTGAGGGCCGAATAGGTGTTACTTCGTAAGGGGTCAAATGTAAACCTTCGTTTAGTTTTGGCTGGTATTCCAATCCTAGTCTATCTAGTGCCTTCATTGGTCGAACTAGAGAAGTATATTGAGAGATTGAGCAATGAACTAGCGTCCTGTGCCTCTTGTTTGCACTTCAACTGGAAGTATCCCCTTCATCGCAATATTAGAGACCTCCTTGAGAAAACCCAATTGGAATAAAACTCAAGAGAGGGAAAAAAGAGTACGACTTGGAGGACTCTTTCTTAAAAGTTAAAGTACATCAAATGGGTGATATTCCACTTGTTTGGTAGTAGTTTTTCTTCCATTGTTTCTAATTGGAATGACCCTTTGTTATTGTTTCCATGATTTTTTATGGGCCATCCATATTCGTTCCAAGTTTACCTTCCCATGGGTCTTTGCTTGCATATGTTTTATATTTGAGCACGTAGTCTCTGACTCTGAGTGGTTTGAATTTTGCCTTTTTGTTGTAATAGCATTCTGCCTCTTGTTTTTGGGCGATCATCCTCATGTAGGCCATATCCCTTCGTTCTTCGACTTCGTCATGCTCTTGTCTTATAATTTCATTGTTCCCCCACCCACTCTCATGGGAGTATCTCAGACTAGGATCTCCGAATTCAACTGATATTACAGCATCAGTCCTACAAACTAATTAGTAATACGTCTCTCCTGTGCTCGTCTTCGGTGTTGAATGGTAGGCCCAAAGAACTTCTGGTAGTAATTCTACCCATAGCCCCTTGGCATCTTTGAGTTAGTACTGATTTGTTGGAGGACTCTTCTTGCCCTATACCCGCGGTGTGATATGGTGTTGAGAGAAATATTTTGATATGCCATTTCTTCAAAAAACTCAGCGACCTTTCTTCTTGTAAATTGGGGTTTTTTGTCATAATTGATATCTTTGGGGACGAAACTACATACGATGTTTCTCCATATAAAAGCGATAACTCCATGCTCGCGTATTTGGGCGAATGCTCCAGCTAATACCAATTTAGATAAATAGTTAGTTAAAACCAAAAGAAGTCATATGTTACCTCGCCTTGCTGCGAACGAGCCCGCGATGTCCATTCTTCATTTGATAAACAGCTAAAGGGAAGTGACTAAGTGGAGGTGCTCACCTACTTAGTACATTGTTGGGGCATACTTTTGGCACTACTCATATTTTTTTACAAAATCTGTCGCCTCTTTTTTCATGGTGGGCCAGTAAAATCCTATCCAAATGAGGCATCTGACCAAAATCCTATTCGTGGACTTCTTCAAGGACGGGCCACGTCTGGTTTGGGCCTAAGCATTTTGCTAATAGGCTCCATATGTTCTATTGTATAAGGCATTAGAACGATGTTGTACCTGGCTGCTTGCATCCAAAGTTTCTTGGCTTCTTTTTTATCATCTGGGAGTACACCATCCTGCAAATATGTAAATAATACGGTTGTGCCAGTCCCAAGTCAGGTTTATGGTTCTCACCTCGATTTGATCTATCGATAAGTGGAGGAGGTGGATGATAAGTAGGGATTTTGACTACATATTATCGCCTTTTTACTTTTGTTTTAGTCTGAAAACAATTAATTGTATTCCCAAAAACTAATGAAAAATGCTTAGTTGCATGAGTATTGAAAAATGACCCACAAAGATGAAATACAACGCAAGAAGGAGTAATGTGAACTCATGGGCAAAAATAAGGTTAAAGCATAATGTGCGTACTGCAAAATTCCATCTGCACCCATAAAATATGAAGAAGAATCTGTCAGGGGCTTAAAGAAGAAATAAGGACCACACAAGTATTGTGTGGCCGCAAAAGTTAGTTATGCGGTCACACTCAGAATTGTGCAGTCCGCATAAGGGCCATATGCCGCCGCACTCAGTATTTTGTGGATCGTAGAACAAGAGACATGCAGCTGAAATTCATAATTGTGCACCCATAAACTCCTATTCCTATCAAGAATCAAGCGAAGTGCAGACTGCACACAAAATTGTGCGGCCGCAGAACCTCCGAAAGGGCAATTTTATCCAATATTTCCAACATAGTATAAATAGCGTAGTTTCACAAATTTAGGTTAATTTTGGAATATCTATACTCCTATATCCATTTTTCTTTACTTCTTTAGGCCACTTTAGCTTACTTTAGTGATTTAACATTGGATTTTTGTCTTTTAATGTTCCAATGTGATTTTAATTATCATTTCTTCTTTATTTTCTTCAATATCCAATATGAGTAGTTAGATTCTTAGTTAAGGTTGCGACCCAACCTTAGTGTGTGAACCTAATGGGTGTTTGATTTATGGTTAGTTTATGGTTGGGTGTTTGTTATTTAGCCTTTTCTTGCTTTTAATTGTAGAGTTAATGGTTGTAAACATTAGTTCAAGGTTATTTGACTTGGTTTATTCTTGAGAAAGAGATACATAATCTAGAAAAACAAGGCTAACAAGAACTTGGGATAAAATCAAGAGATTGATAGTTCCAATTAAGGGGTTGAACCTAGAGATAGTAAAACCCAACTTGAGGAATTTATCAGTTGTTTTGTTCAATACCTATTTGGACTTGAGAAAACCAAATTTGATAAAACCACTCTCTTACCAAGAGGTATTGAGTAGGTAACTATGTGTTGATTTCTGTAATACACATACCAATAAAATACGCCTTAAAGCATACAATATGTTAGGTAAACACTTAGGTGGAAGTCATGACCCTAGTCCTTTTGCATAATTGAAAAAAACATCAACAACAATATTCTCTAGTTTCATATTTTAGAATTGCAATCATTCGTGTTATTATAGAAGTAAAATAAAAAAATCTATTTGTGGAAGTCCAACGAAGATACTTCGCACGCTCTACCCAAATATACACTACTAGTCCCATCTACATACCCTATGGAATCAATCCCGACTCCTAGTTGGGTAATATTATTGCAATAGACAATTTCATAAACCCAAATAGAGGTGTTACTAGGACGGTTCAGTGGACCACATTCCTTTCTCCGGTTGTAATGTTTTTGATGGCTGGTCCTAATTTGTCTAGGTTGTGCGCCTGAGTGTTCTGTGCTTGGGGGATTTAGTCGAGCTTACATTCGTCAAACTCTGGCAGTGGTATACAAATCTCCATCCGGTATTTTTGTAATCTTTTCTCTTTAATTTAGAAAGTCCATGTGACTTGGTTTATGATAAGCTGATAATCGTACTGTAGTCTTACCCTTCTCGCCCCGTATTTGAGTGTTAGCATTAAACTTGCAGTTACAGCCGCATACTCGGCCTCATCGTTAGTCATGCCGAGCATCTTATGGACTTGTGAATTACTTTGTTAGTAAAAATATCGAGTATGAGTTCCATTACGGATCCCAACGCGTAAAAGGCGCCATTGGTCTACAGGACTCGAGGTCCCATGTTTGGGGAGGAGTGTGGGTGGCTTCTTTCTTGACTTTAAGCATTATTTTTGTGCTAAAGACTATGATGAAATCCCTAAGAAATTTTGACTTTATCGTTGTTCATGGTTGATATGTGATATCATGCTCGCTTAGGTCTATGGCCTATTAGGACAACTTGCCCGACTATTGAGATGGGGTGCCATTGGAAGTAGCTTTCGCGAAGCTACGACCAAAGCCAGGGCCAATTTTTTAGGTGAGGGTATCTCGTCTCAGCATCGACTAGTGTTTTGCTTATGTAATAGATGGGATACTTTCTACCTTTAGTTTCTTGGACCAGGATTGCGATCAAAGATACTTCATTTACAGCCAAGTAGACGAGGAGGCCCTCCCTAGGTTCTTGTTTTGAAAGAAATGGTGGCGATGATAAGTAAGGTTTCAATTACTTTAAGTCTTCGGTGCACTCAAAGGTCCATTAGAGGTCGTTATCCTTTTTTACTATGTAGAAAACTTTTTAGTACTAATCGGTTGATCATGAAATAAACCTTGAAAGGGAGGCGATACGTCCAATCAGCCTTTGAACCCTTTTTGGTGGTCAAGTGCTATGGTATCCCTTTGATTGATTTGATTTGGTCAGGGTTAACCTGAATACCTTGATGTGAAACTAAAAATCCCAAGAACTATCTTGAAGCCACACTAAATGCACACTTTTCGGGATTTAGCTTCATTCCGTATCGCTTGAGTATTTTGAAGGCTTCTCTCAAGTGATCGATCTGGTCTTCTTTACTTTTTGATTTGGCCAACATGTCATCTATGTAGACGTCCAATGTTTTTAAATAATGCTCAACCTTTATTACCAACCTTTGGTACGTTGCTCCTGTGTTTTTCAGTCTGAAAGGCATGACTCTATAGCGGTATGTCCCCTAATGGGTAGTAAAAATGGATTTCTTCTGATCCTCCTCTTCTATGAGGATTTGATTATAAGCTGAGTAGGCGTTAGGAAAACCAGCAGATCGTGCCCGGCCACGCATCGATGAGTTGGTCGATATGGGGTATGGAAAACGAATCTTCGGGGTAGGCTTTATTCAAATCTGTAAAGTCCATGCACATTCGCCACTTTTCGTTCTTCTCTTTCACCATGACCATATTGGCGACCTATTAGGGGTATTTTGACTCCCTGATGGAGTTATTTTCCAATAATTTTGTGACCTCTTCGCGTACTATGTTGTTGATTGCATAGTTGGACTTTTTTGACCTCTTCGTGTAATGCGTTATTAATTGCAGAGTTGAACTTAGGCCCCTGTCTCACTAGGGGTAAAGTGGATCAACGTTCAGCTTGTGCGTGGCGATTTCCTTCATGATACCTGGCACATTTGCATGGCTCAAAGCAAACAAGTATTCATTAGTGGCTAAGAATTGATAAAATTCACCCGGTTCTTGGAGCTTGCAGCTGATGTTGTCATTTTTTGTTTTGGTCATTTCCATCTAACTGGACGGGGTCGAGGGCTTTTATGGACGATTCTGCAACTTCTACCGTATTGGGATCTATGATGACACCCTCGTTAGACCTCGATCCAGTTGATTGGTATGCCTCTTTTTATTTGTCCTTCATTTGTTGAGTGGTCGTAGAGTCTAAAGCGATGCGGTAGCATTCCTAGGGTGTGTGATATTCCCCTATATACTGAATATTCCCTATGCAGTTGGGAATTTGATGACTTGGTACAAGCTGGAGGGGATGGCTCTCATGGTGTTTATCCATGGTCGCCCTATTTTAGCAATGTATGTATTTTCTTGGTTCATGATATGGATGTGGTCTCCAAAGTCACTCCACAGGCTAGGAAGGGAGCATGATCTCATCGAACGTCTGCTCAACTGCATTGTTAAAACCTATTAGCGTGATGCAGCAGGGCAACATCGTATCCTTAGTTTCATTTGTGCAAGCACTCGATCGTAGATAATGCACGCTCTACTTCCATCATCTAACATAATGTGTCTCACATCGGTATCTAAAATTCGTAAAGTGATAACAAGTGCATTGTAGTGGGGTAAAGCCAAATCATTGGTATCCGACTTATCGAGGATGATGCTTTCTTCAAGTTCGTCATACTATTCATGTGTGATTAACTGTTTGAGCTTGTGGGTTATGGTTAATATACGTTATTGATTGAAGGATTTTCTCCGCCTCTAATGATCATGAGGATGGTACGGGTTGGCGAGGGTGGTTTTGGTGTCCTTGATGTTTTTCATGTCCTTTGGCAAAATTAGTCTGTTTTCTATTGTGAAAAAGCTCTTTGAGGTGTCCCTGTCGTAGACCTCCTCTCTTTGAGCGATAAAATCCTCGATTTTATGTCGTCGTTCTCAGTGGAATACACACAAGTCATCTAATTTTATGGTATTCGGATCTGACCTCATATTTTGCTACCACTTCAATTTAGGTCAGAGCTTCTCCATGGCGAAGACTATTTCTGTAGGCAATACACAAAACCTGTGAGTGGATAATAAGGGCATACCTCTTTTATTCTGATGAGTCCCTACTCTTGGTCTAGGTGGCCCTCTTGGTAGCATTGAGAGGATGCGATGGTGGTTCTAACATATGGTAGATATCGTTCCTTGTTGAATCATGGAGCTACAAGGTCCCTTCTATTGTCATTCCTTTGATCTTTTCCTGTTTCGGCTTGCACCGAGGTTTGTGTTGGACCATTGAGGCGTCTTCGTCTGCTCAGACCTTGGCACAATATATGTTGTGTATTTCTTCCCTAGTAGTTGGAGGTACTTCATTATAACGATCCAACTTATCATTTTGAGCATTTGCACTTTGCTCAGTAGTTTGAGAGCATGAGTAGCTATGTATAATATATTATGACCCATCATATTGAAAGCTTGGTTTTTGTTTTTAGGTTGTTCGGAATCGATTTGAAAGAATAAATTTCATTGTTGAAACTTTATGTTGGAATAGTTTACCAAGTTTGAATTTTTAGCATTTGAGTTCGGATTGGAGTTTTGATGCTTTCATTTGGTCTGAATGGTAATTTTTGGGCTTGGGCATATGCCCGGATTTGCAAATGGATATTTCTAGAAGGATTCGACACTTTGAAGGGTTGGAAAGTTCATAAGCTTGACCGAAAGTTAACCTTGAGGATATCGCATTGGGATTGTGGCTTCCAGAATTAGAATAGCTCTGTTATGTTATTTTGTACTTATGTGCAGAAATTGAGTTCATTCCAGATTGATTTGATATATTTGTGCGCGAGTTTTTGAAGTTAAAAGTCCAAAGTTCAGTTAAGTTCAAATTGAGGTGTGATTCATCATTTCGATATTGTTAGGTGTGATTTGAGGCCTCAAGTAAGTCCATGTTATATTATGGGACTTGTTGGTATGTTAGGAAGGGGTCCCAAGGGACTCAGGTGAGTTTCAGAGAGGTTTGGATTGTGCTGCAATCGTACTTTATTGTGATTCGACGTCATTTCTTCAAACAGAAATGGTAACACATTAAGTAAATGAGCTATAATTTTTGCTTGGATTGAAGCATTAGATGTGTATCGCAATTTTAAAACTATAGCAACTAGAATCATCAAGTTTTGACATCGTATTAGTAATTTATGGTCATTTTACTAAGAATTAGGTTGCTATATTTTTTCAAGTTAATTACGAAATTGCAATGAATTTTAATTTAAAAATTTGCACTATTTGCAAATATTTAAACTAACATATCTCCTTAATTATAAAGTTAATTAGAGTGATTATAAATTCTAACTTGACTGAAATTTTACAAGGAATCCATTGGAGGCATCAAAAGTGAGTTTTAGGATCATTTGGCATGATAAATGAGGCGGAACAGCTGGGTAGAAGTATATAAATCAAGGGTATATATATTTGGCCATATTTTGAGTTGGGGAACTCGGATTTGGACGATTTTGGAAGTGATTTTCCCCACAAGGAGTTTGAACATTGATTCAGAGTTGGATTTGAGTGAAACTGGTATGATTGACTTGTAAATGAATGGTTTGTCATATTTTATAAGTTTTATCAAGTTCTGATGTGCGGTCCTGGGTTGAAATTATTTGTTGATTTTGGGCTTTTGAGGAAAGATTCGACCTTTATCAATTAGAATTGTTTCCTTAGGTTTTATTTGATGTACTTAAGTTGCTTTTAGCTAGTTTTGAGTCGTTCAAAGGTTGGTACACGTGTAATGGTATTTTTGAGCATCGTTTGGCTTGCTCGGTATTGGATTTGGCTTGTTCGAGATAGGTAACACTTTTAAACATAGTGTTGGGGGAATGAAATCCCGAATTACGTGTTATGTGTGTGGTGTTATGGTGATGCACATGCTAGGTGATGGGTGTGTTGCGTGCATCGTGTGAAGTGCGACTCAGTTATTTATATGGTATGGTGTAGTTAGCTAATCTTATTTGTGTACATGAAATCTCTACGTATTTGAGTAATTGAGATGTGATCCATGTTAGAAACCTTATATAGGCTATATGTTTATCCTGTTAGGACCCACCGCGGTCATTTTTGTTGTTGAGCTATCTGTTTATATTGAAATTAAATACTCAGTCGTACACATTCATCTAGATATCATATCTCAGTCCTTGTTACCATTCATTGATATATCATGTCACACCTCCTTTTTTACGTCTACAACCCGGCGAAGGGCGTAGATAAGGGAGTTTTTTCAATTAAAGGACAATTGAAATGGAATCTATTTATTTATGAGATTTCAGAGTCGCCACTTGGGATAAACATGGTGTCCCAAATCACCGGCTTAAATCCCGAATTGAGGAAGGTTTGACACTGTTTAATAGTCTGCGAACCAAAAATCTGGATAAGAAATTTTGTTAACTCGGGAGAAGGTGTTAGGCACTCTCGAGTTCCGTAATTCTAGCACGGTCGCTCAACTATTATATTTGGCTTGATTATCTGATTTCAATTAATTTATACCTATGTGACAATTTTAAATTTTAGCCGTTATTATTATTATTTTTAAAGGAAATTTCAATTCTGTCAAAACACGCCTCGACCACATCACATTAATGCACCCGTAGTTTTTAACATATCTTAACATCATTGGGATTTGGATTTTGGTCACATAAATGTGCACCCGTATTTAGGAAAGTAATATTTAATAAACATGCGCCTAAAGCAGCTACGTGTTATTACTTTTGCAAGAGCCATGAAAACTAGCTAAATGCCATGCCTCGAATCTAAAGATCAATACATAATCAAAATGAGGGCTACGCAATTTGCAATTTGATTTGGCTTGGCGCACCTCAACCCTAAGTCAAAAGGAGTGTTTCAACTAAATCCAACCACGGATATTCCCAATTATTAAACCTTCAAAATTTTGGATTATCAACACTATAAGCTACTATGGATTATTTGTACCTCAACTAATTCTCACTATTCTATTTCCAGGATTGGATAAAACGAATTGCCAATGGAAATATCGATTTAAGGTTTAGCCAAATTTTAAACTTCTAGCCACCTTTTGGCTACATAATTATTTTGCAAAAATAGCTTCAAGCATGTCTTGTATGTGTCTAATAGGGAGTGTTTTTGTCTCACCTAATGTTGGTTTGAGTTTTTTCTTACAGGTGGATCTACTTACCGGATTTAAGGCATAACAGATGCCCCGGGACTATCGAGTCAGGATCACAAATTCAGGAATTTGCTCGAGGATATTTTCTTTATATTTTTAGTCTGTTCTTTTATGTCATCTTTTATCTTCTAGTTTTGTACAGTAATGTCGAGTATTTTAGGTGATGTTACAATTATTCATAGGCTATTAAGTTTGTCGATTCTTTTGTTACAATACCTCATATTTTGTATTTGAGAAAAAAGATGTGTAATAACTCAAAAATTCAAAAAAGAGATGTTGCATTTTATATTTCCGTTAGAGGTTTTCTTTAGAATATTAATTCTAGGAGTTAAAAAAACTACTTGAGGATGTTTTTCCTTAGGCAATGAATATCTAGGATTTTAAAATAAAAATAGCTTTTACATTTCCTATTAGTACATTAAGGGAAAAAAACATTTAAAAAAAAAAAGAAGAGAAGAGAATGTTCTTTTAGTACTTCTTTAAGAGTTTTCTTTTAAGATATTAATTCCAAAAATCCAAAAAAACTTTATTTTTGAGTTTCTTCTTTTGGAAATTAGTGAAAAACGAAAAAAAATTCTTTTCATTTTCATTAGAAATTTGGGATATTGTACATAAAAAAAAAAAAGACAACTAACTTTATCTTTGTTTATTTTGAGAGTTTCTCTTTTAGACAATCAAAATTGAAATCCAAAAATATTTTTATTGCTTATTTCGAAATCTTGCGTCAAGATATCAAATAAAAAATTCAAAATATTTTTTGTGGTTTATTCTTTAGATTTTCTTCCTAAAAGGAAAAAAAAAGAATCAACAAATGTTCTTCTCTTGTAGAGTCTTTTCCTTAATAATTTACCATAGAGTGTTTGTTTTAAAAAGAGAATATCCGTTAAGCTTGAGTTTATAATAGGTTAGGTCTAGAAAATTTAAAAGGGGGGGGGGGGGGTTGCTTAGTAGTCATTAAGATAAAAAAATAAAAAAGAGAATGTCAGCCTGTTTATCTTACTCCCGATCTGCCAGAACTAAGCTAGGATCTGATTCATGCAGGGTCATGATACGTAGGCAACCTACATAGGGTTCGATCGAGTCAGTTTATTACTTATTTACTTATAAAAAGAAAAATAGAGGGAAAAAAAGAAAGAAAAATGTGAAATCATGGAATTTGAGAAATGAGAGGAAAGAATAGAGTGATAATTAGAAGGGAAAGCGGAGGGTAAATGAGCAAGCAAAGGCTAGAAAAGCAAAGAAAATAGAGGTTGAAATGAATAAATTGGGATGATGCCAACTGACCTTTGTACCCTCCGAGTCATTTTAGAACCGATAATTGTGGCTAGGTGCATTACACATAAAGTAAAATTATCTTATGTTAAATGCCCTAACGGTGACGTGATGGCTTCATTTTGTTATACTCATAGCAGAAGGTGGTTGGTTTGTGGTTTTTAAAGTGGTAACTCTTATCTACAACACAAAATAAAAACGCAATGGCAGACAACAACAGAACTGAGTTGGTTAATACCGGTGCCTGAAAGCAGTTGGTTGAACAAGACAATGGGTTGGTTGAAGAGGTAAAGATGCTAAGACAAAATATGACGGACATGTACCAGGCTTGGATGACTGGGACATCACCACCCCCGCCACCACCTAGTTTCTTATATGCTACCCTCATCCAAACTCCGGTCATGGCTCTGAATGACCCTCCATACTCTCCTGATACAATCGCTTATTACAGTTTTCCAACCACTCTAGTAGCTCTGTCACTCATCCTCCAACTTTCTTTTCCCCAAAGTGTCCTCCTATCGCATCCAATACCCCCAACAATGAATACCCACTCAAAGCTCATGATATATGATACTACCCTGCAGAGGTTGCCCACAAGGTTCCTGACTCATGCAAGCAGAGCCCGCGGGATAAGCCTCGTGTAAGAAATGAAAATTTCATAGTAAGAGAAAGGTGGGATGGAATACCCCAGTGGCTTAAAGGCAAGGAATAATCATTAAAGAACATGCAAGGGACAGGAGACCAGGGTAATATGGCTTGCAAAGAACTGTTTTTGTCCCCTGGCGTTCGCCTGCCCTCGGGGTTCAAAGTGCCAAAATTTAACTTGTATGATGGGTGTGGAGATCCGGTAGTCCACCTGAGGCTCCATTGCAGTGAAATGAAAAGTGTTGGAGATAAAGATGACCTGTTGATGGAATATGTCCCTAAGAGCCTGACTGGGGCAGATTTGGACTGGTATGCTCGCCAAGATATCGGTAAATTGCCTACATTGGGTGACATGGTTCAAGATTTTGTTCGATACTTTCAATACAAATCAAGTGTTACCCCACATCGCTCTTCCCTATCCAAATGGAAAATAAGCCAAAGGAGCACTTTAGGGAGTTTGGGCTCATATGAAGGGAGCAAGCTGCTCGAGTTAGTACCCCGATTGGGGAAGAAGAAATGGTTGAGATTTTCTTACAAGCCCAGGAGCCCACCTACTTTAGTCATTTAATCTCGGCTTTGGGAAAACCTTTCAATGATGTGTTAAAAATTGGGGAGCTAATAGAAGAGGGAATCAACTCAGTCAAAATCATCAATTGTTCGAAAGACATTCAAAACATCCAAGAAGCTTCGGCAGAAGAAAGAGAAATAGAAAAGATGATCCGATGGGCTTTCCGGATCAACATTTCTAGCCTCGACATCGTCCTTGTGGATATCCTTATGTACCAGATGATCCTCCCCAATGCTGCTTCTCTCCATAGAACTCCCAAAATCGTACATCACTTTCCCTGTACCCTACTCTACAAAATGCCTATCCACCCCCACGAGCATACCGAAAACCTTTTGGGCCGGAAACCTTCAAAATTTGGGGTTATCAGCACTATAAGCTACTAAGGATTATTTGTACCTCAACTAATTCTCACTATTCTATTTCCAGGATTAGCAAAAACGAATTGCCAATGGAAAGATCGATTTGAGATATGTTGCATATTAACACCTTTTAACAGCCTTTTAGTTTCAATTCATATACTCTAAAAAGTCCAATTACAAACTGAAAAAGAAAGTGACTACTGGCATTCTCATTTCGTTCCTGAATCATTTTACACAAACATGTGATGTAGCTATTATATTCAGCAAATATCTGATGAGTAATCACAAGTATTTGATAAGTATACTAAGGCTAATATTATATTCAAGCTACAGGGCATGTTTAATTGCAAGTATGATCATACATGTTACTTTTGGATTCTACTTTCAAACGGCACCTTAAACTGATCTTAAACTTCAAATAAATCTAGCAGCCTAAACTAAAATTAACTACATCTAGTATTATACTCATAATGCTCACGTGGATCTGAAAAATAACAGTTCATACAGTCCAATTAGTACAAAAATAGTTGATAGTCTAAATAAGAATATTGAACTAAGTGTTTAAGTACATGGATCAGGACAGATTCATGTGAAAAAACAAGGAGTTATTCAATATTTCTCTTCAAATGCATTCATACATATGGATCCAATCTTCATACAACACATGAGATTAAAAATGTACCTGGATATGGCCAAAACAAAGCGAAATTCAGGTCAAGAGGTAGCAAATGGAGAGCAGTAGCAGGGACCAACAACCAGTAGTAATTTCAACGAATTCCACACCCAGGAAATGATATCAAATCATCCAAGGAGTAATTTCATGCAATAAACACCAGTAGAATCTCAAATCAAGCCAAAATGGACCATATTCCATACTCAAAATCGCCCTAGGAACCTTAAAGGCCTAACTAATACATCTTAAGGTAATTCAAACCATTTTAACCTTCAACAAACTGGAAATTGGCTTTCAGTAGCTCTTTATTAGTTTTTAGCAGCTTTTGAGTATGAAATTTTTATTTTTTATTTTTCTTATTTCTCTAAGATCTGGAATTTGAATTTCGAAATTTTTAGAGTTTCGAATCTCTAAAGCTTCTAGAAACTTGTGTGAATTTTTTTAGATTTCAAAACTTGTTCAACAAGGCAATGGGCATGCCTTTTTATAGGCAAAGTCTTGGGCTTCTTTCAGATTTTATTTTACACCTTTAGTCCCTCTTTTAATCTCAGACTTTAGCCAATTAGTCCCTCATTTTATGCCTCGTTGGCCAAATTATACCAATTAAGTCTTGAATTTTATATTGAAACCCCATATTTAAGATTCTAGTAGGTTCCAATGTTAATTACTGCATTATTTTCTACTTTGAATTACCTCAACCACCCCTAATTAATCTTAAAATTACAAGACTATGATGACTAACCTAGCCCTTCTAACTAACCATGGTCAAACTAACAATTCTGAGAATCATTCAGCTATAACCAGATTCAATTATAACACAACTTTTAAATCTAAACTAACTACTGAATTCTGGATTACAAACTACTATTATCTATTAGCAGTCAAACAGAAAGCTAAGAAATGAACAAAAGCAAAAATAGAATCAGTATGAAAAGAAAAATCCAACACTGGCAAACAAAAGAACATCCAAGAACAGGCAGACGTATTAATCAAATTATCAAACTAAACTAATTAAATATAAAATTACAAACCTAAAACATTGAACAAATTAACAAAAAACTAATTTTAAAACAAAGAATTTAAATAACAAAAGAAGGAAAAGAAAATTCACTAATGCAAGGCTTGAACAAAGACTGGATTTTGATTCGAGCCTCGGAATAATGTTAAATGTTTGTTCTTCCGAAAGAACAAACGGAAACATCGTTATAAGACTCAAATCCAACACGGGACTCAAGAAATTGGGCAGAAATTGAGCGATTTGAACTTCTAGGGTTCTGTCGCTCTACAATTTAAAATTCGAAGGCAATAGACTATGGATTCGTAAAGAGGGAGGTGATGAGGCTATGTGGTGTTAGTTTGGTTGGATTTGGATGATTTAGAGTTTTGACCGGAGTTTTTGATTCGAGATTCGAAGAGCATACCTGGGATTTGAAAGAAACTAAGCCCGGATCTAGAAAAGGGAGGTGGAGGAGCATCTATGGTATAATTTTGGGGTTATTTGAAGATCGGTCGCCGGCGTAGGCGATTTTCGGCCGGCAACGGATGGCGGAGGGTGGTGGTGTTGTCTCTGATGAGAGTGGGGTGAGAGAGAGACGCCTTGGGGGGTAGGGCTGTCCGACACTTATATAGCCTAATCCTCGTTAGTTCCTGACCGTTGGATTGATGAGATCCAACGGTCATGATTAGAGCCTAAGAAACGATGTCGTTTTAATTAGAGGGGGCCTAGACCGGGTCTATGGGTTTGGGATTGGGTCTGTAAGGTTTGGGTTTGTTTGGGTGAATTTTTGCCCGATTTGGGCATCCAATTCTCATGTTTTATTATTCTTTCTTTATTTTTGTTTTTTTTTATTTTCAAAATTCAAATAAAATCCTAACTTAAAATAAAATGAATGCAAAATTAACCTATAAGAGATGTTTATGACTATCATAATTAGTTAAAGCAAAATTAAAAGAAAAAAATTATCTAAATATCAAAAATTAGAATTAAAGTGTAAATTAAACTATTTTTGAATTCCCCTTTTCATAAAATGAACCAATTACTAATTAATTCTCAAAAATGCTAGGTTGAATCCTAAATGCACATGCCGCATATTTTTGTATTTTCCATTAATTAAGCAAAATAAATATGCACAAACAAATGCAAACCATTAACAGAAAATGCCACGAAATCAAATATTACAAATAAATAAAGGACATTATTTTGTTTTGAATTTATGGGAATGATTCATATAGGGAAAAAATCACATGCTCACATACCACATCATTATTTTTGGGCTGATCTTTCATGGCATTGTCAACCCAAGAGACTAGAGAGATTGATGGTTGAGTGAGGCCGAGGACCTGATTGTGAGGATATTGATGGGATTGGACCACATAACAATTATTCTTGATTCATGCCATAATTAGGTTATTATAGTGTTTGGGCTAAAGGATCCATTCTAGCTTATGTACACAACCCTAGTAAGTGCAGGTACCTACTGAGTGCGAGTGTCAAGTTTTAGTGCCGAGTGCGAGTGCGAGCACCAAGTGTGAGTGTGAGCGCCCAGTATGAGCGCCGAGTGATTCGGAGGATGGAGTGACTGTGATGATTTAGTGGCTATAAGGACTGAGTGACTATGAGGACTGAGTAACTATGAAGACTGAGTGATTGGGAGGACTAAGTGAATTGATACTCTAAGAGTATGCATATTTTTTTATCACTAAGTAGCATCGCATTCAACATGCACACTTGACATATAGGCATAGAGATGCATTTTCCTCATGATGTACAGTATCACATCATTCATGACTTCTCATACATATTGACAAGTAGGCATAGAGATGACTTTTTCTCATGCCATTGTAAAACGAAACATTTACCTTTTCAAAGCTATGGAAAAAACTATAGTTTTCAAACTTACTCATACTTTTGTTATTTTCGGCGAAAGATTTGGGATTTACTGTTATACTTGAAAAAAATGCCTATTTTTCCGTAATTGTGAATGAGTCGAGCCTCATATCTCTGAGTTACTTCTTGTACCATTTTTACTATATTATTATGCATTGTTGCTGGTTATTAGAGTTGGACTCTGACCCTTGTCCTAGTTCGTCACTACTTTCAACCTAAGGTTAGGTATGTTACTTAATAAATACATGGAGTCGGTTTTACTCATACTACACTTCTATACCTTGCGTGCAGACTTGGATATTGACGTTTTTGTGTACGATGGGAGCTAGCATTGAAGACGTACATGCATTCCGGTAATAGCTGTCTCTTGTTCATGGTAGCTCTAGACTCATGAAAAATCTATTTATGCATAATTCATACAGATGATGTATTTACTTTACACTATTTTTATAAACTCTAAATCTTAGAGTCTTGTGATTTTTACTACCAGTACTTGGGAAATATATAAGCTTCATATATTTTCTTTTATTTATTTGTCTCATTAACTTTCATTGGAACTGGTTTATTGTCAATTGGCTTACCTCGCGGGTTGGGTTAGGTGTCATCACGAATAGTTGGATTTTGGATCGTGACAAGTTGGTATTAGAGCTTTAAGTTCATAGGTTTTACAAGTCATGAGCAAGTGTTTAGTAGAGTCTTTTGGATCGGTATGATGACGCCCATACCTGTCTGTGAGAGGCTATAGGGCATTAGGATAATTTCCCTTTTTTTTCCTTATCGTGAGGAATTGATTCAGCTTGCAACATAACTCTTTGAATCCTTTCCACGCACTCGTATGCGCATGTGAGCGCTTAGTATTAGTTGTGCATCAATGGTCTGTGATTCCATGGATGAGGTGTACGAGATTGTGATTAATGTGTGCTGATGATAGACAATTTTGAGGACTTGAGATCGGGTTTTGGCTGTAGCTTGAGCACGAGGATTTCAGTTGTGTGAGCACGTGATTTTGGACTTATAAGTTAGATATTATCCCGGTTTGTGGAATTCATTGCTCGATGAATGGTTGGATGGCTATATGATAGGTATAATATGACTGCGGGATGTGTTCAAATTGATTGAATGTGATGAGAAGAGTTTGTTTGAGATGTAAAAAAGACAATTGGGTGCTTGATTTCTACCTTGATTTGACGTATAGTCTCTATTTATGAGTGCATTGGAGGATATTTCATGTTGTTTAACTATGGAACGAATTAGGTTCTCAAGCCTCATTGATGAGTTCAGACTCGGAAAGAATAAGTGATTGCGCAGGAGTTGTGATTGTGAAAGGGAGTAGAGAGATGTTAGTTTCAGGATAAGCAGGCGAGTTATCACCTATAGGGTATCCTAAGGTTGTGTGTTCCCTATGTTGTTTCTGTGGAGAGAGTTTTCTCTTATCGGTGGGTTATATGTATAGAAACTAGTTTGGATCGCTTGAGGAGGTTGGCTTGTATGTCATGACAATGAACGCGAGCTTAGTAAATGATTTGAGCTATTATGTGGCTTGTGATACATGAGCTTATGAAGGATTTAGTTGAATCTTACCACGGCATTATGGCAGTAATAGAGTATGGGCATTGTGGGTTATCAAGTGTTTTAATCTATGGCTTTGAGCCAAGTGGGGGAGTCTGCTATCGACGATTTGATTGCATGATTACGTGTTGTATTAGTTTCAGCTTGAGACATACTTGTGGATCGGTTATGACTAACAGAGGCTGATTTTGAGGATGATTTAAGCAAGAAAATTTCTGGATGTATGGTGTATTATATTTTATGGGCATGTAGGAATCATGGAATAATTTAGATGTTATTGGTGAAGGATGTAGTGCACATGGAGTATAAATTTGATCGGTTGCGTTATGGCGGGGTTACTTCTGTGGGTGATGTCGTGCTAATGGTACACAAGTCGTTTGGCTCGTTTAGGATGGTGCAATTAAGATTTGAGTGGAGGGATGACTCTCGATAAAGTTCTAATGGATTCAAGATTTTTACATAGAAATGGTGAATTTTCTGGATTTGTATTATTTGTATATGGCTAGGATATGAGATTTTTAATTGGATGGTATCGAGATTTGTAGCATTTCTGTATCATTATGGATTCTACATTTCAACATCGGGAAGGTAAAGGAAAACGGCTTTAAATTCATGGAAGATCTCTTTAGAATGGGTGTCTCGTTGAGATACTTTTAGAATATTTAAAAGGGAATACAACGACAAATGAACCTTAGGACGGTGTGATTTTATTCTAAGTTCTATTCGGTGAGTCTTGGTTGAGAATCATGGTATTATGGCGGGGTGAGTCTTGAAAAGAATACTACCAGTTCTTTTCTTCTAGAATATTTTAAAATAAATTAAATTTGCTAAAAATATGATTAACATTTGAGATCTAAAAATACTATTGGTTTTTGTCTTGACACATGTACAAGTTCCCGACAAGATAATCCGAAAAAGTAATGAAAAAGAAGAAAGTAAATGTTGTCAATCATTAAAACATGGCTTAGGAACTATGTTTGAAATCAAATGAGTAGAACTACCCGTACTACTTAAAAAAACTAAATCCAATCATCATATTTTTAATCTAAATAAACCAAAGTAAATGCAACACGTAACCCCCACCAATCTTTTTAGTTGCAAAAAGCTGACATTTAGAGCTTTCTTTTGTGCTTAAACGCATGCCAAGCTCTTTCAATGAAAGACTAATACGTGTTAACTAAAAACTAATCACTAATTAACAATTAATTTCTTGTTTAATCATTAATGTTACTCAAAGGCAATTTGATTCCCACTATCATTGCCACATGTTAGATTCAAATTGGTATTAATTTTGACAAGCTATACCCTACCCCCACCTCATTCACAGTGAAAAATTAATTTTTCTTGATTAATCAGTCAATTGTTATGTTTATTTAAGTTTAATTTAAAGCTAATGAAGTGACTCCATAAACTTAAGTGTTTCCTTTGTTTTGATAGCTTCAGCAGGAATTCTAAGGATTTGAGTGCAGAATAGACAACAGATTCTTCATTTTGTTCCACTGTAAGTTTCTTGTTTCCCTTTATAGTTACGTACTATATGTCATTCTACTTTTAGGTGTTATGAGTTAACAAAATTGTCTTTTTAAATTCATTTTCTCCTCCATAATTTCCCTTGTATCTCATGCTATCTTTATAGTATTAGGGTTATATCATATGATAATATAACTGCTAGTTACTAGCTAGGCTAGAAGCTTTCTTATTATATTTATTTTTTTCCTTCCAAATTGGAGGTATGGTTTGGATTTTTTATTCTTTTTACACAAGTAATAGTGAATTAGAAAATTATCAGTTGAATAAACCAACAAAAAAAAGGTTAGTGTACTAAAATCCAAACTCGTGATGGTGTGATTAGTGATTATCTGCATAAGGACTGCATGACAGGGTCGGAAGCGAAAGAATGAGAGATACTATATGAGTATAAAATAACTACTATATGTTAGAGGAGTCATTTAGACTAAATGTTGAATCGTACTTATTTCTTTGACTTTATTATGTTTCCTTGAGTTCGAAACTAAGCATAGGGGCTTTTGTGAAATAAACTAAGGTGAGAAAGGACGTAAAACTTAATTTTACTAGAGACTACGATTATTCTTCAAACATTAAATATTACTGTTTCGTTTACTAAACATATGATCATTGATATCTTCGACATGGTCATTACTTAAAAAGACGAAGTGTTTCATGATAAAACGTCTTATCTTAATGATTGTAACGATGCGATCAAATAATTTACAGTTAAACAGTGTAGAGAGAGAAAGAGAGACTCTGGCGACGGAAAAGCGAGCTGCTCACCATCGCCGCCGGCCACCACACCACCATCACCTACACAAAATTACTCATCCACACTGTATCTATGACTCGATTGGTAATCCCAGAAAGTGGAATCCCACAGAGAGTAAACCCAATGCCATTGCTACAATGGTTCCCAGGAATGGGAAGTGCTCCTACAGTCATGCAACCTGTATCGGAGAAGGAGGAATCAAAAAGGCAATCGAAGGAACCAGATATGACAACAACAGCGAGGAAGCTCACATTTTCAGTTGAATGGCAGAAGCAAACTTTTGCTGAAGTTGTTCAAGGTAATCGAACTCCAAATCAAGGCATGCAACTCAAGTACTACCCTCCGATAGTGAAGGATGGAGTGAAAATTGCAAAACTAAACCCCAAGGAGATAGAAGTACAGAACCAAAAATGGAAAACTGCTTCAATCGGCTATTTAATAGGATGTAACCCGTCTTTCAAAGAAATGCTCAAATATGTATATGGAGTTTGGAATGTTGTTACAACACCTATAGTGATGTTACATGATGGTTATCTCATCTTTAAGTTCGAATCTATGGAGGACAAAAGACTGATAATGCAAAATGGTCCTTATACCTTCAATGATAAGCCTCTGATATTAAAGGACTGGGATCCAAATTTTCAGATCCAGAATGAGTCAATGCGAATTGTACCAATTTGGATCAACTTCCCTGGCTTGCCAATTCAATGCTGGGCAGAAGAGAACTTAGGTAGAATAGTTAGTTTAATTGGAAAGCCTTTATGCACTGATAGGCTTACTGTTGCTTGTAAAAGGATTTCTTTTGCTAGAAGCCTAGTGGAAATGGACATAACCCAACCCCTACCTGATGAAGTGTATATTGAGATACCTGATGGAAGAAGTTGGCTGCAACCAGTGGCATTTGAATGGAAACCAACATTCTGTCAAGAATGTAAGTCATTTGGGCACAAAACAGGAGAATGTCAGAAGGAGGAGCAACAAACCAAAAGGCCACAGAATCAGAGAAAAAGGATCAAGAATATAACAAAAATGAAATGGCAACCAAAACCTGTAATAAAGGAGACTATAGTCATTCAACAGCATGAGGACCAAACAGTTCAACCTGAAGTGGAACTATCAGTGAACAACCGAGGCAAACAGGTAGTAACTATAAAAGGAGCTGATGAGACTACTGATCAAGGGGAGATCAACTATGCTGAGTTGAATACCAAGAATACATCTACTGCATTAATCTTAAGGAACCAGCAGAATGGATCCAACAGCAGAGAAACAGTGGAATAGAGACATCCATTAAGGATAAAGGGGAATCTCAAGCAACCAATATCATCCATGATCATTGTCTCTTGGAACATTAGAGGGCTGAACAAGTCCTACAAACAGAGAGAGCCAGTAAAGTTCTTGAGGAATAATAAAGTTGACATGGTAGCTTGTCTAGAAACTAGAGTAAAACAGCCACATTCACAGACAATCTACAAGAAACTAGGGGGTGACTGGAACATTGAAAATAACTATGCTTGTTCACCCAATGGGAGGATATGGATAATGTGGAAATTGTCAAATATCCATGTTGTACCTTTACAAACCACTAACCAAATGATTCACTGCCGGGTGACAGACAAGAATTCCACTTTTGCTAGCTACATCACCTTTGTCTGTGGAATGCATTCCATCCAACAAAAAGTATCCCTATGGGATAGTATAAGAACTGTCCAATATAATGGTCCATGGCTTATAATGGGTGACTTCAACAGTGTGTTAGGAGTGGAGGACAGACATAATGGGCAACCAGTATACCAATCAGAGATAGCTGACTTCCAATGCTGCATTGATGATATAGGAGTAGGACAGAATACCAAGAGAGGGAACAGATACTCTTGGAGCAATAAGAGAGATGGTGAACACAGGATTTACAGTCATATCGACTGGCTTTTGGTAATGCTGAGTGGTTCAACACCTACACTGGAGTGGAAGCGGTATATATGCTGCTTGAATGCTCATATCACACACCCATAATGATAGATACTAAAGTTGTTAAATCCAGAGTGCACAGATCATACAGATTAGTCACAACAGTTATGCAGCAAGAGGACTATAGAGAAACAGTTCAGAAAGTTTGGAGCCAACAGCACCAAGGCTACATTATGCACTCTATCTGGAGCAAACTGCAACAGCTTGAACAAACTACCAGACACATTCACAAGGAACACTCCTCTGTGGAGCACAAACTGCAACAAATGAGAGAAGAACTGGATGTAACACAAAGAAGGCTGAATGAAGACCATTTTAACAAGCAGGATATCCAAAAAAAAACATTATTACAGAACATTAAAAAATGGGAAGCAGTCCAAGAACAAATAATGAGGCAGAAATCAAGATCCAATTGGATCCAACTGGGAGAAAACAATGCAAAATACTTCCATGCCTACATGAAATCCAGACAAGCAAGAAACAAGGTTAGTTGTATCATTACAGAAAACCAGATGAAACTTACTGATCCACAGCAGATACAACAACAATTCACCCAGTTCTTCTAAGAGTTACTGGGTACAACAGCAGCTCAGCTACCAGGCATTGACATCACTGTGGCCAGAGATGGACCCTGCCTAACCCTGCACCAACAGCAGCAACTACTGGCACCAGTAACAAAAAAGGAAATCCACCAGATTTTGCAGAATCTTCCTCAAGATAAGACTCTAGGTATCGATGGCTATCCTGCAGAATTCATTAAAGAATTTTGACCTATTGTGGGGGGGGGGGGGGGGGGGGGGATTTTACACAGGCAGTGCAACAGTTTTTCCAAACTGGGAAACTGTTGAAACAGATTAATTACGCAACTATCACTTTGCTTCCAAAAGTGCGAAATCCCAGCTATGTCAAAGAATATCGACCCATTGCCTGATGTTCAACTCTATATAAAATCATCTCTAAGATCCTAACAAATAGGCTAAAATTGGTTGTCGATTATTTAGTTGGGCAGTCCCAATCGGCCTTCATAGAGGGGAGAAACATTCTTGATAATGTTATTATGGCACATGAGCTGATCAAAGGCTATAATCACAAGACAGTATCCCCTAGATGCATGATAAAATTTGACATTAGGAAGGCCTACGACTCTGTTGAATGGGACTTTCTCAAGGCAGTACTACTTGAATTTGGAATTCCATATAAAATAGTAGTACTAATAATGAAGTGTGTCTCCACAGTCAGTTACTCCGTTTTGATAAATGGAGGACTGACCAAGAAATTTGACGCAAGGAAAGGACTAAGACAGGGGGACCCAATGTCCCCCTACTTATTTTTTCTAGCCATGGAGTACCTAACTAGATCATTAAAAAAGCTACACAGAAATCCAGACTTTAATTTCCACCCCAAATGCTCCAAACTACAAATCACACACATATGCTTTGCAGACGACCTTTTGATGTGTTGTAGGGCTGATGAAACTTCCATGAAGTTACTGATGAATGAATTTGAACAGTTCTCACTGGTATCAGGCCTCCAAGCCAATATGGATAAAAGCTCCTTATATATAGCAGGTGCATCAACTAATTTCAGGGAGAAAATATGCTCTGACCTCCACCTAACAGAGGGCACCCTTCCTTTCAAATACCTAGGAGTACCCTTATCCACAAGAAAGATCACAATACCACAATGTATGCCCCTAGTAGAGAAGATAGTGGACAGAATTAGAAGCTGGACATCCAAACTCCTATTTTATGCTGGCAGAATCCAACTTATCAAAAGCGTCCTTTTTGAAATGCAAACTTATTGGGCCAGGTATTCCTCATTCCAAAAAAAAATTATAAAACTGGTAATTGGAATTTGCAGGAATTACCTGTGGACTGGTAGTCATGAAACTAGTCATAGGAATCCAATCGTCTGGGAAACACTGTGTAAACCAATAGCAGCAGGAGGTTTGAACATTATCTCCTATGAAAGATGGAATAAAGCGACACTATCAAAACTTTTCTGGGCCTTAATGTCTAAGAAAGACAAACTCTAGATCAAATGGATCTATTGTCACAACATAAAGAAAAAAGACATTAATACTATGGAAATTCCTAAACAAGCTAGCTGGCTCGTTAGAAAATTGTTTGGCGCAAGAGAATGGTGGGCAACTGATGGGACAGGAATGCAAACATGTACAAAAAATGGGCAATTTAGCATCAGGAAGGCATACATTCAGACCACTCCTCAATATCCCAAGGTTCGATGGAAAAAATTATTGATGGTGACTGGCATGCTCCTGAAACAGACATACATCTTATGGATGGCGCTGCATAGACGCTTGTCAACAGTTGACAGATTAGCTAAATGGGGGATTCACATTAATCAATCCTGCATTTTATGTGGAAGAGACACTGAAGAAACACACGACCATTTATACTTTCACTGCTTATACTCCAAAACAATGTGGCAAGGTATGTTTCAATGGTTGAAGTATCAAAGAATGACGGGTACATGGGAAACAGAAGTGCAATGGTTAACTGCTAATGTTAACAGCAGAAATCCCAGAAAAATCATCCTAGGTGTGGTGTTTGCAGCAGTAGTTTACAACATCCGGATGGAAAGGAACAATAGAAGGTTTCAACAATCAAGCAGAGACGCCAAATATCGAGCAAAGGAGATTACACTTCAAGTGCACTTTACTGGCATAAAGCTATCTAAATGGTCACCCATTTTACAGAACATTAACAGCTATCCTTCGTGCGAGTATCCACAATTGTAGCAACTTTCTCTATGTAATAGGATATTAACTTAACAACAACAGTTGTATAGTTTCTAATTGATTGTATTGTTGAGATCTATTCTAGAGTCCAAAAGAACAGATGATGTAAATTTGCCAAATAGTTGAAATAAAACAAAAAAATTTCTTCTAAAAAAAAAGATCCACTAACATATACGAGCAAAAAACAATTACTAAAAATATAAATAGTGATTCTATTTTTTCTGTATAAAAGGAAAACTTTAAAGTAGTTGAGTTGCAACCTACTTTGTGACACAATTCATTTTAACCTGTTCATAAACAACTTCAATTAAAAGTAATCCAAAAATAAAATATTTACCAAAAAAGGCTTAAGTGTCATTTGAATCCAAATTATTTTTAGTTAATGTCAGTTTTTAAAGCATACAATGAGCTAAAGTGAATTTCAGAGAATCAAGCTCCTTAATTCGATTTAGAAATAAATATTCTACATTAGTTTGTTGGATTGGGTCGAAGGGTTAGACTGAAAACACCATGGACAGTCAATGAAGCTTGTTTAAGCTTGAATTCGAATTTTTAGATTTATGAAATTAGAATTTATCTCAAGTGGCTATTGTTAGAAATGATTGGGTATATCTTAAAAAGTATAAATCTCAATTTTTGGATGATTTGGTGGAGATTTAGGTGGTGTAGATTTAAATTTGAGCAAAATATGAAGTACATAGGATGAGCAAGGAAAAAGATGATATGTGTATCTCACTGTGTATCTCCATATGTCTTTTATGTATTACTTTTGTATCAAATATCTATCTCTTGTGTATCTCTTGTATATCCATGTATACATATATATGATATACATGTTTGATTCATATGTCAGAAAAAATTAAAATCGATTTCAACTACAAATTTTGACTTAAAACTAGTTAAAATCATCTCCAATCTTCCTTAAATTTTGTATATTGACTCACCTTATCTATTGAAAAAGGTTCTTTTTTTTGCTTAGGTTTTAGAATCTTACATATTTTTTTCTTTGTGTTTCATTTTTGCTACCTAAAAATATAAAAGTACATTTATAAAAGTTAGAACCATTACTCATCTATATGTCTTCGATCACACTTAAAAATATAATAGTACATTTATGTGTATAATTCTTGGAGAGAAAATCCTTACTTATCTAGGTTTTAGTTTTTGAATGTGTTTGGATAGTTATGATAAGTATGTGATTAATGGTTAGAGACCAGTAAATTTGAACTTATTTTGAACATTTTGGTAAGATTCCCTACTTTGAGTAGTTTTTCCTTATCTCTTCTTTGGAATTCCAAGACCCCACTCCACTTTTGGTCTACTATGGGCCTTATACATAGTAGCGAATACACTTGGGCCCTTCAATATGAGTGAATTTCGGGAAATGAAAGTTGGGGTTTTTCATTCTTATTTATTATTTAAATTTTATTACGAAAAATATCTATATTTTAATATTTATCCAACCTAAATATATTTTAGTTATATATGTATATTTAAAGGCTCTCAAATTTATTATTTGTATCTTCAATCAAGGAATTTAGTTATACCTAGGTGTGGCAAACGGACGGGTCAGGTCGGATATGGTTTGGATCGAAAACGGGTAATCAAAAAATAGATTAATTACCCGACCCGACCGATATTTAATACGGATAAAAAAATGGGTTAACCGGGGTATAATATGGGTTACCCATATTATTCATGACTTCGTATATATGATCACTTTTGGGAGAATTTTTAGTCTCCCTAACTTGAGTAACTTCTAATTTAAAGTTCTACAAATATAAAAGTTAGAGCCATTAGTTATCCATTGATTACTCATTGGTTATCCATTTTCTAAATAGTTAATATAGTTCTTATTCATATTTGACTCATTTTTAAAAAGTTTATTACTCAACCCATTTTTTAATGAATAATATGAATGATTAAGTATTTTCTTTGAACTATTTTACCACCCCTAATTACACCTTTTTCCTTTTTTTTTTTCTCCTCTTCTCTTTCCTTATTTTTCTTCAGCCTTGAATATGTTTTTTCTTCTCACTTGCATGAAGTAAAGAACTAAAACTCACGGCCGACAAATGATCCTCAACATTATTTGTTCCTCGTCTATGATGTCTTTCTTCCTTGCGACGAAGTTTGTTTCAGACTCAGTTTGAATAGTTACCGATTCCCCACTTAAAAAAATACAAAAATCACATCAGCAAGTTTTTTGGGAAAATAATTTCCAGATGAGTTCTTTTCATAGTTGATGTAGTCTTTTCGTTCTTTTGATCCCTTTAGACTCGTTTCTTCTTTTCAGTTTAGGCAATGATTAACAGCACGAAAAAGAAAATTTAACTTTACTAGAATCAACTTGTTACGACAAATAGAACAGAAATTAACAAAACACTGTCTCGCCAACCAAATATTCAAGTAAATGCTTTGTCAATTTTGTTCTATTACTAATTGCAGAATCCATGATACAGTCCCATTTTACAACTTAATCACAACTTTCATACATAATTTCTATCCAGTTATATACAATAAAAATATCATATCACTTAAATACAAATTTCATACAATATGTCTTTTGTAAAATACCTTAAACGACCCATAAATTTGACTCAAATTATTAGTATTCTCTTCGAACTATATCCAGTCTTAATTACCCCCTCAACTTTACCTTTTGAGAGCCATTATCCCCTCCCTTCCCCTCTCTTTCCACTAGACACTAATGTGGAAAAAAGTGTGGATCAACTCACATGCCACGTGGATTTTTTTGTCTATGTAGCATTTCTTTTAATAAATAAAATATTCTTTTTACCTTTTTTAATAATATTACTCTTTAGATAATTTTTTCCGAATATAATTTTTAATAAAACTGGGATAGAACTACATTATTTAGGCTATATATATTTATTTGGCCAAAAATAATAAAGTTTTAGTTAATCATTTTTTAATTTGACCTGAAAATAAAGATTTATACAATTGAAATAAATAATCAAGGAATCTAAAAAGTTATAACAAATACATATTTTGAAATTAATATTTTGGTTATAATTTTTTTATATAGCTCTAAATTGTGGTTGCTCTAGATTTTTTTTTCTTACATATTTTGCCTAAAAAGGTAAAAATACACAGCTGAAATAAATAGTCATTACATCAAAGGAAAAAATAAAAAAGAGTGTATAATTACAAAAAATTACAAATACAATTGTACACTCTTTTTATTTCTTCTTTTGATGCAATGGCTATTTATTTTACTATGTATTTTTTATACATTTTTTTGATGTCTTGACTATTTATTTTAATTGTATAAATCTTTATTTTCAAGTCAAAATTCAACAAATATTAACTAAAAATTTATTGTATTTGGCCAAATAAAAATATTTTACCTAAATAACGTAGTTATATCCAAGTTTTATTATAAATTTTATTCAAAAAAAATTATGTGAAAAAGTAATATTCTCAAAAAGGTAAAAAAGACATTTTATTTTTCAAAATAATGCCACATATACATAAAAATCCACGTAACATGCGAGTGCACTCACGCTTTTTGCCATATCAACGTCTAGGGGGTAATGGCCCTCAAAACGCTAAGTGGAGGGGGGTAATAAAGATCTGGCATAGTTTGGGGAGGGTACTAATAATCTGAGCCATGTTTAGGGGTAGTTTAAGGTATTTTGCCTATGTCATTTATATATTTTGTATCTGATTTATACATAGTAAAAACAAAATATCATACAACTAACTATATATTATGAAACTTACTACAACTTATCCGCAACTTCACGTACTATTTTTACCTAGTTATAGACAATTACAATATCATACAACTTAAATACAATCTTTATACAATATTGTTCAACTTGTATATAATATTTAAATAAATAAATTATTATTATTATTATTATATATATATATATATATATATATATATATATATATATATATATATATATATATATATATATATATATATAATACCATAATATAATTTTTCTACAATTTCGTAAATATAATGTATGTCATGTCTTCTTCTTTTACTTATTCGACTTTTAATCTGAAATTCAGCTAAAATCAACTCTAATCTTCACCAAACATTCTCAAAATTGAGATATAAAATAATATTCTCAATTATTTGCAACTAGACGTGTTAAATGGGTCGATCCGATACGGACTCGAACCCGTTGACTCTTGGCCGGTGGGTCCTTAAGAAGGCGGGTCCGGTTCACTTTTTTGTAGGAGTTAGTCTAGATTTGACCGATTAATCAAAATATGATAATCCCACCCGGACCCATAACTGTAATCCCGTAATTCGGGACCTAATGAGTGGAATCCAATTTAATTAAAAAAAAATTTAAAAACTAATAAATGATAAAATTTTAACCTTTATACACATATGCTAACTTGAAATTATTACATGTCTTTGAAGCCATTTAGAATAAAAATGAAATAAAAATTATACATTATTAACATTAAAACTTGACAAACATATGAAATTCGACTATTTCTATAACAAATAGTCTAAAACATATGGAATTCGAGTATTTCAACAAACGGCGCATACTAGTACTGTATTCTTTCTTCAATATTTAGATTCAATTTTGTGCACTTTTCTATCTCTCTCTCTCTCTCTCTCTCTCTCTCTATATATATATATATATATATATATATATATATATATATATATATATATTTATATATATGTGTGTGTGTGTGTGTGTGAGAGAGAGAGAGAGATGGTCCGGGCCAGTTGACCTGTGGGTTAGCCGGCGGTGATCTGATCTGGGCCAATATATTATAGCCCGAACCATGCCCCTTAAATTAATTAGTTGGTCTGATTAGGCTTTCGTGATCATGGGACGATTAAAGGGTCAATTTTAATGGGTTATGTGGACCAGTTTGTGGCTCAACCTAGCCCATTTGACTGGTCTGATAGATCTTGAACACTCTTGCCTTATATTTTGATGAGCTAACAAACTTACTGCTCAGAACCAGTTAGGGAACCTGACCTACTTTGGATTGCTGCAAACTTCAATGGACTCCGATAAAAGATGAACTGCTAGATTTAAGAGCTAGGAAAAAAACAAGAACATGATGCTCTTATAGTTCCTGTATAGCCATACAGAGTCATTTGGACACAGCTGGAACTGAAGTAACTGACGACACTGTTTCTGCCGCACTGCACCACATTGTCAGCCCACTTATTCTCTAACCAAACAAAGTACTCACATCACTCCAAGTGATGTGATCAAGATGTACCAAAAGAGTTTTGTACAAAAACATCTCTGGAAGGTTTCTGTTTCTCAATTCAAGCATCGAGCAAAAGAAGAAAAGATCATTCCCACTAGCTTGAAGAACAAGGCTAAACGCCACTATAAAATAATTCTGAAAAGATTGATTGTTTCTGCCCTAGTTGAGTTGTAACCTGTAAGTACTTACTATATCTCTTAAATTGCTTACTTAGAAGCATATTTATTAGGAATCTTCTTGTAAATTCGTAAACTCATTGAGTTTATGTTGTGGGTAGAGTTAGTCATAAGGAAAAAGTCTTTGTAATTATAGAATTACAAAATGGCTTGTGGTGACAGCATCACAAGGTTGGAAAAGCCTTTGTAACTAAGGATAGTCACAAAGTGCATTGTGGTAAAGGTACCACAATTTAGTTGAGTAAATCCTTTGCAATCGAAACTATTGTAAAGTGGCTTGTAATAGGTAAGATTACAAGTTAGTGAAGTTAAAAGCCTACAGTGTATGTCGTAGTTTTTTTATCCGCTTGTGCGGGATTCTCTCAGTAGAAACTTGTAGAGAACCAGCTACCTTACGATTTGGTAGACCCATACAAACTAATAATTGGTATCGGAGCGGTTCCTCCTATCAGGCTTACACCTAGGAAGGATCCTCATAGCGGCTCCACTAAATTTTGAAGAAGGTCAATCCCCACTCAAGTTTGATAGAAAATGCTATTAGTGGTGGAAAGATAGAATGCATTATTTCATCACGGATGAGAATTGTGAGCTTCGGGATGTCATCTGCGATGGTCTATTTGTCCAAATCAAGGTACTAAATGAACTTCCATTTTCAATAAAAAAAGACTAGTAGAGAATACATTGAAGTAGATAAGAAAGAGGTGGAGAAGAATTTTTGTGCCAAGAAAATTCTCGTACAGAGTTTGGGAACTAAAAAGTACACTAGAATCTCTACATACGACACCACCAAGGAAATATGGGAGGCTTTGCAAATAGCTTATGAGGGAACTACACAAGTAAAACAAGATAAATCCAATATTGATGATAGTTCTACGATGGTAGTTGAAGGAGATGAGATTGGATATGACTCAACGCTTATTTTGATGGCTTAATCAGATAATGATGAAGACAAGGGCAACAAAGAGGTAAACTTTAGGGATGTTCAGAAAAATCTGAAATACTATTCTCCAAAAAAACTCATGTGTTTAGATGATGTTTCAATTACTACCTTTTGTAGTCTTGCGGAGGATAAGAATTCCTTGTTCTTAGAACTAGAAGAATCTGAACATAATAAAAAAGACTTAGTGGCTGCAATGACTGATCAAAAGAAAGCCATTAAAACTCTTAGAAAAGAATAAAATGATCTCTTGGCAAAAACTGCTGACCAAAGGGAACTGTTAATAAAGCTCTTGACTAAGTCAAAACCTGAAAGCTCTAAAAAAGGAAAGAAGATAGTTAGTGAGGAATATTTTAGGCTTGAATATAAGGTGAAGGCCTTGAGATGTAGGATGAGTTCTAAAATTGAGAAAAACGAGCTCCTCCAAGCCAATCTAGAAAAAGGTAATGAACGATCTTGAGAGGTCTCTAAAGTGGACTTGGTCCATAAAAGCTACCACTTCCTTGTTCACTAATGGCGGTGATGCGGGGAGCAGGGTTCCCAAAGAAGAAAGCTCCCTACAACCCCCATAGTAAGAGCGCCACTGCATCTGATAAATGGCCTTGTACCCAATGTGGAACACTGGTCACTCCATGGAAGGTGTTCCGGCGAAGATTCAATCAGTACCAAAAGATAAAGTGGCCACTGAAACTGTGACCACAAAAGAGGGACCAGGTTCCACTAACAGAAAACGCAGATTACCTGCATAAACTAAGAGATCTCTTATTCATCCTCTTGGTTACTATAAGTTTGGGTCCTTAATACTAAACCCTAATTTTTTGTGCAGGGAATAGTGAAGGAAAGTGTTCAACAATGGTTCATATATAGTGGGTGTTCAAAACACATGACTGGGAACACCACACACTTTCTTTCACTAAAACCCCTACAATGAGGGAGTGTATCCTTTGGAAATGGCAAAAAGCGGTACATTCTTGGAGTTGGAAAAGTTGGGAAGCCACTTACTTACTCTATTGAAAATGTGTACTATGTCGATAAACATAAGAACAGTCTACTAAGTGTCTCTCAAATTTCTGACAAAGGAAACGAGGTGGAGTTCTTGTCCAATATATGTACAGTCACTGACCTTGTGACTGGTGAAATAGTTCTGGTGGCCAAAATATACAAGAACATATATGTTGCTGATTTCAAATCTTTACAGAGTAGTGATCTGAGTTGTCTGAATGCGGTTGATGATGATACTGAACTATGGCACAAAAGATTGGGCCATGTAAGTTTTCCCTTCTGAACAAACTGATTTAGAAGGACCTTGTCCATGGTATGCCAATATCACAATTCAAAACTCAAAAAGTTTGTGATGGTTATGCCAATGGAAAACATATAAAGTCCTCCTTTAAGCCAAAAAGGGATACGAGCAACTCAAAGCTGCTTGAGATCCTGCATATAGATCTGTGTGGACCTATGAGGGAGCAAGGCAGAGGAGGAACAAGATACATTTATTTGATCGTGGACAACTATTCTAGATTCATATGGACTCTATTTCTCAGAACAAAAGATGAAACTGTTGAAGTATTTGTGGCCTTTGTGAAGAAAATCTAAGTGAAGATGGAGTTTAGAGTTGTATGCATTAGATCAGATCATGGGACAGAATTTGACAGTATCAAATTTGATGAATTCTGCAATAAAAATAGCATCACTCACAACTTCCCAGCTCCTAGAACTCTGGAAGAAATATCAAGAACAATGTTGATTGATAGTGAACTTGTAAAGAGCTTTTGGGTTGAAGCTGTCAACACTGCCTGCTACTTAGTGAACAGGTACATGATCAGATCAATTCTAAACAAGACTCTGTATGAACTGCTAAATGAAAGAAAACCAAGCTGACCTACCTAAGAACATTTGGATGCAAATACAATGTTCTCAACAACGGAAAGGATCAACTAGGTAAGCTTGATGCCAAAAGCGACGAAGGGATATTTTTTGGCTACTCTTCTCAAAGCAACGCTTGCAAGATATATAACAAGCGGACTCAATGTGTTGAAGCAAGCGTCCATGTTATTTTTAATGAATCTCATCCATCATCTGAGAAGAGTGCTGAGAAAGATCAAGATGAAGAACCCTTACTTGTTCCTGGTGATGTCATTAACATGACAAATGGAAAGGCATACTTGATGAGTCAAGTGAAAGAGCCAAATGAAGATAACTTGGCCTCATCATCAACAGAACTAAGCACTTCAATTACAATTAGTGAAGCTGAGGAAAGAGTGGTAGATGCAGTTCGGGGAACTCCACTGGCATCTAAGAGAAGGATAGAGGAGAATCAGCCAAACATATCGACTTCCTCTCAGAGTGAACCCAAACATCTAACTGGAGACATCAAACTTCTCACCCTATAGATAACATAATCACTCCCCTAGATTTTGGAGTTCAAACCATGTCAAAAGCTAGAAATTCACTTGTCTTCTCAGCCTATCTCTCCCAGATAGCCCAAGAACATCAAAGAAGCCTTAAAAGATACAGATTGGATTACAGCCATGCAAGATGAGCAACATCAATTTGAAAGAAATGGTTTTTGGCACCTGGTACTCAGACCCCCAGATAGAACCATTATAAGAATGGGGTGGGTGTTCAGAAACAAGCTCGATGGGCATGGAATTACCAAAAGGAACAAAGCCAGGCTAGTAGTCCAAGTTTACAATCAGGAGGAAGGAATTGACTATAATGAAACTTTTTCTCCAGTAGCTCGCATAGAAGCCATCAGAATTATGATCGCCTTTGTCTCTCACATGGAATTCACCTTGTTCCAAATGGATGTCAAAAGTGCATTTTTGAATGGACTAAGGAAGAATTCTATATAAAGCAACCCCCTGGGTTTGAATATCATAAGCACCCTGAATATGTGTTAAAATTGGGTACGGAAAAAGGCCAAAAATACCTTATTGTATGGTAAATGGTTCATAAAAGTGCCCCATTAATCTATCAGTCTCAATATATGCACCACATTATTTTTAATATCAAAACTACCCCTACAATTAACAAAAATTCAGTTGGGCATCTCATTAAATGACCGGGCATTTTTCATTGGTCCACGCAGACCAGTGGGGCTCACATCATAACTGGATTTGATTTTATCTATTAAAATGATCCGACCCAAATTCTTTTAACCATGGTTAGGTGTTTTAACCCTAAACCACGATTAAATATTTACTTTTTACCTTTTCAGTCATTTCTCTTCCGTTTCGTTCATCTAAAGCTTCAATGGCGATATTAGGGTTTTATTAGGGTTCTTTATCTGGTCCCATTTGGTGAGCTCAAAACAGGAAGACCTTTGATTTCCATTTATCTCTAGCATTATTATTCGATTAAGGTATATATTTCCTGTGTAAATGTATTAAATTGTCGGGTTGGGGAATATTTTGTACCTTTTTGGAATTTTATTATGTTACTTTTGTTTATGGTGGTCCTTATCATGTTGGTCCTACTTATTAAAGTTATTATTTCTGTCGATTTGTATATTTAATTGATGGTGGGGTTCAAATCTTTGTATTTTTTACAGTCGCTTTGTATTATAATGCTGATGTGGTCCCATTTTGCTCTTGTGGGGTTTCAAATCTTTGTTTTTTTATTGCCGCTTTGTATTATGCTGCTGATGTAGTCTTATTTTTCCCTTTTTTATTGTTGTTACATGTGCTTTTATCAGAAGGATGGTGGATAAAGTGAACTTACACTTTAATCATGGGGTGTGTGGGTATTGGAATCTAGGTTGTCTTATACTAAGAGAGATGTCCATGTGTTGAGTGACTATGAAGTAGACCATCTCTCTTATATTGATTTGTGTAAAGAATACACTGAAGTAATAGGATATGTTGAGGTACAACAGCTGATATTTCTTGACCTTTCTGGGAGGTATTTTTTGGTAGATGGGGATGAAGGTATTAGGAAGATTCAAGCCTTAAATAATGATGGTTTCACTAATGTGCAATTATTTGGGGTTGACCTGTTAGATGATACTATTACTGTTCCTGTATTTAATCAAATTGGAGGAGCAATAGATATTGTACATGTTGTTGCAGCTTCTGATTGTGATAGTAGTGAAGATGATGAAGACATTGAAAGTGTTGATAGTGATTATGATAGTGATTCCCTAGGTTTATTTGAGAGGCAGAAGAAGTATGAGGTAACTGACAACCTTGATAGGTATAAAACATTGGAAAAGAGTATGACTTTCAAAACTCTTAAGGAAGGTAAGGAGGTTATTGGTTATTATGTTGTGTCTAATAAGAGGGGCATTCAGGTAGATTAGAGTCGTACCAAAAGACTTAGATACAAGTGTCAGGTAGGGTGTCCTTTTAAATGTCTTATTTCTAAAGGTCAAGGGATGAAGATAAAAACTTGGAGGGATGAACATGATTGTAGTGAAGTGTTTGAGAATAGAAGAGCTACTCCTTCTGCTTTAGCACATTACGTTAAGACAAAGATTCAAATAATCCAAAGTTTTAAGATTAAAGAGATGAAGAATGATTTAGAGGATAGATTTAGTTTGAATGTGAGTACCTCAAAGTTAAAAAGGGTGAAGAGAATGGTTTTAGAGAAATTGGAGGGTTCTTACTCGGATGAGTACAATCAATTGGAGACATATGCTCACGAGTTGAAAGACACAAACCCTAGCACTGATGTGGTGATACAGATATCCAAGGATGCAATGGAGGAGGGTAAGAGAAGATTTTTGAGGATGTATGTTTGTTTCCAAGCCCTGAAGAGTGGATTCAAAGCAGGTTTGAGACCTTTTATAGGTCTAGATGGAACATTCTTAAAAGGCAAATGCAAAGGGATGTTGTTAGTTGCTTGTTCTCAAGATTCTTGCAAGCATTTTTATCCACTAGCTTGGGCTGTAGTGGATATGGAAACAAAGACAACCTGGCAGTGGTTTATGGAGAACTTGAAGGCTTCTTTGGACTTGAAAGATGATGAAGGGTACACATTAATGTGAGATATGCAGAAGGTATGTATCCTTATTCATTTTTTTACATTCAGCAGTGTATTTTTACATTCACCAGTGTATTTTACATACAATCAGCAATCTTTTATAGTCAGCACTATACTTACAGTCAGTACTATACTTACAGTCATCACTGTATTATTTGTGCAGGGTTTGTTAGATGCTGTGAGGAATGTTTTTCCACTGTCATATCACAGATAATGTGCAAGGCATGTTAAAGCAAATTGGAGAAAAAATGGAATTCTGATGAGATGAAAAAGTTAATATGGTGGTGTTCTTGGAGCACTTATGAGAAGGAATTTAAGGATATGTTGAAACAGCTAGGTGAAGTTTCTGAGGATGCTGTCAAGGACTTGCTGAACTATACTCCAATCACTCGGTGTAGAGCTTACTTTGATACCCAATGCAAGAATCCAATGGTGGACAACAACTTTACAGAGTCCTTCAACTCTTGGATTCTTGAAGCTAGACATAACCCAATAGTGAAGATGCTTGAAGATATAAGAGTGAAGGTAATACTTTGTTGATTTAACTGTCCATTTACTATGTCGATTAATAGTTAACTGTCCATAGTTAATACTGATTTACTATTGAAGGTGATGAATCAACTTAAGGATAGAGCAGTAGAAATAAACACTTGGAGAAGTGAATATAGCCCATATGCAATGGAGTTATACAATGATTATAGAGAGATGGTCATCTAGTGTAAGGAAAATTTCAATGGAGACAAGGGTTTTTCAGTAAGTGAAGGTGAAGACAGGCACATAGTGATTTTGGAGCAATAAAGGTGCACATGCAGGCTTTGGGATTTGTTTGGAATCCCTTGTGCTCATGCTATCAGGGCATACTTATACAAGAAACAAGACCCAACAGTTGCGATTCACTGGTGGTATTCCAAACAAGCCTGTCATATATGGTGTGTCAGCACAAAATGCATCCTGTTAGAGGTGAAAGATTCTGGAAAATTGAGCCACACCAAGCCATGGAACCACCACCACTAGCAAAGATGGTTGGTAGACCTAAAGTGAAAAGGTCAAGAGAGAAGGATGAAGCTAGGAAAAGGCAAGGACAATGTTCAACATCTATGAAGGGTCTTCATATGACATGCAACTTTTGTGGCAAGCCAAATCATAATAAAAGAAGTTGTCCATTAGCCAACAGGGTAATGGACACTCAGACAAAGAGAGTGCAAGACCACACTTAGACAAATGAAAACCAAGAATCATTATTCTTTATGGTACCTACTGCAGGTTTTCAACCACAAGACCAACAATCCAGCCACACCAGTCAGTAGCCAACTCAGCAATCCAGTTATGACACTCAGCCAAGTCAGCAGTCCAGTCAAGACACTAAAATGCCAACTCAGCACTCCAACACTCGGAATATTCAGACCCTAAGAAACCTTATTCAAGCAGACTTTGGTGCAAATTCTGACCCAGTCTTAAGGCCTAAGGTTGTGTCTGATATTAAGACTAGACTTCAGCTTAGGAGTCAACAAAATTCTGGCACTAGGAAAATACTATTCACAGGTGATCACACTGGTAGCTCACAACCAACAAAACTGCCATGCTCTCCAAAGAAAACAAACTGGAAGGGGAAGGAAGCAATGACAACAACTCAATTATTGGGTGTAAAATAGAAAAAGATTGGCAAACTCAAAGCTATAAGAGGCAAGGGGAAGGTCAATGGGGAGTAGTGTAGCTTCAAAAAACTAAATGTAATCCTTTTTTGCATGACTGTTCAGTACATGATGTTTGTAGAAAAGTAAATGTTGTGTTAGTGTTGTAGGTTTTTGGATCACACATTTACCTGTCTAATAGCAATGTTTTGTTGGGCTTAAACAATGTAAATTTGCTACTCTATTTATGGCAATGTTCTTCTTCTCTATCTTTAACAAGTTGTTATTGTGATAGTCTATGCAAGTTGTTATTGAGATAATCTATCCATGTGGAAATGCAGATACCATGTGCATCTTAGACCTGCAGAATTTAAACTGCATCATAACATGGAAATGCACTCTAACATAATGTGCATCGTACAATTATTTTAGAGAATTTAAAAGACCCAACTCATCCATCCAGTTACAATTTAAATGTTAACAAAAGGAAATGCAGAACCATTACATAAACAAATGCTAAAAAACTTCATTTTCATAGTACATAAACATTACAATTGCAGAAAAAAATTAAAAAAAAAGAAACTAATACATAAACTGCATCATGACATCACTACACCAGACCATAACAACACTAAATCATCTTGAAAACTAACACTAACACAAAGCGAATCTAAGATAAAACAATAAAACAACTTCATATTTTGTAGTTGAGCCTCCATCCTAGCAACCTTCTGTAATTTTGCTGAATTTATTCCCTCAACCTCTTCCATTATATTCAGATTTTTTAGTCTTTCAGCAGAAACATCAACTTCCAAGTTAGCCACCATCCTCTTCAGATAATATCTTTCAACTTCAACCGACTTCAGTGAAGTATTCAAGTTATGGATTAGCATCGTCACATGTGGTGGCATCTCCTCATCACGCCATTCCTACAAACCACAGGAAGAGGCCTTGTCAAAACGAAGGCATTTGTAGAATCGACGACCACCATTCAATTGAGTCTTAGCCACAAAATGATTTCCAGTTAAACCAAAACCACAAAAACGCGACGAACCAGAAGAGACGGAATTTTCAAACATTTCGAAGGGAAAAAAACAAGAATTACTTAGTTGTAAAAGATAATTTTTGGGGAAGAAGAAAGGGGAATAGTGGAACTGACGAACTCAGCTCTAAATTAGGGAAGACAAGGGTATTTAATCGTGGGTTTAGGGTTAAAAACAAACCCATGCTTAAAAGAATTTGGATCGGATCATTTTAATGGGTAAAATCAAACCCAGTTCAGATGTGAGCCCCACTGATCCGCGTGGACCAATAAAAAAATGCCAGGTCATTTAATGAGATGCCCAGCTGTATTTCCATTAAACGTAGGGGTAGTTTTGATATTAAAAATAACGTGGTGCATATATTCAGACGGATAGATTAACGGGGCACTTTTATGAACCATTTACCATACAATAGCGATACTTTTGGCCCTTTGTATGGGCTAAAGCAGGCTCCTCGAGTGTGGTATGAAATATTGTCAAAATTTCTCCTAGAAAATAGCTTTAAAAGAGGGAAAATTAAATACTCTTTTCGTAAAGAAACGAGGAAGGAACTTGCTTATTGTTCAGGTTTATGTTGATGATATCATATTTGGATCCACAGCTAACTCTCCATGTGAAAAGTTCGCAAACTTCTGGGGAGCGAATTTGAAATAAACATGATGGGGAATTAAACTTCTTTTTGGGTCTTCAAGTAAAATAGTCCCCAAAGGGTACTTCCATATGTTTGCAAATATACATTAGGGAGCACTTGAAGAGGTTTGACATGAAAGCATCAAAGGTGATAGACACTCACATTTCAACTGCCACTCGACTGGACAAGGATGAAATTGGATCTCTTGTAAATCAAATAATGTATAGAGCCATCATTGTGTCTCTACTGGCAGTCGACCTGATATTGTTTTCAGCGTGGGGCAATGTGTGTGGTTCCAATCAAATCCCAAGGAATCTCACTTGATGGCTTCCAAAAGAATAGTGAGATATCTCAAACACACGTAGGATTTGGTGCTATATTATCCATCAGGTGACAATTTTATATGATTGGGTATGCTGATACAGACCATACGGGTTATCTTGTGGATAGAAAAATCTCTTCTAGGATGGCTCACTTTTTAGGATCATGTCTTATCTCATATGGTATAAGGAAGCAAAATTTAGTGCCTCTTTCAACAACTGAAGCTGAATATGTAGCTGCAGCATCCTGCTGTGCTCAGCTTCTGTGGATCAAGCAAAGCTGGAGGATTTTGGAGTTCTCACTGAGAGTGTGCCCCTCTTATGTGACAACACCAGTGCACTCAAAATGGCAAAGAATCCAGTTCAACATAAGAGGACCAAACATATTGATATGAGGCATCATTTTCTAAGAGATAATGTGGAGAAAGGGTTGATATGCATGAATTTTTATAGCACAGATGATCAAATTGCAGACATTTTTACCAAGGTACTAAGTAAGGAACAGTTTGAAAGAAACGGAGTAAAGTTGGGACTGTTGAGGCCACATAAGAACCTGATTCCTCTTTAGCAGGAAATTACTCTTAATAAATAATTAGTTCAAAGTATTTTTTGGTCATGTCTAACTAACTTCAAATACTGTTGCAGGTAGATATACATGATAAGCATAGAAGCAGTAGATGCAGTGCATGAGTGATAAAAGAGGATCAATTTTTCTTTTTCAAAGAAAAAGGGGGCTTGAAAAAAATGTTTTTCGAGAACCAGGTTCTTGTACTACTAGTAGTTCTGTGCATACTTTACTACACGTCTTAAAAGGTACAAAAAACAACTGCCATATCATCAACTTTTCAGATCCGGCTATCATGTCCCTTCAATTCACACGTTCCATGTCCCTCTGAAACATCACAATTTTGCACGCCCAACCGCTATTCTAGAATCGGTGCCTATTCTTCTCCCATCATAATTACCCTCTTTGTTTAAAAACCGCTCTCTTCTTCCCTTCATAACCATAATCACTCTTCTAAATTCGCCCAAAAAGGGAAAGGATCATCACACCACCTTTCCTAATGGCTGAGATGACTTCCGATCTTTATGCATCACTTATAACCTCCTCTGGCCCGTCTTTGGAACCTCTCCTATCTTTGAGTCCTAGTTACCCTCTATCACTCCTACTGCTACAATCACACCTTCCCTAGCTTCCAAAACTCCTTCCAACTCAGAAACCCTTGAAACTACTATTCTGTTCTCTCTGTTGTCTATGACTCACACCAGTCAAACCCTAAGTGGAGAACAAGGTCAAAATACTGAGTTTACAAAAGGCTCTGCCATTGTTGCAGTCGACTCCATAGTTATAGAAGAATCAGCTAACGAAGAAAAGGTAGTGTTTGTGGTATCCGCTAACGGAATATTACATAAGGTCATTTCTCATAAACACGCATCACAAAGTGTAGGGGAAGACGGGGCCATTATGGAAATTGAATGAGATGCAGTAGTATACACTACTGAGGCTTCACATGGGGAACCTGATCCCTCTCGGGAGGGCCCATCTCAGGAGTCTCATCCCTACGATAGTGTTGTTCCTGCATTCGATAATGTTCCCCTGGAAATTCAAGAACTAGAGATGCAATCTAGCGATGGCGAAGACCTGGACAACGTGGCCCTTGATTCATTCATAAGTAAGCACATGATTGTTTCGACTCCTGAGTTTGAAATCAAGTGCCCCACCACCAGGCTTCAAGTCAAAGTGGCCTACGAATCTACACTCCAAAAGAGCAAGAAAAGTAGTAAGAAGAAAAGAAAAAAGTTGGTGTAGGATGGTGTACCTGTGGGTGATGAAGCTATCCCTGTTGTTGAGGTGGAAGAAGGAACTTCTAAGGAACCCGGTTCCCTTGTAAGCGGTCCTCGAAAAAGGCTGAGTTTGTTTCCCTGGAGAAAGGGTCTACTTCTAAGTCTAAGATGAAGAAGGTAGTGAGTGATAAGGATATTGTTGGCAAGTCCAAAGGGAAAGGTAAAGTCAATGGAGAAAAGCATAGGAAATGCAAGTACCAAACAGTTGAAGAACCTAGTCATGGGAAGAAAACATGAAGTGAGGTCTGCCTGGGCTCTAAGCGTTTAAGGTATCAAAAAGTTCTATCGGGTCGTACATTTGACCCAACTATCTCAGAAATGGCTGGAATGTGCCAAGTCCTGGAAATGGTGGAGTTTTAACATTGGACGCATCTTTTCTACATTGATGCTCCTAAAGTGTATGAGGAGGAGGTCCAGAGTTTTTTACCAGTCTGTTTCCAGTCGATACTGATTATGTTTGTGCTTTGGTCGATGGTGTGGACATTATCTTTAATGTGCAAGTTCTTGGAGGAATATTACAAGTTTCTACGATTGGAGTATTGAGTATTTGATATGTTTTCCATTACAACTTCTGAAATGCATTGGTGAAAGATAATTCCAATCAGAAAGGGGACCAGATCCATAAGAAAGCATTGCTTCATGTCTACCAGTTGTTGTTTGAGATGGTTAACAAAGTCATGTTGCCTCGAGCAGTAAGGCGATCTGTGACTTCAAAATCTGATCTATTCTTAATGGAGCAATTGGACGGTTTCAAAGGATGAGGTGATCCATTTGATCCAAGAAAATATTGATCTCGGCACAAGTTGAGAACCTGAAGGCTAAACTGCTCAACAAGAAAAAGTCGGAAAACGCTCGAATAGATCTTGTTCTCCAGACACTTGCTGCACCTTCCAAGAATTTTCCTCCTAATGGCCCCTAAGAACCCCTTCAGTGACCAGTTTTCTGGATATGCTTCTTTTTCTTGTTCCTTGTTTATGGTTAGTGGTTGTTTTTGTTTTTTTCTTTTGTGTGTGGTTGGAATGTACTACTATTGTTGCTCCCGTGATCAAGTCAAATGCTGCCTTTTCCTTTTTCAAAGGAAGATGCATATTCATAACTTATTAATATGAATCCTCTCTTATTTTGTCTAGTACTCTCTATTTGTGTTCTATTCTTTCTCATAATTGTGTGCACATATATGACATGAGTTGGCTTAGTTGAACTTCTTTGTGTTGCTTATTCTTTTTAATGATGTCAAAAGGGGGAAAGAGAAGAAGGAAAGCCTAATATACGACTTAGGGGGAACCACATTCAGGAACTAGTTCTTATGAACATAAAAGAGTAACGCATAGTCTCAGGGGGAACTTTTTGGATTTTTTTAACTGTCCAAGTTTGACTTTATAATTGTTAAGTTTGTCATCCACAAAACGGGGAAAATTGATAGATCTTAAACACTCTTGCCTTATGTTTTGATGATCTAACAAACTTACTGCTAAGAACAAATTAGGGAACCTGACCTACTTTGGATTGCTGCTAACTTCAACAGACTCCAGTAAAAGATGAAATGCTACAGATTCAGGAGCTTGGAACCAAACAAGAACCTGATGCTCTTGTGGTACCTATATAGCCGTACATAGTCATTTGGACACAGCTGGAACTGAAGTGGCTGATGGCACTGTTTCTGCTGCACTGCACCACACTATCAGCCTACTCATTCTCTAACCATACAAAGTACTCACATCACTTCAAGTGATGTGATCAAGATGTACCGAAGGGGTTTTGTACAAAAACATCACTGGAAGATTTTTATTTCTCAATTAAGCATCGAGAAAAAATAGAAAAGATCATTATCTCAAGCTTGAGGAACAAGGTTGAACGCCACTACAGACCAGTTCTGAAAAGATTGATTATTGTTGTCCTTGTTGAGTTGTAACCTTGTTATTGTACTTACTATATATCCTTAATCACTTACTTAGAAGCATATTGATTAGGAATCCTCTTGTAAATCCGTAAACTCGTTGAGTTCATGTTGTAGCTAGAGTTAGTATAAGGAAAAATCTTTGTAATTGTAGAATTACAAAGTGGCTTGTGGTGATAGTACCACAAGTTAGAAAAAGCCTTTGTAACTAGGATAGTCACAAAGTGGCTTGTGGTAAAGGTACCACAGGTTAGTTGAGTAAAACCTTTGCAATCGCAAGTATTGTAAAGTGGCTTGTAATAGGTAAGATTACAAGTTAGTGAAGTTAAAAGCCTACAGTGTAGGTCGTAGTCTTTTTATCCTCTTGTGCGGGATTTTTTCACGTAAAAATCGTCTGCCTCACTTACTTAGTGTTTGACTAAGTTCTCTCAGTACAAACTTGTAGAGAACCAGGTACTCTACGATTTAGTAGACCCATACAAACTAACAAGGTCTATTTGCAACAATACCCATTCCAAACAATAATGATTTTTAAAAATCTAAATTCGAATCAAAGCTTTAAAACTTTTTAATAGCTGTCAATGTTGGAATTGCTACTCACTTTTTCTTTGCTCTACATTACTGGAATTAGGGATTGTGAGAGAGAGACGTAGAAAGAGTGCGCATGAGAGAGAGACAATAAGGGTGAGAAATAATTGATTCCTAATATAAAGGAATGCTCTTTTGATTTCTAATGTGTATAAAATTGGTAAATTTGTATATATGATGTAATTAATTAAAACTAGAGTAAAGAGGGTAAAAAGAAAGTTTTAAAAACAATTTTAAAAAAAAATCCTCGAATAGTCATTTCTCAGTTAATAACGTTGAAATATAGCTATGGTCCTAGAGTTAAATTTCAGAAGTGAAATTTCAGGATAATGAAAATTTAGAACTTTAGGATAATAGTTATTTTTCAAAGAGAGAATCAAAAAGTGGTCATTAGGCACTATTTCTACGTGAATCTCTACTTTTTGAAGGGCGAATGTTTATCCCAGACAATCCAGTGATCGAAAAATGATAATTTAATCCGCAATGTCACAAGTTTGATTTTGTTGTATCTCTGCTGTCTAATTAGGTAGCTATTTTCTTGTTAGCAATGTAATATGGAACGTATGTTTTTATAATGAGAATGCATATATAAGCAAGAGAAAAACATGTAACACCTAACTAAGTAATGATAGCTATTTCAAAATGAAGTTAATGAATAAAAGTGCTATCAAGCAAAACATAGAAAAACTAAAGAAGGAAGAAATCTTGAGAGATTTTTTTTATTTTTTACTTCAATTCTTTCACCTTGTTATGTTAATATAATAGCTTACATAAAATATACTATATTTTTGTCCATTCAAAAAAACCAGCACCAAGCCCATGCAAGTTCTCATTTGAGACAAAGAGATGAGAAAGAAGACAAAATGAAAACTTAGCAAGAAAAAGATCCATGCACTTTTCACTACTGCAAGACATTAACAAGGCAATCTCAATTCTCAAAACAAATTTCCATAGGCGTGACAAACATAAGTGGGGTGCGTTATCATGATATATCAACCTAAGCCCACTATCTTCCCTTCTCTTCTCCTTCTAAATCTTGTGTGAAAATTTCATTTTTATTTTATTTTAAGTAATTGCATTTTTTCCATGAAAAAAACAATGACACTAAATATAGGATAAAGTTTTTAGTGCAAATTTTTACTTGCATCACTCTACACAAGTCAAAGCTTACATTGATCATCAAGATCATCCCACCATCCAATCCAATGAAATTACATAACTCATGCATATCAATATTCTACTTCATTTTTAATAAAAAAAAATCAACTAAACTCTAGCAAAATAAAAATAAGATAATAGAAATACAAAAGAAAAAAAAAAGTCTCCTACACCCTCGCTTTAATTACTCTTCCAAAACCTCTTCCCACATATCTACCATCACCAATGGTTGCACCACCAGTTCACCACTTCCTACCACCACCGCCGCCGCCTACTTCCGGCAAGACATAAAAGTTTGAAACACCACACTTCCGACGGCCGGATAATCATCCATTGTGCAGCTCCGGCATTTCATTCCTAGTGGCTCCACAGCTTTAACAATCTTCGTCCAAACCTCGTTGCTTTTCGACGTAGTAGAAATCGACATAGTCCCCGGTCGGAAAACTTGCACCACTTTCTTCAAAATATTCATAATATCATTTGGATCATCATAAATTGATCCAACGCACTCATAACTGGCATAACTAAAACCATCTTCAGGTGTAACATGAATAGTAGAATAACGATCCCCATCAATACCATTCATTGAATATCCACAAGGATCAAACACAAAATCACAAATCAAAGCTTTTGGATTAATTTCACTAATACCCGTAATCTCGGTCATTTCATTTGCAGCCATATTTGGATGTTTAAAGAATTTCCTAGCAAGTACTCGGTCAAGTTCTGTCATGCAAATTTCTATAGTGAAAAGTTCATTTGGAATAATGCTATTTTCAAGAGGGAGGTCATAAAATTTGTCACAAGCAGTGAAAACATGCCAAGAATGAGAAATGAATTTTGATGGCATAACAGAGGCTTTTTTGTAACAAAGATGAATAGGTAATTGTTCTTGTAAATAAAAGATTTCATCTTTGAAATTTGTATGAGGGAAAGGTTGAGCTTTTGGGAAGATAAAATTGCCTCTTGTGTACCTACATTCACTTATGACAAACCCCATTTCGCTTGAGAATTGGATTAAAGGAAGAATAGATTTGAGTAGTTGTGTGGTGCCACATGTTTTGATAATAATCTTGGTAGGGTAAACAAAAAGGCTTGATTCTGATAGTACGTACGAATCAAAGTATTGGTTTCCAACAGCTGACACTACAGTACATTGTACTGCATTTAATACTTCCTCTATTGACTCAAAGTCCAGCTGCCGGAGACCACCCATTCCGATCACCGGATCGTCGCCGGAGAAGTGTAACTCCAGCCTTTTTTCAAGTCCTTCAAATCCAGAAACAGCCATTGATGATCAAACTTTGAAATTGAAAGGTGTTTGATGGAAAACAAAAAACAGAGAAAGAAGTGATGATAGGAAGAGTGGAACAGGGAAGTGAGTATATATAGGGGAATAAGATGCGGGGGAGGGGGGTGTTAGGGGGTGTGGGAGAAAGGGGTCATGCGGGGGTGAGGCAACAAAGAATAATAATTGTAGGCATAATGAATAAAAGATGATGGTATGAAATTGTTTTGTTTGTGTGAAGAGAGAGAGATAACTTTCTTTTCTTGAGACAACAACATGAATCCAAATTCATTTCCATGCGCAAGTCTTGTTTTTTTCTTTCTCCCCTCATTTGTTGTTTATATTTTGAGTATTATTCACTCTATTTCCTTCGCTCAAACCTTGAAAATAACTTATTATAATCGGAAAAAGGTCCGAATATACCACGTACCATGAGAAAAAGGTATATATATATATATATATATATATATATATATATATATATATATATATATATATATATATATATATATATATATATATATATATATATATATATATATATATATATATATATATATATATATATATCTCTTGTTACATTTTGGGTTCAAATATATCTTTTTTGTTATACTATTAATTCAAATATATTCTTCTTATGTTAACTTTTTTTAAAGTGGACATTCGATCCTACATGACACTGATATTTGATGAAGTAAATGTCACGTGACATGTCGCGTCAGCACCCTAACCCATTTTACCCCTCCCTTTTTTTTTATCCACCAAATTGTGTAGCTAAACAGAATAATCCGTCTCTAATCTCATTTAACGTCATATTAACAACATACTATCAAAAATTTCTGCTAGCTACGGTTGATTTAGCGACAGATTAGCGATGACGTTCATAGCTAAAATAAGTTTTCTTTTTTGTAGTGAGCATCCACCTCATCAAGTATCATTGCTACGTAGGATTGGATATCTATCTTGGACAAGCTTAATAAAAGAGGGGTATATTTAGTAGTATTACGGCAAGAGTATATTTAGACCCAAAATATAACAACAACATACCCAGTATTATTCCACGTTGTGGAGATTGGGGAGGGTAGTGTGTACACAGAGGCGAAGTTACATTGGGTTAAGGGTGGTCAATTAACCACCATTTATTGAAAAATTACAATATATATATAGGTAAAATACTAAGTTTTAGAGGTATATAACATATATTGAACACCCTTTGTCAGAAAAGTTTTTTCTCTTCTTTCAAGACTGAACACGCTTTGTCAGAAAAGTTTTTTCTCTTCTTTCAAGACTGAACACCCTTGGAGAAATTCCTTACTTCGCCATTATGTATATACAGACCTTACCCCTACCTTGTGAGGATAGAAATGTTATTTTCATGACCTTCGGCTCAGAAAAGCATAAGCACTACATTTATAAAAATATAGACAAGAATGGACAGTACCAAAAAGCCATATAAAAGGAGAATAAAAACAACAAGACAGTAAGTTGATCAACAATGAAGAAAACTAACGGTTAAGCATAAAAACCTACTACGAATAGAAAGCCAGACTGTGTGTCAATACTTCTGTTATGAACACTCTAGACTACATCGACCTTCATACATTTCTATCAAAGGCCATATCCTCGATCAGCTGAAGTTGCGCCATCCCTTGCCTAATCACCTCTCTCCACATCTTCTTTGATCTACCTCTACCTGTCCATAAGCCTTCCAATATCAACTTTCCACACCTCCTCACTAGGGCCCCTGTGCTCCTCACATGGCCAAACCATTTCTCGCATCTTGTCCTTATTAGGAGTCACACCCACCTTATTTGAGTAACATCATGTCTGATCCTATTTAATTTGGTGTGCCCGTACATCCATCTCAATATTCTTATCTCTTTTACTTTCATCTTCTGGACATGAACGATCTTGACTGGCCAACTCTCAGTCTCATATAACATTATTAGACCCAAAGTATAATAAGGAATATATTTAAACCTTTTATCACTGTACAAGAGTATATTTAACTATTTTTCGTATCAGAATTGAGGGTTAGCTAAATGGTCAAGATTCAAGAGAGAACAATCGGAAACGTTATCTAATTCAATTATCTCTTGACCAAGGCTAATCAATTAAGCCTGTCACACTTTCTTATTAACTAGTCCCATGTTAAAAATCAAACCATTGTAATTGGTGATCCTATGGTTTCAAAAATTTGTTCTTATTTTTTCTCCTTGAGAGTCAAATATATAAATATAAATGGCTTACTTGAGCTATTAATTTTACTTCAAACAAAGGAGAGTTTTGTTCAGTACGAAAATAATAAAATAATAATATATTTATATATATATACATAATATTTTATAAGCAAAGTAAACATTTGTTTGGGATTAAAGTAGAGCCTTATGAAAGCTTCACAATCTCAAATCTAAACTCATGTACTAACTAAATAGTGATATATGTGGACATCTTTTACTTGAAATTCTACATATGGAGGGGCGGCCTTTTCACTCTTCTTTCCATAAAGTAAGTAAAACAATAACTTTAGGCTCCATTTTTATGGAAGTTTTACTTTTTATTATATTTAATAAATTATGTATAAATTTAAAAAAAAAATTGTAAAATGAAAAAATTTACGTTCTTTCTAATAAATATAGAGAAAAAAGATTTACAATCGCTATAACTTTTACTAAGAAAATTACACTTGAAATAGATATTAAACCCGAATTTCGTAAGAAACATATCATATATATGAAGTAACAATTTGATACGAATATTAATAATGTAATCTCAAGATCTTTCGAATAGTCCTTTAGAGTTGATTACTTTTATATATAATAAGCAAGGCTATTTTTTCACTTCAAAATAGATTTGAACAGTTTATACGAAAATATTTTTGATTTCCTATTTGGTAGTAAAAGCTAAGATTACTGGATGTTGGAAATTTGGAAAAATATTGTTTTAATCTTGAATGTTCCTTAAAGTATAAAAATCGATTCGATATTGATGGTTTAAATTTATTTTCTGAATTAAAAATATTAAGGAAAATAGTACAATTAGAAAATAATAGTTTAATTGATACATTTAATAAAATAAAAAGATTTAATTCTTTTCCAAATGCCTAAACTACTTATGAAATTATGTTCATAACTCAAGTTATCGTTGCTTCGGCGGAAAGAAATTTTCAAAATTAAAATTGAAATTTTTTTACCTAAGAACAACAATACCATAAAAAAAAATTAAGTGGATTAGCTATATTGTCTATTGAAAAATACTTATTAGGAGTTATTGATTATAAGAAAATTAATACTTTTGTATCTAAAAAACTAAAAAATATACTTTAAATAAATAATAATAATAACAATAATAATAATAATAATAATAATAAAATTAAAAATTTAAGGCCTCTCATAAAATTTTGTTTTAGGCCACAAGATTTATCAGAACACGCCGTGCGTGTACACTAGATTTGGGTACATATTACATATATTAGTAATAAGCGTGTAGTGTATATAGGTTGAAAATATGAGAGACCAATGTACCCTAGAAAATCACATGGCAGCTTAGTGAAACAGAGACACAATTATAAACAAGATGCTTGAATGCATGACATCAATTATTAGAGTTTGCTACGAGGAGACATGCAAGCTTTGTCTAGTCTATATCTCTTCCCTTATATAGATATTCTCAAGTGGACACACTAAGCCAAAACACTTTGAAAATAATTTATACAACAATAAAAATAAATATGTATAAGTTGAGACCGGCTAAAGATCTACAGATCAGTCCATCTTTTCTTTCATAGAGGTGATAAAATTTTGCTTTAACACATCCGTTTTCTTGCAGAATGATGTGAAAATTTAGGTTTTAGAGGCTATTTTTGCAAGCCCTGGCATGGCACTACTCTGTTTTGACAAACATGGCTATGTGGAAACTGGAGGGGCATGAGACTAAATTCCATTGGTTGAAAAGGACACCATTATCTTTTCAAAATAAAGTTTAATAGACGTGCCCAAATATAATCAATTGTGTATTTCTTATATGCATAATAAAACAGTAAGTATCAGGCGTGGCAACTAAATATAATTATAATATACAATACATTAGGATGGGGTCCGTAGATCAAAATAGAAGCCAGTTGACATCATATTTTATGCTTCGTACAATGTAATATCATCATCATTTCTTTTTCTAGTATAGTATTCAACCTATCCAAATTATTTCATTACAATAAAAAAGATACGTTAAATAATCCGCCAACTAGCTAGCAAAATTAATAATATCACACAAAGTAAATTGACCTAAGATAGAAATTAATAAGGGGGTTTAGTTTTTAGTTTTACCAATTCATATATGAATCATATATCGTGGAAATATTTTGGTTGTTTTTTCACTTTTTCAGTACCTGGAGAAACAAGAATCAAGAAGATGTTTTCGGTTTAACATGTGTACTTGACACTATAATAAAAAAATTAGATTATTAAGTCAATTTTTCTATTTGTATTAAGTTAATTATTTACAACACATGTTAATTGTGAGTTACCAATCTATGATATGGTGCTTAAGATTAAATACAACTGGCTCTTAAAGAATTGGATAACGAAAAATATTTTTTTACACCGTCAATAACTATTAGTCAAGCTCAAGACGAATGGACTAACAAAAGGAGAAAATTGAACCAAACCTTATGAAGAGAATGAGAATTAATTAGTTATACTCAAGATGAATATACTAACAAAAGGAAGAAAATGAGAATTAGTTAGTATTTGCATGATAACATCAAGCATGGAAGTTGTCTGTGCTTCTAAAGTCATACAACAAGGTGAAACTAAGTTAATAATTTATTCCAATTCGAGAAAGATTGTGAAGATTATTACAGAGCTAATGTAGTAACTACTCATCATAAATAGCAAAAACAAAATCTGTTCTCCCCTTAGCTTTTAAGTTACTTTAGGTGTTTCACCTTACAAGACTTATACCTCAATCATAGTAAATAGTAAGTACGTAGTATTAATATGTGTGTCAAGAAAAGAGTAGAGAGAAGAGTTAAGGGGAAGGATTGGGAGTAGAAAAAGATAATGATGGTAAGTGGTGAGTTTTACATAATCAAGAAAGGTATACATACTATTGAAGGTTTTAAGAGAGGATAGAAATGATTTTGAGAAGTGTATGCTTCATGAACAATTAATATTCTTATGGGTGGATGCCACACTCAAATTAACAACAACAACCCAGTATAATCTCATTTAGTGAAGTCTAGAGGGTAGTATGTATGCATACCTTACCCCTACCCTTAGGTTGAGAAGCTGTTTCCAAATAGACCTCCGGCATCCTTCACTCCAAGTACTTCCCACTATACTCTTGGGGAGACTCGAACTCACAACCTCTCAGTCGAAAGTGAAGATTGCTTACCATCGGAGCAACCCCTCTTATCTCAAAAATAAGCTTTAAATAATGACCACAAATATCCCTTCCTCTTTGTGCTGCACGCTAACCTCTAACCCACCCCCCTCTTCCTCTTAGTAGGCGTATACCTATCACCCACGCACATAAATTTGATCTACTTTCCGCATACACCTACCCACAACAAATTAAGTTGGGAAGATATAAATTTATTTATTTTTAATTAGAGATTTCAGGGTTGATTTAGATACTAAAATTCTCTTAGATAGGACGAACGAGATCACCTCTCCTATAATAGACTTGTTACTGTACGAATTCGAATTAATAGAACAAAAATTCCTTACGTCGAATACTTGATACAGTAAAAACATAATAAAAGTTCTTCTAATTCAAATACATGAGAAAGAGGGAAAGGTGGACTTCGTATATTTAACCAAATCCAAATCTTTCTTGGAATGTCTCAAAAACCAAATTCTAAGAAAATCCTAACTTTTACATGAAAAGGTGCAAGTCAACCAAAGTCCCCCTCTTGAGGGTAGAGGGATTGAGTTCGTGGTGGGGGGGGGGGGGGAGTAAGGAAGGGTGGGGGTGAATCTAGAAATGGACAAAAAAGAATAAACTACAAAAGAGATCTAGAGAATAGAAAGACACCAAAACATGGCTTTTGATGGACCCAAATCTTGAGTTTGTATCCTTTTAGCGAAGCCTTTTTTTTGACATTTTTCTATTACACACTAAAATGATATCTACCAAAGCCACGATTGTGTTATTACCCCACATAAACTTACATCATCTAAGTACTTGTCTTACCTCCAAGGCACCAAAGGACCCCATTTAAAGGCAACTCTCCAAACTTTCTTGAATGCCACCTTGGCAATATGGAAACAAAAGAGTCCCCACTTGGGACCATAGGGTTAATGGATAGGGAGACAATTATATGAGTTTGGAGAGGGTTACAACTGACTTTAGCCGCCAGACATGCTTTCACGCGCAAATTTCCACATTCATGTAAAACTTATGTATGTGTTCGATCACATTGTGGATTGTTGAGTTTGGGTGTCTGTTTTTTTACATCTATGTATGTATGGTATATACATACCGATATGTACATATGCATTTTAGGTAGGGGCGATTTAGTTCAACAGCTATGGGTTTTCGTAGTTTTTGTCTAAAACATGTATTTATATTGAAAAATTCATCAAATGTATAAGAATATTTCGTTTGGAACTCAATCCGTTATTCAGTTAGTATTGTATATTAACTCAAAATTTTTGTAGGAATCCATAAACCTAAAGTTCTGAATTTGCCTCTGCTTTTAGGCATGGGTGAAGCTACATGTTATAAAGGGTGATCAACTGACCACCCTTTGTTGAAAAATTACATTACGTATATAGGTAAAATGTTAAACTTTAGAGGTATAACATATATTGAACACTCTTTTCAAAAATTCTTTTTACTTCTTTTAAACTTGAACACCTTTGAATAAATTTTCGGCTTTGCCACTAATTTTAGGCAGGTAAATCAATGCAATATACATTCTAACTTGTTTAGATTAGGCAAACTTACTTTATATTTGTGATGGTGGTAAGAGGTGACAGAATCAATGACATACTAGAGGAAATGCGTGCAAATTAAGTCGCAACTATCAAAAATTATAATGGAGTCGTAATTACTTATTAATTTTTAATTAAAAATTTTGAATTTGAACACTAAATATATAATTGCATTTGATAGTGAACGTCTTACCTTAAAATGGGACCTCTTAACGCGAATTCGAATTAACCGTACCCTAAAACGAATACATGAGCATAGCGTGGGAAAGAAAATAAAAAAACTCGCTACCACCACCACCATCACCAATAACAATAATAACTCAGTATAATCATACAAATGGAGTTTGGGAGGGTAATATGTACGCAGATCTTACCCCTACCCCGAGGGGCAGATAAACTGTTTCTAGGAGACCCTCGACTCAAAACAGCAACAAGAGACAATATATTAGTACTGTTAATAGGCTCATACTAAAATATCATAGCATAAAATAACAAAATAACAGTAATAAAAAATATAGAAAATAAAAAAAAGATGGAAAGTATACTAATATCCAATAGATAAGCCTTGCATCAAGCCGATCAGTGGCATCCTAAGACTAACTCCTAACTGACTAGTCTCACTCTAGTGCGCTGTAAAAATATTCGCAACTTCCCCCTAACCTACAACCTTAATGTTCGACCTCCACAATTCCCTGTCAAGAGCCATGTCCTCAGTAATCCTAAGTCGCGCCATATCCTGCCTAATCACCTCTTCTCAATATTTCTTAAATTTCCCTCTACCTCTCCTCGTGTCCAACACAGCCAGTTGCTCACACCTTTTCACCATTGCATCGCCACCAATATTATAAGAAATTGATATGTGAGCATTTTGTGGGTGCAACTGTTTCATGCGCATAATTTTTGTGCATGAGTGGTGCCCACCACTCCTTTGGTTGGAGGGATAGCTAGGAGTTTGGATTTGGTATGGTTAAACAAGATTAGTTCATAGATCACTTTCAATCTTAATCTCCAAAGTCCTACCCCTAATCCCCTCTCTTTTCTCGATTTTCAAATTAAATAATGCACTTATCTGTAATAGTAACACCAACTAAGGTCATACCTTTTAAAATTAGGAGGAATTATGTTTAATTTTTTTTTCTCTCGCATGTTTGATCAAAGAATCTAATTAGTCTTTTTCTAGTTATCGTTTATATTCTAATGTGCTAACATATAATTTGACCTTTTTTTATGAAAGATCACTATATATTATCATTTATCAAAGTCTTCGCATTAGAAAATTCGTTTACCCTCTATAATTTCTTGTATGCAAACATCACTGACGGAGAAAGCAAAAGAAACTCTATCCTTTGTCTCTCGACCTTTATGTAAGATTAAATTTTGCACGCGTTACATTTTGATTTACTTAATATAGTATTTATTATTTTTACATTTTACTTGAAAAATTATTAATAATCTATAATTATATTACTTATAAACATTAGAATGGTCCTTCGTATGATACTCACTAATCTCTTTAAATTTTCCCAAAGACCTGATGGACCTAATAACGTCTTGTATCTCCACCGCTTCAACTTCAATCCTGATAAATAGGTTTAGCATAGATTTTCTTAGACTCCCGAGAAGGATTAGGCAAGAGGACCCCCTATCCCCATGCTTGTTCATAATTCACATGGAAATTCTATCTAGGCTTATGCACCATGAAATTAACTGTTGCGGATGGACCCCCATAAAAATATCTAATAAAAGACCACAGCTGTCTTACATGTTCTTTGCATATGATGTAATCTTAATGTCAGAAGCCAACCAAAAAAGCTGTAATTCAATAATAAACTCTCTTATTAAATCCTGCAACTACTCGAGTTAATCTATTAATTTCGAAAAGTCAAGAGATATTTTCCAAAAATACATCATCCAGAACAAGGAATGCATAAGCCAATTTTGTCCATGAAACCCTCGAATGAAATAGGGAAATACCTAGGATTCGCAATCCTGAACTCAAACCCATCCAAAAAAGATTTTCAACATATTATTGATAGCCTTAATAATAGACTACATGGATGAAAACTAAATCTCCTGACCATAGCAGGAAGAACTACCCTAATAAAATCCACCATTGCAGCAATCCCTAATTATGTCATACAAATCTATAGTCTCCCAAAAGCTACCCTTAGAACTATCGACACCATCCAAAGGAACTTCCTGTTGGGCAGTACCTCTGAAAAAAGAAAATGTCATCTTATCAATTGAAACACAGTAACTAGGGATAAGAAGGAAGGAAGCTTGGAGTTATATAAAGCCAAATGAAAAAACCAATCATTCAATGCAACTCTGGCGTTGAGATTTGTAAGGGAAAAATAATCTCTATGGGTAAAAGTCCTACATAATAGATATAACATCAATATGAACTTCTCCAGGTTGAAATACCTAGAGAAAAAAGGAAGAACCCACACCTGAAAAAATATCTATATTGGAGAAGAAATCTACGAAAAAGGCATCCATTGGGAAGTAGGTTATGGGAAATCCATTAACCTTTGGCATGATGTCTGGATCATAGACTCAGGCCCCCTTCGATACGTCATTCAGGGCCCTTACCTCTCATTGAAATAAATCTCCCCCCAAGTTCCATTCTAGAAGACGGATCTGTCAATATAAATACCCTCTCCTTTGAGCTACCAGAAAATATTTGTAAAAATATTTTTAGTACGTATGTTAAACAGAGCAAGCCGGCAGTCGACAAATTTACTTGGGAAGAGGGACCTAATAGATCCATCTCTATTAAGGCTGCCTACAAAATTGTCAAAACTCAGTCGAAAGAGGAAGGAAACTGGACAGACTTTTCTTGGCTATGGAAGCTAGATACCTTAAGCAAAATTAAATCATTCTTATGGATAGTTGTCCATAATAGGCTACTCACCTCCAAAATGCTTTACAGTAGAAAAATCATTAACTCCAGCATTTGCAATATCTTCCAAAATGAAGAAGAAGACATGGAACACATGTTCTTCAACTGCCGACACTCAAAACCTATTTGGGATCAACTAGGAAGCTTCTATAAATACCTGGACCAGCCACGCAACGAACTCACTATACATAACTGATTAAAACCCCTTTGTCACACAAACTCCTCTATTAACGAATACTTAACTAAGGCAGATATCCTGCCTTTTACTCTTTGTCATATTTGGATCTATAGAAATAATTTCATCTTTAATAATAATAAATCATTCTTCTCCTTAAAAGTCATTGTTAATAGTGCAACAGAGTTTAAATTATTAACAGAGTCTATTCAGAGTCCTAACCCAAGGACTACCATCTACATAAAATGGAAGCGACCTGATCGGGGATATTTTTAATTAAACATAGATGGCTCTAGCTTAGGTACCCCTGGTAAGTGTGGCATTGGAGGGGTCATCAGAGATCGTGAAAGCAACTGGATTATAGGCTTTAACATGTCCATTTCTCACACTACCAATATATACATGGAAGGCTTCTCCCTTATACAAGGTCTAAAAATAACTATATAATAAAACATTAGGTGACTACTGGTTGAAACGGTCTGCAATGTCCTAGTTAACATGCTTACTAACGATAATGGTCCACATAAAAATTAGATTATTGATTTCAGATGAATTTTTACTAGAGAAGGAGAGCCACATGTCACTCATGTCTTTAGAAAAGCAAATGAAGTGATTGCTATTATGGCAAAACATGGAAGCAACTCGAACGTTTTTGAAAATCCTATGGTGTACCCTATCCCCTTTTGTTGTTTCTACTTTGAACTGGACAAACTAGGAACTTTGTGTCCTAAAAAATCCCAATTTGAATAACTATTAAACATGACGGAATAAATATTTTTATTACAAAAAAAAAAAAAGAAATAGTTGTCACCTAATAGTTAACATCCAAAACAAAATTCACCTCAAGGAAAAAGGGACGGAGGGTATGGGAAATTCGAAAAAAGAATAGATAAGAAGATAGAGTCTATTACATTAAAAACTATATACCTATAAAGTGAATTAATTTTATACAATTGTAGAATCTTATTTGATGCATAGTCTTTTTTATTTTTCTATTTTTAATTTTAATTTTTATTCAGTGTTTAGTATCCCATTAGAGTTCCAACTTAATTCGTATTTTCGTCGGGTAAGTCTCATTAAAGGGGAATATGTTTTCTACCCTAATATTTTCTATTATTGGGGTTCAAACTCCAATATCTTATTAAGAATGGAATGATTCTATTCATTCTCTTGTAACGTTTAGTACTAATTTATACTTGTATAGTGGTAATATAAACGATACATAAGTTAGGCAGGAGACTTGTGTACACGGTCAAAATCAAGGAGCCTGATTTTAAAGTCTTAAATTGGGCTATGAGTCCGAGTTCGGGCAACTTGAAGTGTAAGTCGAACCCGGGGGAGTGACACATACCTCGAGGAAGTTGATCGAAGGCCTGACACGACCTATATCAAGGACAACGCAATCTCAAAGTCAATCAAGAAAGAGTGAGAATTTCTCAAGGACACGTGGACAAGGGCATAAATTAAAGGATACAATTTGTACTAAATGGTACTTGTCCGTACTAAGTTGTTATACACTTGTAGTAATAGAATTTTTTACCAAAATTGGAAATGTACTATTTTGGAATTTTCTCCTTCTATATAAAAGGGACCCCAATCATTTTGTAAGGGGAATCTCACATTATACACTATAATAGAACATCCCACTCTATTTTCCCATGCTTCACGTTCTCAACAATTGTTCTTCAACTTTATTGTCGTTACTTTATTATTCATTTTTTATTGTTCTTAGCTGACCTCGAGGTCACTGGGATAACCAAGCTCAAAGCCTCTATTGCTTCAACAACACTGATTTGGTCCAACTTTTTCTTCTTATTAAGCTTAATATTACTTGTATAATCACTAGTATTAGAATATATCACATATCTTTAAAAGTACAAATTATCTTTAATTATTACTCACATTTTTCGAGGTAAACAGTTTGGTGCCCACCGTGGGACTAAATATAATAGTGATTATTTTAGTGCTAGTTTTCTGATAACACACGTAATTCTTCGTACTCTTTCGTGTCAAGGATTCTTTGATTTCAAGACAAAATAAGTCTAGCACACAAAATGCACCTACTCATGACAGTGAAGGACTCAGATAAAATATCGGTATAGGGATCGGTGTACCACCCATAAACCCTGAGGGAGTGACAAACATGGAGCCGGTTGATATTAGTTCGCACAATGCTGTAAACACGAACACAAGTATGGACCCCGTAAGGATTAAACGCGGAGAACCCTGAGCCGGAGGCTAGGAAATGAGAGGATTGGAAGAAGGGTGAGTCAGCCTCCAAGTGATATTCGAGATGTTGCAAACTCAGCAAGTTTCCATCGCTCAACTTCAGAGTCAGAACAGAACTCCTAACACTGCCAAACCAGTAAATACACAACATGAACCAGTGTTAGAAAGGCCTGATGAAAGTGGCTCGGGGGTTGCCCCACAGTCATGAAAATGCTCGAAGAACTGAGTAAAAGGATTGAGTCACGAGAAAAGAAGATAGAAGACAACGATAAGAAGGTGGAAACCTATACTCCCGGGTAGACCAGATACCGGGAGCACCTCCAATTTTGAAAGATCTAGATGCTGAAAAATTCATACTCCCCCCAAGTGCGTATCCGATGCCCATTCCTAAGAAGTTTCCCACGCCCGATATACCAAAATACAATAGAACAACTGACCCTAACGAACATATTACTTCATACACTTGTGGAATCAAATGAAATGACCTAAATGACGATGAAATCGAGTCAGTATTATTGAAAACGTTTGGGAAAACACTATCAAAAGAAGTTATGATCTGGTATCACAACTTAGCTCCTAACTCTATTGATTCATTTTCTATGTTGACGGACGACTTCACGAAAGCACACGCCAAGTCCATAAAGATGGCCACAAGAAAACCGGACGTCTTCAAGATAAAACTAAGGGATGACGAGATGCGAAGGAAGTTCGTGTTCCAGTTTTAGATGGAAAGGATGGAAATACCACCGGTCTCTGATGACTGGGTGGTTCAGGCCTTTATGAAAGGTTTGAATGAAAGAAGCTCGATTGCATCTTGAGAGTTAAAGCATAACTTAATTGAATATCCAACTGTGACATGGTCAGAAGTGCACTATCGTCATCATTCAAATATTATGGTTGAGGATGACCAGTTGGGAGTCCCCTCAAGCTTAGTTCATCCTCGCATGTTCGCAGCTAAGCCCCCGAGGGACACAAATCGGGAATCAAGGTTCAACAAAAAACATTATCAACCCTACCTTGACGATTAAAGAAACATTTCAAGACAAAAAATGCCTCGGAATGATCGAAGGGTAGATCAAGGCCAAAGTTCTCGGGGAATTATGTGCAAAATTTGGTTTGATAGGCGCTCATACCGGTAGAGACACCTAAATTATCATAATGCAACTTCAATGTCGACGCCTTGAGTATCGTGTCAACCATTGGAAAACTAGAGATGCTAGAGGGCCCAAGCCTATACAGACTGATCCTTCTTAGAGGAACCACAACTTAATGTGCAAGTATCATGGAACTCATGAGCATAAGACCGAGGATTGCAGGCAGCTCAGAGAGGAGGCAGACCGATTGTTCAACACGGGGCATCTTCATGAATTTCTTAGCGACCGAGCTCGAAGTCATTTTAGAGAAAGATATGCAAACAAGAAGAATGAGCCTGAAGAACCTCATCATATCATTGACATGATCGTCGGTGGAGTTGATGTCCCACAGGGACCTATATTCAAACATACCAAAGTATCCATCACAAAGGAAAAATGAACTTGGAACTATGTATCAAGGATGCTATGTCGTTCTATGACGAGGAAGCAGAGGATGTATCCCAACCTCACAACAACGCCCTAGTAATCTCTATCCTCTTAAAAAAGTTCAGGTTAAATGTGTTTTGGTGGATCCAGGTAGCTCTGCAAACATAAATAGATCGAGGAACATAAAATAACTCGGCCCGCAAAATCAGATTGTACATGCATCTCGGGTATTGAATGGCTTCAACATGGCAAGTAAACCACTAAGGGAAAGATTATCCTACCAGTAAATGTAGTCGGAACAATACAAGACACCAGGTTTCATGTCATCGAAGGTGACATGAGGTATAATTCACTCCTCAGAAGGCCATGGATACACAACATGAAGGCAGTTCTTTCGACTCTCCATCAGATGTTGAAGTTTCCGACAAAGGAAGGAGTGAAACAAATCCACAGAGAACATCGCGCTGCAAAAGAGATGTTTGCAATCGAGGAAGTGGTACCGATACCAGAACCTTTGACCTCTGAGACATCAAACTCTCAAGTAAAGCAAATGGCTAAGTAGCATTCACAGCTCTAGGTCTTGACGAAAACATGATAACAGGTAACGGAAGGTGAAGAAAGGAACTCCGTAGCTCCCTGAAATCTTCATCGTTCCTAAAAAGCCTGATGCTACCGAGTCAACCGCTCAAGAAAAGGTACACCTGGGAATGGGGTTAGACCCCGAACTCGGGAAAAAACTCATTTATTTTCTTATTGATAATATAGATTGCATTGCTTGGTCCCGTTTAATATATGATAGGGATTCCGCCAAAAATCACTATACATAGGCTGAGGAACAGTCCTAGGTTTAAACTAGTAAAACAAAAAGGGAGGTCCCTGTTCGAGAAGCTTTTTATCAACGTCCACTCAACAAGATATACGAAAAACTAACATGTAAAATAATGAAAGCTTAATTGATTATATAACTGGTAAGGTCCATGTACGCATAGGAACCCCGTTGGTTAATTTGCAGGAAACAGTCAATGTCTCGGGGTAATGCGACACAAAGCTCAACCATAGAAATGTGCCTTCGGAGTTGGCATAAGTGAGTTTCTCGTCCTTCATGGTGTCAAATCGAGACACCAAAACTATCCCCGACCTGGTCAAGGCTATCGAAGATATCATGATCACAGATAGCAAGACCTCAGAGTCACTGGTAAAGAATCCTACACGCTTGGCACGATAGAAGCTCTCAAAGGCTCGTGATCTCGAAGAAACCCCCTCTTTACACGAAGGTCGTAGGTTGTAAAGCATGCATTGCACTATTTTTCCCTTGGTCCAGATTTTTCCCAAATGGTTTCACCCGCAAGGTTTTTAATGAGGCAACAATTATATGCTACCTAAGGAACATTCAACAAGTATTCAGAGGTTCTCTTCCATCAACCTCGTATACGGAAGGGGGAATGGGGGCATCACCCTCGAAGGTTATACTTTTGGGAAGGATACTTCGCGCCTAAGAATGCCTCGATAGGAGAATTTTGTAATGGACCAAACAGTCAAATAAACCGTGTCCATATAGAATAATCGAGCCCCATTAGCAAAGAATGTATACATATACCAATTCTGTTAATATCAAAAGCACTTGGCATTGCAAAAAAAGTCCGAGATTACGCAAACTCTACATCCTAAGGGAAACAACTTAAAATCCAAAACATAGAAGCACCTCGAATACTCAGGGACTGTTATCGAAAATCTAAATTAATAATACCTCAAAGAGGCACCCCTTCAAAACAAAGGCTAAGGCCAAATTCTTGGGGACTAACTTCTCGAACAAGTTCGGAAAGTTATCGGGAAACAAGTCCAAGTGACATACCCGAAGGCTACTGTCATATAAAGGCTATGACCAAATAAGGCGGCTCAGAGATGTCCGACTTCCACTATTAATTAAAGGCCTTCAAATACATTGTAAAAATCGGCTAAATCAGGCTACCCTCACCAAAAGACAAAGAGCTTCGATAAACTCAACCCTCAAAAATTCCAAGGGCTTCGGTAACATCAGCCCTTAGAAATGCTTCAAGAGGTGTTCGATTATGTTGACACAAACAAGTATCTAATAAGGATCCGATATATTGAACTTTCGAAAAACCTACGAGTGAAAAGAATGCATGTTAAGGCAATTAAATTTTCATTAAGTCTTTTAAAGCCGAAATAAGGGAAAATTATTTAGCTATTCTAAGAGCCCAAGGGCAACCTTAAAGAGCCTAAGGGCTGATATATAAGAGCCCAAGGGCCAACTTAAATGGCCTAAGGCCGATGTATAAGAGCCCAAGGGCCAACTTAAAGAGCCTAAGGGCCGATTTATAAGAAACGTAAGGGCCAACCTTGAAAGGCTTAAGGGAAAAAAAATTTAGTTCAAGATTCTGCTCTCATTTCGATTGGGACTCAAGGTTCACAATATCCTGAGCCCATAACAGATCAATTTAAAACTTAGCTTGAATATTATTACATCTATTTATAAAGATCTAAGGGTTTATAGTACCACAAACCCCAAACCAATCCTCGGGCTAATCATTCAAAAGAAGTTTTCCATAAATAAAGGAAATATTAAATATGGCATTGACCAAAGACGAGACAAAAAGTTCCTCTTGTATTTACAAAAATATGATTATTGGAAGTATTTATACAAGGGAGCCTTACAAAGAAACAAAATAAAGTAACCTAAAACTACTTCGGGGTCACATCCTTAGCAGCTACATCTTCAGGAGTCACATCTTCGAGAGCCTCATCCTCGGGGACTTCATCCTCATCTCCTTTACTCTTAGAGACACTGGCTAATTCATATCCTCATCGGAAATCATAGCAGGGACCTATTATTCCAAAATCTTCTCTGCTTCAATATCAGTTGAAAGATCGAAGCGGCGAGCATGTATCTCCTCGAGGGTCATCCTCCGGATTGTCGCCTACCATGATCGAGGGTACTTGATAACTTAGCTTTGGCCATAGAAAAGATCTCATTCCCAGAGTATTAGATGCTTCAAAATTGGCTCGAAATGAATCCATAATTATCGCAGCATCAGATTTGGCTTTGGCCAACTCAGCAGCAAATCTGGATTTAAGCTTCTCAATTTCGAGGCCCTCGAGATGCGCTCTCATCCTTCTCACCTCGAAGCTAGAATTCGAGCGAAGCTAACTACTCTTTTAATGTTTCTTTCTCAGAGGCGAGATTGTCCATACCTTGCCTCCACCTAGGGCCCCGGCTTCTTTCATCTTAAGCTCATACCGAAGCTGCATCTCCAAGTGAGATTTTTGGATGGAACTGCAAAATTAAAAGTCTCAGCCGTCAAAACAAAACAAGTGTGTAACATACTCTCGGGAGCTATATTAGCTTCTCAACATAGTCGGCTCGACCTTGGCATGCCTACATCAACTCGACTCGTAAATCATAGATCTCTAATTCTTTCTTAGCATATAGGGCTTTGACGGCGTCCCTCTTCTCCAAAGTCTTCATAAGCTCAGCCTCGCATCGAGCATGATCGGCTCGAGACTTGGAAAATGCTCTTTTATGGAGCATCACAACATTCATGAAAATGAAGGAAAGTTAGATTCAGAACAGCTAAAATAAAGGCGCAGGCATTAAATATAGAAAAATCACTTGTTTAAAGAGTCTACATGCCTCATCAAAAATGAAAGAAGCATCGGGGTCAGGGACATCTTCAGGCCCTGCGAGACATTCTTGAAAGAGGTCGTTCCCTTCATGGCTTGCTTCCACTTCAGAAGACCTCATATTCAAAGCCTCTTGGATTTGTCCCTCAGAGCACTCAGGGTCGGGAGGAAAATCATCCACGTTGATCTCCCCGAGTGATCCACTCAGTACATTCTCTTTATTTAAAGAGGCTAGGGGTCAGGTTGTTCGACCTCGCACTCATAATGATCTCCTAAGCGAGGCACCTTCTTTCTGGATGATGGTTTGGGGACTTTGTTTGAACTCTCTTCAGAGATTTCTTCGGCTCTATAATGAGCCACATCGGCCGCCACTGGTTTGATGGGATTTGAAGCATCGACATTTGTTTTTTACAGGTTACCAGCAGGCAGTCATTATTTTTTTCTTCCTCCTGGCCTCGAAGGCGTTGGGCCATTTCCAGAGATAAGGTCTTTGTATCGGCCTTAGACCTTCGAGCCACCCTTTTCTTTTGCTACGGGGGTTTTTCAGATGACTCTCTCATCCTTTTTTCTTTTTTTAGGAGGCTTCGGAACCTCCACTTCACCAGCTAGGGCCGGCCCCAAATCAACGGTGTCTCTAAGACCTATATGAAACTGAGATTAGTATAAAAACAGAAACATTGGAAAACAAAAAAGAGAACTCACAATGGTTTTAGGCCTCCCATCAACCTTTGGCCAGATCTCACTAGCAACGCTCCGACTAAGAGGAGGCGGTGGCCATCTTTTGACCCAGCCCTCGATATTCGGAACCCCACTAGGAAACCTAGAAGCGGCTGCACCATTGTAAAAATGTTAGACCGATGAAAAATATAAAGCCAGGGAAAAAAAAGCAGGGTATAAACCTTCTGCATACTCACGTTTCATGTTCCACTCCTCGGGGAACGACATCCAATCAACAGGAATTAGATCGGAGGTGCTGACTTGGAAAAACCGGCTCATCCAGCCACGGTCTTTGTCCTTATCGATACTAGAGAAGTGAGATTTTAAGGATCGGCATTGCAATTTTATCAAGCCCCTACAATAAAGTCGAGGACTGTACACTCTGATCAGATGATCGAGGGTAAAAGACATCCCCTCAATTTGGTTCTAACAGAACCTGACTAGGTAAACGATTTTCCAGAATGAGGGGTAGATCTGGCCGAGCGTCACTCAATATTGTTGGCAAAATTTAAGGATAACTTGATCTATGGGACCCTGAGACAAAATTGCAGGGCCCAATATAAGCGGATAGGTATATACGCTCAAGTACCCCGATTTATATATGGTGACGTCTTCCTTGGAGGAAGGAATCACTATTTCTTTATTGTCCCATTTGCAACCCTCCTTTACTTGCTTGGGCTCAGTCTTGGTCACCAAAACAATATATCAAGATATGGGTTCGCATCGGCCTGGTATCCAGACAGGTTTTTCAAGTTTGAAATCAGATGTTATCTCACATGGTTGGGGGTGCATTCCTCGATATGAAGTGGCACTACCGGTTTACTCTTGGTCGATCGAGAAGATGAAGAAGCTTTTTCTTTTTGAGGAATAGATTTAGAAGTTTTAGCCATCGCTATACAGTAGATCCAAGAAAATAAAGAATGTTGATAGTGAAGGGAAGGGAGAGCTCAAGGAAATTTAAAAAAGCTAATGAGACTATGAAAACAACATGGGAATAAAGTTTGTAAGGTTTTAGAATCTTTCTATTTATAAAGGACATTTAAGCATGCCAAGGAAGCTAATAGGCCGGCCGTCAACCACCTTTAATTAATAATTTTGGGAATCATAAAAAAGTAACTTTTCAATCGGTTCAACCACTGATGTCACAATATTGACATATGGGCCAAGACACCAAGAATTAATTCATCAAAAATCATAAAGGACAACCTATAAGTCGAGTTCGAGCAGAATATCCGCTCGATTACTAAGCCCAAGGGCTATCTGAGTTTGAGGAATTTTTCAGTTGAAGAATGTGAAGGTCTAAGGGCTGCCCTTATTACAAGTCCGAGCAAATGCCTGCTCCACTGTAAAAGCCTTGCCCGAGTTGGAAAAAATTTTCGTTCGAGGACTGCAAGGAAATCTAAAGATTTACTTCCTCGAGATCTTGCTCTCATCAGACTCGGGCTCTAGAAAATCGAGCTCACATTTAAGCTCAGCTTGAGGATTAACAAGAACCTAGAGGGGTATTGTATTGATCAATTAAAAACCTAAGGTTTGTTATGTCCTAAGCTCGATATTCAGTCTAGTCATTGAAATTATAAAATCAATTCTTCTACAAATAAAGATGGAATGAAATTCAGCGTGGGCCGAAAGGGATACAAAAGGATCCTTTGATACTTACAGGAACAAAGAAGCGAAAAACAAAAGCCAAAGATCCTAATTCACTTTTAGGGCCACGTCCTCGAGCATCGTCCCCAGAAATCCTCTTCTCGAGGGTACCATTTCTGGTCTTTGGAAACGTTTGGCAAAAATTTATCGATGAATATGATTATATCTCCAGCCACCGAGATTGAGCATTCCGTTGAAGTTTTGGCCATACTACCTTATGAAAGAACAAGCAAAAGGAAAAAAAAAACAAAAGAGGTTGCAAGATGCACGAGCAACAATCCAAGAGTGTTCATCCTCAGAACTCTGTTCCGGTGTAGGATGCAAAAGTTAGTAGATGATAGTGCCACCTCGTTCCATGGAAAGCAAAAGGAATGAAGCGCCACACCAGATTGAAGTTAAGATAGACAAGCAGCAGCGTAAAGTTCTTATATCTTCTTATACGGGAACCATTCAGTGCCCTTTCTCGTTGTCTCTAGCTAAAGTTTTGAGAAAGAATGCCTTAGTGTAACTGGTAAAGTTGCTACCATGTGACTTTGTAATCAGAATTTTAAACCATAGAAGGGGGTGATCAGAGGAAGAGGCAAAAAAGGGAAGGGACTGAAAGTAGATGAAGAAGGAATAAGTGTAATTTGTGTTCAGTTGAGTGACTTCTTATTTGTAAGAAGCTGACGACGAAACTGGTGGTGCAAGTGGACCACAAAGGTTGAAATGCATTGGACGTTCTGGGAAAGCACACTGACATGACATTTTCAGTCACTTCAAACACCTACGTCACGGGCATGACATCATCACAAGTGGCTCGAGAAGATCGAGGTTCAAATCGTTTCTTATCATATTATTCTAAGAAACGCGGGGACTATCTGTATACGATCAAAATCAAGGAGCCCGATTTTGAAGTCTTAAATTGGGCTATGAGCCCGAGTCCAGGCAACTCGAAATGAAGGTCGGACCCGGCTAAGGGACACATAACTCGAGGAAGCTGATCGAAAGCCTGGCACGACCTACATCGAGGGTAGCGCAATCTTGAAGTCAATCAAGAAAGAGCAAAAATTTCTCAAGGACACATGGACCAAGGCATAAATTAAAGGATAAGATTTGTACAAAATGATACATGTCCGTACTAGGTTGTTATACACCTGTACCAATAGAATTTTTACCACAATTAGGAATGTACTATACTGGAGTTTTCTCCTCCTATATAAAGGGGACCCCAATTATTTTGTGAGGGAGATCTCGCATTATACATTACAATAGAACATCCTACTCTATTTTTCCTTGTTTAACACACTTAATAATTTTTCTTCAGCTTTATTTATTTTTTCTTTAATGTTCTTAGCTGACCTCAAGGTCCCCGTGATAATCAAACCATCTTTTCTTCTTATTTAAGCTTACTATTATTTGTATAATTACTAGTATTATAATATATCATATATCTTTAAAATAACATATTATTTTTAATTGTTATTCATATTTTTTAAGATAAACGACATAGGGAAATTGAAATAAATGAGCATGCATGCCATGCTAGACTTTTATAGGGAACCAAACGCAATATTTTAGGGTTTGAACTTTGAAGTTAATCATGACAACTTTGCAGATTATCAAAAGATACGTTACTTTTATGAGATACATATGATTGTTAGAAGCCACAAGGTGGAAGATTTACTTGAAGCAAACAAAGACATGTTAGGACTTTCAAGTGCGTTTAATATTAATTGATTATTATATGTTTTTAAAAAATGATATATACCAGTTTCTATTTAATTTATTATTATTCTAAAAATGATAGTACTTTATTTGAAACAAATGTTTGTTTTATCTACTATCACATGACTATTCATCAATGTATATTCTCCTCGAGCCCTGGCACAAGCTGAACCAAATCTCTCGATGTTTGGTGCAAACTAACACGCCAAATCATTATCCCGTGCCTTTATTATTAATTCTTCTTTTCATTTTTGTGTATTACGTAGTATTTATTTCTATAATTCAGATAGAAGAAAACTTAAAGAGAAATGTCTTTCTTCTTTCTGAAGATCTGATACGAATCTGTGAATAATCATTTGTTTCCTCTTGAGTTTCTGAATTTGTAAATTGAATGCTGCTGTGTCTTGGACTTTTGTTTGGCTAATTAGGAACCAATGTTTCCTTTCTCATGATCCTTCATTCTTTATGCCAATTTATCGAGTCAATTACTCAATTGGTCACTCAACTTTTTCAAAATATCTTCTAACGTTGCTTTATTTTTTTTATAACAACAAAGTTACAGAACTATGCCTATTGCACTCAGAAGGTCATTCAATTAGATTTTCTAAATTTTAAATTGTGCAATACCTATTTTACCCTCTAAATTATAAATGTTTATCTTTTTTTATTTTTAAACTTTTTAATATTATAATTTTCCCTGTTTAATTTATATTATGGACTTACCTACAGAATAAATAAATACTAATTATCAATTAAAAAAATAAAAAGTATTTAAACATATATATTGCTAGAATAACAAAATAATGAATACAATAAAAAATCAGTTAGGACAATTTCTTAGTAATAATAATTTTAGTATTACCGATAAAAATTTAAAATTTACTTATACAATTCAAAATGAAAGAAAATAAAGTTTGTAAAATATGTATTCCATGCACATACTATAAAAATAATTATTTAAATAAAAATAATTTAATAATATATATTATATATTTTTGAAAATTATGTTCAATTATATTATATATATTCCATGCAAGGCTTAACATAGCATATTTTGCCCTATACAGATAATCATCTACTTTCTGGTGACATACTTTGTGTCGTTTGAAAGTTGATAGAAACATAATAATATAATTGAGCATAACTTTCAAGAATATATAATTTATAATATAAAAATATCTTTATTTAAATAATTATTTTTATATTATTTGCATGGAATATATATTTTACAACCTTTATTTCTTTCATTCTGAATTTCGTACATAATATTTTGAATTTTTATTGTTAGTACTAAAATTATTATTACTAAGAAATTATTCTAATTAATTTTTTACTATGCTTATTATTTTTTATTCCAGAATTATATATGCTTAAATAATTTTTATTTTTAAATTTATAAATAAATTAATTTATTTTATAGATAAGTCCATAATATAAATTAAAAAGGAGAAATCATAATATTAAAAAGTTTTAAAAATTTAAAAAAAGATAAATATTTATAATTTAGAGGGTAAAATAGGTATTTGGCAATTCAAAATTTAAAAAATTTAGTTGAGTGACCTTCTAAGTACAATAGGCATAGTTTAATGACTTTGTTGTTACAAACAAAAGTAAATTAACTTTAGAAGATAATTTGAGATAATTGAGTGACCATCTCAGTAATGAACTCCCAATTTATCTCGTTTTGTTTCAATTTTTAGCCAAATTTAGCATTTCATTCTCATTTCACATTTATCTTCTCTTTCTTACTGGCTTTGTGTTTCGATAAATTTAAATTCTTGCCGAAAAATCCTATCAAAAGCAATCTTTATTTATGATCACCATAACCTTTAATGTGGTGGATCGTATTTTCTTGATATATTTCTAGTACATGCAAGTTACAAAATTTTTGTTATATGGTATTGGAATTAATTGTTACAATAGTTTTCGGATTTATCATTTTCTTTCTTTTAATCAATATGGATGACTGATGGTTAACAAAATTAAAACAAGTTGATTAAGATAGCAATCGTAAATTTGACCTCCAATTGTCTAATTAATAAATATAAGATGATTTGTGATTAATATTCCTCTTAACTTGATGCATGTGGCTATATGATAAATTTATGAATTTAAATTTAATGCAATACATTACCAGTTTTATTTAAAGGGAAAGAGGATTTCTTTTGATAACGTACAAAAAATATTGAGTTTTGAGAATTTTTCGTAAATTTGAATTAGTCGGACAAAAAGATTTCAAATATCATATAATTAAAAGAAACATGATGCACTGTTGCTGACACAAAGATGTCGTCATTGCTGTATTAAGGTGGGTGCTAATTTTGTAAACTAAATAGGTAGTTTGGCCCAATGGGAAGAAAAGAAGGATATGGAGAAATTAAGATTGGAAGAGTTTGGAGTTTCAAAGAGAGATTCAAAAGAGCATTTGGTCCCTTTTTGAAACTACTTATAATGTCAGGAGTGTGAAGCCACGGATTTCTAAAACATGGAGGCCATTATGTCTCCTTTCATCAACAACAACAACCCAATATAATCTCACTTAATGGTATCTGGAGAAAGTAGTATGTACGCAAATCTTATCCCTACCCTTGGGTAGAGAGGTTGTTTACAAATAGACCCCCAGCATCACTCCCTCCAAGAACTTCCCACCTTGCTCTTGGGAAGACTCGAACTCAATACCTCTCGGTCGGAAGTGGGGATTGCTTACCATCAGAGCAACCCCTCTTGTCCTCGTTATGTCTCCTTTCCTCCTGACCTTTTTACTTCTTTTTTTTCTTTCTAATTTACTCCTCTTTAAATATTATTAATTATCGAAAACAATTTCTTTGTTTTCTTGCAAATAGAAATAAGGGTCGCGTACTCACTCGTTAAACTCCTCGGTCGGACTATAGTAATGAATATGTTATTGTTGTTGTTGTCGTCTTTTAAATATTGCAAACATAAGTTTTCTTTATTTCATTTTATGTGCCATACTTTTCGTATATTTCTAGGGTAATATTTTTTTATATTTAATTTAAATTAAATATTTTATTTTATCCTTGTGATATGATTTTATAATCACATAAATTTTATGATATGTGTAAGACTACAAGTCTAAAAGCATTTTTTATTTTTTAAACTTCATATTCAGTCAAGTACCACCACATTAAAGTAAAACGGACGGCCGAAGTAATTTTTGTTCATCTTAATTTACTAAACTTGGAAATTATGTTGTGAAATTTTGAATGAACTATTCTATTAAAATCCTCGATCAGCCAATCAAATATCTTTTTATCTCAATTAACTAGTTAAGATTGGCAATATAAATTTTTTAAATATTCTTCTTTTTATTATTATGAATTGTTTTGTTAGATACCTTGGATTTTCTGTTAATGATAGCCACTAATTGAGTTATTTGAATAGATTTAAGTTCCTATTTTTAATATATTACATGGTTAAAAAAAATAACAAATTAGATTATCCTAAAAATATGGGGACAAAGTGCTTAACTAGCCTTGCTTGGTATATTTCATGTAAACAGTTAAAGATTCACTAAGCTGGTAATGAGTTAGTATAAGGATCAAAGTGGACATATAAATTCAACATTAAACTTTAATTTGGATACCAAAAGGATCAAAGTTTAGTAAATTCTGCAGTAAACAATGAATAAAAAGGGTTGTATTCTTTACTTTTTTTTATCTGTTTAATATTCAAAGTCTTTTTCAATAACACTTTACTTTCAAAAGTCATGGAACAGATAGGCTTTCCCAGCACTTTCACAACATGGATTCTGGAATGCATATCAACAGTGAGCTACACAGTCCTGGTCAATGGAGAGCCAACACTTCCATTTGATGCAGCAAGAGGATTGAGGCAGGGGGATCCCATGTCCCCATTCCTTTTTGCATTGATCATGGAGTACTTAAACAGAGCCTGCACTGAATTGTGCAATGAACCAGCATACCAATTCCGCCCCAGATGTAAAAAACTGGGAATCACACATATGTGTTTTGCAGGTGACCTATTACTGTTTGCCAAAGGGGACCTCAACTCTGTTAAGGCATTGTCCAACTGTTTTTCCCAATTTTCAGCAGCTTCAGGTCTCAAATCCAACTTGAGCAAGAGCTCAGTTTACTTTGGGGGAGTGCCAATACTAGTACAGCAACAGATCCTCCATCATCTTGGCTATCAACCAGGCCAACTGCCTTTCAAATACTTGGGAGTACCATTGAGCACCAAGAAACTCACCTTACTGCAATGGCAACCCCTAGTGGAGAAAATCACAGCCAGGATCACTTCTTGGACTGCCAGAACCCTGTCCTACTCTGGAAGATTACTAGTTGGTCGCAATCTGTCATCTTTGGTATTCAAGCCTACTGGGCTCAGTTGTTCATCTTCCCAGTGAAAGTCCTCAAAATGATTGAAAGTATCTGCTGGAGCTTCATTTGGTCTGGTAAGAATACTGTCACCAAGAAAGCATACATCTCCTGGAATAGAATGTGCACTCCAAAGTCAATAGGGGGAATGAATCTAACCAACCCTAAACTGTGGAACAAGGCTGCCATTGCAAAGACCTGTTGGGACGTAGCACATAAGAAGGACAAGATGTGAATCCGGTAGATCACAGTGTACTACATCAAAGATAGGCCATTAGATACTGTGCCAATCCCTGCCCAAGCCAGCTGGATGGTTAAGAAGATCATTCAGTCCAGGGATACCCTACAAAAGTTCCAAAACTGGAGACATCAGAAATGCACCACCAAATAATTGTGCCAATTGCAGTTACAAGACGTACCACTAGTCCCATGGAAGAACTTAATTATACAGAACCAAGCCAGACCAAAAGTAGTGTTCAATCTGTGGCTAGCCTTACAAGACAGACTACCAACAAGAGACAGACTACATAGCTGGAGAATGAGAATTGAGCAGCACTGTCCTTTATGCCAAGCCCAAGCTGAAACAAGAGACCATCTCCTCACAAAATGCCCTGTCACTGTGGATATATGGAGAAGAGTAATGAATTGGCTACAGGAACAATATACACTTAGAGGCAACTGGAGGCATCAAATGCAATGGTTGATTGCCAAAGCCAAAGGTAGAACATGTCGCATAGCCATTTTCAAGATGGTTACAGCTGAAGTTACATATGCTATCTGGCTGGAGAGGAATGCAAGAGTGTTCAACAAGACTTTTCGATGTAATACTCCTCTACTGAAAGACATAGTATACAACTGTAACATTAAAGGCACCGCAAAAATTAGACAACTATTACAGCACCTTAGCATATAGTAGAACCTAGATAGTTAGAATTGGAAAGTAGTTATTATGTTAGCAATCAGACAGTCGGCTAAGTTGACACCCGACTGTAGTTTTGTAATGCAACTTTATTGGTGATTAATGAAAAGTTTAATTACAAAAAAAAACACTTTACTTTCATTTCTAACTGTTTAAAGTGTCACGTATAAATTTAATGATATATGTAATAATCTGGGGGATCAATGAGCTCAATACAAAAAGATTAAGGGCTAGACTATGAAAACTGAGTAGTTAGAGGACCAAATTAGCAATATATCTTCTTATTCTGTGTTATTTGGAACTTGCATTTTATCCAAACTCAAGAAAAAATTTCAACCTTTTAGCTAATCGAAATTAGTAGGGGTTTTTGGTTGGGAGAGGTAACATGAGAGTTGAGTAATAATTGTTTTTTTTTTCTTCTAATTATGTCATTTTGTGATTTTAGCTTAAAACGAAATTGAAAAGTTCAGATAAAATAACCGAAAATATCATTTGGTTATAAGAGTGATTTTCTGTCTGAAATAGAAAAAAAAGTAATTTTTTTTGTATGAAATAACAAAAATATATTGACTTTTCTATTACAACGCAAAAAAATAATTTTTTTATATAATTTTTATTAATCGAGTAACTATCTGAACAATCAACTGAATGACATGCTTTTAGAAAGTCCAGAAGGACTAATAATAAAATACTTTTAAATTAACAAATGTCCCATGGCAGATTCATAGACTAAACTTGATTCCGACATCTTGGAACTCTTTAAACATGCTTATTCTAATTAGTGTTTAAAGAGATTAGATTCTAATTGCAGAGCAAATCATGATTACCCTTTCTTAAACAAATCAAGGTATGTGAGTCTCAAGGGGATATGCTTGTCCCTCTTGAACCCACAATTATATGATTTTCTTGCGGTGTTTAATTAATTTGGCCAAACTTTATAAAAATAGATTTCCCCTCTTTCCTTCCTCTAGCTTTTAATCAATAAATTTGATTAGTAAAATTCTCCTTTTTGACCAATACTGCATTATGAATAATTGCTTTTTAATTTGTTCAACCATTTATTACAATTTGAATTAAGTTTGACTAATTGTAGTTAGCCAAGGGTTCAAAAGATAAATAGGGAAAAGTTATGTAGGAATGGCCATGTATCTTCATTTGCACATGTAGCATTGTCACTTAAAAATGCAACTTGTTCCAAAAATTCCAGAAAATTGCCAATTTGATGAACGTCATTTTTATTCAAAACCTCAATTTTGACGCTCCCACTTCACACCTTAGAATGCATTCTTCTTAAAGAGATAAACGCACTTTCACATTTTATGTATAAATAATTTTTTAGAGGAAACCAAAAGAAGAAAATAAAAACTAAAGAATATCTAGGACGCGAAACAACTTACAGTATGGAATTAATTTGGATTAATTTACTTTGAAGGAAATATATATGACCTTAATTTCACACCCAATTTCTTTTATAAAGAGATAAGAAATAATAAAAATGTCTACATAATTGAAACAAAACACTCTGAAGAGAAATGGTTTTAGGAGTAGTTAGCAATAGGACTGAAACAAACTTAGTACATTGAACTTGTGCTATACATATGAAAATCAAGCTTAGTATTAGGATTTTCTTAGTTTTTTTTTTTTTGAATAAACAGCTTTCCATTTTATTTCGTCAAAAACGTATACTTACAAAGCATAGATGCTGACCATCTATTCTCGTATGCTATACACAATCACTACCCTATTATCAATCTAGGAAGAGAAAAACAAAACACACTATGATAATACATGTGATACAACTATCGTGTATAAAGTCTATCTCATTTAACTAGGGAAAATGATCTAAGCTATGTAGAACAGCCCTCCATTTATGCCTTGAAGCCCCTCTGCAATGAAGATGGACTACGATTTCCTTGCATACGGTGTCACTCATCAAGATGCCTCCCTGGAATCTCAATTTATTCCGCTCCCTCCATATCGGCGGCACCAGAATCCCAAATAGGCATGCTGTAATTTCTGCTAAGCCATTTCTACTCTTCGCCAGCTTACTAATCCACGCACATTCCTCCTGCCAGTCAGCAATGGTACGCTGATGGCCCAACCAATTGAGGAGTCGATACCAGAGCTCTTTGGTTTTCAAACAGTCAAAGAACAGATGCTCAAATGTCTCTCGATATAACCCACAGAAAATGCAATCTTGCGGAACCACAATATTTAGCATTTGGAGTCGATCCACAGTTGCAAGTCGTTTATGTAAAGCCAGCCATAGTATAAACTTATACCTGGGATGTAGTATAGGCTGTAATATGATTGATTTCCATTGAACCTTGCTGCATTGAGGAAGAAGCTGTCTATAGAGCTTGTTAATGCTGAAAGACTCTCCCTGTTGCACCCGCCTCAGTCTGTTATCCTGATTTCCACTAAGTGTTGCTATACCATTAATCAGACTTCTCGATTCAAAGATTTTCCTGATTGCACAGGCAGCAGCCCTTGGTACCAACATGTCTTCAAAACAGTGGTTCTTGATATAGAAAGTATGAACCCACTTTATCCATAAACTATCCTTCTTCTTAGTCAATGCCCACAAATGCTTGATCACAGTAGCTTTGTTCCATTTAGCAAGGTCTAAGACATTCAAGCTCCCCGCACTGTTAGGCAAGCACATAGTGTCCCAAGCAATCAGGGCCTTTCTTGAGACTGTGGCAACACCAGTCCACAGATAGGATGTGCATATGGCCTCTATCATCTTCAAAATATTTTTGGGCAATAAGAAGATCTGGGACCAGTAGAATTGAATACCAAACAAGACAGATTTTATCAATTGAAGCCGACCAGCATAAGATAGGAGCCTTGACGACCAACAGTTAACTTTCTGTGTAATTTTCTTCGAGTCCAGAGGCATCCCCAAGTACTTGAAAGGGAGATTGCCTTCTAGAAATCCCAATATCTGAAGTATCTGCTGTTTCTGTCAGTTGTTTACACCTGCTAAGTACACTGCACTCTTGTCCACATTTGCGTGAAGACCAAAGATCTTAGAGAACTCCTGAAGGATCTGTTTTAGCAGGCTAACTGATTGAATATCAGCCTTGCAGAATAAGAGGAGATCATCCGCAAAACAAACATGTGCTACACCCAACTTCTTGCATTTAGGATGGAACCTGAAGTCTTTTTTCAGCATCACTTGCACAAGCTGTCTATGTAGATACTCCATTGCCAGAACAAAGAGGTATGGTGGCATCGGGTCACCTTGTCGCACACCTCTTTTCCCTTTAAATGGAGCAGTGAGACCTCCATTGAAGTTGAGAGAATAGGTTACAGTTGATATACATTCCATTATCCAACCAAAAAATTTAGAAGGAAACCCCAGCCCCAGCAACAATCTACTAAGAAAAACTCATTCAACTGAGTCGTAAGCCTTCTTTAGGTCCACCTTTAGCACACACGTAGGAGAGAGGCCCTTCCTGGAATAGCCCTTGAAAAATTCTTGTGTGAACAAGATGCTATCAATAATGCTGCGACCCTCGATGAAAGCTGACTGTGACCTGCCCACTAGAGAGTCAATAACCCCTTTCAACCTAGTTGTAATAATCTTTGTGAGGATCTTGTATACAGTTGTGCAGCAGGCAATTGGCCTGTAATCCTTGACTGTGGTTGGATTCTGTACCTTGGGAATGAGAGTTAGTGCAGTTCTACTAACTCCAGCATGTAGTTTCCAGTTGTAAAGAAATCAGTCACAGCTTCACAAATGTCATCCCCTACAATATGCCAATGCCTGATGAAAAACTCCACTGGAAAACCATCCACCCCAGGTGCCTTGTCATGTGGCATGTCTTTTATTGCCTGTATTATTTCCTCCCTTGTTACTGGTTGTACAAGAGCATCCTTCTGTTGTAAAGTGAGACAGGGCCCCTGGTGTATGATTTCAGTGTTTGGACATTGGATGATGCTATTGTTCCCTCCCCCCCAGTGGTGACTTGAAACACACAACAAACTTTGCTTCCACCTTCCTGGGATCAGTTAGTTTAATCCCTTCTTCAGTATATATAGAATTGATAGTGTTGAAGCTTGTCCTCATCTTCAATTGAGCATGAAAGTATTTTGTGTTGGCATCTCCACAGGTTATCCAGTGAGCTCTAGATTTTTTGATGTAGGATCTGCTCCTCTATATTTCTCCACTTCTCCACCTCCATAAGTAACAGCTTCTCCTGATCAATCAACCATTTATCCAAACAATTTGATTGCAGTTGGATCTGGAAGGTTTCTAGCTTCTTCCTTGCCTCATTGAGATGTAATCTACACTTTGCCATATAAGTATTCAGCTCCTTTAACTCCTGTTTTAGGGTCTTCAATTTACTCTATATTCTGTGCATTTTCCCTCCCTGCTGATGCTGATTCCATGCTCTTTCCACAATGCCAGAAAATTCAGTATGGTCCATAACAGATGAATAAAGTTTGAAAGGTTTAGGATGATTTTTCCTTCTTTGTTGCTCAGTGTTACAATGCAATAGAATAGGGGAATGATCAAAGACTCCCGGGTTCAAAACATCAGCTTCAATGTGACTGTGCTCCTGCATCCAGTGTACATTTCCAAAGGCCCAATCAATTCTGCTATATACTCTTGTCTCAGACTTCTGCTTATTACACCACGTATAGAAACAGCCCATAGTCTTCAACTGAGAGAGTTGAAGAGCATTGAGAGTGTCCTGGAATCCCTGAATCACTTGCTGAACAACTGGGGCACCTATTCTGTCAGCAGTGTGAAGTACATTATTGAAGTTTCCACTGATAAGCCAGCTGCTCTGAATAGTAGCCCCAAAGGCCACCAGTTTTGCCCAGAATTGCTGCCTCTTACTCAATTCATTGTTAGCATAGACAACTCTTAACAGTGTTCTGAAAGTAGAACCCCTTTCTTTAACCTTACAGTGAACAAATTGCTCATCAATCTTCAGAACCTGCATCTCCACTTTTGAATTCCATTGTATCCAGATTCTCCCATTGGCATGCTCACTGTAATTTCCAGTATGTCTCCAATCATTGCCCATTTTGTGACAATCTGATTTACCCTAGCTTCCTTTACTTTAGTTTCTACACAACCCATACAATCTACTTTATGTTTATTCAGAAAGAGTCTCAACTCCTTCTGTTTGTGGGCCTTATTTAGACCCCTAATGTTCCATGTGCAGACTATCATGACTGGGTGAAGCTGGAAGGGCCAGCATCCCCTGGATCATCACCTATCTGCAACAAAGAGAAGCTGTTGTTTGTATTCAGTAAAACACCATCACATTGTTGTACAGTCTTGCCTTTTAATAAACCTATGTTATTCACCCTGCTGTTAGCAATTTCATTCTGCTTTCCATCCTCCTCTGATCTGTCAGTTCTTGCCTTCACATTGTCCTTCCTTGTTTTTGGTAACCATTGCCATATCTCACTCTGTACTTTCTGCTTTACCCCAGCAGCCATGTGTCGGATCTTTGCTTCCTCCTCATTGCCTTGCCTCTTTTTATACCAGCAGTCCTCAGTACTATGACCAAACCTAACACAGTCACTACAATATTTTGGCCTTCATTCGTATTCTATCTGTTGTATGATAACCCCCCTCTTAGTATGTAATTCCAGAGTCTCAGGCAGAGGTTGGGAAATATCTGTTTCCAACAGCACTATAGCAAACGAACTCCTCTCCGGTTCAGCAGTGATTTTATCGATGTACATAGGTTTCCCAACCACACTTGCCAGCTTCCCAAGAGCTTCAGTGGACCAATATCCCAAAGGTAGACCAGGGAAAGTGACCCATAGAGGAACTACACTCACATTACCTGGTTCGTACTTGAAGTCCATACTCCATTGTTGTAGCACCAATGGTTTATTATGAAAAGTGTTAGGACCAGCCTGGAGAACACGATCTCTTTCTTCATCAGTATCAAATCTGAAAATATAATACCCTTCCTCATGATGCAGAATTTGAGGTTTCGGAACAAAATCCCAAACGTTTGTAATGAAATTCTCCATAGCTCGCTCATACGGTTCTTCTCCTAGTACAAACCCTATCAAAGCATTTCTCTAGTAGGTCTCTTGTTCCTTAGTATCATCATCATCAATTTGAACCACAAACGTACCATCTCGCAGTGCAGGTGGTACATAGCTTAGGGATTTCCCTTTTTGAGGGCTTCGATTATGTTGCATGGCGTCTCTATTGCCATTTTCAGTCACAGGAACTCCAGAAGTCTGAGCAATCTGAGTTTGCTTTGCTTGTGCAGAGAAATGGAGCCGACGATGAACTGAATCGACTCGTTACAGTTCCTGCAACACCCCCTCGTCTTCAACAATTTCCTCACTGATAGGTTGGAACTTCAACGGTAGAAAACTGCCAAACGTTACTGGTACCCTCTGCTGGACACCAATTTCCGGCGTTATCTGCGTCTCGGACTTTCTATTTTCGCTAGGGTTATGGAAAACTATCGGTGCCGAACCCATTCCAGTTAGCCACTGAGTAGGCTTATTCACAGCAGGTGTTTCCACTTTCTCCATCTCCGGTACCACCTGTTTCACCGGATTCTTCTTCCTTCCTCTCGCCATTGCTGGAAGCGGTAGGTTAGCGTCCTGCTAAATAATACTCTTTTCATTTTTTTTTGAAATAGAGTAAATATACAAACTCCTTTTTTGAACTTTTGAAGAAAATGCTTTAGAAGAAGAAATAATTTTTTTTAATGTTTTTGATTTTGATTTTCGTATTATTTTTAAAAGAGAAGCTTATAAAAAAAAATTCATCTGTTTTTTATTTGAATTTGGGAATATTTTGTTTGAGTTTTCATTCGTTTCCTCTTTTTCTAAATAAGAAAGAAATAATATTTTTTTGATTCTGAAAGTCGCCTCTTAATTTCGAAAGAGGGACTTTTAAGAAAATATCTTGAATATAAAAAAAACATATATATCTATTTTTTCTTACTTATTTACAAAGTACTTCTAAAGAAAAATATTTTATTATCTTTTTTTAAGGAAAGATTTCTAAAGAAATAGCTAAAAGAAAATATTTTTGAATTTTTGAAAATTGGGGTCGGAACCGATGAGGTTTGCCTACGTATCTCACATCCGCTGAGAATCAAACCCGCGTAGTTCGGGAAAATATTTTTGTCAAACCAAAATTTTGATAAGAAGTCTTTTTTTTCTTTTATTTTTCAAAAATCCAGCAGCAATATTTGAGCATTGATTTTACAAATGGTTAATCTCAGTAGCTCTAGTACCTTTAATTCTCTCAAACTTCCTCTTTATTCACATGCCGGTCAACATGCGAATCCAAAGGAAATAAATGCGCAAGTAGCACGTAATATGCATTAGGATAGTCTTTTATTTTGAGTCACCTGTCCTAGACGGACCCAACCTCTGTGTTGAGTCCCCTAAATCAAATGTATGATGCAAATAAGCATTCCTACTAGGGATCCGGCATGAGGTCAATTTATTCTAAGTTAAAAACCTTGGTATAGGGTCTACACTGTGCACCCGAACGGACAACTCGAGCCGAGGAGGGGGATACGTACGGGAATCAAAAGGCCATTCGACTTTGTAACTTGTCCGATCCTTTTTCTTATTTCAATGTTATGACACTAACAGAATAGGGAGTCTCGATGAGCGAACACATCCCCTAAGATGAGAAGAAAAGGGTTTCGTAGTAGTTTATATGTAAAGTTCAAGTAATATCAAAGCGGTAAAGCATTAACACATTAGGATTAAACATGTAGGCAAATCAGAAGAAACCAAATATAAAAGTTATTCTAAGCTCGAATTCTTGAACCCTGAATCAGAGATTTGGATTCGCTTTCCCCAGCAGAGTCGCCAGAGCTGTCACAGCTCTTTTTTACACGGCTACCCCGAAGGATAAAACGTATAAGGGAGTTTTTCCAATTAAAGTAATATTATTTGAAAAGAGATTAATTATTCATTTTTATTCAGAGTCGCCACTTGGGATAGTTTATTTGGTGTCCCAAGTTACCGGTTTATTATAAATCCCAAATCGAGGAAAATTCGACTTTCCTTTTGAAGTCTGCAAACCAAAAATTCTAGATAAAGAATTCTGTTAACCCGAGGAAAGGTGTTAGGCACCCCCGGATTCCGTGGTTCTAGCACGGTTGCTTAAACTATCAGATTTGGCTAATTATTTGATTTTTAATACATGTTTTAGCCTATGGTGTAATTTTAAACTTTAACCTCTTTTATTATTTTTTAAAGAAAATTGAAATGTCGTTAAAACATGTCGCGAACCACGTCACATAAATGCACCTGCGGTTTTTGACATATTTCAACTCCATTGAGATTTGGATTTGGGTCAGATAAATGCGCACCCGAGTTTAGGAAGGTAATTTTAAATTACGCGACTAAAGCAACTACGCGCTTTAAGTTTGCAAGGGTCATAAAAATTCAACTAAATGGTACGCCTCGATTACTAAGGATTAGAATACTAATTAAGCAAGGGCCATGCGTTTTGAGATTTTATCTAAGTATAGCACGAGCAATAATTCTATTTCAGGAACGGGTCACTTCAGTACAATGGTTCTCATTCTTCCATAATTTATGTGGTTCCACCTTGTATTGTAGACTATTTAAAGGTCAATTTTCATAGAAGAAATATAATTTTTTGCTTTGCAACAGTTATCAGCACTTCTCTTCATTTACATAAGAATCTAATCTTGGGATAAGCCACTGAATTTTCAAACCTCAAGTCTAAAAGATGTTTCAACTGAAATAGCTCAGCACACCAAACATACGGTATATAGCATAATCAGGTATATGGCATAATGCTAGCAATCCAGAAGTCCATCGTCCACGCAATATTATCAAGACCGCAAAAACTTAGACATCAGAATAATCTGTGCGTTGGGAAGAGTATATTCAACATTTTTTATTAGTCCAACGAGCTACAACCAGTGTGTGCTGAGAAGCACACGAGTACTGTTCCATTGCCTAACAGTGTTAATACTGTTTTGCAACACAGTGTTGGCACTGTTCCATTGGTCCATGCAACTGCAGATTCAGAGTCTATTGAAGCTTCTGAGGCTATTACACTTGCTCCTAACACTGATAACAGTCCAGATCCCAAAAGTGTACTGGCAATAGATTCGATGGTACAAGGAAATAAGGGCAGTGTCCACATGCAACAACCTCCACAACCAGATGTACCAAAACCTATTGCAGAGGAGGAGAAGAAAATTGAAGCACCCAAAGGGTGGGCTAGCCTATTTCAGAGGAATCGCCTTGCTGCTAATGGTATGTCTCTGGAGTATATTCCCTCTACACTCATTAATGGTAAACCAGTTGGTCAGCTGGTGAAGGATGAAGTGGAAGAGGAAGAAGGAAAATGGAAGTGTGCCCTAGTTGTATTTGTTCTAGGCAATGGACCAGGGTACAATGCTATGAAAAGGTTTATTAACATACACTGGGCTCACGTGCCTGAACCAGATCTATTTTACCATGATGAGGGTTACTATATAGTCAAATTTCAGTCCCTTGATGATGCCAAAGAAGTACTGTGTGGAGGACCATACTCGATTGCTAACAGGCCTATGATTTTGAAACAATGGTCTGCTGATTTTGATTTTAAAGCTGCTTTCCCAACAGAAATCCCCCTATGGATTAAATTCCCCAATCAACCTATGTCCTGTTAGGGCAGTAGGTCACTAAGTAGAATTGCAAGTGTGTTGGGGAAGCCCATCTTTGCTGATGAATGTACGATCAAACAAAGTAGAATCTCATATGTTCGTATGCTAATTGAGGTGAATGTATCAAAGGAATTGCCAAGTGAGATTGAACTACTGGATGGAAATGGAAAGAGTTTTATGCAAGATGTGACATATGATTGGAAACCATCATATTGTGAGAAATGCCTTATGGTGGGACACAATTGTTTGGCTAAACCTGCCCCACCCAACCCCTTACAGAAGACTAAGGTGACACAGGAATGGAGAGTTAAGGCTCCACCTCCTGTGGTCCAGAGTAGCCAGGAAAATCAACCAGACAATGCAACAGAACCAAGTCCTCATGATGATGTAGGTGAGAGTTTGAACAAGCAGAAATGTGTTTCTACACAGGTGTCTCCAGTCTTTAACATCACAAACTTTCCACCACTATCCCCTATTGTGATGTCAAACAGATTTGAAGTTGGAACAGTGAGTTGGGCAGATCACCCCCTAGATGAAGGGGGAACCAGTCATGTCCAATGAAGTGGTTATTTTGGAATATAAGGGGTGTAAATAAAAGGTACAAACAGAAGGAAGCTAAAGAATACTTTAGAACCAATAAGTTTGACCTTGTTGGTCAGGTAGAGACAAAGGTTAAACAAAAAAATGCAGAAAAAATATTTAGTTTTTTGTTGCCTAACTGGAGTATAGTAACTAACTATAATGGAGCAGTGAATGGTAGAATATGGATCCGATGGGATCCTACAAAAATTTTGATTTCTGGAGTACATGAGGAGGCTCAACTCATCCATTGCACTGTCAGGAACCTTAGTGGTGGACTTCTTTGCTGCCTCACAGTGATATATGGCTTCAATGACAGTGATCAGAGAGGGACAATGTGGAAGACTATTGAGAACCTGGCTGTTGGTATAACTAATCCTTGGCTAATTGCAGGAGATTTCAATGCCATTCTGTCAAGTAATGATAGACAATCATAACAACCAGTTAAGCAAGTAGAGACTGCACAGTTTAACAATTGCATACAGCAAGCTGGCCTAGCTGAACTGCCATGGCAAGGGGACTTCTTTACCTGGACCAACAAAAAAAGTAGCAATGATAGAGTGTGTAGCATATTGAATAGGGTGTTTGGCAATTATGAATGGATGATGAAATGTAGCCATGTACTTACTGTATATGGAGCTCCTTTTATCTCTGATCATAATCACATGTTATTAACCTTGATAGAAGATACTCATAGCAGGAAGGTACCATTTAGGTTCTACAATGCATGGACTCAAAGTAAGGATTTCCAGTCTTTGATCAATGCTAACTAGAAAAGCACTGCTCAATGTACCCTGCAAGGGGTGTGGAATAATCTCAAAGCCCTCAAACCAGCCTTAACGTCTCTAAATACTAGAGAGTTTAAGAGCATTACACAGAAGATTGAGAGCAGCATAAAGGAACTGGAAGCTGTCCAACACCAGATGGCCATGTCATATACAGATGCCTTACAGCTGAGAGAAAAGGACCTGATGCAGCAATTGGAAAAATGGTCTTTGCTTGAAGAATCAGCATTGCAACAAAAATCTAGAGCCAGATGGATCCAGCTTGGAGATTTAAACAACAAATACTTCTCAGCAGTAATGAAGGAGACAAACCAGTATAAGAGGATTACTGAACTGACCACAGAAGGAGGAATGAAGATAACTGATCCAGCTGACCTACATAAGGAGATTACAGACTTCTACAAATCACTCATGGGTACAGCAGCCATTTCACTACCAGCAGTTAACAAATTGTATATGAACAATGGTCCTAGACTCTCACACCATCAGAGGATGGAACTAGCAGCTGATATCAGTGACTTAGAGATCCTAAACAGTTTAAAGGCAATTGGTAATGATAAAGCTCCAGGAATAGATGGATATAATGTTATGTTCTTTAAACACACTTGGGCTATCATAGGGAAGCAGGTACTGCAAGCAGTCAAGTTTTTTTTTGCAATAAGCAAAATGCATAAACCTATAAACTGTGCCACACTCACCCTAATTCCCAAGGTATCTAATCCTCAAACAGTCAAAAAGTTTCGACCAATAGCTTGCTGTTCAGTCTTATACAAAATCATTTCCAAGTTGCTGGCCAATAGACTCCAGAAGGTCATGAGCAGTATCATGTGTAATGCACATGCAGGCTTTATCCCAGGAAGGAGAATAGCAGATAATGTCATCTTAGCACATGAATTAATAAAGCATTACTCTAGGTCACATATATCTCCCAGGTGTATGATCAAAATTGACTTACAGAAGGCTTATGATTCAGTTGAGTGGTGTTACTTACAACAGGTTATGGAAGCTCTAGATTTCCCTACTAGATTTGCAAGATGGATTATGGAGTGTGTCCAAACTGTCAGCTACACAGTGGTGGTCAATGGGGAGACAACAGAACCTTTCTAAGCAGCCAAAGGACTGAGACAAGGGGATCCCATATCTCCTTTTCTGTTTGCTATTGTGATGGAATACCTTAGTAGGTCTCTGGTTGAATTGAGGCAAACTAGAGGCTTTGTATTTCATCCTGGTTGTAGAAAACTGGGAATAACTCACTTAAGTTTTGCTGATGACTTATTGCTGTTTGTCAAAGGAGAACCTCAATCTGTAAGTACTATGTTTACTTACTTCTCTCAGTTCACTGCAGCTTCTAGTATGACAGCCAACTTGCATAAGAGTGCTGTCTATTTTGGAGGGGTGAAACCTCAAGATCAACAGCATATTATTGATCTCCTTGGTTATGTACGTGGAGAACTTCTCTTTCAATATTTGGGAGTACCTTTGGCTACCAAGAAGCTGCCTGCTTTTAAATGGCAACCACTGATTGACAAAGTTACTGCCAGGATTACATCCTGGACTGCTAAACACCTATCATATGCTGGTAGAATCCAGTTGGTACAATCAGTTATCTTTGGGATTCAGGCTTACTGGGCACAACTATTCCTAATACCTTCCAAGATTATAAAAGTGCTTGAGGCAATATGCAGATCCTACATCTGGTCTGGCTCTGTTAATGTATCAAGAAAGGCATATGTGGCTTGGGAGAAAATCTGTATGCCAAAGTCTGCTGGTGGTTTAAACTTGACTAATCTCTTACTGTGGAACAAAGCTGCCGTTGCAAAACTCAGCTGGGACCTGGCATACAAGAAGGATGCACTATGGGTGAAATGGATCCACACAGTTTATATCAAGAAGAAACAGTTGGAGACCACCACTGTCCCTAAACATGCTAGTTGGATGGTCCGAAAGATCATTGAAGGCATTGACTATTGCAGCAACATCAAATGTTGGACAAATCTGATTGCACTATAAGAAGGCTCTACTTACAACAGATTGGAGAAGCACCGAGAGTCATGTGGAAGAACTTAAAAATGCAGAATACTACTCGACCTAATGCAATCTTCAACCTATGGCTGCTATTATAAGACAGACTGCCTACCAAAGATAGGCTGATCAAATGGAACCCGAATGTGACAAACACTTGTGTTATGTGTCAACAAGCTGTGGAATCAAGAGAACACCTATTCCTGGATTTCACTTATGCATCCCAACTAAGAGATCATACACTGCAATGGATTGGAACTAAGCAACCTACTGGTCAAAACTGGCTCCAATTTGTCCAGTGGTTCATTGAGCAATCTAAAGGCAAATCTCCTCGAGCTCATATAGTCAAAATGACATTGACAGAGATGTTTTATGTCTTATGGCTGGAAAGGAATGCGAGAATATTTGGAAACACCTATTGTATCAGTGACAAACTGCTTAGAAATATTGCTTATACTTGTAATGTTAGAGCTCCTCCTAGGCTAAGAGTATTTCTTCAGCATTATCCATGATAATGCTAGTCTTTTGGATAGTATAGGATAGTCATTTTTGCTCCTTTTGATAGCCAGCTGAGTATCAAGCTGGGCTATGAATATGTACGTTAAACATTTTGGTGATTAATACAAAGTTTAATTACCATAAAAAAAAACTAGAACAGTCTTTGAAACTAATTACTGTTACATGGATGATTAGCAGACTGCTCACCCTCTAAACAGCTCGGATTTAACCAATAGTTGTTATTCCAATTAAAATTAACGGAATTTTACTCATGTTTTAGAGTTAAATCTACACAAACAAGTAACAACAGATGAATTAACTTCAGAGGACGACTATGGCTTCACTATGGACTAGATATCTTTTTTTGTTTTTGAATTTAAACCAAAAATGTTAACAATTCCAAATGAACAACAGATATATCCAAACAATAGACATCAGATCTGGAAAATACATAAGAGAACATACCTAAACAACAAATCAACGAAAAATCTGAACGGAAGAGGAAACTTCAGCGAACAGCAGTCCCAAATCGGAGGAAGAAAAATTCGACCCCGGTGAATCAATCTGAAATCAGCAGCCAAACAAATACGGCTTCGATTTTAAATTATTCGAATCCAAACTATGAAGCAATCTACTAAAATTCTACTGTTCTTCCATTTTTTTCGATTCATGAGTTTAAGATCTCCATTCAAGTTCACCAACTCGGTTTTAGCTGCGCGCGTCCAAAATATGAGTGAGGGAGTGACGCTTTTTGCTGACTTACATGGAGATGGGGTTTCTACTACTGCTCCTGCTCTTCAAATAAAGAAGAAGAAGTTCAGGGGGTTGTTTGGGTATGGGGTGGTTCGAAGAAGAAGAGACGTGGGGGTGGGTCTCTCTCTTGCACTGTTGTCGCTCCCTCTCTATTAGAGTGTAGGGTCTTTTTCAACTTTTTTGTGTATAAGAGAGTTGATGATTCCCACCAAGAATTTGATCGCCGGGTCGTGCTAATTCCATATGGGTCCTTTGTGTGTTTTGTGGATAGTATTATATAGTGTAGGAATTAAGTTAAGGGTATGGGCCTACGGTTATAGGATAGGAAATCGGTTTGAGTTATATGGGTATGAATAGAAAATTTATGATTTAGACTAGTTTTGGTTTTAAAAATTGTCTAATTGCTTAAATTAAAATCTCATTGCATTTAAATCGTTATTCTCTTTCCTTTTCTTTTTTTTAATTAACAACCATAGAAATTAAAAATTCTAAATTAATCTATATTTTTTTGTAGAAATTAAAACTTCTTTATTTATTTATTTTTTTAACATTAAAACAACTACTTATTAAAACTAAAGAAAAATTCTAATTGTAAAGAACAAAAGATAAATATGTAAAATGACCATTTTTAGGATTTCTCTATGATTTAAAATTGTTAAAAACGCATGAAATGCAAATAAACAAAGAGCAATTCCTAAAACTAATAAAAATTACTTTTTGTCTATTTTTTAGGAGTTGTTCTCATGTAGGGCAAAAATCACGTGCTCACTCAATAGGGTTCATGGGTCAGTCGAACAAATCAAGGTGACTCATAGTCAATGCAGGAAAGGTGGACACAACGGAGCATGACAGTGGGAACGCCATTTTCAGCAAGAATGCCGCAGGCTAACCACCATATTTCAAACTGACAAGATTTCCTCTTATTGAAACAGGGGCAGGAAATTTCGGAGGTCTCGGGGAAGTCCTCCATAGGGGAAAGCAAGCACCTGGCAGGTATGATTGTGAACTTCAGGACCCTCCTAGAAAATGGGACTCAGTTTAAAACTCAAACAATCACGGGAACATGATCTGGCACAATTATTCCCCAATAGGAGTCATCAGGACCCTCCTGAATAATAGGACGTAACTGTAACTAGCAATCCCCAGCAGAAACAACTGAGAGTAAACTTGGCATTTAATTTAAAATTCTCATGACTCTCCTGAAAAATGGGATCTATTTAAAGGTTGGAGATAATACGGACTTAAAGGTTTGCAAGATGGAATAGGATTTGACTAGGAGGTGTCAGGAACCTCCTGGATAATGGGATGTAATTTTAATTGGCAATCCCCAGCAGAGATGATCGAGTGTTAAAATTGGCATTTAATTTGAAATTATCAGTACCCTCCTGGATAATGGGATTTAATTTTAAAAAGTTCTCAGGACCCTCCTAGATAATGAGATTTAATTTTTGAGGTATTCAGTACCCGCCTGGATAATGGGATTTATTTTTAAAGGTTTTCAAGACCCGATTGGATAATGGGATTTAAGTGTAAAAGCTTTCAGGACCATCCTGGTTAATGGGACGTAGCTTTAAGTGTTGATCTCCAGCATATGATTTGAATTTAAAATTGGTCTTAATTAAGAGTTGTCAGGATCCTCCTGGATAATGGGACGCAACTTAATATTCTCTTAAATAACAGGACATAGGGGAAGTAATACTTCTCGAGGCGCAACCTAGTTTTAGAGTTGTTGTTGGTTGAGAATTGTCAGGACCCTCCTGGATAACGGGATGTAGCTTTAATTATTGGTCCCCAGCAGATATAACTAGATAATAAGACATAGTGGAAGTAATACCTTTGGAGAACACTGCCTAATCTTAAAGTTTTCAAGACCCTCCTGGATAGTGGGCTTTAGCTTTCAAAGATATTTGGTAATGGGATTTGATTAACACTCACAGATGTACCTAGCACCAAAATGGGTTAAAAAAATTCATTTGTTTGTTTTGTTGTAATCAGGTTTAAAGGAACCAGTTTTAGGGAATACTTTTCAAGTTTTGGTAATCAAGTGCCCACATGGAGAACAAGGGAATACATTTCAAGTTTTAGTAATCAGGCGCCCACCTAGATAACAAGGGAATACATTTCAAGCTTCAAGTTTTGGTAATTAGGCGCCCACCTGGAGAACAAGGTAATGCATTTTAAGTTTTTTGGCATTAAAGTGCCCACCTGGATAACAAGGGAATACATTTCAAGTTTTAGGACATTTCAAGTTTTGGTAATTAGGCACCCGCCTCGAGAACAAGGGAATACATTTCAAGTTTTTTGGCCGCCCACCTGGATAACAAGGGAACACATTTCAAGTTTTGGGAATACATTTCAAGTTTTGGTAGTCAGGCGCCCACCTGGAGAACAAGGGAATACATTTCAATTTTATTCAAGTTTTGGTAATCAGGCGCCCACCTGGAAAACAAGGGAACACATTTTGAGTTTTTGGTAATCAGGCGCCCACTTGGATAACAAGGGAATACATTTCAAGTTTTTGTAATCAGGTGCCAACATGGAGAACAAGGGAATACATTTCAATTTTATTCACGTTTTGGTAATCAGGCGCCCACCTGGAGAACAAGGGAATACATTTCGAGTTTTTGCAATCATGCAGCCACTGGATAACAAGGTAATACTTTTCAAGTTTTGGTAATCAGATGCCCACCTGGAGTACAAGGGAATACATTTCAATTTTACTCAAGTTTTTGTAATCAGGCGCCCACCCAGAGAACAAGGGAATACATTTCGCATTTTTGAAACCAGGCGCCCACCTGGATAACAAAGGAGTACATTTTCAAGTTTTTGGCAATCAGGCGCCCACATGGAGAATAAGGGAATACTTTTCAAGTTTTTGGTAATCAGGCTCCCACCTGGAGAACAAGAGAATACATTTCAAGTTTTTGATAATCAGGCGCCCATATGGAGAACAAGGAATACAATTCAAGGGTAACAATCTGGCATCAACATGGAGAAAGAGAAACATAGCAACAAGGAGTTTCACCAGAAGAATACAAGTCAACAAGGCAACATGGAGTTTCACAGGAATATATACAAGGCAACAAGGATCGAGAGAAAGTTTTAAGACATTGATAAGATTTTTGTAATTCATAGGTCATAGCTTAATCTAGCTTCTTTTGTTTTTACATGGTGTAATAAGGGGTTCTAGCAAGCAGCAGCAGCTAGGAGTGGCAAATTGATTCAAGGAAAACAGTTAACCACCCATATTATCCACTAAAAAATGGGTTGGATAATGAACTTTTTAAAAGCGGGTCAAATATGGATAAGAACCATATTATCCATTTAGAAAATGGATAAACAACGAGTAACCAATGGATAACCTAACGAGTCTATCTTTTACATTTGTAAAGCCTTAAATTGGGATTTCGTCAAGTTAGAGAGACTAAAACTTCTTCCAAAAGTGATCATATACAAGAATTCATGGATAATATGGGTAACCCATATTATCCGCCGGTTAACCTGTTTTTTATCCGTATTAAAAATGGGTCGTGTCGGATTATTGATCCATTTTTTCATTACCTGTTTTCGATCCAAACCACATCCGACCTAACCCACCCGTTTGCCACTCCTAGCAGCAGCATCAACAGTGAGATCACAGCTTCAGTAGTCCCAGCTACCAAACACTCCTGAACTACATTGACCTGATTCCTTTTTAACTAAGGATATGTAGGCAACCTCTGAAGAAGGGTGCGGTCAAGCTTTTCAAAATTTTTCTCAAGGAGTATTCAAACGGGCAACAATCACTCGTGTCAGCTTACTTATCTTTGTACGATAACTTTTCGTGTTTCCGAGCAAAGAAGGGCAGTTGTGAGCATGTGAGTTTTGCCTTATATAAATTACTCCTATATATTCAAAAAAAATAATTTCTTTTATTTATTTGCAATTTTGTGGCATTTTTTGTTAATTATTTGCATGTTTGTTTATGCATTTTGATTAGTAAAAAATTAAAAAATGTGTTGCAACTGCATTGAGAAGTTGATTTGATTAATTTTCAAGAAATAATTAACTATTATTCATCTTATAAAAGAAAAAACAAAAAATAGTTTAATTTGCACTTTTATTTTAATTTTGATTTTAGGTGATTTTTCTTTTGTTTTAATTATTTTTTATAATGATTATGTAGGATTAATTAGCATTTTATAGGTTAATTTGGGATTTGTAATTTAATTTAGATTTTAGTTTAACTTAGAAAAAGAAAAAGAAAATAAAATCAAAAAGGAAAAGAAACCTGAAAATTAAATAAAGAAGAAGAATAAAAATTGGGCCAATTGAATATCCAGCCCAAAACACACAAAACTCGGTCCATACCCATACCTCCAACCCGGTCCAGCCCCCTATGAACAAAACGACGTTGTTTTGCTTGAATTAATCTCACCCGCTGAGGATTCAAGATCCAATGGCTGAGAACTAGGGTGAGCTAAATATATAAGTGTCCAAATGGACCCTCGCCCCCTCAGAACCCCTACCCCTCCGTCTCTCACCTGTTCATTAGAGACCAACTTAACCTCGTCATCCCCCATCGTGAACCGCCAACCGGAATTTGCCTCCGCCGGCGGCGATTGTCTGATGGCCTCCATTTTTATACCCTAGGCTCACCTTGACCTCCTCATCTCTAGTCTGCCATTAGATTTCCTGAAAAACCTCTTAAACTTCTCGAATATGCATAACCCTAGTAGCCGCCATGGACTCCTCCGCCGTGTCCGGCGCCGCCGGCGCCCAATCACTCCCAAATTAACACCCTTGAACATCCTTCATCCCAAATCTCTACTCATAATTCTTCAAACACACTTGTAGCTCTTAGAATTTCAAATCAAAATTTGAGTCTGTGCCGGAACTTGGGTCAAGACCTTTCCTGGGAAATTAATGAGTTAAAACCCATGCTAATCAACTATTCTATGTGAGAATGAGAGATTAGCATGGATTTTGGCGCATTTCGAGGTTTATCAGCCCCATGCGAGACTAGTTGATTTGTCATATCATTTTAGGTAAGTGATACCGTCTTGTTTTGGTTTTCATATCTTCTTGTGATTAGCTTCAGTATAATTAAAATCAATAGGTTTCATATTTGCGTTTTGTTTAATTTACATCATGTAATTGGATTAGTACTTTGTTAGAGTTTGCATTTTGTTTAATTTGGGATTCCTACTCAATTGAGTCAGGCTTCATAGCTACTTGAGGTTTTTTTTATTAGCTTTTGTTAATGGTTACCAGGATGATTCGTGTTTAATTCTAGGGTTAGTAAGGTAAATAACAGGGGATATAAAGAGTAATTTAGGCAATTCGAAAAGGGAATATTGCAGTAACAACATAGGAAGTCCCTAGAAGCTTCTAGCAAGGGCTTTTAAGTAAATTTGAGGTTTACCTTGGACACCAAGTCACAAAATGAGGGACTCAAATGCAAAATTAAAATCTGAGATGCCCTACGTTGCTTGCCTATAAAGGCATCATTGCCTAGCTTTAGAGGTGAGATTTAAGAGATTAAAAATCAGAGAGATAAAGTTCTAAAGAGATTAAGAGTTTTTCAGTGATAAAAATATTATAAAGAGTAGAAAAATATACAAAGAAAAGACTACTACTGTTCCATTGAGGATCTGGAAATAAACAAGAATATTTTCAGTGATAAAACACTTAGGAAATAGTTTAGAACTTAGCCATAAAAGTCAAATGTTGAGGTCAGCTGCTTCCCATTGATGTTTGAGATTGCTTTCTTACATGTAATGTTTCATGTCTTGGTACTGAAAGTTGTTGATTCATTTAGAGCACGAAAATGACTTGAATTTGGGGTTGGTTTTCAAGAGTTTTCTGGTTCAATTTTGGTTGCCTTTTGGCCGTTGAATATTGTATGGGTTTCTATTGATTTCAACTTGATTCAAGATGATTTAGCTGTTAATACTACAATTAACACTGAGCTACTGTTGTTGACTTCTCTTTCTTCTTATTCTCTTTGTATTGCCAGGTATATTCTCTTGAAATTCTGTTGGATGTATGTGTTGCATTGAAGATGACCTGAAAATTTGAAACCATCACAGCTGAGTTTGTTTTGTTTATTTTCGATTCTCTTCGTAATGTATATGTTGGGTCAATTAATTGTTGTCTAGCCATTCTTAGTTAGTAGCTAAATTTGTATATTGCGTTTTAACTTTGGACACTGCAAGTGCTATACTTTTAGAACTATTAAGAAATGGTTGAAGCTTATTTAAAATTCATTCTGGCAATTAGAGTAGCATGAATACAGGATACTTATCTAATGTTAAGCTGTACTTTCGTGGTTAAGTTCATTATAAATGAGTAATGGTTGATTTCGAATCAGACTTGGCCCCTTCTACTCATCTAAGGTCGTCTAAGGTTCAGTTGGTTTTTATTGGCTTGTGCATTGACTTGTAGTCGTGAGGATTCGATCCTTGGGCTTTAAATAGCACGCTATGTATTCTTCAGCCTCGTTTGGGCTTGTGTTTGAGCCCATTTGTCTTATCTCGTTAGTAGAAGTCAGTCGCATGGTAGTTGGGCCAAACGCTAGCCTAAGCCCAACCCTGAAGGGAATTTGAATCCCTGAAGGAAATTTGTAATAAGATTGGTTCCACAATTTTGTCCAGCTAGTGAAAATTATATTCGAATCCTTCACCATTAATAATAAATGAGTTGCATCAACTACAAATACCCACAAACTTACGAATTTTAGTTGAATCCCTCTTTGCAACTATAAGTAAGGTGTGTCAATACTAAATCTATTGATAATCGCATGGATCTCCCTTAATTGCTTTTTAGAATTCGAGGTGTCACTTAGCTAATTTCCCATGGCCCATACGAATTCCAAAATGTGCAACTACCTTAGGCACACTAGTTAAATAATATACTTTCCTAAATACGGGTGCACATTTATATGACCCAAATCCAAATCTCAACGTTAGGTAAACATATGTTGTGGGCTACGGGTGCATTTATGTGGCGTGGTTCAAAACGTGTTTTAATGGCGTTGAAATCTTCTTAAAATTAAATAAAAGTGGTTAAAAGTTAAAATATGCACATAGGTACAAAAATGCATTTAAATCAATTAATTAAAGCCGAATATAACAGTTGAGCAACCATGCTAGAACCACGGAACTCAGCAATGCCTAACACCTTCACCCGGTTTAACAGGATTCCTTACCCGGATTTCTGGCTCGCAGATTGTATTACAGAGTCAAACCTTCCTTGATTCAAGATTTTAAATAGGTGACTTGGGACACCATTAATTATCCCAAGTGGCGACTCTGAAACTCTAAATAAATAAATTCTGCTTCGATTGTCCTTTAATTGGAAAAACTCCCTTAACTACGCCCTTCGCCGGGCTGTAGTAAAAAAAAGGAGGTGTGACACCCGGGACCTCAACTAAAAGCACAAACATATCCTAAAACCTTATTCAAAATTGTTCCAATCATCAAAACACCCCAATCAACATCAAATCACCCAAAACACATCGGGTTCAAGACAAACTTTCTAAAATCTTCTCAATTTCACTTTTGATAAAAAATCCAACCAAACCAGCTCCGAGTAACCTGAAATTTTGCACACACATCCCAAATGACACGACGGAGCTAGTGCAGCTCTTGGAATTCCATCCCGACCCGTATATCAAAATCTCGCCTATCAACTGGAAATCGCCAAACTTCGCTAATTCAAGTCTAAAACTAATCCAAACCCCCGAAACTCATTCCGATCACACTTCTAAGTCATAAATCACCTCCGAAGCTAACCAAATCATCAAAACTCACATCCTAGCCCTCTAACATATAACTCAAAATCCAGTTGACTTTTCAAACGTAAACTTTCTTAAAAGACACTAAGTGTCTCAAACCTAACCAAAATCATTCCGGCTTCGATCTAACAAACTCGATACCACAAAACACGGATAACAAAGCATAAAGAAGTAGTAATGGGAGAAACAGAGTGGTAACTCAGGATACGACTAGCCGAATTGTCACATCCTCCCCAACTTAAATAAATGTTTGTCCTCGAATAAGTCAAGAAACATACCTAAAGCCTCAAATAGGTCTGGATATCTGCTCCCATCTCCCACTCGATCTCTAAAGTAGCCTCCTCTATGAGCTAACCTCTCCGGTGCACTTTCACTAAACCTATATCCTTTGACCTCAACTTCCAATCCCGACGACCCAAAATAGCTACTGGCTCCACATCATAGATCAAATCCTCATCCAATTGAACCCTGCTGAAATACAGAACATGAAACGGATCCCCAATATACTTCATAGAGAAATGAAATATCGGATGCACACTCGACAAGATGGGTAGCAAAGCAAGCTCATAAGCTACCTCCCCAATCCTTTGAAGTACCTAAATGGTCCAATGAACCACGGACTCAACTTCCCTTTCTTCCCAAATCTCAGAACACCCTTCATGGGTGAAACCTCTAATAGAACCTTCTCACCAACCATGTACGATACATCTCGCACCTTCCTATCAGCATAACACTTCTTCCTCAACTACGCTGTACGGAGCCTCTCCTAAATCACCTTCACCTTCCCTATTGTATCCTGTACCAAATCTGTCCCTAATAACCTAGCCTCACCAGGCTCGAACCAACCAACTGGAGATCTATATCGCCTCCCTTAAAAAGCCTCATATGGAGCTATCGGAATACTCGACTGCTTGTTGTTGCTACAAGCAAACTCTGTGAGCAGTAAAAACTAATCCCATGACCCTCTAAGGTCAATGACTCAAGCACGCAACATATTCTCCAATATTTGAATAGTACACTCGAACTGCACGTCCTATGAGGATGAAAATTTGTACTCAAGTCAACCGGAGCACCCAGCTCTCGCTGCACAGACATAAACTGAGTGCCCCTATCTGAAATGATGGGAACGGGGACACCATGCAAACAAACGATCTCTCGAATATAGATCTTTGCCAAACGCTTTGAAGAATTGGTAGTAACACCGGAATGAAGTGTGCTTACTTGGTTAGTCGATTTACAATCACCTAAATAGTATCTTAAAGTCTATGGAAGTCCAACAACAAAGTCCATAGTGATCCTCTCCCACTTCTACTCTGGAATATCCATCCGATGGAGCAGTCCACCCGGTTTCTGATGCTCATATTTCACCTGCTGACAATTGAGTCACCGAGCTACAAAACCCACAATATCTTTCTTCATTCTCCTTCATCATTAGTGCTGCCTCAAATCCTGATATATCTTCGTGGCACCCTGATGAATAGAATACCGCGATCTTTGGGCCTCCTCCATAATCAGTTCCCAAAGCCTATCCACATTAGGCACACAAATCCAGCGTTGTATCCCCAATATTCCATTATCACCAATCGTCACATCCCTGTCATCATCATGCTGAACATATCCCTAAGGACAAGCAAATATGAATCATCATGCTGACTCTCTCGGAATCGCTCAGATAAGGAAGACCGAGAAATCACACAAGCCAATGCTCGACTGGGCTCCGAAATATCCACCTCACGTACCAATTGGCCAAGGCATGAACATCAATTGCAAGAGGTATCTACCCAACTGTAATATATGTCAAACTCCCCATACTCACTGCCTTTCGGCTTAAGGCATCGGCCACCACATTCGTCTTCCTCGGATGGTACAATATAGTGATACCATAATCCTTAATCAACTCCAACAATCTCCGCTGCCTCAAATTAAGATCCTTTTGCTTGAACAAATGCTAAAGAGTGCAATGATCAATGAACACCTCACAAGATATTCCATACAAGTAATGCCTCCAAATCTTCAATGTGTGAACTATGGCAGCCAACTCTAAATTAAAACAGGTAGTTATTATTATGGGGCTTCAATTGAAAAGAAGCATAAGTAATAACTCTACCCTCCTGCATCAACACACAACCAATCCATACTCTTCGTAGCATCACAATACACGGTATATGAACCTGAAGCTCAAGGAAAAACTAACACTGGAGTTGTGTTCAAAGTTGTCTTGAGCTTCTGAAAGCTCTCCTCACATTCATCTGACCATACAAATGAATCACTCTTCTGAATCAATTTGGTAAAGAGCGATGCAATAGATGAGAATCCCTGAACAAACTAGCAATAATAACTTGACAAACGAAGGAAGTTGCGAATTTCTAAAGCTGAGGACGATTTGGGCCAACTCTGAACCGCATCTATCTTCTTTTGGTCAACCTGAATACCCTTAGTGGAAACCACATGTCCCAATAATTCCGGTGAACCAAGCCAAAACTCACACTTGGAGAACTTTGCATAAAGCTTCTCCTCCCTCAATCTCTGCAACACAACCCCCAAATGCTCCATGTGCTGCTCCTGACTACTGGAATATACCAAAATATCATTAATGAAGACGATGACAAACGAGTCAAGATAAGGACGAAACACGTTGTTCATCAAATGCATGAACGTTGTTGGGGCATTGGTCAGCCCAAAACGACATAACTAGGAACCCATAATGACCACATATGGTTCAGAAGGCCGTCTTAAGAATATCCAAATCCCTGATCCTTAGCTGGTGATAACCTGAACGGAGATCAATCTTGGAGAAAACCGTCGCTCTCTGAAGTTGGTCGAATAAATCATCAATGCGAGGTAAGGGATACTTGTTCTCAATTGTTACCTTGTTCAATTGCCTATAATCGATGCACATTCTCATAGTTCCATCCTTCTTCTTTACAAACAGAACTGGCATACCCCAAGGTGACACAATAGACCAGATGAACCCCTTATCTAGGAGTTCCTAAAGCTGCTTCTTTAACTCCATCAAATCCGCTGGTACCATACGATACAGTGGAATAAAAATAGGCTAAGTTCCCGGCACCAGGTCAATACCAAAATCAATATCCCTGTCTGGTGGCATGCCCGGTAACTCTGCAGGAAATACATCAGGGAAATACTGCACAATTGGAATAGAATCAATTCTGGGATTTTCAGCTTCGACATACCTCACAAAGGCAAGATTTGAGAGACAACCCTTCCCAACCATACACTGGGCCTTCAAGAAAGAGGTCACTCTGCCAGGAACATAATCAGTCATACCTCACTACTAGATCCATGACACAACCGGTATAGCCAATATGATTGTCTTAGTATAACTGTCCAGAATAGCGCGACATGGAGATAACCGATCCATGCCCAAAATGACATCAAAATAGATCGTACTCAACAATAAAAGATCAACTCGGATCTCCAGACCCCCAATAGTCACCACACGACTGGCACACATGGTCCACAATAACACTATCGCTCACCGGGGTAGATACATGAACAGCTAAAGCAAGAAACTCACGGGGTGTACCCAAACAATGAGCAAAGTATGACGACACATAAAAAGGTGGATCCTATATCAAATAATACAAAGTCATCTCTACGACAGACATAAAAAATACTTGTAATAACACCATCTGAAGCAATAGCATTGGGTCTGAGCCTGGGATAGCATAGAAACGGGCCTGACCGCCCCCTGATCGACCTTTACCCTTTGGGGAAACCCCTGGCTGACTGACCTCCACCCCTAGCTGGTTGCGGGTGGTGGTGAAACAACAAGTGCTGAAGTCGATAACTGACCCCTCTGCTAAGATTAACTAGTAAAATGACGAGGACAATGCCTCCACATGTTGGCCATATCACCATACTCATAACAACTCCCAAGAGCACAGAAGGGAACTGAAGGGGAACCCTCGCACAAGATTGACTAGCATATGCAGCATAGAGAAGTGATGGACTGATAGGGCACGGGATGAACTCTGAGATAAAAGGGCACTAAGTGATGACTCGACCTGATTTGAATTGTGAGAACCATGACCCCATGATGCCCCACGAGAACCAAGGTGAGCTGGCTGAGCAGGCCTAAATGGACGGCATCTACCATGCTGAAACTGGCACCTCGAAAGAGCACCACTGTAACAGCCAGATCCTCGAGGCCTCTTCGCCTCCCTCTCTTCTCTCTCCTGGTGACGAACAGACTCAATCTCTCATTAAATATTCACAACCTCCTCGAATGTAGCACCAGTCACCCTCTCCCTAGTCATAAGAATACGGAGTTGATAAGTAAGACCATCAAAAAACCTACCGATCCGCTCTCTATCTATCAGGACCAACCAGATGGCATGACAAACTAATTGGGAAAAGCTCAACTCATACTACGACACAGTCAACTCCCCCTGACGCAACCACTCAAACTGCCTATGTAGCTCCTCTCTGAGAAATTGCGGCACATACTTCTCTAGAAAGAGAATGGAGAACTACTGCCAGGTACGAGGTGTTGCACCTACAGGCCTACGCCTCTCGAAATCCTCCCACCAAGTGAAAGCAGGTCCTGAAAACTGATAGGTAGTTAAAGATACCCTGATGGTCTCCATAATACCCGTCGTATGAAGCTTCCTCTGACATTTGTCCAAATATCCCAGCGCATCCTCACCCTCTACACCACTAAAGGTCGGAGGCTGAAGCCTACCAAATCTCTCCAATCTACATCGTTTATCCTCTGGCAACATAGGAACATCATAGTCTTGAGCAGCTGCAACCGGGTGGGCGGGGTGTGCCCCCGGCATCTGAACTCCCTGAACGACCTGCTCAGGTGTGCGAGCGGCATGAATCTGACTACCTCCCCTGGCCTGAGAAGTAGTTTCAGCTGTAGTGGCTGAAACAGCCTGAGGTAAGCCAGTGCAGACTGATTAGATCTTAGCCAAGGCCTTCTGAAGACCCGCAATCACAATTGGCACAACTGGTGCCTGAACGGTGTTGTTGGAGCATCCACAACTGGGACCTGGTCCTGAATTGGGGAAGCTGGGGGATCTATAGGTGCTGCCTTCGCTCCTCTGCCTCTACCACGAGCATGACCACGACCCGTCCTTGGCCTCTGGTGGCCACAACAAGTGGTATTGGTGGTCGTCCACCCTGTGTAGTAGTGTGTGTTATCATCATCAGTGAGAGAATAGAATAACAAAAGTTTAGTACTCAGATCAACAAGTTCGCACGACATGAATGCCTCCCGAGGATAAATATAAACGTCTCCATACTTATCCGCGAGACTCTTCTAAACCTTCTTATGACTCATGAGACCTATGTAACCTTCGCTCTGATACCAACTTGTCATGATCCTAAAACCGAATCCCGTCGGGATGGTGCCTCTCGTGAAGACAAGGCTAGCCAATTAAACCAAATTCACTTTTTAAAGCAGTTAAACAACATAAAGTAGTCTAAAACATGATTTAATAATACTAAGTAGTGTATAATATCAATAAAGTGCGAAAGTACAGCCCAACATAGCCCTAATCGGGGTATCACCTGTCACGAGCATCTAACAACACTAAATATTCAAATGTAACTATGGAGTTTGATACTGAACTAAGAATATAAAAGGAAGAGATAGGGAGGATCTTCGACTGCAAACGCCAACAGCTGCCTAAAGACTACTCGAAGAACAGCCTAAAGCTAGAATGAATCAGTGCTCGGGTGTGGGACCAGCTACGCCTGAATATGCACATAGGGTGCAAGGAGTAAAGTGAATACCCTAACTCAGGAAGTAACAAATGTAAATAACAACTTAAAGTGAGAAAACACGAAAGGCACAAGGCATTCTATAATGAAGTAGTAAAACTAGTTAAATGTAGTACACCAGTGAAAAGTCAAGTAAAAACCCTTTTTCAACAATAAACAGGTAATTGATGGATAATTAAAGTAAGGTAAACAAATAGAAGTTCGCCCCTGGGGCACAGTATCAACAAATCTGCCTCTGGCAATATCTTAGAATAATACTAGCCCTTCGGGCTCAATCTCACATCACAATGGGTATCTGCGCTTACTGAGGGTATGTAGACTCCTACAAGGCCCTTTGCGGCCCAAACGTAATAACAAGCTATCTCGTGGCATCAAAATTAGGCCCTCGGCTTCATATCAATCAAGCCACCTCATGGCGTACATATCTCAGGCCCTCGGCCTCAATTCAGTATCAGTGTTCCCTCACAACATAGTCATTCGGCCTTACTTAGTCAATAATCCCCACAAGACCCTGGTAATATAGTAAAATAGTGTTTCTAAACCCAAACATCATTTAAAATATCTTTTAAGTCTTAAAAACTGAATAAACATACTGAGCATGAAAACAATGGAAAATAACATGACTGAGTTCAAGTAACAAGTCAAAACAATGAGGAAATATCAATAAAAAAACCCTGAATGGTTCAAATAGTTGGCACTGGGCCCAAATATGGCGTTCGGCCCAAATAATGACGATGGAAAATAGTTTTCAATCAAATACGCGGTAAAACCATCAATCGAGATGGACCAAGTCACAATACGCAATAGTGTACGACCCCATGCTCGTCATCAAGCGTGTGTCTCACCTCAACATAGCACTATGATGTGTAAATCCAGGGTTTCAAACCCTCAGAACATCATTTACAATCATTACTCACCTCGAACCGGCTAAATCTCTTGCTCGCGACGCCTTTGCCCCTTGAATCGGCATCCACATGCGTCGAATCTATCCAAAATCACAACGAGCACATCAAAATATGCTAAGGGAACAAAGCCCAAACGAAAACAATCAATAACATGCACAAATCCCGAAATTACAAAAATCCGACCCCCGAACACACGTCTCAAAATTCAATAATTTTTACACCAATGGAAATACTTATCTCCTGACTAGTTCATACATATCAAAAGTTAAGCAATCCGGCCTCCAATGGTCCATTAATTCCTCAATCATAAGTCTCCAATACCTAATCCTAAGTTCCCCCGAATTTCACTCTTAATTTCCTTAATTTCTAGCTCTAATCCTTGAAATAATACCATAGAAATGAGTTTCAGGTCTAAATTCCTTAACGCATTGATGTTCCATTGAAATCCCCCTTTCAAATCGCCCAAAAAGTTCCAAAGCCGAAGTCAAAAATGGTGAAATAACTCAAATTCGCGAAATGAAAAAACTTGTATGTTCTACCCAGACCTTTTCACATTTGTGACACAATACCCGCTTCTGCGGTACCGCATTTACGATTGAATTCTCCGCTTCTGCATAAATCACTTATCCAGCCTAATTCGCATATGCGACCACACTTCTGCACTTGCAACATCGCAGATATGGTCACCTTACCGCTTCTGCTAAGTTTCCTCACCTGACCCTCTTTCGCTTCTGCGATATATCTCTCGTACATGTGGCGCAACACCTATGGTCCCCAATCCGCAATTGCAAAAATACCAGAAGGAGCAATTCAACAGCAGTAACAACAATCCAAACTTCCTATTAACCATCCGAAATCACCCCGAAACCCCTAGGACCTCAACCAAAAGCACGAACATGTTCTAAAACCTTATTCAAACTTGTTCCAATCATCAAAGCACCTCAATCAATATCAAATCACCCAAAGCACATCGGATTCAAGCCAAGCTTTCTAAAATCTTCCGAATTTTGCTTTTGATGAAAACCCAAGCAAACCAAGTCCGAATAACCTGAAATTTTGCACACACATCCTAAATAATGTGACATAGATATTGCAACTCTTACAATTCCATCCTGACCCCTATATCAAACTCTCGCCTATCGACCGGAAATCACCAAAATATCAACTTCGCCAATTCAAGCCTAAAATTACTCCAAACCCCAAAAACTCATTCCAATTACACTCCTAAGTCATAAATCACCTCTTGAAACAAACCAAACCTTCAGAACTCACATATGATCCCTCTAACACATTTGCCAAAATCTGGTTGACTTTTTCAACTTAAACTTCCTTAAAATAGACTAAGTGTCTCAAACTTTACCAAAATCATTCTGGATTCGATCCAACCAATCTGATACCATAAAACATGGACAACAAGCAGAAAAATGCAGAAATTGGAGAAATAGACTGGTAACTCATGAGACAGCTGACTGGGTCGTCACAAGAACAACCTCGCTCCCTAAAGCTGGTTAAATAAATCATCAATACGAGGCAAAGGATAGTTGTTCTTTACTATTGCCTTGTTCAACTGCTTGTAATCAATGCACATCCTCATAGTGCCATTTTTCTTCTTCACAAATAGAACAGGTGCACCCCACGGTGACACGCTATGCTGAATAAACCCCTTATCAAGGTTCCTAAAGCTGCTCATTCCACTCCTTCAACTCTTCCGGTGTCTACGATACGGTGGAATAGAAATGGGCTGAGTGCCCGGAACCAAATCAATACCAAAATCAATATCCCTTTTCGATGGCATGCTCGGCAAGTCTACAGGAAACATATCTAAAAAGTCTCTCACTACTGGAACTGAATCAAGGGTAGGAGTCTCTGCACTAACTTCCTTCACGAAGGTCAAATAAGAAAGACAACCCTTACCAACCATCCGTTGGGCCTTCAAAAATGAAATCACTCTACTGCGAACATAATCCATCGAACCTCGCTACTCAATCTGTGGCAAGCACAGCATAGCCAATGTCATTGTCTTAGCATGACAGTCCAAAATAGCACGACACGAATATAACCAATACATGTCCAATATCACATCAAAATAAACCATACTAAGCAACAAGAGATCCACTCGGGTATCCAAACCCCTAATAGTCACTACACTTGACCAATACACACGATCCACAATAATAGTATCGCCCACCAGAGTAGATGCATGAACACAAACAAGAGACTCATGGGCGTATCCAAATAACGAGCAAATTGTGATTACACATATGAAAAAGTGGAACCAGGTCAGATAATAAATAGGTATCTCTTTGGCATACTGAGACAATATATGTAATCATAGCATCTGAAAAAATAGTATCAGGTCTGCCTGGGAGGGCATAAAAATGGGCCTGAACACCACATGATCAACCTCCCACTCTAGGGTGACCCTTAGCTGATTGACCTCCACCCCGAGTTGACTGAGTAGGAGAGGAAGTAACTGGTGCTGAAATCGAATGCCAACTCCTCTGCTGAGAGGAACCTCCCATAATATAGGGACAAAACCTCTTAATATGACCCGAATCTCCACACTCGAAGCAACCTCTCCCAAAAAATGGCGATGGGGACTAAAGGGATGGCCACTAGAAGAACTAGGCATAGATGAGTCCTGAATTGATGGTGCCTGAGTCAAAATCTGAGCTGGAAGGGGCACTGAGAGATGAGTGACCCCAGTGTAACTGTGAGAACCGTGACTAGATGATCCACCATGGTGGCTTGAATGTGCTGGCTGAGCATGTTCGAATGGACGGCCTCTGTCGTGCTGAAATCGACCTCCCGAAGGAACACCACCAAAACTACGAGATCCCCGAGGCCTTTATGCCTCTCTCTCAACCCTCTCTTGGTGGAAAACCGAATCTATCTCTCGATAAATTTCAACAACCTCCTCAAAAGAAGCACTAGACACCCTTATTCGGTCATAAGAATCCGTAACTGATAAGTGAGGCCATCCACGAATCTCCTGGCCCTCTCTCTGTCTGTAGGAACCAACCAAACTGCATGACAAGATAACTCAAAAAACCTCATCTCATACTGCATCACTGTCATATCATCCTAATGCGACTGCTCGAACTGCCTGCACAACTCCTCTTTGCGGACTGAGGCACATACTTCTCTAGGAAGAGAGCAGAGAATTGCTACCAGGTAATGAGCGCTACACCAACAGGCCTACACCTCTCATAAGCCTCCCACCAAGTGAAGACAGCTCCAAAAAATTGAAAAGTAGTAAATGAGACCCCACTAATCTCCAGAATACCCATTGTACGTGGAATACTCTACACTTGTCCAAGAAACCCTGGCATCCTCGCCCTCTGCGCCATTGAAAGTCGGAGGCTGAAGTCTACCACACAATGATGCTCGTCATCAGGCATACCTATAACTATATAATCCTGAGCACGCGCAACCGGATGGGCTGGTGGTGCCTCCAGTGTCTGGAGTCCCTACACAACCCGCTCGGGTGTACGAGTGATAGGTGTATGAGTGCCTCCCCCCGTTTGAGAAGTAGTTGTTGTGGTAATAATTGCAACAGCTAAGGAAGGCTGGTGCTCACGATCAGAATCTAAGCCAAGGTCTTCTAAAGACCCACAATAACAATAGGCACAGTCGGTGCCTCAGCTGGTAATGCTGGAGCATCCGCAACTAGGACCTAATCATGAACTATGGCGATTGGTGGATCTGCAAGTTTTACCCTAGTTGTTTTGTGGGCTACACCCCTGCCCCTACCACGACCTCGATCGCGACCTCGACTCTAGTGGCCCCAGCTGGTTGTACTGGTAGTCATCTATCCTAACCGGTAGCAGGTGTCCTCACCATCTGTGAGAAAATAGAATAACAGAATTTTAGTACTAGAATCGACAGATTCACATGATAAGAATTCAAGAATGTCAAGTTTTTCCTAAAGGTTCTGCAACCTCCCGAAGATATGTACAGACGTCTTCGTACCGATCGTGACTCTACTAAACCTGCTCTAGACCCGTGAGACCTATGTAACCTAGGCTCTGATACCAACTTGTCACGACCCCAAAATTGACCTGGTAGTGGTGACGCTTATCGTGAACCTAGGCCAGCCAACTTATTTCCAAATACTTCATATTTCATTTAAAACGTAAGTAAGACCATGTTTAGAACATAAATATTAAAAAAGATATGAAGTAGAAATCAAAACAATGAGGAAAACAAGCTCGACCTCGGGTGTCACTAAGTCATGAGCAAATATGACAACTGCTCGAAATAAACAAGGCTAACATAGTCTGAGAATAGACAACAAATACACTAAGAGGAAGATAAGAAAGGAGAAGGCGGGACTGCAATTGCCAGGAAACTACTTTGCTATCTCCAAGGAAAGTCCACAACTGAGATGATCAGCAACCGCTACCGTGCCTTGAGATACCTGAATTTTTACACAAGGTGCAGGGGTAACGTGAGTACACCAATATCATGATACTAGCCCGAACAATGATATGATGTGCCAAATAACAATACGATATTGAGGCATGATATAAAAAGCATGAATAGGACTGAGTATAGAGTATTAATGAAGCTAATGATATGACAGCAAGAAAAAACCTCTCGGGTCTCAATAGTATCGGCGTGAAACCCTAACAAGACATCTAGCATGTTTTTACAACACATTTACTTAATCACATGATAGAAACACGGATATTAACAAGAATGCGTTACTAAGCGGTGCCATGGAATGATCCGGGCTACAATTCTCACGATTCACGCCCGCACGCCCGTCACTTGGCATTTGTTCCACCTCAATAGTAATCATAGAACACATATTTCTGGGTTTCGAACCCTCAGAACCATGTTAGGAAGCGTTACTTACCTCAAGCCAAGCCAAACTATAGCCCGCAATGCCCTTACCTCTCGATTCGACCTCCAATCGCCCTGAATCTTAACCAAACCAGTATATTATCATCAATATATGCTAAAGGAATGAGACTCATATGAAAATTATCAGATTTACTCAAAAACCCCGAAATTGGCCAAACCCGACCCCCGGGCCCATGTCTCGGAATCTAATAAAAATTACATCACAAGAATCCTAATCCACCCATGTGTCCATACAAACCAAGAACATCAAAATAGGACCTCAAATGGCCCCTCAAATCCCCAACTAAAATTTGTCCAATTACAAGCCCTAATTCTCCAATTTTAGCCTTCGTATCCCACTAATTTCATTTCTAATTAGCAAGAAATCACCATAGAATCGAGTATTGAGTTCAAAAACCTTACCTCCAAGTGTTTCCCTTCAAATCCATCTTCAATCCCTCTCAAAAAGATTCAAAGGTGGTGAGAAATGGACTAAATATCGCGAAGATGGCTTTTTATACATTCTGTCCAGGTGCTCCCTTCTTTGCGAACGTAGTCAAAGCCTCGCGTTCGCTAAGCAGAAAAATTCCACTGCATATTTTTTCCACTTTCGTGAATGTGATATCCTTCTCGCAAACGTGAAGCTTAAGCTACCAAAGCCTTTGTGAATGCGACCCCTCCTGCGCGAACGCGATGAACAAACTCCTGGGGTCACAGTTGCTCCAAATATCCTCTTCTAGAACGCGACTCCACTCACGCGTTCAAGAGTCACACTCTGCCTCACCTTTCATGAATGCAAGACCTACATTGTGAATTTGAAGAGCATCTCACCTTCCTCACTCAACATCCCTTCGCGAAATCGAAAAACAAATTTCGGCAACAAAAATACAAGAAAATTTGGTATCTTTCCAAAGTCCAAAATTATCCGTAAACCACTCGAAACTCACCCGAGGCTCTTGGGACCTCAACCAAATATTCTGAAATATCCCATAACATCATTTAAACTTATACAACCTTCGTAACACTCAAAAAAATATCAAAACATCAAATCACCCTCGGATTTAAGCCTAAGGATTCTAAAACTCCCGAATTCCGCAAACGATCAGAAAGTCTGCTAAACCTCACCCGAATGACCTGAAATTTGCACACACATCACAAATGACACTATGGACCTACTTCAATTTTTGGAATTTCATTTCGACCCTGATATCAAAATCTCAACTTACGGCCAAAAATGCCAAATTTCTAATTTCGCCAATTCAAGTCTAAACCTTCCACATAGCTCCAACAGACATTCTGGTCACACTCCTAAGTCTCAAATCACCTAAAAAACTATTTGAACCATCAAAATATACATCCGAGACCTTTTTCACATAAGTCAACATCCGGTTGACGTTTTCAACTTAACCTTTCTCAAAAGAGACTAAGTGTGTCATACCTCTCCAAAACCACTTTGAAGCCGAACCAAACAACATGATACCAAAAAATACAGCTGAACAAGATATAAAGAAGTAAAATGTGAAAAACTGTACGGTAACTGATGAAACAGTCGGTCGGATCGTTACATCATATTCTTATGAAAGTCTTTTCTTATAAATTTCATTTAAGCAACTTTGGCTTATGTTTGGATTCTCTACATTGCACAATCTATTGAAAATTATGGCTCCATCTATAACTATATATCATCGAAATATCAATGTATAAAATGAGTTGGAATTTGAATGTTTGTGTTGTTAGATTATGACACGTTCCAGACCGTGAGAAATCAGAAAATCCTAACTCAATTGAATAATTATTCAAGAGGAAAGTTTCATACTCTTTTACCAGCTATTATTTTTTCATGTCTTTCGAGTTAAAATGTATTTTCTTTAAGTTATGCGCTTAATAACTTAAATTTCTTTTCAAATTTTTTGAGGGTGATCGAGTTCAAGCAACTATTGGAAGACTTGTTATGCGTATTTTCAAAGTAAAATATATGAAATGTGATTGTGTATTATGAAGAACTTTGTGGTTAGACCAAAAAATCTGAAAATTAAGACCAAACAAGCATAAATTGAAATTGACGTTGTTTTCTCATAGTACGAGTATGGATGAAATTAATGATTCACTCTATATTATTAAAAGGAGGCTAGTGAAGCATGAGGTTAAGTCAAGTGGCACATTAAAAAGAAGTCACTATGCAATTTTAAGCCAATATTAAAAATTTGAGTTATAAATGGAAACATAATTAATGGAAGTAATTTTCTAATAGGAATTAATTTTTACTGATTATACAAATCTCTATTTTATTATTAAATGTAGATTTTAATCTGAAAAGTAAATAACATATAGTAGTATGATTTAATTAACTTTTCTTTTGGCATAATTATGGTAGGGACAAATTAAATTATAGTAGGGATGAATTAATTAATTAATTGATACAAACTTTGTAACTAATCTTTTTTCTGTACAATATACATTATTGCATGTATCTTTAATTAAATTGTGTGTATAATTCAGTTATAGCACGTATTTTTTTTTGAGAAAGAATCAATCAAATTTTTATTTTGTATCTTAAACATTAATTTTATGTTGATATAATAATTATTTACTTAGTACAAGCTTTGTATCTGGTATTATTTGGGTAAAATATACATTACTACAAGTATCATTAATTAACGTTTGTGTATAATTCAGCTATGACAGGTATTCTTTTTTAAGAAGAATTAATTAAGTTTTTATTTTGTGTCTTGCACATTAATTTTATGTTAAAATAATAAGTCTTGTTTAGTGCAAACTTTGTATCGGACCTTATTTGTGACAATATATATTACCATAGGTATCTTTAATTAAATTTTATGAATAATTCAGTTATGATAGGGATCCTTTTTTTTAGAAAGAATTAATTAAATATTTGTTTTGTATTTTACATATATATTATATTAAAATAAATAGTATAAAAAATGAACAAGAGGACAAAGGAAAAAAGATAAGAAGAATTAAAGCTTGGTGGTTAACAAATTTTAATTAACAAAAAAAATGAAGGTTGAAAATTTTTAAAAGCCCAAAGTTAAAAAATGAAGATATATATCTTTTCTTGATCGCAGTCGCTCTTATATATTGATTTACACATACTTTTTTAAAAAATTAAGATTTCAAATGCCTTATATGGTCTTTGCTCACTGTTTTGATTTTATATCTGTACTCAGTTATGCTATATTCAATTATTTTCATAACTCAGCCATGGTTATTCTATTTTTTTTTTCTTTAAATGATATTTTGGAGTGACCATCATGGTTTATTGTGCCCGAGTGGCTTTTAGAGATTTATGATCGATTAAGGATGGGGACCTATGTTGTGATGATTATTATGGGATCGGGTTGCATGACGTAGCAGTATCATAATTTTTACGATTATGAGGCCAAGGCCTCGAGTTGTACGCCACGAGGTGGCTTGATATGAGGTTGAGAGCTTATAGATTATGCAATGAGATGGCTTGATATTATGGTTGGACCGTAAGGGATCGCTCTCGGAGTCTGTAAACTCCCAGTGAGCGCGGGTACCCATTGTGATAAGAGATATAGCTCGAAGGGCTGGTGTAGTTCCATGTTATTGCCCGAGGGGCTGATTCTGTTAATATTGTACCCGAGGGGTAGATCTTATGTGTTTATCTTTTATAGCTTCCTTTCATTGACTTGTTTAATTGTTAAAAGGGTGTTTAAAAGAAGCTTATACTGAACTAAGTTGTATTATAAGATTTCACTATTTTATTGTAGTTTACTGGTTTTACTCTGCCTCTTTATAGCATGTTGTTGTGTTTTTTACATGATTTAATATCGCTCAGTCTTTATTTATTTTTATTACTCGCTGAGTTGGAGTACTCACTTTATTCCTTGTACCTCATGTGCAGATTCAGGCACTTCAGGTCCTACTAGCGAGGGTTGACAGCTTCCGACAGATTTCAGAGTCCACTAGGTAGCTGCTCAGCATTCGCAGCCTAGTGTTTCTCCCTCGTATCACTATTTTCTTTTCCTTGTATTGGATTATGTAATAGAATGTGTAGTCCCTTTTCCGTATTCTTAGACTCATATTAGATGCTCATGACTGGTGACACCCTGATTGGGCTATGTCTATTCCGTAAATTGTACTATTTCACTGCTTATTTGGGATTTAATCATGTTAAAGGCTTAAATTGAGTTATTTTAATTGCTTAATATTGATTGGGTGTTGTGTCGGCTGGCCTTGTCTTCACGAGAGGCGTCATCACGATTGGGTCTGGATTTGGTGTCATGATAAGTTGGTATCAGAGCCTAGGTTACATATGTCTCACGAGTCATAAGCAGGTTCAGTAGAGTCTCCCGAATCGGTACGGAGAACTCTGTATTTATCCTTGAGAGGCTACAGAACCTTTAGGTAAGACTTTGTATTCTTGAAATTCTTGTTGTGCGAATCTGCTGATCCAAGTACTAAACTTATGTTATTCTATTCTCTCACAGATGGTGAGGACATGCGCTACCGATCAGGCTGGACGAGCACCAGTGCCACCATCATTGGCCACTAGAGGCAGAGGACGCAGGAGTGGTCGCGGTAGGGGCAGGGGTATGGCCCGTACAACAACTAGGGTAGAACCTGCAGATCCACTAGCTGCTCTACTTCAGGATCAGGTCCCGCTTTTGGAGGCTCCAGCACCACCAGCTCAAGAAATAGTTATGCCCATTGCAATTCCGTGTCTTCAAGAGGCCTTAACTAAGATTCTATTGGTATGCACTGGCCTAGCTCAGGCAGGCTCAGTTACTATGGCTGCAGTTACTTATCAGGGTGGGAGAGACAACCAGACTCCCGTTGTTCACATACCTAAGCAGGTCATGCAGGGACTTCAGACACTAGGGGAACATCTAGCCCAGTCGGTTATAGCTTCTCAGGACTATGTATCTCCTGCCAAGCCAGAGGACGAGCATCGCATGTTGGAGAGCTTTGGTAGACTTCAGCCTCTAACTTTCAGTGGTGAAGAGGGCCAGGATGCCCAAGGTTTCTTAGATAGATGTCAGTAGATTCTTCGTACAATGGTACTCGGGAGACCACGTGGGTCGCTTTCACTACTTTTCAGTTTTCTAGAGTTGCCTTCACTTAGTGGAAGGTATATTGGAGGCGTAGGCCTATTGGTGCAGCACCCCTTACTTGGAAGCAATTCTCCGTTCTCATTTTGGAGAAGTATATGTTGCAGTCTCACAGAGAGGAGCTGTGCAGGAAATTTGAGTGGTTGTGTAAGGGAAAGATGACTATGACACAGTATGAGATGAGGTTCTCAAAGTTAGCTCGTCAAGATATTTGGTTGGTTCCAACAAATAGAGACAAGATTAGGAGGTTCTTTGATGGCCTCATGTATCAGCTTTGTATTCTTATGACCAGGGAGAAGTGTAGGATGCTACTTTTGAGGAGGTTGTTGACATTGCACGTGATATTGAGCCAGTTCGTCGCCAGAAGCGAGATGAGAGGGAGGCCAAAAGGCCTTAGGGATCTGGTAGATATGGTGGTGCTTCTTCGAAAGGTCAGTTTCCGCACGGTAGAGGTCGTCCATTCACGCATGCTCAGCCAGCTCGCCCAGTTTATCATGGGGCATCAACAGGTCATGGTTCTCATCAGGGCCAATCATCACTTAGTAACCTTCCAACTCAAAGTTCATCCCATGCCCCATCAGTTTAGGGCTCTTCTATTCCATGTGCATCTGCTAGTCATTCCGGTGCTAGGGGTTCCCTTCAGTCCCGTTCTCTAGAACTCAGGAGTTTCTATGAGTGTAGAGAGATGGGTCATATGTGGAGGCAGTATCCTAGTCATCTTGGGGGTTCATCACAGTAGAAGGGTCTACTGTCGGCTTCAGTACTAGTTATTTCACCACCACCCACCCACCCAGCTAGGGGTGGGGGTCAGTCAGCTAGGGGTCAAACTAGAGGGGGGATGTAGCTCAGGTGGCTATCAAGCCTGTTTTTATGCACTTCAGCTAGCCCCGATACTACTACTTTCAATACTGTTATTACAGGTATTGTTTGTATATGCCACAGAGATTCCTTTATATTATTTGATCTCAGTTTCACTTATTCCTATGTGTCATCATACATTGCTCGTTATTCGAATATGCCCCATGAGTCTCTTGTTTCATCTGTACATATATCTACTACGGTGGGCGATACTTTTGTTGTAGACCGTGTGTACCAGTCATGTGCGGTGACTATTGGGGTTCTGTAGACCCGAGTGGATCTACAGTTGTTATGTATGGTAGACTTTGATGTTATTTGGGTCATGTATTGGCTATATCCATGTTGTGCTATTTTGGACTGTCATGCTAAGACAGTAACATTAGTTGTTCCGGGTGTGCCACGAATTGATTGGCGAGGCTCGACTGATTATGTTCCCATGAGGATAATTTCATTCATAAAGGCCCAGCATATGGTTAGGAATGGTTTTCTTTCATATCTAGCCTTTGTGAGGGATGTCGGTGCAGAGACTCCTAGTATTGATTCTGTTCTAGTTATGAGGGATTTCCCTATGTGTTTCCTGCAGACCTGTCGGGCACGCCACCGGATAGGGACATTGATTTTGGTATTGACCTAGTGCCGAGCACTCAACCCATTTCTATTCCACCGTATCGTATGGAACTAGCGGAGTTGAAGGATTTAAAGGAGCAGCTTCAGGAACTCCTTGATAAGGGGTTCATTCGGCCTAGTGTGTCGCCTTGGGGTGCGCCGGTTCTATTTGTGAAGAAGAACAATGGCACTATAAGGATGTGCATTAACTACAGGAAGTTGAACAAAGTAACAATTAAGAACAAGTATCATTTGCTTCATATGGACAATTTGTTTGACCACCTTCTGGGAGCGAGAGTGTCCGCCAAGATTGATCTCTGCTCAGGTTATCACCAGTTGAAGATCAGGGACTCAGATATTCTTAAGATAGCTTTCAAGACTCGATATGGTCATTATGAGTCCTTGGTGATGTCTTTTAGACTGCCAATGCCCCGGAAGTGTTCATGCATTTCATGAACAACGTGTTTCGGCCATATCTCGACTCGTTTGTCATAGTCTTCATTGATGACATTCTGGTATACTTGCATTGTCAGGAGGAGTACGTGGAGCATTTGATAGTTGTGTTTCAAATATTAAGGGAGGAGAAGCTTTATGCAAAGTCTCCAAGTGTGAGTTTTGGCTCAATTTCGTGGCATTCTTAGGGTCGTGGTCTCTAGTAAGGGTATTTAGGTTGATCCGAAGAAGATAAAAGCGGTTCAAAGTTGGCCTAGACCGTCTTCAGCCACAGAGATTTATAGTTTTCTTAGTTTAGCAAGTTATTACAGTGGGTTTGTTCAGGGGAACTCATCTATCGCATCGTCTTTGACCAATTTGACTCAGAAGGGTTCTCAATTTGTGTGGTTGGATGAGTGTGAGGAGAGGTTCCAGAAGCTCAAGACTGCTTTGACCACGGCTTTAGTGTTAGTATTGCCATCAGCTTCAGGTTCTTATATCGTGTATTGTGATGCTTCGAGAGTTGGTATTGGGTTTTTTTGATGTAGGAGGGTAGGGTTATTACTTATGCTTCTCATCAATTGAAGCGTCATGAGAAGAACTACCTTGTTCATGATTTGGAGTTGACTGCCATTATTCACGCCTTGAAGATTTGGAGGCATTATTTGTATGGTGTTTCTTGTGAGGTGTTTACTCACCATCGTAGCCTCCAACACTTGTTCAAGCATAAGGATCTCAATTTGAGGCAACAGAAGCGGTTGGAGGTTCTAAAGTATTATGATATTACTATTTTGTACCATTCAGGGAAGGGCAATGTGGTGGCCGATGCTTTGAGCCAAAAGGAGGTGAGTATGGGGAGTTTGGCATATATTCCAGTTTGGAAGAGACCTCTTGCAGTTGATGTTCAGGCCTTGGCCAACCGGTTTGTGAGGTTGTATATTTCAGATCCCATGCGGGTTTTGGCTTGTGTGATTTCTCAGTCTTCCTATATGATCGCTTTACAGAGCACTAGTATGATGATCCCTATTTTTTGTCCTTAAGGATAGAGTTCAGCATGATGATGCACTTGATGTGACCATTGGTGATGATGGGTTATTGAGGATGCAGGGATGGATATTTGTGTCCAATGTAGATAGGCTTTGGGAGTTTATCCAGGAAGAGGCCCATAGATCATGGTAGTTCATTCATCCGGGTGCCACAAAGATGTATTAGGATCTGAGACAGCATTATTGTTGGAGGAGAATGAAGAAAGACATTCCGGGATTTGTAGCTTGGTGTCTCAATTATCAGTAGGTGAAACATGAGCATCAGAGACCGGGTGGCTTGCTTCAGCAGATGGATATTCCAGAATGGAAGTAGGAGTGGATCACCAAGGACTTTGTAGTTGGGCTCCCATGGACTTTGAAGAAGTTCGATGCTATTTGGGTTATTGTGAATTGGCTGACCAAGTCCGCGCACTTCATTCCAGTATGTACTACTTATTCTTCGGAGTGGTTGGTAGAGATCTATATCTAGGAGATTGTTTGTTTGCATGGTGTCCCAGTTTCCATCATTTCAGATAGGGGTACTCAGTTTACTTCACAGTTTTAGAGATCGGTGCAACGAGATTTGGGTGCTCAGGTTGAGTTGTGCTCATCTTTCACCCTCAGATGGATGGGCAGTCAGAGCCCACTATTCAAATATTGGAGGACATGTTGCGCGCTTTTATCATTGATTTCGGAGGGTCATGGGATCAGTATCTACTCCTCGCAGAGTTCTCCTATAACAACAGTTACCAGTCGAGTATTCAGATGACTTCATATGAGGCTTTGTATGGGAGGCGGTGTAGATCTCCAGTCGGTTGTTTTGAGCCGGGAAAGGCCAAGCTATTGGGTACAGGTTTGGTATAGGAATCTTTAGACAAGGTGAAGATGATTCAGTAAAGGCTTCATACAGCGCAGTCGAGATAAAAGAGCTATGCTGACGGGAAGGTTCGGGATGTGTCCTACATGTTTGGTGAGAAGGTTTTGTTGAAGGTTTCACCCATGAAGGGTGTTATGATATTTGGGAAGAAAGGTAAATTGAGTCCTCGGTTTATTGGTCCTTTTGAGGTACTTCAAAGGATTGGGGAGGTGGCTTATGAGCTTGCTTTGCCACCCAGTTTGTGGAGTGTGCATCCGATATTTTATGTTTCTATGCTCCGGAAGTATTGGGGATCTGTCTCATGTTCTGGATTTTAGCACGGTTTAGTTAGATGATGATTTGACATATGATGTGGAGCCAACAACTATTTTGGAGCGTCAGGTTAGAAAGTTGAGATCAAATGATATAGCTTCAATAAAAGTATATTGGGGAGGTCGGCCTATGGAGGAGGCTAGCTGGGAGACCGAGCGGGAGATGCGGAACAGATTTCTCACCTGTTTGAGGCTTCATGTATGTTTCTTGACCCATTTGAGGACGAACTTTTGTTTAAGAGGGGGATGATGTAATGACCCGGCAGGTCGTTTCATGAGTTACCGCTTGGTTTCCCCTATTTATTCTTCTTATTGCTTTGTTTATGCGTTCTAAGAGTGATCGGGTTGGTTGGCTCGGGTTCGGAAAGGTTTTGGTAAGATTTGAGACACTTGGTCTCTTTTAAGGAATATTAAGTTGAAAAGGTCAATCGGATGCTAACATATGCGTTAGAGGGCTCGGATGTGAGTTCTGATGGTTCTGATAGCTTTGAGAGGTAATTTAAGACTTAGGAGCATGATCGGAATGTGTTTTGGAGTTTTGTAGTAGATTTAGGCTTGAATTGGCGAAAGTGAAATTTTGGCGTTTTCTGGTTGATAAGTGAGATTTTGATATAGGGGTCGGTATGGAATTCCAAGAGTTGCAGTAGATTCATTGTGTGAGATGGGATGAGGGAAAAATTTCAGGTTATTTGGACGTGGTTTGATAGATGTTTTGATCAAAGTGTAATTCGTAAGATTTTGAGAACCTTAGGCTTGATCCGATGTGTTTAGGTTGATTTGATGTGTTTTAAAGATTAGTGTAAGTTTGGATGGTAGTATATGATTTGTTTATGCTTTTGGTTGAGGTCCCGAGGGCCTCAGGATAATTTCGGATTGTTGGCGGAAAGTTTGGAAATTGGATGTAGTAGTTGAAGATGAATCTGCTGTCATAACCACATATGTGGTTAGGAGGTCGCAGGTGCGACCCCCGCAGATGCGGAAGACCAGTCGCAGAAGAGGAAAGAACCTAGGAAAGAAGGAACCATAGAAGCGGTTGAGGAACCGTTCCTGCAATGGCGCAGGTGCGGATAGTGCTTCGCAGATACAAATTTTGGCCCATAAGTGAAAACCGCAGATGTGGTGTCTTGGACCACAGAAGCGGTACCGCAGATGTGGTGGATGGACCATAGCAGAGAAAAGCCTGGGCAGAAGGTATAAAATATTTCATTCACGAATTTTTGATTGTTCCACCATTTCTAAGTCGTCTTCGGAGCTTTTTGGGAGATTTTAAAGAGGGATTCAAAGGATATCGTCTGGAGGTAAGATTTTTAAACCTAATAATCGATCCTATGGGGTTTTTCTAATGATTTGGGCTAAGATTAATGGAAATTAAGGGTTAGACATTGGGGATTAGGGCTTGGTATTGTAGATCTTGACTTGAGGATTTGAGGGGGCATTTGTGGTCGGATTTTGGGACTTTATATGTATGAACTCTTGGGGAGATAAAGAATCTATTGATGCTAGTTTTATCTAACTCTGACACGTGGGCCCGGGGGTCAGGTTTTGGTTAATTTTGGTATTTATGTTGTAAATTGATCATTTTCACATGGGCTTCATTTTCTTAGCATATTTTGATGTCGTGATTCTAATTTTAAATAGATTCGACGCGGGTGGAGAACGATTCGAGGGGCAAAGACATTGTGGGCTAGAGTTTGGACCGGATTGAGGTGAGTAATGATTGTATATGTTGTCATGAGGGTATGAAACCATGGATTTCACATCGTTATGCTATGTTGAGGTAAAGCACATGCTGGATGACGATCATAGGATCGTACACCATTGGGGATTGTGACTTAGTCCAACCCGAATGACTGTTTTACCGCGTATTTGGTTGAATCATTTGCTATCATCATGTTTTGGGCTGAATCCCATATTTGGGTCTTTTACCAACTGTTTAAGACCCTTAGGGTATTATTACTACTATTTCTTTCACTATTTTGATTTTATATATATACTTAGTCATGCTATATCCAACCGTTTTCATAACTGAGCCATGGTTAATGTGTTTTAACATTTTAAATGATATTTTGGGTTGAGAATTATGCTTTACTTTGCCTGAGTGGCTTTTAGAGATTTCTAACTGAGTAACGCTGAGGGCCTGTATTGTGAGGGTTATTATGGGATCAGGTTGCACGCCACAACAGTATTGTACTGTTTATCATTATGTGGCTGAGTGCCTGAGTTATACATCACGAGGTGGCTTGATATGAGGCCGATAGCCTATTTATGATGCCACGAGATGGCTTAATATTGCACTCGGGCCGTAAGAGATCCCTACCAGAGTCTGTACACCCTCAGTGAGCATGAGTACCTATTGTGATATGAGATATAGCCCGAGGGGATGGTGTTGTTCCATGTTATTGCCCAAAGGGTAGATTTTATATGTTTATCTTTTTTAGTTGCCTCTGATTTACTTGTTTAATTGTTAAAAGGGTGTTTAAAAGAAGCTTATGCTGAACTAAGTTGTTATATGATATTTCACTATTTATTGTATTTTACTGATTTTACTCTACCTCTTTATAGTATGTTGTTGTATTTTTTACGTGATTTCTTATCACTAAGTCTTCATTTATTGTTATTGCTCACTGAGTTAGAGTACTCACTTTACTCCCTGCACCCGTTATGCAGATTCAGGCGCTTCAGGTCCTAATAGCGAGGGTTGATAGCTTCCAGTAGATTTTTGAAGTCCACTAGATAGCTGCTCGGCATTCGCAGTCCAGTGTTTCTCCCTGTTATCATTTTTTTCTTTTCCTTGCATTGGATTTTGAATAGATTGTGTAGGCCCTTTTTCATATTCCTAAACTCATGTTAGATGCTCATGACCAGTGACACCCCGATGTCGGGCTAAGTCTATTCCGCAAATTGTACTATTTCACTACTTATTTGGGATTTAATCATGTTAAAGGCTTAAATTGTGTTATTTTAATTGCTTAAAATGTATTGGATATTGTGTCGGCTGGACTTGTCTTCACGAGAGGCGCCATCATAATCGGATCTGGGTTTAGGATCGTGACACTAACTTTGACTAGCAACTCTTGCATGATATTTTGAAAAAATTACTGAAAAATTAACAGAACTATACCGATATCGAAGAGAAATGAAGATGATTGGAATGATTTCAAATAGTCTAGTTTTGGTTATATAAAATAGAATAACTAAAATTGATATGGTACAATTTTATAAAATAACACGTCGAATCGAACTATTGACACCCCTGCTCACGTTCCAATGGGATGAGCATACATACTAATTGATATACCAATGGCCAGCTTTATTAATCAAGGGATCGATGAAGTTTATATTCTCACTCAATTCAACATAGCATCACTTAACAGGCATATCACTCCTACTTAAAACTTTGGTGGTGGTGTTACATTTAGATATAGCTATGTTGAGGTAAACATCAAATGTTCATTTCCAGTGTACATAAAACTTATTTCAGATTTGATGATATTGGCAGAATCATTGCAGCACAGATAAAGACAAGAGGGGTTCCTCTGATGGTAAGCAATCTTCACTTCCAAGCGAGGGGTTGTGAGTTCGAGTCTCCCCAAGAGCAAGGTGGGAAGTTCTTGGAGGAAGGATGTCGGGGGTCTATTTGGAAACAGCCTCTCTACCCAAGGATAGGGGTAAGGTCTGCGTACACACTACCCTCCCCAGACCCCACTAAGTGGTATTATACTGGGTTGTTGTTGTTGTTGTTGTTGTTGTATTGCAGCACAGATCCTATCCTATATAAGCCCCAATACTCACTTGAAGATTAGTCTAGTAAAACTATATATTATGCTGTTTGAAATTTTTTTTACTATTCTTTTGAACAATAAAATTAAAACTGGTGCTTCATCTAGGCTCGATGTAAGATTCAATAGACATACATTTACGCTTCAATTGAAATAAGTCGCGCATATTGTTATTTAATCTGTATTACTGTGAAATCAATAAAATAATAAACTTTCTAAAAAACAGAAAAAGAAAGTTAGTACAACTAGAACGTCAAAATAAATTCTGGAAACTAATATTGGAATAAATCAAGCCCACTAAATACACAGTGTGTTGTTAAGAAACTTATTCCCCTTAAGTACCCGAGGTTCTGAAATATATCATCCCAAGATAGAACGGTTTAACTCATCACGTATTGGTACCAAAAACCCTGGTGATCGGCGAACCACTCAACGGTCATAAAATACTGAAAAATATTGTGCAGAAGAAGAAAAAGATAATCACAAAATTTAGTAAGTAAAAATTATGGTATTGAAGTAATATTTATAGCCCATTTAACATTGTTTCTGAAAAGGTTTGCAACCTTTCAAAATAGTCATAGCAGTTGGAACAAGTGAAAAATATTGCGGGAAAAACAAAAGGAATTAAAATAATTCGGGAAAGAAACAGACCAGATCGGACCGGATCGCGGGTCTTGTATTCCAGATTGAATTTTCATTAATAAATTTAATTAATTAATTAAGTAATTGAAAAGAATTTTCTCCAAAAGGATTAATCCACCGATGATCTTTGACCAAATTCCAATCCAAATCTGAAGGGAAGCCGAGCGAGCGATGACGGCGCGAGACTTGCCTTCTTCGTAACTCTTTAAGAGCTAAAAAATGAGCTTCTCTATATAAGTATATATACACAAAGATTTTTTTTCTTCTACCAATGAGGACAAAGTGCATTAGTAAAGTGAGCTAATTTAAAATTACACTTCCCTCCATTTCTTTTACCACCATTTTTCATTCACACCTCTTTTGTTAATAACAAACCCCAACACATATCATGCATACATGTTAAGCAGTTCTTCTTTACCGGTAAAATGGTATAATTCACTAAAAATAAGGATTATTGCGGCGGTTAAGTAACGACGGTTGGGGCGAACCATCAAAAATAAAACATATTACGGTTGCATTCCAGATGCCATTAGTGCATAAGTTAAAAAGACATTTCTTTTTACAATTACGGCAGTTCAAAATCGCCACTATTTCTAATAATGATTAATAATCTTTTCCCTCAACATCTTTAGAGCAAACTACTATTATTAATCAAATCAGATGCTCTTCTCTCTCTCGCTCGCTCTCTCTACACCTTCTCTCTCTATAAAAAAGAATTTCTCCCAAATCATAGGAAAGATTCAAGTTATTTTGAGGTGACATCTATAAAGCAGAAGAGTTTATAAGAAAATCATATTCCAATTCGTTCAGATACGTTAATTTTTTCTCTTAAATTATCATATCATTCGTCTCCTGTTTCAACTCGTTAGTGCAATTCCTTTCAAAATGCTAAATTAGCCATTAATTTTAATGATTTAAGACGTGCATCAGTGTATATTGGATGGATATTAGTCTAAAACACTGATTTTAGCCGTGATAATTTCACTGATTCAACTTTCGGTTTTACTTATTTAGCCATTGACTTTATTGATTTAAGGCATGCATGTGTGTATGTTGAGTATTAAAGTTATGATGATTAACAAAGTGTGACTAACTGTTAAAAGAACCAAGTCCTCAATGTATCTTCTTATCTGTTGTGAAGAACCAGCTTCTCATGTCAAAGGATCAGCTCCTCATAATTGATGCTTGTACATATGTAAAAGACAGTAACTTTATCTTAAAGTTACCCAGGTTCGAGTTTGATGGAAGATGATTGCTAAAAGTGATAAGGGTCGTTGCTCAAGAAGATATGGATAATTCAGTCAGAGACAAATGTTCCAAAGCTTGTGGAATCCTTGAATCAGTAGGACTCCTATCAAAGAGGAAGCTGACTATGAATAGGACTCCTAGAAGATCTCAAGTCGTATTTAAATAAGATTGACTTTGGACATCTGATATAACGACCCGGCCGGTCCTTTTATGAGTTACAACTACATTTTCCCCATTTCTGCTTCTTTATGTGTTATTTCAGTTGTATTATATGGTATCAGGTTGGTTGGTTCGGGTCCAGAGTGATTTTGGAGAGGTATGAGACACATAGTCTCTTTTGTGTAAGTCTAAGTTGGAAAAGTCAATCCGATATTGACTTATGTCTAAAAGGCCTCGGATGTGAATTATTATGGTTCGGTTAGCTTCGTTAGGTGATTTAGAACTTAGGAGCGTGATCGGAATGTATTTTAGAGGTCTGTGGCAGATTTAGACTTGAATTGGCAAATCTTGAGTTTTGGCACTTTCTGGTTGGTAGTGAAAATTTTGATATCGGGGTCGGAATAGAATTTTGGAAGTTGGAGTAGGTTTTTAGTGTCATTTGTGACGTGTGGGCAAAATTTTAGGTTATTCGGGTATGATTTGATAGACTTTTTGATCATTCGCATAATCCGAGATTTTTAAAATCCTTAGGCTTGAATCCGAGGGTGATTTGGTGTTTCAGCATTGTTTTAAGTGTTCCGGGTATTTGTGCAAGTTCAAATAGTGATATATGACTTGTCCTATTTTTGGTTGAGGTGCCGAGGGCCTCGGGATGAATTCAGATGGCTAACAGAAGGATTTGGAATTTGGTTGAGCAGCTGAAGTTTGTTGCTTCTTCATTTACACATATGCGGATTGGGGGACAGTAGGTCCGATCCACGTAGAAGCGAGACATGGCCGCATATGCAGAGGGTTGAGGAGCTGAAGAGAAGCGCTGGTGCACACAAGGACCTCACCAGTGAGACCGCAGGTGCAGGAAACTGACCGAAAAAGCGGAACCTCCAAGGTTAAGTGAAAATCGCACATGCGATGGTTTTTCCGCAGGTGCGGCATCGCAGAAGTGACTCTGAGACCACAAATGCGGAAATCAGTGGGCAGAATATATAAAAAGGTCCTTTTCACGAGTGTTGCTAGTTTCTCCATTTTTGAAGACGGGAATTGAGCTTGGGCAGTGATTTCTCAAAAGGAATTAAGGAGTATAAGTTGGGCAAGCCACTTAAGCTTTATTACTTGTATTTGTGATCATTTTTTCATTGTTTAATCATGGTATTAGTGGAAATTAAGGGAGAAAGTTGGAAGATTAGAGTTTGAAATTTGAAAGCTTTGAGTAGGGATTTGAAAGGCCATTTGAGGTCCGATTTTGATGCTTTTGGTATGAACGGCCTCGTGGGAGGATACAGGTTCTAGTGATGTAATTTTTGTCGAATTTGGAGACGTAGGCCCGAGGGTCGGGTTTTGCAAATTTTGGGATTTTTGAGTTCATTCATAATTATTGTATGGGTTTCTGTAACTACCAGGTCAGTCGTTCTGAGAGTTATAGCCCTGTTTTCGTAAGTTTTTACTTTTTTAAGAGTTGTTCATCTGTGTTGAGTTGTATCAAGTTGATAGGTTTGGTTTCAGAGTAGTTTTAGAGTGAAATGATCACTTAGTCTCTTAGTTAGAAAGCTAAGTTAGAAAAGTCAACTACAAGTTGACTTATGAGTAAACAAATTCGGATTTGGATTTTTATGATTCGATTAGATTCGTTGGGCGATTTTAGACTTAGGAGTGTATTTGAATATAATTTGGAGGTTGGTGGTAGAATTAGGCTTGAATTGGCGAGGGTTGGAAGCTTAGAAGTTCTTAGGTTTGAATTCAAGGTTGATTTGGTCTTTTGGGGTTATTTTGGGGTTCCTGAGGTTTGACTAAGTTCGGGTAGTGATTTGACTTGTGGAAAATATTGGTTGAAGTCCCTAGAGCCTCGGGTGAGTTTATGATATGTTTGTGCTGATATCATATTGAACAAATGAGCTCCAATTTTATTTTTTTCGAGCATTAGATCTGTATCATAATTACGGACCCGTCACGAAAAGAATCATCGAATTTAGACATTGTATGAGAATTTTATGATCATTTTACAAAGAATTAGGTTGCCAGATTTTTCAAGCTTAATTACGAAATTGCCATTAGCAGCATATTTTAAAATCTGCACTATTTGCAAATATTAAAACCTACATATCTCATTCATTATAAGGTCAAATTGAGTGATGCAAAAGCCTAACTTGACTATAATTTCAAAAGGATCCATTGGAGACATAAAATACGAGTTTCAGAATCGTTTGCATGAGAAACGAGGCAGAATAACTGGCAGAAAAAATATATATAAAACTAGGGTTTGTTCATTCGGTCATATTTTGAGTTGGGAAGCTCGAGTTTAGGCGATTTTGAAGGCGATTTTAACCATATGGATTGGGGTAAGTTTTCTCTAGTCGATTTTGATTATATTTCATGAATCCATCTTCGTTTTTGGGATTTGATTGATGATTTCAAAGTGAAAATTGAGGGAGTTAGAGTTTGAGTTTTGGAGAGTTTTAGTGAGGATTTGAGGGATCAAACAGAGTCCGATTTTGATAAATTTTATATGGTTATACTCGGAAGAGGACGAGGATTATTATTCTTCCATTTTTGACTAATTTCAAGATGTGGGCCCAGGGGCCGGATTTTGGCCGATTTCGGATTTTTGGTATATTTTGTAGTTTTTATTGTGGAATTCGATTATTTAGCATATGGGGATGGTATTAATCTGATTATGGTTAGATTCGAAGATTTTTTAGACCGAGTCCAGAGACGAGGGCATCTCAGAGTAGGATTTTATGCGGTTGAGGTAAGTAACAGTTTTAACTCTGGCTTTGAGGGTGTAAACCCGGAGAAATTGATATCATGTGATTGTTTGGTGGTGATACCCATGCTAGGTGACGGGCATGTGGGTGTGCACCGCGAGGGATTGAGACTTGGTCCGTCCCGTGGGGCTGTGAGACCTAATGGCTATTATCTATAGTTATGTGTTTACTTATTGTTGAACTTGTTTGCCTTCACATTAGAGATCATGCTTAGGCTTTGCTCATCCTCACAGTATTTGTAGTCAGTCACAGAAATTATTGTACATGTTTACTCAGTCTCTATTATTTGCTAATATGTTGTGATACTTGATGTAGGCTATGTCCCCTTATTTGTTGATGATAGTGAGGCTAGTGAGGTATATGATTAAGTAAGACCGATGGCCTAGTTGTGAGGATATTAATATCATAACGTGTGAGTTGTGTGCATAGCACGTGAGTTGACTGTGCGGGTCCAGGTATTGATACCATAAACACCGTCCTTCGCACTCTCATTCTACCACTCTCTCCCAAACTTTCATGGTATGACTTAGTAATTTGATACCCATATAGTTATTACAGCTCTGGATATCGCCTTTGTTCTTATACAATGGAATCATTATACTCTACCTCAACTCTTCAGGCATCATATTAGTCTTGAATATAATATTAAACAAACCCAATAAGCCATTCCAAGTCTGCTCTACCCATACACCTCCAAAGTTCAACCAGAATTTCATCTGGCCCGGTAGCTCTGCCCCTCCTCATATTACGCATTGCTTCCATGACCTCATCGACCTCAATGTCCCTACAATAACTTAATCCATGGAGGATGTCGCTATTCTTCAATTCCTCATTTAAAAGTTTATGAAAGTAGGTCTGTCATCTCCTCTTAATCTAATTATCCCATCAAAACTTTGTCATCGTCATCTTTTATGCACCTCACTTGGTCCAGATCCCGAGTCGTCCTCTTTCTCACCTTAGCGAGTCGGAATAACTTCTTCTCTCTGCCTTTGTTTCCTAGTTCCTCATACAAACGAGCAAAAGTTGTCGTCTTAACCTCCGTAACTGCCATCTTTGCCTCCTTCCTAGCTACCTTGTATCTCTCGCAAAGTTAAAATAATACTACCACCAATAACACTAACATCCTCGAAAATAAATTGGAACTAATTTTATGTTTTCAAATTTTATGCAAGGTAGATAAACTAAAAGTAACTAGATAAAATATCAATTAGCTAAATAAAAAATATTTTTGTAATTTTATATTTTTGTGATAAAATAAAATCAAAGAGTCAAAACTAGTTAAAATGGCAATAATAGACCTAAACTAAATATCTGAACGCTAAAATGTGTAAAATCTTGGGGAGGGTGAAAAATTACATGTCTACAGCTGCTCCTCTTTGACTGGAAACACGAAGTATTTTCTAACAAAGAACGACGAGACAGATTTTTTGGCTTGACCCTTATTTAGAGAGACCAAAAACTAAAAGAAAGGAGAATGTGATCGAGTCTTGGTACCTGAGCTGCCTACATATCCTTGGCTATAAAGGAATCAGGCCACGTGTATTTTATAATTAGGAAGAGTGATGGAGTATATCGAGGTGGAGAGCTGATTGAGATGCCGTCAAGGTTTCGGTCCGCAGTTCCTGCCATTACATCAAAATAAAAGGGAAAATTACAGCAGATATAAAAGAAAAATATAAGATCCTATCTATTTCTTGTCTTGAATCTTCTTTGAATCTCCACTTTCTCCTTCAACGTGACCTCAAAATTTACCCTATTCTTCATGTGAGCATCCTGTTAACTTGAATTTGAAGAAAATCGGAAGTTGACCCTGTCCTTCAGTCGGGCATTCTGCTGATGTGAATTTCAAGAAAACTAGGAGTTGACCCTCCTCAGCCGGGCATCTTGCTACTTGCACGTGAAATAAACTTGAACTTTTAGTAGACTTGAGCTTGCAAAACTTGTCCATCAGGAGGCTCGTGCTATTTCAACTTGACTTAAATACTGGAGGTTGACCCTATTCTTCAAGCGGGTTCCTGTTTCTTCTTACTTAAACCTGAAACTGAAATTGACCCTATTCTTCATGCGAGATTCTCGATCAGCTTCTTGAAATTGGAAATTGAAATTTAACCTTGTTCTTCAAGCGGGCTCGTGGTGTCTCTCTAACTTGAATTGTAAACTGAAAATTGACCATGTTCATCAGGCGAGATTCTCCAGATGCCTGAACTTGAAATTGAAACACTGACCTTGTTTTTCAAGTGGACTCCTGATTCCTCTCTGACTTGAACTTGTAAATTGAAAGTTGACCATGTTCTTCAGGCAGGATTCTCCTGATGCTTCATGAGCTCGAAAATTGAAAATTGACTCTATTCTTCAGGTGGGCTTCTGATGCCTCTCTGACTTGAAATTGTAAATTGAAAGTTGACCATGTTCTTCAAGCGGGATTCTACTGATGCTTCTTTAACTTGAACTTGAAACTGAACGCTGACCGCCTGACCATGTTCTTCAAGAGGGCTCCTTATGCCTCTCTGACTTGAAATTGTAAACTAAAAGTTGACCCTGTTCTTCAGGAGAGATTCTCCTGATGCTTCTCTAACTTGAACTTGAAACCAATTTCTGAAGCATTTCCCCCCGTTCTCCAGGTGGGTGTCTGCAATCAAAAATAATAGAACAAACAAAATTTTCTATCCCAGTTGCACTAGGAGAATTTGTGAGTTGTTAGCAAAATTATAAATCACATATGCTATTGGTGAAGGATGCCATGATGAGAGTAAAACTAAAGATTCGACTAGGATTTGCCTCTCATGTGAGATTGAACTTAAGGAAAAATATAAGCTAAGCTTGACTACACTAAAAATTGCCCTTATTCTTCAAGCAGGACCCTGAACTCAAGAAAAACTAAAGATTGAAAACTTAACGAAACTAACAACTGACCATATTTTCCATGTGGGACCCTGAACTTTAAGAGAAACTAAATATTGAAATCCTAAGGAAACTAACAACTGACAGTATTCTCCAGGCAGGACCCCTGAACTCAAGGAAAACTAAAGACTAACCACTTAAAAAAATTAAAAATAAAATGGCCCTACTCTACTGGCGGGACTCCTAAACTAAAGGAAAACAAAAGATTAACAACTTAAAAAAACTAAAATTGACCCAATTCTCTAGGCGGGACACCTGAACTTAAGGAATGCTAAAGATTAACAACTTAAAAAAACTAAACTAACCCTAATCTGCAGGTGGGACCCCTGAACTTTAAGATTAACAACTTAAGAAAATTAAAACTGAGCCTATTCTCCAGGCAGGACCACTGAACTTATGAATGCTAATAATTTAAGGAAACTAAAACTAACCCTATTCTCTAGAAGGGACCCCTGAACTTTGAGATTAACAACTTAATAAAATAAAAATTGACCCTATTCTACAGGCGGAACCATTGAACTTAAGAAAAACTAAAGATTAACAACTTAAGGAAACTAAAAACTGATCATATTCTCCAGACGGGACCCCTCAACGTAAGGAAAGCTAGAAAGTCTCCTGATTAGGAAGAATGCCTAGGAGGTATGGTTCTTCTCTACTAGGAAAATGTATAAGAGGTAAAAACCTTCTCACACAACCTTTGTGCTGATAATATTTGGGCACTGCACTTGAAAAATTAAAGCTTCAAAGCTTTGATCTGGACATAGTATTCGTACATGTTTAACACAACAAAAGCTTATGAGTTTAAACATGGTGGTTGGTTTGGGGTCTTGACTTTGAGGGAAATATCTCACTCACTTTATATGATAACTTTGATTTCAACTTGAAAGATCTTTCTTGTTATTTGACTAGCCACTTTCTCTGTCACCTTTATCATAGAAAAACTCTGGTCCGTTTAAATCCAATACTCTTTATCTGTTCCATTGTGCTCATGAATTGATATGTACCGAACCTTTGTATTTCACATAAATCCCAAAGCATGCCAAACATCTCCAACTCAGTGTGTATATTTCTCTTTATTGACTTATGTCGCTTTGACGTGCTAGCCAAACTTCGCTTTGTGCAATTGAAAAGCTAGTAGCAGATTTTGAAGTCATTTCTTACTTATTTTGAAAAAATAGACTCAAGAGGACTTAAACAAAGCAATAAGAACACAGTTAAGGAACAATGAAAAGAGATGATACCTAACAAGAAAATTACAAAGTAGAAACTTATCAGAAGTTGATACCAACTCTAATGATCATGACATGTACCTTTGGATTAAATGGCCTAATCTGTCAAGCAAGTCTAATGTTCAACTTTGGTGTACCTCTGAGCTATGAAACTAGGCTTCAATGCTTCGATTATCCTATCTGATTCACGGTCTTTATTCGACTTGCAGTGCCCGAAGGGTTTTTACCACTAAGCCTCCTTATTCGACTTGTAGTGCCCGAAGATTTTTTACCACTAAGCCTCTCTTGTTTTATTCTTTCTCTCAACTGATTGTTACTTTATGGTGCCTGTGAAGGTTTTGACCAATAAGACTCTCTCATTTTGTTCTTTTCTTCTTAATTCCCCTAATTCTGCAAGTGAAAAGGCGTTAACCATGGTAAAAATATCATATGCTCTTGGCATGGCTAGCTTAGCACTCTCAAAGATTATCCGGGAGGTCTTTTTGGACTGGAGTGTGGCTTTTGGATAGGGTTAGAAGGAAGGCTAAAAATTACTAAGACAATAGGGTTAATTTATTTTCAACTTTTGAAATCTACTTTAAAAACTTCGCCCCAATTTTTAAAATAAGAGAATTTGATTCTCTTTATTCTTTCTTTTTTTGCTTTTTTGAGATGGAATTTCTAAGAAAAACTGCTCCACTCTTGACTTTGTGAGATTATAAAATATTTTATTGAAGCAAAGAGGATGCTCAAAGAAAAAACTAAGGTGAGTTGAGACAGTTGCTTTTATGAAAGTTGTCCTCTCACGTAGTTCATGTTTTATGAAGTTTGTAAATTACATAGAATGTTAATGTGGGTTCTGATTGAGGCGACTGGGCTCATATTTTCCGTTAAAATGCTAGAAAGATACTTATAATATACCTTAACTTTTTCCTTCAAGAATCATCAAGTGTTCTACAATTGTATCTTATTCATCTTACATGATTTGTAGATCTTTTTGAAGTTTTGTGAAATATTCAAATTTCTTTCTTATGAACCTATAAAACTATTTCCGATGATAAATAAGAAGTGCAAAGGTGAATTTATATTATTTTATTAAAGAATTTTCATAATTATTTTGGTATTTCCTAGATCTCTAAAATAGATTAGTGGACTTAAAGGTTTGTGATGCCTCGAAACTACTCATGTCAACGTAGGTTGAACAGTGCATTGTTTGTTTGGGCACTGCAAAGAATAGCCCTAGTAAGGCATAAGAACACGAGCATGCTAGAATCTTGAACTGTAGCGAATCTACCGGTTGTTTTGAGTAGTTGAACCCCTCCCCCCTCGTCCCTATTTGATGCCTCCATTATGTGTATTTGATGTGTTTTGATTTTCAAATATAGGTGGTTTAGTTTTCTTGATGTTCGAGGGTGAATCGACCGGTTGTTTTGAGTATGTGAACCCCCTTCCCCTATTTGATGCGTATGTTATGTGTATTTGATGTGCTATGATTTCAAGGATGGGTGGTCTAGTTTTCTTGAGGTTCGAGGGTGATTTGGAACACCTAGTTTCATGTTGGAAGTCTTAAGTTGGAAGATTTGACAAAGGATTGCTTTTGTGTAAACGACTTTGAATTAATGATTTGATATTACTAATAAACTCTAATGGTGATTTTAGACTTAGGAGCATGTTGGAAATTGATTTTGGATGTTCTTAGAGGGTTTTGAGCCTATTTGCCAAAAGTTGGCAATTTGAAGAATTGGAGACTCTTAAGTTTGATCGATAGTTGACTTCGATGATATCGGATTTGGATTATTATTTTGGAATTTGTAATAGGTTTTGTTTTGTTGAATGAGACTTATGTACAAAGTTTTGTGGCAATCCGAAGTGTTTAGACATGAATTTGGAAGTTTAGAAGTTCTTGAGTTTAAGATAAGAGCAGTGCGTGGTTAGGCTATCGATTTGTTGTTAAGATGATATCGTATGCATTTGGAGGCTTTGGATAGGCTCAGGTAGTGTTTATGGACTTGTTGGTATATTTGAACGGGGTCCCATGTAGCTCAGGTGAGTTTTAGATCACCCAAAGCATGTTTTGAGTTGGTTGATGTGCTAGTGTCTGGTGTTCACCACGTTCGCATGGGGAGCATCTCATTCGCGATGAAGGGTTTTGGTCTAGAAGAGCTTTTTTCTTCACTTTCACGATGAAGGGTCACATTCGCAAAAGAGGAGCTGGGAGCTGGAGGATTATCCTTCGCATTCGCGAAGGCCTAGTCGTGTTAATACATCTGAGGCAGGCTGGGCATCGCATTCGCGAGGTTCGTTCTGCAAACTCACAGTGTTATTTTTGGTAGAAGATTTTTGTGCTTCGCGAATGTGAGTCAGGTAACGTGTTTGTGAAGGTACCCCTAGGTAGATGATTTTAAGTTGGAATTTCGAGATACTCATTCTTTCATATTCTAAACCCTAGACTTCGAGAGGAGAAAATCTTGATGAGCAATTTCACTACTACTTTGGAGGTAAAAAAATTACACTTGGACTTTATATCATGATTCTCCATGAATTTCTACACCTAAACATGGATTTTTAAAATAAAAATTAGAGTTTTTATCTATAACTTAAGAAAGTATATTTTGGAATTTGAGGGTTGATTTGGATTTGGTTTTGGGAAAAACGAAGGTGACAACTCTTACATTACAAAAAAAGCTTTGAAAGTTTAATCTTTCAAGCTTTAGAAGCTTTAAGTGATGGAGGTTTAGATCTTTTGAGCTTCATCATGTGATGTCAAAAAATATAAAAACTGCTTCAACGGTACTTCAAGCCTCGTCTTTGAGTTTTGGAGAACTTACAAACTGACAAATCTTGGAATAGAGGAAATTTGTAAGTATTTAAGTTTTATTTAATTTAAATTCAAAAAAAATGGGACCATATTAAATTTAAGATATTAGTCCACACAAATATTGTGGCTAATAAATTGGGTTAATTATTTAAATGCAATATATGTGTGTTGTCTATTTGGAAACATCCTCTTTACCCCAGGGTAGAGGTAAGGTCTGCGTACATACTGCCCTCCCCAGACCCCACTATGTGGGATTATACTGAGTTTATGTTGTTGTTGTTGCAATATATGTGTGTTGAACTTGTCCAATTAATTGATCTACCAATTAAATTATAAGTCCACTTCATTATCCCAAGGTTTAAATGGTTATTAACCCATCTTCAGGCACATGATCATGCCACGTGTCAAGTGTTGAATCCAAGTGAAAGAATGAGCCAATAAAATCACGTCATGTGTTAAGAAAGAAGTGGCATGCCAAGTCAAGTCAACAATCAATAGAGCTGTGCATGTTTAGATAACATTGGCCCGTTTAAACGATCCAATCAAATCTCACAACCAAAGAGCTTGTAGATCAAAATCAGTAGATTTCTGTACAAGCTACTGGTTTAAAAACTCAAGCTATAAGTTCAAGAACAACGAAGGCAAAATCAAATACTAAGGCGTTCAAAATAGAATTACTTGTTCGTGGCAGAAAATTCAATCAAGTTCAAGACAGAAATTCAAGACCAAGCTTTACAAACCCTTGAATCATAATCAAACTCAAGCTCATTAAGATACTTACATTCTTGAAGAATTAGAGGAATAACATAAAGATTTTAATACTCAACTTTTATTGAAATAATATATTTGTTACATAATTTCTAATCTTGATTATTTATTGCTTTCAACACGAAAATTTATTTCTACAACGATAAAGTTACATATTTGGATGTTATAAATAAAGGTAATACAGCTACAAATTATATGTAACTAATTTTATATGTGATCCTTTAGAGGGAGGATAATAAATGGCCAATTACGTTCGGAATTCAACTATTAGTTTACTAACTATGGTAATTTATTATATACATTAATTAGTTTCATTTTTCTACTCTAACAAGTCTTATATTAGATTCATTGTGATTAAAGTTTTACTTATCTTTTCCAAAAAAATTATGTGATAAATTTTGTGCGAGGCACGAGTATAGACAATTACTATATATTTTGCCCCCATTCCGAGTCCCACTTATTCGAAAACGTGAATTCGCATCCATTAAGATCCAATAGCGCTTTTGTGTCACTTTTACAAGCCTCAACTAAGCCTGAGGACACCTTCAAGTCTGATTATCCACAAGCTCAATCCTGCAATTTTTCAAGAAACCTTACAATCCATAAAAATTGGTGAAGGTAAAACGGCCCAATAATACAAAATTTGCAGAAATCCATCACTCAGGTTCCGATGCTTTGCGAGTCCAGAGGAGAATAATTTTGATCTAGAAGAAAATTGAAACTTGCTACCAATATAAGGTGGAGAGTCTTATCTTAACTAATACAGGTTTGGACCTGAATGATTGTACGGCAACCACTGCTACCCTCCTCAACCAATTATTATCACCACCAGTTGGCTATTTCACACCCATCTTTACCAACTAACATCACAGCTAACTTTTAAAGTGTATTTAATTATTTTAATTTAAACTTTAAATAGTCATATAAAACTAAAATCAATCTTCAGATTTAGAGACATTAGTCCATTTAAATAGTTCAATATGCATCAACATTCATACATCTTTAATATTTAAACAAACCAGTCGAGCCTCCAGAAACTGAGACGATATCCAAATAAACTGAATCCATAAACAAAAAGAACTATGCTACTTAATGTTATTTGATTGATTCCTAACTCTGCGAGGTATCGTGCCGAATAATATGTGGGCAACTCAAATGCTATGTTACCAATACACTTCTCATGCCGGACAGACGTGGTGTTTGTGCAAACATTAAGACAGTGTTCTGTATCACACATGCGCTCTCATTTATTTTGTCAACTAATTTACGCATGCAAGTTCGTGAAAGCTTCCTGATACTATAACACAATAGACATCCAAGATAGTCTCTCTTTTTTTCTTATAAGGATGAAGTAGACCCAAGATGATCCTCCCAGACTTGCAGCATATTCCCAATTCCATGGTTCACATGAAGAAGCAACAATGAACTAATCTATTCACCAGAGGCCGACACTTCAAAACCGTCCATTGAGATACTATAATCGGACAGCAACAACTCAACTGTTCTGATCAAAAGAATGAGACAATAGTAAACCATCGGGCTCATGTATCTATTCTCAAAGATTGTATGCAACAGAATTCTTTTAGGACACAGCATATATTCAGCATCGTCGGCTGTTACTAGGGAATTAAAATTCTCAAACAGATTAAAGTCATTTCTGGGTATTCACTAGTCATTCCCACTTACACCTAATAGTCGTTTTAGCATATTGATTAATTTTCGCAACCACCTAATACTACGCATTCAATTAATATCAGAAATACAGCCTGCTATTGCAAAGCAACAAAGCAGGATAAAAGTCAGAATTAGGGATTAACACACACATAAAGCTACCATTAAAGGTTAGTGATTACTGATTACAAACCATATAAAAGGAAATTCAGATTGGGTCATGATATCAGTTGTTACCAGTTTAAAGCCAGTTATGTCTATCGGTAGTAAACTTGCTGGTAAGCTGGGGCCATCCCATTGCCATAGCCACCATACGGAGAGTAGTTCACTGGGGTGCCTGGAGAGTAGTTCACTGGGGTGCCTGGATATGGGGCAGCTTCTGGAGAGTAAGGATAAGGCGGGCTCCTGTTACCATAGATGGCAGGTGGTGCAGCATATGTTGGAACTGCAGCAGGGTATTGGGTGTGTGAGGGAGACCTAACAAATGTCGGGGCTACTGGGAAAGATGAGACATAGGCATTTGTTGAACGGCCTGCCTTAGCAGGAGGCATAGGACCAACATTACTGGCTCTCGTTCTTTTATTTGCTGGTACAGCAGCTGGCCTCTTTTTCTCATTCTTGGGCTTCTCCGACAGCTCAAGCTGCTTTTTAAGATTTTCTGGAGGGAATTCAGCCTCAAGCTTGTATTCTTCAATACACTTAAGGACAGAACGAATTGCTGATTGCTCTTTCTTTGCAGCTAGATTCTGTTAAACATGCAAAAAGTAATTAATAAGTAAAACAGGAATAATCATATATAGTTTTTCATCGTCCGTACAATAACATGCATGCACCTTTATCACAATGAACTTAATTTACTGGAATTGCATACACCATAACAGCAGTAAAGTTCCGAATTAGCACATCAGTACGTAAATGGCACGAGAGAAACTAAAGTTTCTTCCAACAGTAGGTGAAATGATTAGGGAAACACTTCTGACTATGTCTAGACCCTCTTCAAGAACAAAGGGAAAATATGCAAATCTTGGCAAAACAGAGCACAAAAAAAATGACTGAACCTGGCTGCATCCACAGGCAGGGAGAGGATAGCAGATAGAGAGTCAGGACAGATATTGCCAACTACCACTAACGTAGAACAAGACAGTCGAGACAAGTGGAGAAAAGATTTAAACAAGATACAGGAAAGCTGGATGAAAATATACATAACAGGAGGAAAGAATTGGATGATACCGCAGCTCGACCAGAATTATTTGGGCCTTCCAGAATTGCAGTAGCAGCTTTTTTTGCATCTTTTAGATAAGCTTTCAGAAGGGGAACAGGAGGGTACCTATCAGCAAGTCCAACTTCATAAGTGAAATGTACGGCATCAACTTGCTGTCCTCGGCTGATTAATTCTTCAATCATTTCTGCAGACAAGAGGAAGATACAACAGTAAGCTTACATACCAAAAATAATTTGTTGGAGTAACACAGACAAATATGAACTAAACACATCTAAGGTTGTGAGAATCCTTAAACTTACTATCCAACAAACCTACAGACAAACAAAACAATTAACATGGCGTACAAATATGAAAGCAACTAGATGGGAAAACAGGGGATGCACTGAAAGATCCTAAATGTAGGTTAGTGCACATACGCAAAAAGTACTCTCCTAGGAGGATTAGATCTAGATGCTGTTGTCAACATGCTCCCCATAGTGTTCTTTTCCAATGATCCAACACAAAGTGGAGCACTAAGGATTAATATTTCATCCACCATACTTCACAAATAGTATGCCAACAATAACTATTGGGGCATGAGGCTTAATCTAGTGCCCCTTTACTTCAAGGGTTCATTTCGACTATGCCTCAATCACAAGATATAATTTGTTTCTAGTATTTCAAATCAAGACAAAATTCATATAAAAATATATCTTCTACATATTAATATTTTCCACTTGTAGTCCGATAATCCTATCTAACAAAAAAATATATTGTACTTCCACAGTAGAAGCAAGGAAAATGCACATCAAATGAGAAGATGCTAGATGCGTAGACAAGGAAGTGTCGATGCTAAAAAGAGTTTCGCACTAAGCATGGCAACAACGTAAATCCCTTCTACATCATACGGCTTACAATAACCTCAGAGCACTAGGTTACATCTGCTAAGACAGACGCACTTATTTTAGATATTTACTTCGGAAAATACAGAATTCAAACTCGAGCACAAAATATAAACTAAGTCACCAGAATAAGGAGATGACCAGCCATGAAAGAACAACATATATCAAACAGGACTCTATGATTAGGAAAAAGCTAAATCTCAGAGCTCCGATCCACTGTACTACCCCAACAAATGCTCTCAAATTAACAAAACATATTAGCATCAAATAAAAGGCCATTTAGCCTGCGACCAGCAAGGAGACACCTGTTGGAGCTGCTCTGCAATTCAAACAAGGAGTATAATACATCCCTTGCAAAGATACACTTCTCTGATCTGACATTGGACTAAAAATAAGATTTTCTAGCACCTATAGTGGATATCAGTAGAAAGTAGTCCAATTTAGCTCCAAGAACACACGGATATGAATAAAAAGGGTAAACAGCAAAATGAACTCTCAGGTCAGAGCCACAAAGCACTTAAACTTCCAAATTAACCAGACCTTTCAACTGCAAACCTACTCTAAAGTCACAAGCACAGGTAAAATTCCCCAAAAATTTACTTATGACATGTTAACCTTTTCCGCCTGAACAGAAGACCAACCACACCAAAAACAGCTAGTTCTCACTATGCATTTCGCTTAACTTAGGCTCATCTCATCAAATTATAAGACTGTGAAAGAAAAAGTACTCCTTTTTTTGTGACAGTGGTGGCAGGCCATTTTGGATGCACCTCGACTATCCCACCGGGTACTACTATCTCCCACCAGCACAGGCACCGGGTATCTCTTATCCATGCTTGGACAGATGGGGGAAGATCACCAAGCTTTTTTGGGAAATTACTCCTATTTCTCAAGCCAAAGCAATAATATGAACAAAATAATATAACATAACACAAAAATTACCAGGCATTTTATCACCAAGTCCAAGAGAGACAGCCAATTTAGGCATCTGTTTCCTCCAAGCAGACCCAACAACAAGTTTCCTGTACAAATCAAAATCCCCATCCTTCACTATCCCAAAAGTTACCAAATGCTGCAAGAAAGTATGCACATCTGGCGTCTTCACATTCTCAATCCCTCCTCTTTCATCCAAGCTCCTCTTCCATATCTCCGCTATATCATTGGCCTTATCCTGAACACTCGGCGTCACCAATTTCCACTCATTTCCCAAAACAGGGTCCATCATAACTGGAATCAAAGACTCCAACATCAAAACACACGCCCAGCCCAAATCAAGGGTTGAGTTAGGCCTTTTATCCTCTGGAAACACCTCGGATATCGTTTCCAACACGAACCTCGGCGGATCCACGCAGTCTCCTAACGCTTTCGGAATTTCAACCCTAAGTGAATCCAAATCCTTCTTTTTTACAATTAAAAACCTCCAGAAGCTTCTAGAATCCATCTTAACACAAAAGCTCCTCAATTTTAGATACAATCCAGTAGAGTCATCAACTTCGGGTTGTTCTGCACCCTCATCTAGGGCTAAAATAGCAGCTTGCTTGTTTTCGAGAACCTTCTGAAGAGAAATTGAGAGTGAAACGTTCATTGAATTCTCGCGTTTTTCGAGGACGTCGAGCGAAGCTTTGGTTTCGGAATCTAGGGTTTGGATTTTAGCTTTTAAGGCTTCGGATTTCTTGAGGATGTCTTGTTCGAGTGAAGTGAAGTGATCGGAGAGCTCTTTCCAGAGGAGAGTGCAGCTTGTCATTAAGGAAGTTTGGCGCTGGAAGTCGTCGAAACTCGGCGGCGGCGCCACCGAGTCGAGTTCGCCGGGATCGGCGAGTGAACCCATGGTTGATGAATTATTGGAAATGAAGTGGAAACCCTAGAGAATTATGAGGGGGAGGGGAATTGGGGAACGGGACACAGTTTTTGGGGTTTGGTGGTGATGACGATAAAGTTAAGGTTGGGGAAAACAGTACCAGATGATGACGTGGACGATGATTTCGTTGCCACGCATGTTTATGTCTGCGGAGAGGTTTTAGGTTAGTAGTTGCTAAACAATATACTTACCTGTAATTGATCTAAAGTTTATATTTGCTGTTTACTATTCCAAATTAGCAATTTTCATTAAATTTCTTGTCTGAAAATGTTTAATATTTTCTGAAAACCATTAAATTATTTTCTTATATTGAATTAAGCAATAAAGAGGTTTATGCACGTAAATATTAATTTTGAAATTGCTACTGTACACTTGGGAGTGTAGGGTGGAGTGTTGCTTAAGTTAAGGATTTATTGGATTACGCATATCGTAATCTTGGTCTCTTGCTGTTTTGTTTCGTTTTGTTGTTTGTCTGTTTCAATCAGATTTAAGAATTGATTAGTAAGTATATTTTTGGTTTCTGTCTTTCAATCAAGGGTGTGACAAATGTCAGCATATTTATCGACTATCTTCAACTATAGTCAAAGACCCGAATTCGAACTTCCAATTTTCTAACTCAATTTCCATTATACCCTCTTAATTCCCATTACTCTTAGTTATGCGTATACGGGGAAAATTAAAGACAATATCTATTCTGTTATAAATAGAACTCTAATTAGAGTGAATGTCTATCTTATAGAAGAGTTTTATTTTGAGCTAAGTCTTTTCTCTTCCTATAAATAGAGGGGTCTTACCCCATTGTAAATCATCCCTAAGTATCAATAAGAATACTCATCTCTCTACTTTTCTCTATATTGTTCTTGTTTTTATATTATTTCATAACACGTTATCAGCACGAGTCTCTAACCAACTGAGATAAGCAAACATAGAATCAATTACGTTGATGGTGGAAGCTCGAGTATTTCATATGTGAATCAATTTGCTTCAATTGTCCAGGGAGTGTCTTTTTCATTTTTCCTATAAATTCTTCATTTAATATTTGAGATTTAATGTTTGATATTATTCATATTATACAAACATACAATATCAACTGTCCAGAAATTTGTCGCTGGAAACATTGAGTTCGTTGAAGTCTTCTCGCTCTCCGCCTCCGTCCAAGGTATTTCACTTTTGGCCAAACCTTTGGGAGATCAAAGTAGCTCCAAAAGATAAGTGCTTTTTATTTTGTTAGGACAAGAATAACCACACATATTCATATTTGCCAAACTAATTAGTGATAGCTTTCTAGTTTTCAGAACTATCCATTAAATTTTAGATATGTTATTTTATGTGTGTTATATTTAAATGTAAGTGGGAATGATAGTTAAAGTGAGAATACTTAAGATTATCTGCATTACGTAAGTAGGATTTGGTTCTGCAACAGAAGGTTGTTTTGCTTTATTTTTGTCAGCCAATTACAATATTCAACACACATTATGATCTATTTTTCTCTGGCATCATTATTATGAGTCTTCTAGTAGTATTATTTGAAGTTCGTTTATGTTTAGACGTGCTTGCTTATTTCGTTTCTATTAGGAAGTTAATTTAAGAGTTGTTAAACAAAATTACAAATTACAAAAGAAAGTTCGTTGCCCTTGAAATTTCGGGCAAGAACTACATGACATGGGTGTTGGATGTTGAAATCCATTTGGATGCAGTGGGTCCTGGAGACGCCATTAAAGACAGAAATAATGCATCCACCCAAGACTATGCTAAGGCCTTGTTTTTCTTGCGCCATCACCTTGATGAAGGTTTGAAAATTGAATATCTCACAGTCAAATATCCACCTATCTTGTGGAATGGCTTAAAGGAGAGATATGACAACTTGAAGTTGGTCACTCTGCCACAAGCACGATATGATAAGAATCCAAAAACAAATAGTTCAGAAACTATATGTTATCGTTGCGGTGGAAAAAGGGCACTGGGCGAAAATTTACCGTGTACCAAGACATTTGGTTGAGCTTTATCAAGCATCTCTAAAGAGTAAAGGCCCTGAAACCAATTTTGTCTCTAACGACAATTTTGACATCACCCATTTGGATGTGGCAGACTTCTTTGAGCACCCTAAGGGGAAAATAGACCACTTAATCGGTGATGGATCTGTGATGAAGGAAGATGGAATTGTTTGATTTTATTTCACTTATTTGTAATAGTTAGTGAATAAACTAATAGTCATTAGTATCAGCTCGTATTAGTTAGTTTATGATATAATGTTAGTATTATTTCTTTAGAATGTTTCAATATGCTTAAATTTTGAAGAAAATTTTATTTTCTAGCAAAGTTAATCGATTAACTAATAAGTTAGTCGACTATCTAATATTTCGTATTAAAAACTGGAATTTCCGCAAGCTAAGTTATTCGAATATCTGATTTAGTTATTCGAATAACCTGATGACTGTTTACTAAGTTATTCGACTATCAACTTAGTTGTTCGACTATCTAATATTTCGCATTAAAACTGGACTTTTCCGCAAGGCATGATAGTCGACTACCTTATTTAGTTAGTCGACTAACCTAAGACTGCTTCCCAAGATAATCGACTATCAACTAAGGTATTCGAATAACCTCAGCAGATTTTGAAAATACTGTTTAAATATGAAACAAACTGATTGAATTTGTTTATTCTCATGTTCGTATATTTTCTTTTGTATGTCAAACCATGGGAATTAAATTGATTAAAGGCTCCTGAAGAGCAACTATAATTCTGCCTAAAGGAACAATATTTATCATAGAGAATGCAATGTTCTCCTCCAAGTCTAAAAGGAACTTGTTGAGTTTTTAAAGATATATTCAAAATGGATATCATGTTGAGACAATAGATGAGAATAATCTTGAATACTTCATCTACTCATGAAAACGAGGCTGCTCACTTCGATTTGGGGTCACGCCATTTTGCATGCAGCAATGCTAGTTCGTCGGCTGCCCACTTCGGTTTGGGGTCACGCCATTTTGCATGCAGCAATGCTAGTTCGTCTCTGACTGACGAATTGTCACAAATATTCCCCGTTGCAATTAGTTTTGGGCTATGAACCTAATATATCCCATTTAAGAATTGTTGGATGCGCAGTATATGTGCCTGTAGCACCGCCATACCGCACCAAAATGGGTCTGCAAAGAAGGTTAGGAATATATGTTGAGTTTGAATCGCCCTCCATTATTCTCTACCTCGAAACATTGACAGGGGATTTGTTCACTGCACGATTTGCAGACTGTCAATTCGATGAGACACTTTTCCCAAAATTAAGGGGAGAAGTTGGTGAAACCAAACAGAAAATTTTGTGGAAAAATGCATCATTATCTCATCTTGATCCACATACCTCCATTTGTGAAAATGAGGTGCAAAAGATTATCCATTTGCAAAGAATAACAAATCAAATGCCAGACACATTTACAGATTTGAAAAGGATAACAAAATCACATATCCCCCAAGTGAATGTGACAACATCTGATTCACGAATACATATTCATTATTGGAAGAATATGAACATGAAATTGGTATAGAATATACCACACTCACCCCTAGAAGGAGGTTTGAGATGATACCACACTCACCCCTAGAAGGAGGTTTGAGATGATATATGGCATGAATGATCGTTGGTCGCGTACCTATTGTACGCCAAAGTATTTTGGAAATATGACTATTAAAGGACAACGATAATGCAAGAAACATATCTTGCATATAAGTTTGACATGACCATAATGGTATAACTTTCTCTTTAAGAAAGATATTCACCACATGGATGTTGATGAATTTGTGGTAATACAAAATTAATTGAGAGCTCTAGAAGAGCCAATTATTACTATGTTGGAGAAACACAATTGAGTATTGTGCTGTAGTGAGTCTCAAAGAAACTTATTCAGTTTCCAAAGTACACGCGAAAGCGCTGATTATATTGAGACTATAAATAAAGGAAAGATTTGATATCTTCTATTACTACAACTTGTAGCAGGATAATTTGTATATGAAAAGCTACCCGCTTTATTCTCCCGTTTGTACTACACAAACAAAAGAATGACACAGTAAAGTGGATATCTATTAGTATAAAAACCCATACCATAATAAACCTGAAGTTTATTGAGAATTGCACATGTCATGGTGTAAACATGAACTTATCAATATTGATAATTTATTCAGTTGGCATTCAGGTTAGCCATCTCATTTTAAGTATGATGTGCAAATTCACATGGGTGAATATTAAAGAACTAGAAAGTTCTTTACGTATTCTCTTGTATTACTTGTTCTCATTAATGAACTGACCAACTAAAGAGTTCGGGTTGAAGCCCATAAATTCTGGAAATACCAAAGGTGAATATGGGCCCATTCACCTGCCATGTATACCACATATGATGCATCTATGATATGGTTACATGCGCAATTGTTATTAACCCGCAGCCTGACCGGTGCTTGCGAGGTAAATTGCTCAGTAATCTAACTTCGAGCATAATTTCCAGATTTTCTACTCAAGATAGTTCATCTTGATAAGTTGGTTTATATCAAAGTTGGTTTAGCAAGATAATTATTGAGTGCCTCCACTTAATAGCTAAACTGTTTCTTATGAGAACAAAGTTATATATATCAGTTTGATATACGTTGTATACGAGAGTATATTCTCCCCTCACAAGTGGTTCAGGGTCAGGAACCAAATAATTTCATCTTATTATTAATGTGCTGTGTATATTGACATGATAATGCACAAAGATGATTTCTCAAAGTTGAGGAAACAAGTTAGCTTTTCTAACATGAGGGGGAGACATGATAAACAATTGAGAAAATGTTACATGGGATGAATTATCATTTGTATATGTAGATCCTCGAATATCATGATATGAACCTGAAGTTCATAAAAGGGATAATTCAATTGCAACATATTGCAAAGCATGCCATAAGCATTTGCTGACCCAAAGAAAGTAACTATATTCTCACTGCAAATGCTCATATTAAGTCCTAGAAGGACAAAGTCTTTGATACGCTTGAAGCGTATAGACAAATCGGTTTCAAATAACTTCTTAATAAAGAAGATGAGCAAATGATCGAAGTGATCATAATGAGGAGGCAAGTGATCCAGAAGATCACATGACATAACACTTCATAAAATCTCATGAGGGATTCAGGTACCTGAATGTGTGAATGAAGAGATCTCCATGTTATGTCCTTATGAAAATTTTATTGGAACCGATATAAAATGATCGTCAACGACATCTATAATAGCACTAAATATCGATGAGGATCTTATGTTTGTCGAATACAAACAAAAATATTGGCTAAATGGAAGAGATACAATTCAAGCAGAATTGATTCCATATGAAAGACATGTAGTTTTGGACATGTAGTTCAAATACTTGAAAGTATAAAGTCAATGGTATGTGTAGTCAGTTTTCGATATCTTATTTGTTTAGCATGACATGAAAACTTGATATGCATCTAAAGTCTATTATATGGCTTATATGACTTAACTTATATGTCAATCCATGAAAGATTGAAGTTGCTTGAAGCATATACAATTCTTGGTCCTGAAGTATCACATCCTAAGTGCAACTTGTGTACATATGTATCTTGTTATAACTATAAGCATGATGGCATCAAGAATACCTCTATGGAAATATTGAAGAGTCATTCCACGACATTATATGAAGATGTTCATATCTATCAAGAATGATAATTTCAAGGTGCGGAATATTTATTCAAATCAATATGGCTGATTTATTTATCAAATCTCTACAAAAGATCGTTTTTGAAGATGGTGCACAAGATTGGAATGCAAATGCTCAAGGATGTGAATTGATGCTCTTTTCAGGGGGAGTTAATACGCGTTGCACTCTTTTTCCCTTACAAGGCTTTGTCCCACTGGGTTTTCCTTGCAAGGTTTTTAACGAGGCAACCAATAGGTGCATATTCAAACATGTGTACTCTTTTTCCTTTTCTTTAATTTCCCATTAGGTTTTGTTTTAGTTAAGGTTTTAACGAGGCACATTATTGAATAGACATTCAAGGGGGAGTGTTATAAATAGAACTCTAATTAGAGTGAATGTCTATCTTATAGAAGAGTTCTACTTTGAGCTAAGTCTTTTCTCTTCCTATAAATAGAGGGGTCTTACCCCATTGTAAATCATCCCTAAGTATCAATAAGAATACTCCTCTCTCTACTTTTCTCTATATTGTTCTTGTTTTTATATTATTTCATAACATATTCCAATTTTCTTGATGAAAGAACGAAGGGAAGCATGGATCCGGGAGAATATAGTCGAGGTCAAAGACCTTCGTATCGAGACTCAGGAAGGGTGAACGGTACATCCGGCATCGGACATGGTAAAACGATCCGTCCAGGTCGAATGTAGGTTCTAGACTTCAGGAGACATGTTGAAAGGCTATGCATGACAAATAGATGGTCGTGATATCCGCCCTCAACTAGATATCATGCCGCGAATTTCGCTCGATGTCGATTATGGATGAACAATTATCGGGAAAAGAAGATTTTTACTTTTATTAAATTTATACTAGGACTGAAACTTTCCTACCATACAAAGGATAAGTTTTTCTTTATCTCACACATTGAAACACACAATTTAAGGCAATAAATATTTATTTTTGTTCTCTAAGCTACCGTTGACAGCATTGCTCACTTGATCTGTTCTTTATTCATGATTGGGCTTAAAGCGATGGCACAATTAAGGACGAGCTCATTATTCAATCCAAGATCAATCTTGATCTTAATATTGCAAGTAGTTTGGTGGTTTGATTAATATTTAACTCATTTATCTAATATTCTTAATTATTCATGTTGAATTAGATCACGTGTCATTTAAAGCGCACATAGATTCAGTTGTTATCCAATTTTAGGATAAACATTATGACACATGAAGCAAAAAATAATGTAGATTTCTTGGAGTTTGATAACATTGTCCCAATCATTTAAAACTTGTATGTCATAAAATAAACACTACAAAGTAAATAAACTAAAAACAAGTAGAGAGAAATTGATATATTATTCAACTTCAACCCGATGTATATAATGAATTGAAAAACGCCTCTATTTATAGATGAAAGGAAGCAGCTACAAGGCATTTCAGGAAGCAGTTGCACTGCTTTCACGAAGCAGTTGCGAGGCTTTTCTTGAGCTACTTGTAAGCTGTCTGCATGAGCTGCTCGCAACCAGCCTGTTTAATAAGAAGTTGTTGCAAGTCATTTTATTGAGTTGCTTGTAACATGCCTGTTGTAATGACCCGACCAGTCATTTTGAGCATTTGCACTTAATTCACCAGCTTTTGGGCATAACTAGCCCTGTATGATATATTGTGATTTATTTAAATCGTCGGTTTTGGTTTTTAGGATAATCGGAATAGATTTGGAAGAACAATTCTCAACTTGAAGCTTTAAATTTGAAAAGTTTGATCAAGTTTTGACTTTTTAGTATATTATCTCGGATTTGAATTTTTATAATTTGATTAGCTATGTTAGGTGACTTTGGACTTGGGAGCGCGCCCGGAATGTGATTTGGAGGTCTGAAGTAGATTTAGACTTCAATTGGCGAAATTGAAAATTTAGAGTTTTCTTTGAGTAGGTTTGTAGTGTCATTTGTTACGTGTGTGCAAAATTTTAGGTCATTCGGATGAGTTTTGATAGGTTTTGGCATCGCTTGCGGAATTCGAAAGTTTGAGAAATCCTTAGGCTTAAATGCGATGGTGACTTGATGTTTTGATGTCGTTTTGGATGTTACGAGGGTTGGAACAAGTTTGTATAATATAGGATATGTTGACATATTTGGTTGAGGTTCCGAGTGTGTTTAGGATGCTCAATGGGACATATTTGGACTTAAAGGGTTAGCAGATTTTTGTTGGTTTTATGTTGCAGAGGATTTGTTCTTCGCGATCGCGAAGGGGAGTTCGCGATCGCGTAGGCTTAGTTGGGCAGAAGTGGAAATTGTTCTACGCAATCGTAGAGTCGAGGACGCGATAACATAAGTAGGCATAGCAGTGCTTCGTGTGGGTTGTTCGCTATCACGTAAGGTTATATGAGGGGCAGTCCATTTTGTGCTTCACGATCGCGAGGTTATTTCCGTGATAGCGATAAGGGAACGTCAAGGCAGAATGTATAGTACAAAAACGAGGGTTTTGGTCCATAATCTCAAAATTCATTGGAGAGCTCGGGGATTTTCATAGGAGTGATTGGGGTAAGTGTTCTTCACACAAATTTGGTCAAATTCCATGATTGTGTCTTGATTTTTATCATTTAATTTGAGAATTTGGGGTGAAAATTGGGGAAGATGGAAGGAAATTTTGGGAGTTGATTTTGGGTATTTGGATGGCTGTTTGATTTCAGATTTTGGTGAATTTGATATGGGTAGACTCGTGAACGAATGGGTTTTCCAGTTTTGTGATTTATATCGGATTCTAAGATGTGGGTCTGGAGGTCGGGTTTGAGCCACATTCGGGATTTTTGGTCTAATTTGATAATTTTAATATGGAATTCATTCCTTTAGTGTATATTGATGATCATATACTAATTTTGGCTAGATTCACAGCATTTGGAGGCCGAGTCGAGAGACAAAGGCATCGCGGGTAAGACTTTGGACCGGTTTGAGATAAGCAATGATTGTATATCTTGTCGTAAGGGTATGAAACCCCGGATTTCACTTTGTTTCACTATATTGAGGTGATGGAAATGATAGATGACGAACGTGGGGGCGCGAACTGTTAGGGATTGTGACTTGGTTCATCCCGTAGTGACTCTTAAGTTGTGTATTTGCCTGAAAACTATTTGATACACTTGTGTTTTGGAAAATATTACTATGTTTTAGGCTGAATGCCATATTTGGACCTCGTACCAAGTTGTTTGGACCCTTAGGGGCTTTTCCTTATTATTTCCTTACTATATTGACTTAAAATATGTACTTAGTCATGTTATATTTTTATTGATTTCATAACTTAGTATTTATTACTCTTTTGATGCATAAAAAAATATTTTGGGTTGAGCACCCTTGTTTACTGATCGCCCAAGTGGCTTGTGATGCTGATGACTGAGAGAGGCCGAGGGCCTGATTGTAAGGTTGATCACCGAGAGAGGCGAGGGCCTGATTGTGAGGTTGTTGACCGATAGAGACCGAGGGCCTGGTTGTGAGGATTGTATCTGTATGGATCGGGCTGCATGCCACAACGATAATATATATATATATATATATATATATATATATATATATATATATATATATATATATATATATATATATATATATATATATATCGGGTTGCACGCCGCAGCGATATAGCTCTTGGGCTGTAGGAGCCCCTCCGGAGTCTCCACATCCCTAGTGTGCGCAGTCAACTATATATTTATGGATCGGGTTGCACGCCACAACGGTTAATATAAGGTACTTATTGAGCGTGAGTGCTGAGTGTCAGCGCTGATTGACGAGAGTTGAGTCTCGAGTATGTATATGTGTGTGTATTGTGTGTATGTATATATATATATACATATATATATATATATATATATATATACATACATATATATATATATATATATACATATATATATATATATATACATATATATATATATATATATATGAGTTATGTTTTTCCTGAGGGGCTTGTTTTTATTAAATTACCACTTTCACTCCTCTTTATACTAAGCCTCTTTTGGAAATGTTGAACAATATTTTTAAAGAACTTCCATTGAAACTGGAGTTTTATGAGATGTTCGGAGTTTAATCACCGATTTGGCTTTGTTATTTCCACTGAGATTTTTATGTTGTATAATGTACTGAGGTGATCGAGAGGTTTGCTCGAGGGGCTGTTTATGATTAGTTTTTTGCCCAATGGGCTGTATACGATCTATGTTTTGCCCAAGTGGCTGATTATGATCTTTATCACTTTTACTATAAACTGCATTGAACCTCTATTGAAATTGTTGGAAAGCATCTTCAAATGATTTTTTTTACCAAAAAACTGGATTTAAATGAGATGATTTGACTCATATTCTGATTAAAAGCATGTTGTGCTTATTGAGTTTATCATGATGTGGATCTTATTTATTTCCTACTGCTCAGTCTCTATTTACTTTTATTACGTGTTGAGTTGGCGTACTTACATTAGTCCATGCACCTTGTGTGTAGATTTAGGTATGTCTGAATCTGGTGGCGGGTGTTGATTTCTCAGTGGTAGGTTCTTCGGAGTTAGCAAGGTGATCGTCTGGCGGTTGCAGCCCTGCTCTTCTCCCTCCTTATTCTCACTTAATGTATTCTGTGATTTTTCTGACCATGTTGGTCTTGAAGTTGTCAGAAAGTTGTAGTTGATGCTCATAACTAGTGACACGCTGATGTCGGGCATTCTTACCGCACTGTTGTTTATGTGTTAAACACTTTACAAAGGTTTATTGTTAAATAGATTCGATCTTATCCTAAGAGTGAAAATGTTGATTGGTTCTGGTAATGTGTCGGCTTGCCTAGTACCACGTTAGGCGCCATTACGACCGGGTTGGTTTTAAGTCGTGACAAGTTGGTATTAGAGCCTAGGTTACATAGGTCTCACGAGTCATGATCAGGTTTAGTAGAGTCTCGCGGATCGGCACAGAGACGTTTGTACTTATCTTCGAGAGACTGCAGAACCTTTGGGAAATTCCACAATCTTGAATCTTTATCGTGCGTCATTAATTCAGCTTGAAGTTCAACTCTTTGAATTCCGTCTACGCGTTCGTATGCGCACACGAGCGCTTGGTATTAGTTGTGCATTAACGGATTGTGATTCCCTGATTGAGAGCGCGAGACGTGATTTCTATGTGTTGATGTTAGGCTAGTTTGGAGGACCTGAGGACGAATTTTTGCATGTAGCATAAGCACTTAGGCATTGATTGTGTGAGCACGTGCTTATGGATTTATATGTTTGTTAGTGTCCCTATTAGTGGAAGTGATGGCTGGATGGCTATGTGATGAGTATGATATGACTGCGAGATGTGTTCATATGATTTGGAGGTGATAAGAAGGGTCTACTTGAGAGTAGGAAGAACAATTTGATGCTTGATTTCCATCTTGGTTTGATATGTAGCCCCGAGTTATGGTGTGTTGACGGATCTTTTCATGTTGTCTAGTTGTGGAATAAAGTAAATTTGATCTCATGATATGATTTCAGACTCAGGAAGGTTAAGTGATCGGGTAATAGTTATGGTTATGGAATAGAAAAGAGAGATACCAGTTTGAAGCTAAGCAAGTGGATTATCTCCTGCGGAGTGTTCTAAGGTTTGTGTGATCCTTATGTCATTAGTTAGGAGTCTTATTTTATCAGTGAATTATACGTGTTGATGTTGAGTTTGGATCGCGTAAAAGAGTTGTCTTGATTGTTATGAGGGTGAATGTTAGGTTCGCAGCTGATTTGAAATACGAGATGGTATGTGTTGCATAAGCTTATGAGGGATTTAGTTGAATCTCACTATGGTACTATCGCATTGGTAGTGTACAGGCATTGTGAGTTATTATGTGTTTTGACATATGGCTTCGAGCCAAGTAGGGGAGTATGTTATTGGTCAGTTGATTTCACGGTTATGTGTTGTGTTGAGTCCAATTTGAGGTATGCTAGTGATTCATCTATGGCTTACAAAGTTTGAGAACGAGGATGACTTGAGTACAGGAAATTTCGGATAAAGGTTGTGTTATGCTGTATAGGTACATGAGAAACATTGGATGATTTAGTTGTTGTTTGTAAGGCTTAGAAGGATGGGATTTCTTCCTTGGGTGTTAGAATACTAATGGAGCACAGGTCGTTCGGCTCGTTTGATCAATCTAATTGAGGTTTGAGCAGAGTGGACGACTCCCAGGAATGGTTCTAATAGATTCGTGATGGATATGTAAAAGTTGGGAATCTTTAGGATATGTATTTGGCTAGAAACTTAGATTTATATTGGAGGGTGTCAGGACTTGTGGCATTTCTATATCTTTATGGATTCTACATATCAATGTCAAGAAGGTGAAGGTATTGGCTTTAGATTTTTAGAAGGTCTCTTTAGAGCGAGTGTCTCAGTTGTGGTACTTTTAGGGGTGATTTAGAAGAGTACACCGGTTTATGAGCCTTGGGACGGTTTAATTTTATCCTAAAGTTTGTGGGGCAAGTTTTAGTTAAGGATAGTGATGTACTAGCAAGGAAACATATAAATTTGAAGGTAATTCAGAATGTAACTTAGAGAATTAGGACAACTTGGTAGTAGGTTGGATCGAAATTGTAATGGATATGATCGATTCTTGGGTGCTTACGATGCGGTGGGTTTCTACATGTGTTTTGTGTCAATGCTCTTAGATTCTGATGGCTTGCGTGGCTTGGTTGAGTCAGAAGGAGTCAGTCTTGATGGTTCGTTTTTGTGCAAAAGGGATTCGTAGAGTCCTTAATAATTTCTACCACGATCAGAGATGTATATTTTCTTTGCGTGGGGATCATGTAATGTATAGTGATTTTCTTCTCGATGGGATCAAACAGAAAGTTCTTGGCTAGTTAAGTATGTAGTTGCTTGTGACTCAGAATGGATTATGAAGTTATCATATTTATCATAGGATGGTATGGTATATGCGTTGTGTTATGTGGGGTTGAGAGAACATGTGTAAGGTCACAATTATAAAAGGAAGGTCATAAATTCTTAGGTAGCACGAGCAATTTCATATGACTAGGCAACTGATATTGCTAATTGGTGTGGCATAATGAGGGTATACATTTCGGCATAATGAGGGTATCATTTCAGAAAGGCAATGTGATTGAGTTATGGATACTTCACTGGTATTGCGGCGCTCTCTTGTTTGATCGATTGTTGGAGTTTAGATTTTTCCTTCTGGAACAAAGAAATTTCAGGAGTGTTCCTCGTAGGATGACCGTGTAATCGGAGAAATATGGACATTCAGGGGGTAGAGTTAAGACTATAGATGGTGATTCATGTATTTTATGAATTTAGAGGCTGGGAGTTCTCATAAACAAGTTATTTCGAGGTTGTGGACTGTGAAGATGCGGGCAACCTAGTCAGATGATAGTATGTTCTAGGATTCAGTCACTGTGGACATTCGGAGGGTTATTTATCTGTTGTGGGTGACTAGAGTTGATTTGGGGTCATTGATAGGCCCAACATGGATGTGTGTTCTGCACTAGGTCGAATTGGTGGACTCCAAACTGCCATTGTTGAGAGATGTTTTATTCGATTGTTGTTGAGATTACTCATGTTCGGGAGTGATCTATGAGTGCCCTTCTATGTTGCGAGGAGTTGTGATTCGTTGGTTATATGCACATATGATGTAGTTCAACTAGAGCTTTATAACAGAATTTGAGCGAGATGTATTGCATGATTAATTGCGCATTGTGTATGTTCTTTTGGGTCGGTGTGTCATTGCATCATTTGCTTCTCCGTGGTTATGGTGATTCAATTTTGGTGCTAGATATCAAATTGTGTGTGGTTGTTGATTTTGAGTATAGTGACTTGAGGTGTTTCATGGGGACCAGCATTTGGATAGAGTCGCGCATTGCAATTGAGTTATGTGGAGGTATGATCCTTTAGGTTAGATTCGTGTGTTTTGGTTCTACGGTGTATGATGGGTTCTCAGTATCATGTTGTGGTGGTATTGGTGAGCTTGTGGTGTAGCTCTCTTATTTGATTCACTTTCCATGATTTGAGTACATTTGGACTGTCGCTTATTAGTGCACAGGTTGTGTCTTGAGATTGTATCGGTGTATCATGTCACTAGCGTAGCCGTATTGTATGAGATAAGGTCTTTGGGATCTCGAATGAATACTATTGGATTCAGTTTTAGCATGTCGGAAGGATAATCTCGGGATTTGGCTTAAAAGTTTACATGGTCCTTGCCAAAAGAGAGGGAGCTTCATGAATGGTTGGTTTCAGGAATGGTTATGACTTTCTGCGTGTTTCATTCATAATTGACAGTATACAAAAGTGTTCGAATGAGGACTTGTTTGATAAGAGGGTTTATTACCGGTATTGGGTTGTTTGAGCAGTTGTTGTGATTAGAAGTTATCACTATGAGTGGTTGAGTTATGTGGTATATCATGTGATTACATCTAGGGATACAAATATGGTTTATTACAGTTGGTTCAAACGTATTTAGTGTGTAGATGTGAGATTTTGATCTTATAGATAATTTCGGAAGTGGAAATGTGGTTCTAAGGTTGGTGGGATTGGTTGGATTGCAGAATTTCAGTTATGTTGTGCTATCGGACCTATATGGGATAGGGTGACATGGGATCACCCCCGCATATCTGATGGTAACGATATACAGCGATTTGTGGCTTTTGGAACAACTCTGGGCACGTTCGAGGACGAAAGTATGTCTAAGTGGGGAAGGATGAACCAACCCGATCGGTTGTTTTGAGCATTTACAATTTGCTCGCCAATTCTCGGGCATGACTAGTCCCCTATAATGTATTGCGACTTATGTAAATCGCCGATTTTGGTTTTTTAGGATAATCGAAATAGATTTAGAAGAACGATTCTCAGCTTGAAGCTTTAAATTTAAAAGGTTTGACTAAAATTTGAGTTTTTAGTATATGATCTCGGATTTGGATTTTTATGATTTGATTAGCTCCATTAGGTGATTTTGTACTTGGGAGCACGTTCGGAATGTAATTTGGAGGTTCGTGGTAGATTCAAGATTGAATAGGCAAAATTGGAAACTTGGAGTTTCCAGTCGCCACTGGAAATCTTGATATCGGGGTCAATGGAATTCCGGAAGTTGGGATAGGTTCATAGTGTCATTTATGATGTGTGTGCAAAATTTCAGGTCATTCGGATCAGTTTTGATAGTTTTTGTCATCGGTTGCAGAATTCGGAAGTTTGGGAAATTCTAAGGCTTGAATCCGATGGTGATTCGATGTTTTGATGTTGTTTTGGGTGTTCCGAGGGTTTGGACAAGTTTGAATGATGTTATGGTATATATTGGAATATTTGGTTGAGGTCTCGGGGGCCCTGGGGTATGTTTCAAATGCTCTAGGGGACATACTTGGACTTAAAGAGTTAGAATATTTTTGTTTATTTTATGTTGCAAAGGATTTGTTCTTCGGGATCGCAAAGGGGACTTCACGATCGCGTAGGCTTAGTTGGGCAGAAGTGGAATTTATTCTATGCAATCACAGAGGCGAGGTCGCGATCGCGTAAATTGGTAAGGTAGTGCTTTGCGAACATGTGGGTTGTTCCGCGATCGCGTAAGGTTATATGAGAAGCAGTCCATTTTGTGATTCATGATCGTGAGGCTATTTCCGCAATCGCGATGAAGGAACGTTCGGACAGAATGTTTAAGTTCAAAAATGAGGGTTTTGGTCCATAATCTCAAATTTTATTAAAGAGCTGGGGAAAGGGGATTTTAGAGGGGATTGTTAGAGAAGTGATTGGGGTAAGTGTTCTGCACTCATATTTGATTAAATTCTATGATTGTGTCTTGATTTTTATCATTTAATTTGAGAATTTGTGGTGAAAATTGGGGAAGATGGAAAGAAATTTGGAGAGTTGATTTTGGGGATTAGGATTGCCATTTGATGTCGAATTTTGGTGAAATTTATACGGGTGGACTCATGAGCGAATGGGTTTTTCAGTGTTAGTGGTTTTTATCGGATTTCGAGACGTGGGCCCGGGGCCGAGTTTGAGCCAAATTCGGGATTTTTTGTCAAATTTGATAATTTTCATATGGAATTCATTCCTTTAGTGTATATTGATGATAATATACTGATTTTGGCTAGATTCGAAGCATTTGGAGGCCAAGTTGAGAGGCAAAGGCATCGCGGGTTAGAGTTTTGACCGGTTTAAGGTAAGTATTGATTGTAAATCTTGTCCTGAGGGTATGAAACCCCGAATTTTACTTCGTTTCACTATATTGAGGCGGCGCACATGCTAGATGACAAGTGTGGGGGCGCGCACAATTGAGGATTGTGACTTGGTACGTCCCGTAGCGATAATGTTGATTGATGGTGCAACAACCTTACATCACTTCGAAAGGTTTAGAATATGATTCCATGAGTCGAGCATGCATTATATATATGTATCTATTTTACTCTACCGAGACGCGCTACAGTCGGCGGGGTACGACACCTATTGTGTAACCACTGATCATTTGGGTTTACCAAGCTTCACGTGGCCAGGTACGATTCGATAGAGCCTTATGATGGTCGGGTACATTTTTATCGAGTCCTCTTTGAGGCCGGGAACATTTTTACCGAGTCCTCTTTGAGGCCGGGTACGATATGATGATAATGATGCGCATAGAGGCATATGTTTTAAAAAGTTTATGTATATATATGTATTATGCATTTCATATCAGTAGCCCCGAGAGGCACTCAGATGTTACATCTTGTATCTTATTTATTACTCTTTATATTACTGTTCTTGTTTATGGCTTCATGCCTTACATACTCGGTACTTTATTTGTACTGACGTCCCTTTTGCCTGGGGACGCTGCGTTTCATGCCCGGAGGTCCCAATTGATAGGTTTACAATCCTCCTGTTAGGCTATCTGCTCAGCGAAGGTGTGGCGCACTCCACTTGTTCCGGAGTTGCCTATTTGTTTAGTATGCATTGGATAGGTATTGATTGGTATAGCAGAGCCCTATCCGGACCTTTATGATTTTATGTACTCTTAAAGGCTTGTAGATAAATGTCATATGTATGGATACGTGTATGGCCTTGTCAGCCAATGTTTTGAGTTTACAAATGGTCATGTCGTCCTTATAGGCCTATATGTCCCATGTATAAGTTTGTATATCATGTTGGGTCACCATATGTTTAGTATTCCCTTAAGTTTTATTCTTGTTATATCATGATGGACCTTTCGGCTCATTTACCCATGTGGGTATGATAAGAAAGATATTTTAATTGGTACTCGGTTGAGCAAGGCACCAGGTGGGATGGTATCCCGGGAGATCCACTGGACAGTTGATGAAAGGGACTACATGACGGTATCCTGAGAGATCCATGTGTTACTATTGGTACTGAGCTATTCTGATTTCCAGTTTTACTCTGTTATTTGTATAATTGTTGTTGTCTGGTGTAACCTGTCTTATTTCATTGTCGTTATCATTTATATTGTTTATTTCATGTTGTTGATACTTGTTATTATGGTTTACCTTAGTAGGGCCCTGACCTTCCTTGTCACTACCCGAATGAGGTTAGGCTTGGCATTTATTGAGTACTGTTGTGGTGTACTCATGCCCCTTCTGCGCATGTTTTTCATATGCAAATCAGGTACCACTGTCCAGGCGCATAACCCTTGAGGTGGAGAGATCTAGCAGAGACTTCGGGGTACATCTGCCGCGTCCGTAGACCAAGGAGTCTCTATCTTATTCTACCTTTTAGTAGTTAGCCTCCTTTCTTACTGTTATTTTAGACATTCTGGAGTTAGAGCATTGTACTACCTTTCCTTCAGCTTGTGTTCCTGCGAGTTTCCAGGTTTTGGGATAGAATATATTGTGTTGTATGTGCCAAGGGGCATTTTACATTTCCTTTTCCATTTTTGTTAAATCTTGGTTTTGAGTTATAATTTTCGCTAGTTATTTGTTTCTGCATTGTTAGGCTTACCTATTCGTAGGGACTACGTGCCGTCACGACATGTTCACAAAGGGCGAACTGGGGTCATGAAAACAAACCCATATCAAGAGTTCCCTTTAAATATGGTAATATATGCTTAATCTCATTCCAATGTCTTCATATAGGAGAAGAGCTATATCTTGCTAGTAAATTAACACAAAATGTTATATCATGCCTTGTAGCATTACCAAGATACATATGTTCACCAATTACACTGAGGAATGGTATTTCAGGACCAAAGAGTTCCTCATCCTCTTCTAGAAGTCAGAATATTTCCTTATTCACTTCAAGTAATCAAACAACCATTGGTGTACTTAATGGGTGTGCTTTGTCCATATAAAAGTATTTTAAAACCCTCTCTACATAGGCAGATTGATGGATAAAGATCATGTCTGCTAAATGTTCAATTTGCAGACCAAAAGAAAATGTTGTCTTTCCAAGATCTTTCATCTCAAATTCATTCTTAAGATATTCAATTGCGTTTTGGAGCTCTTCTGAAGTTCCAACAAGATTTATGTCATCAACATAAACAGCAAGTATAACAAACTCTAATGCCATTTTAAAAAAAAATACATGTACAAATAACATCATTTATGTAACCTTCTTTTCAATAAATATTCACTAAGGAGATTATACTACATGCGCCCAAATTTTTTTAAACCGTCCAATGATCTTTGTTATCTGATTGAATTCATTTCCCAAAATTTTGAGTTTTCTTTAGGAATTTTAAATCCTTCAAAGATTTTCATGTAAATTTTATTATCAAGTAAACCATACAATAAATTGTAACTACATCCATTAGACGTATTTTGAGCCTGTCATGTAGCGCTAAGCTGATGAGAAATCGAAATGTTATGGCATCCATAACAGGTAAATATGCTTCGTCAAAACCTACTCTAGTTCGTTGTGAGAATCTTGTGCAATAAGGCGAGCCTTATAGCTTTCATTTTCATTATTATCAATTTTTTTTTCGCACAAAAGCCTATTATGACCAACTGGTTTTATACCAGCATGTGTTTTGACTACTGGTACAAAGACCTCCCATTTGCAAGCGAGTTCAATTCTGATTGAATTACCTCTTGCCATTTTGGCCAATCGGATCTTTTTCGACATTCTTCGACAGATCGGGGTTCAAAATCCTCACTATCTTGAATAATGTTAAGTGCAACACTATATGTAAAAACATTATACCCATATTTCATATTGATTTAAATTAATTCCATCACTGGTAGAACTTATTAAAAGTTCCTCACTCACTTGAGTCTCAGGTTCATTTATTTCTTCAGGAATCACATAACTAATCAGATCTTTGGTTTGTTAGGAGGTCCCTTCATAGTATTATTTTAATCATTTTTCGATTTTCTTTTCTTAGGATTTCTATCCGTAGAACCCAAAGGCCTACTATGCTTCAGGTGTGCTTTATGTTCACTATCTCCTTATGCTAGAAGAGAGTCCTGCTTGGAAATCAATTCAAATAAGCGCATTCTTTGCAGGGATATGTGACTTAATTATCCTTTTCAAATCAGAAATGCATCTGACATTTGATTTGCTATATTCTATAAATGGATGCTCTTCTGCACCTCCTGATTACATATAGGGGTACGTGAATCAAAACGAGATAATGATGAAACTCTCCACACAATTTCTCGTTTTATGTTCCTTTTCTCTCCCCATAATTGTGGAAAATTTATTTCATCAAATAAACAATCTACAAATCGAGCAATAAATAATCTCCTGTGAATGGTTCAAGACATCGAGTAAGAGCGGGTGATTCAAACCCAACATATGTTCCTAACCTTCTCTGGGGACCCATCTTACTGCATTGCGGTGGTGCTACTAACACTTATACAACACGTCCAAAAAATTGTAGATGAGAAATATTTGGTTTATGACCAAAAACTAATTGTGACAAAGAATATTTATTATAATGAGTCGATCTGAGAAGAATAAGCGATGCAACATAGAAGATAGCATGGCCCAAAATAGTGGTGGCCAATTTTATTTTCATAAGTAGTGGTCTTGCTATTAATTATAAACATCTACTAAATGACTCTGAAAGGCCAGTCTTAGTATGAACATAAGCTACAAGAAGTTTAGCTTTTATCACAACTAATAGATAATAATCATCAAAAGCTTGTGATAAGAATTCTTCTGCATTATCAAGGCGAATAGCCTTTATGTGATAATCTGGGAATTGTGCCCTTAATCGAATTATTCAGGCTAATAGCTTTGAAAATGTCAGGTTGCAAGATGATAGTAGGCACACATAAGACCATGTTGAAGATACATCCATTAGGACAATAGAATATTTGAACAACCCACTTAGTGGGAGAATAGTCCACATATATCCCCATGTATAAACTCTAAAAAGATAGGGGATTCAATGCCAACCTTCATTGGTGACAGTCTAGTGATCATTTTTCCTTGATAAAAAGCATCACAAGAAAATTCATCATTTCTAAGAATCTACAGGTTCTTCAATGGATGCCACTTGAATTCAATAATTCATCTTATTATTATTGATCCAGGATATCCCAAGCTGCTATGCCAAAGCACAAAAGTATTTAGATCAATATACTTCTGGTTTTACGATAGAGTGTGCTTTAACTGTACTAATCTTTGAATAGTATAAGCTAGAAGATAAAGTTGGTAACTTTTCTACACTGCACTTTTGGCCAAAATATTCTATTAATAAAAAGAATATTCCACATTTATTTCACCTATTGTCTCAACATTATACTCATTTCGGCGGATATCTATAAAGCTCAAGTAGTTTCTTCAAGACTTGGAGGAGAATAATGCATTGTCTATAATAAATTTTGTTCCCTTAGAAAAAATATAATGGCTTGATAATCAGCTTAATGTATGCATATTTTGATATAAATCGCCTCACATTTTTCTTAGGTCTTGATGATTTGAGATGTTTAATATGATGATTTGTGCTAAATTATGGTATTTATATGTGTAGGAATCATTCAGATGCAACTAGGGACGAAATGACACGTATTGGAGCAATAATCGGACGAAAAGGCAAAAAGTAAATTTGAGGGCCACAACCAGCGCGGGACGCTAGCTGTGGCGCAATTAAAAGAATGTATAAAGTTTGGGAGCCAGGGCAAACACCCCGCGCTGCCCTCAACGCTCAAGATGGGAAAGTGGTCGTTTTTTACTAGGACTCGGTTATTTCGATCCCTAGATGCCCCCAACTCATATAAAAGCCAAACTAAACCTATTTTGAGAGGAGAGAACGTTTTTAGAGGAAAACACAAGCACAGATCCACCATGAAAGTCGGCTTTCATCTTTTCTTCCACTAAACTTTGTAATTTTTATGTTACTTTATATCATTTGTTGTTTGGCTACCGTGTCTATGTGGAGCTAATCTTCACGTTCTAGGATTGTGGTTCTTTCATGACTATTTTTATTCGATATTGATTTTGATTTCTTGATTTATCGCATTGGTTTATTTATTCAATCTTGTGCTTAATTATTTGATTGCTTGATCAGGAATTGAATACTATCTATGAATCTAGAACTCGAAAGTGGGAGTTTTAGATTACATATCGGATCGTGTAGAGCAAGTTCTTGAACCTGGAAATCAGGGAATGGATTGGTGGTAATACCTAATTGTTTTGCTTGGTTGATTTACAGGAATTATAAATGTGTCTTTGATGATTCTAACTCCATAGACTTATAGGCGTTAGGTTAGCTTGAATTGGCGAGTAAGAACTCGATAGATTCTTATGAGAAATATTAACTCTGTTAACCAATAAACTAGATAAATGAGTTAGTGAATTCAATTGAAGAAGACAATAGGATTGTTAGATAACCCATGACTCTAGATCGTTTTCATTACATTGATAACATAAAAATCTGCTCTGCCTTTGTTCAAAGTTCATTATTTATATTTCTTTATTTTAATTAGTTTAAAATCAAATACTGTTAGTTTTAATTCTTGTTTAGATAATCAATATAATCTAATTTAGTCAATAGTTAATCATAAGTCCTCGTGGGATTGACATCCAACTTTTAGTCACTGTTTTACTTGACAATTGCTTGTACTTGCGTTTGCATTTGGCCGCAATAAGTTTTTGATGTCGTTGTCGGGAACTTAAAAATTAGCTATTTTTCTAGATTAGACATTTAATTTTTTTATCTATTCATATTTTTTTTGTTTTAGTTTAGTTAGTATTTTTTTTTATTAATTTAGCACGGCATCTTGGAGGGAAAATTATTCGAATGATGGTTATTCTTATTTTGAAGATCCTTGTCCATATTGTGGAGGACCCCACAGGTGGAAAAATTGTAAGAATATTTCCGGGAGCGAGTTGTGCACACAATCTAAATCCGTTGAGTGGAATATTTGTAATATGTGTGGTGGTCAATATGGCCATTGCGATAGTTGTCCTAATTTTATTCATCCTTCTTTGAGCCTACATTATGATCTTTCTAACAGTGTTTATGAGTTTGATAGAGGCAATGAAGTGCAGGATATGAAACCTGATGCATATATTAGGGATATTTTGAAGCAGGTAGCAGAGCAACAGGATGAAATCAAAAAAGCTATGAAAAGAATGAGGGCAACAATCACAAGAATGAAGGCCAATGTGGAAGAATTAAATGAAGATAGCGAGTACCAGTAAGAGAAAATTTCTGAAAAAAGAAGATTTTAAGTCAAACTTGTCTGTAGAACAAGATGAAAGATTGGAAATACATGAGGCTGAACGTGAGAAAATTACTAATGGGATGAAAGACTTAATAGAAGAAAGAGTTGAAATGTGGCAAGAGATTGAAAATTTTGGCACTGATATTCACGACTTTGAGGCTCAATTGAATGCAAAGGTTGATGCATCTAGCGCACAACAAAATAGTTCTCACTTGTGTGAAACTTAAAAGGAGCTTATATGCCAAATTGAGGAGCAAAAGTTGGAGAGTCAATCAATCGAACATACATTTATTGATGATATCCATGTTGAGCAAAGCACTATAGAGTCATGTGAGGAAGTAGACAATATTATAGTTAGAGACTCTTGTGTGTGTAAATATAAGGATGTAAAAAGTAATATAATTCTAGAGTTAGGGTGTATTGGTCCTCATTTCGTACATTTTTCAACATTGTGTTTGGATGATGACATGAAAATTGAGTCGTCTGAGCCTTTGGAGGAGCCAAAGGACGAGTAACAAGGGGCTGAAATTCTTGAATTCATCGTGCCAGAGAGAGAGAATTACATACCTCATCCGAACGCCAAGAAGTGTATAATGTGATATTGGTTACTTGGCCCAATTAAAATTGTCTCACCATCCCAGAAGCATAACAGAAATCTTGAAGCCAAATTATGGGCTCAATTCATAAGTTCGAGGTGGAGGCAAAAAGTGATTCACGTTGTGTCGCGACGTTAATTAGGTTGATTGTTGGGAGGCAACCAACTTTACTGCTTTCTTTTAATTTATATTATTTATTTTGTTATTTTTCTATTATTTTTGTAGTGTTACTTTATTTTGTTGGATTTTGAGCATAGAGAGCAAAGCCATAGGAAGTGTGCAAAAGTGATCCATATGGTTGCAACTAAGTGTGGGCTGCCCCCGCAAATGATCATACCTGTGAGAAGTATGAGTATCCCGTGAGCTGCTAATGCTTCGGCCTTTGGCCTAGCAGGGAGTCTCTTTTATCCTCTTATTATTTATAGTATGCATTGAGGACATTGCACAATTTCAAGTATGGGGGTGAGGAGATTGTTTGGATGATTTTCTGTGTTATTTAACTTAGTTGTAGTACTCATTCTTAAGTGTAGTAGTTTTTGTGAATAAAAAATGAAAAAGTAGAAAAATTGGACTATTCCCGAAGATGGATCTCCTAGACATTTTTCTTGAGTGATTAAAGTGTAACCAAAAACACAAAAAAATTGAAAAATAGAAAAACACAAAAATAAGTCTTTTAGCTTTCTTTAGGTAAGTAATAATCCCTCGTGATCCTTTTTTTGTGCTTCAGTTCTTTTCCATGGAATGTAGTTTGAACCGAGTTATCCTTTTGTTTCATATTGTTTGAGCTAGTTTGACTCGGTACGGAGTTTAAGAAAAAAAGAAGAAGACTTTTGAAACTTGTGGTCTTAAAAGTTTAAGGGGTAAAATGTTTGTGGGGGCATACCATTTGTGTGGCGATAAAAGCTTCTCATTAAGGGAAAAAAGGGTATAATGAAGAGTTTAAAGTTGAATTATTTCCAAATCTAGAAATGTGTCATTTATTTTGGAACAGACTAAAAAGAAAAGTAACTCATTTAATATAAAACAGAGGGAGTATAATTATTTTTTTTAAAATTTTAGAGTAGATTAATATTTAGGGAATAAATGGAGGAAGAATGATGAACCCAGGGGCCTTGACTTGTTTGATAATAGCATATTTAGGCTTTGACATGTGTAATATCTTCACTATGATTTAAATTTATTGATGATATCTTGCTTAGTTGGATAACATATTTTGTGACGCCTATTTCTCGTTTTCTTGACTTGTGTTCAGTTTGTGCTTAATGCTTAATATCTTGTGACTTTGTGAATACTTGCATTATTTGAGAGTCGGAATGGGACCATCCTTAGTGAGTCATGTTCCATGTGTGATGAAGTATTTGTGTAGTCCATGTATTGTACTTGTGTTACAACTTTCTCGGTATGTGAGTTGAAGTGAAATTTTAGGTGATGCTCGGTTTGAAAAATAATTTTAGTCTTTCTTTAATCTTTTTGAGCTTATTGCTTATCACAAATAAAATTATCCTTCGTTAACCCTTTTGAGCCTGTAAACTTTTATTTGGCACCCACATTACAAGTCTAAGCCCCCTTTTTTGTTCTTAATTGATATTGTTTTGACCATTTTACCTGTTAAAGCACTTTAATTGTAAAATGAGCGATAAATTAAGTAAAAAGGGGGTGACTGTGGGATGAATTTTGAGTGGAACCAATGAAAGAAATAAATTTAAAAAGAAAAAAAAGAAGAGAGAAATCTAGAAAAAAAAGAAAGAAAAATATAGATGAATAAATTGTTGTCTTGTTCTTTCTAGTAGGTATGAATTAAAGTAGTGCTTAAAGAAGAAGGGAACATTTTTGGGGGTGATATTATTTGTGAAATTGAAGTGGTGTTGAATAAAATACACTTAAATCTTATCATGTTATGTGTTAAAGTGCTTAGGAGGGTTAGCCACTATTCCTAAATATATCCTACCCGTCCCTTAGCCCACATTACAATCATGAAAAAGTCCTAATTGATTTTAGATCGAGCGGGCATATATTACCAGATATTTACATTAACGCCTAGCATATGGTACCAATTGCATGCATGTGACATCTTTGTGAGAGTGGGCAATTTTCTTTGATATATGTGAGCATGAGATTCGAATGTGTGGATTGATTTTACTCTCTTTGCTTTTATTGTGAGGGCAGTTGGTTATACGAGGGATAGGTAATGTTATTAGCTTTATCTACGACGTTGGATGTTCATGTCACGAGTACATTGTGACATTGAGTCGGTTTGTGAGGCGAGGATTGTTATGAGCATGTTGTTTTTGTTTGAATATTTTTGAAGTATGGCATAAGATAAAGGGAAGTGTATGGTGATTGTATATGCTAGAGTTTAATTATTGCTATGAGCCATTGTCATTGGTTTAGAGTGCTCAAAAATAGAGTTATTTATTGGTTGACTCGAGGATGAGCAACGTCTAAGTGTAAGGTGTTGATAATCGGATTAATTTATACATATTTTGATATAAATCGCCTCATATTTTGCTCATGTATTGACGACTTGAGATGTTTAATATGATGATTCATGCTAAATTGTTGTATTTCTATGTGTAGGAATCATTCGGATGCAATTTGGGACGAAATGGCACAAATTGGAGTGAAATTCAGACTTAAAGACAAAAAGTAAAATATGAGGGCCATAGATAGCATGGGGGGACTAGCAGTGGTGCATTTTACAGAATGTATAAAATTTGAGTGCTAGGGCAAGCACCTCATGCTGTCCTGGACGCTCAAGATGGGAAAGTGGTTGTTTTCAACTAGGACTCGGTTATTTCGACCCCTAGACGCCCCAACTCATATAATAGCCAGCCTAAACCTATTTTGAGAGGAGAGGACGTTTTCTAGAGGAAAATACAAGTATAGAGCCACCGTGGAGGCCATGTTTCATTTTTTCTTCCACCAAACTTTGTAAGTTTTATGTTTTTTTGTATCATTTGTTGTTTGGATACCATATCTATGTGGAGCTAAACTTCATGTTCTAGGGTTGTGTTTATTTCATGATTATTGTTATTCCAATATTGATTTTGATTTCTTGATTTATCGTTTGATTTATTTATTTTGTACTTAATTATTTGATTGCTTGATCAGTAATTGAATACTATCTACAAATCTAGAATTAAACTCGAAAGTGGGAATTCTAGATTACATATAGGATTGAGTAGAGAAAGTTCTTGAACCTGGCATCAGGGGATGGCTTCGCGGTTAAGATAGACATATACCTAATTGCCTTGATAAGTTGATTTACGGGAATTATAAATGTGTTCTTGATGATTCTAACTCCGTAGACATATAGGCATTAGGTTAGCTTGAATAGGTAAGGACTCAACAGATTCTTATGAGCAATATTAACTCTATTAACCAATAAACTAGATAAATGAGTTAGTCAATTCAATTGAAGAATACAATAGGATTGTTAGATAGCCAATAACCCTACATCGTTTTTATTTCATTGATTACATAAACATCTGTTTTTACTCTGTTCAAAGTTCATTATTTATATTTCTTTATTTTAATTAGTTTAGAATAAAAAACTTATAGGTTTAATTATTGCTTAGATAATTAGGATATTCTAATTTAGTTAATAGTTAATTACAAGTCCTCGTGGGATCGACACCCGACTTTTAATCACTTTATTACTTGACGATTGTGTATACTTGCGTGTGCGTTTGGCCGCAACATGGCTCTGCCAAAGCCTTCAATAAAACTTATATTACCAGAAATTATAGAAATTTTTTCTTTTACCCTATGAAAATAATAAAAGTATTTCTGGTCTTTGAATATAGCATGAGTTATTCTACTGCCAATTATACAACTATTTTCATGATTGGACATTGATCCAAATATAATTTGAGGATTATCCATATTCTTCAAAATAACATAAAAAATAAATAAATATTATATTAAACATCATATGACAACATAACTTTTATTTATATGCAACAATTACATAACCATACTATCTAATACAAATAACAAAAATTAAAATATTCAAATTTGTACAGATCATCACATATCACATTACTCGTTCTCCTTCTGAGAGTGCAAAGTAATCAGTTACATCCAAATGTATGAAGTCTAAGTTATACTCAGAAATAAAATTTTCTTCATCATTTTTCTCTGTCTTCTTTAAGGAGACTTTATAAAGCTCAACCTGGTGCTTTGGCATATGACAGGTACATGGCCAGTGCCTTTTTTCTCCACATCTATAGCATGCATTTTTTACATTTATTGCTTACATTGTTTCATGATTTTGTTCCTTCAGTTTCCACCACTGGTGGTGAGGAGGTTTCTTTGATGCATTATTATTACCATAATTAGATTTTTTTCCCTGGCCATGACCATGACCTGGGCCACGACCTTTTTCGCGCTTAGCTTGGTAGAAGTTCGTCTCATTCACTTCAGGGAATAGACAATAACCAGTAGGTCAGCTTTCATGGTTTTTCATCGATAGGCTATTATGTTTCTCAGTCACAAAAAGATGTGAAATAAGTTCAGAATATTATTTAAATCCTATCTCACGGTATTGATGCTGCATGTGCATATTCGAGGCATAAAAATTGGTGAAAATTTTCTCCAACATATCATGATCTGTAATATTATCACTACATAATTTCAATTGAAAAATAATTCTAAACATAGCGGAATTGTACTCATTGATAGATTTAATATCTTGTAGCCTTAAATGAGTCCAATCATAACGTGCATGTGGAAGTACGACAATCTCCAGGTGGTCATATCTATCTTTCAAATTATTCCGTAGTACAGCTAGATCCTTAACAATAATATATTCCATTTTCAAGCCTTCATCAAGGTGATGATGTAGGAATATCATTGCTTTGGCACGGACTTGGTATGATGCTTGATTTTTATCCTTGATGGTGTCTGGTAGACCAATCGCATCAAGATAAATTTCAGAATCAAGCACCCAAGACATGTAACTTTTACCCGATATATCTAGGGTTACAAATTCAAGCTTGGAAAGATATGGCGTTTTTCTTTTAAAAGTTCGTATCTCTGATACTTTCAAAGTATTTGCAAGAGATGGCAGTGTCTCGTGCTGATAACGTGTATAAAATAAAGACTATAAAGTAAATAAACCAAAGACAAGTATAGAGAGAGATTGATATATTATTCAACTTCAAACTGATGCACATAATGCATTGAAAACTCTTCTATTTATAAAAGAAAGGAAGTAATTGTGAGTCTTTTCGGGAAGCAACTGCAAGTCTTTTCAGGAAGCAACTGCGAGACTTTTCTTAAGGTGCTTGTAAACTGTTTATATGAATTGCTCGCAACCTGTCTGTTTAGTAAGAAGTTGCTACAAATAATTTTGTTGAGTTGCTTGCAACGCGCATGCATCAACTGCTTGTAAATAAACTTCAATAGAGTACCAAACAGATAATTTTCTTGAGAAAAATTATTTATAATAGAAAAATAAATAAATATTCATAATATAATATTTTCATAACATTGTGGATTTTGTAAAATTAACTTTATTTGAACTCTATTGGAACATTAACAAAGACCTGAAAGAATTTTCGAATGTGAAATGCTGCAAGAAATTTAATAAGATTTCATGCTTCAGCGTTGCAAAAAAAATTATGTAGTGTTATTTTTATTTTTATTTTTATATTGGTAACCTGTCCTAACCCTAGCATGTGTATCCAATACTTGTGTTCATACATTGTGTATACGAACGGAGCTACACACAATGAAAGAAAAGATTTAAGTGGTTGTCTTTATTATTTTCATATCGTGCAAATAAAGTGAATACAAATTTGTATATTACATTAAAGAATTCCTTTAACATAATGAAACCTTCGTAATGGACAAAGATGGTTAAAAAAATTATCTTAATTCACAAGTTTGAATTGCAATTGTGATATTATCCTACTTTTCAATCTCGTTATTTCCCCTGGTAATTGATGTACTGAGATACTGAGATGAATACGTGGTCATACCACAAAAAATAATATTAGAAATGAAGATATTCAAAAAAAGTTAAAGTAGCTTCCGTGGTAAATAAAATGTGGGAAGCAAGACTGCAATGACTTAGGCATATGAAGAAGAAATGTACAGATACCCTAATAAGGAAGTGTCTGGCCATGGTGGATCTGAGGAGAAGCAGAGGTAAGCCTCATAAGTACTTGTAAAAAGGTGTTTAAACAAAATATGACATCGCTTCAACTTATGGAAAGCCAGATCCTTGATAAAAGAGTGTGGGTCGAAAATTTAAGTACAAAGTTAGTGGATAATCGATCATGCCTCTTTTATCATACCAACTATATTAGTATTAGTCTCATAATTTCATATCCACATAATTGTAGTACTGTATTTTGTTTCTTTTGCTTCGTTTTACTTATCATTTTATCTTGTTGTTATTGTTTCCTTTTCATCATTTCTCTAGCCAAATAGTTATTGGAAACAACCTCTCAATCTTCATAAGGTAGGAGTAAGGTCTGCGTACACATTACTCTATTTAGACCTTACGTTGTAGGATTACGTTAGTTCTGTTATTGTTGTTATTAGAATTCCACCTTCAATTATCACGACCCGAAATTTCAATCGCGGGACAATGATGACGTCTGACATCCACTTGCTAAGCAAGCCAACTTTGCTAAAGAATTAACTATTTTTAACAATTAAAAGCAGAACATTAATAATTGACGACTGAAATACTCTTAATTACATGTGTATATCCATAAGTAGCAAGGCTATACTAATCCAAGAGATCCAGATTACAAGTGCATGAGAAACTAGAATACTATAAATATAATATAAAAGGAAATATAATTGATCCAAAAGAGATAAACAGTAAACATAAGATAAAAAGAGACTTCAGGACTGCGAGCACTATACAGGCTCTACCTCAAGTCTCCTAGATAGATGTGATCCAAGCAATCTCCTTTAAGCTTTGCTAGGACTGACACTGGGTTCTACACAAGAAGTGTAGAAGTATAGTATAAGTACAACGGATTCATGTAATTCGTATGTGGCGAGCCTAACATCGACGAACTAGTGATGAGACTATGACAAGAAACTCAGTAGATATTTATTCGAATAAATAAATAGAAGACAACAAAAATATAGAGAAAATGAATAAACTCATAAGAATTGGACCCGAAGGTCAACTAACAGAGGGCCCCAAAATAACATCATTTCATAGTCCTCATATCACAATACCTAAATAGGACACCACAACTACAAACAGTTACAACACAGCATACCCCGATGCGGCACGCAATCCAATCCCAATATCATTTCAATATATGTTGCAATATGCAATCTGATCCCAATATTATATCAATATCTTTTGCAGCATGTAATTCGTCTCCTTTATCAATTTATTTTTATTCCGTTGCGTCATGAAATCCGTACCCGATATCAATTCACCATCATTAACAATTCAACACGACCAAATCTAAAATCCCAACACAAAAGGTACTAAAGTGTATAAAATACCAAGAAACTACAAGTACAAAAAAAGAACAACCAACATCTCATATTCACAAACCTCGATAATTTATTGACGTATGAATAACCAAGGGACTCACACAATTGTATATAATATACTAAGGTGCAACAAGTAAGTTAAAGATAATAAAGGCAAGTAAAGGCATGAAACAATGAAGATATTCAATTAATACATGTAATAGAAACAGATAAGTAGATATTAACTGAGAAATGAATAAACGGAAATAGATAACAATTAAATGATAGATAGGAAATAAGACATGCATAACAAGTAAGATCGTGTAGCAATTAAAGCATGTAATGACAGATAATATGGAATAAATAATGACATAAAGGTAAATAACTCACCCCGCATGCTTTAACTTAGACAGCGTATATACACTCATCACCTTACATATACGTCATCTTCAACATGAAGTTCACGTAGAAAATAGACCAAACAAGTCCTAGTTTCCATATGTCAAAATTAAATAGAATACTTACCTCTTTCCGGAATCAAATTCAACAATCAATCACGCCTTTTCCTTAAAACAAGCATTCAAACCAACCGAATCTAGCAAAATATTATTCAAAAAATCCAAAATAAGCTCTATAAACTATCCATGAAGGAAAAATATTCAATTTTGATAATATTGGAAAAATTCAACCCCGGGCTCATTTTTTAAAAATTCGAGATTCAGACTAAATTTCAATTACACATTCACTCCGAGCCAGGTTATGTGATTTGCTTCGAAATCCAATCTCAATTCCTTAAGTATACCAAAACCCATAAGTTCTACCTTGAAATTCAAATATTTGATGTTAAAATTTTATAAAAGGTAGTTGAAATTGATTGAAAACTAGTTAAAGGTGCTTATTAAAGAACTTGGGAAGAAAATGCTCTAAAGAAATCACCTATATGGAGTTGAGGGTTGATAAATAATATAAAATGAGCTAAGTCCTGAATTTTCCATCTTTTATACAGTTGCAGGTTTTGTAAATGCAGAACAATGATCACAAATTCGATCAGTGCCCCAACCCACATAAAGCGCAAATGCGGCAGCAACCTTGCATTTGCGAGGACCCCTTCATCGCAAATGTGATCAAAGATTCACACTTGTGAATCTTTCTATCCTAGTACCCAATCGCAAAAGTGACTGATGCATCGCAATGCATAGATTTTCCCTACCCATCCCATTATCTCACCTGTGAGCTCGAATTCGCAAATGTGAAGCTTGCATTTACGAACAGATCCTCGCAAATGCGAGACCTTCAATTCAACACTAGGAATAGAACTTCACTAGCTATTCTGAATAAGTCCGCAATACATGCGAAACTCACCTGAGCCCCTCTGGCTCAAAATTGAACATGCACACACGTGCAATAATATCCTACAAACTTGCTTGCTACCTAAAATCTTCCAAATAACAAAAAATAACAAGAATCAATCATCAAAACTCCAGATTTCCACATAGAACTCATCTTTTACAATCTTTCACAAAATGAGACAACATATGCTCAGGTCACCCGGGACCCCAACTAACCGTACGTACAAGTCCAAAAATATCATACGTACCTTACAGAATTGTAAAAATATCTATCCGAGATTGTTTACTATAAAGGGTCACCATGGTCAACCCAAATCTAATTTTAAGTCAAAAATTATTTTTTCGTCAAAATTTTGAAAAGCTACATGGACCATGCACGCAAGTAAATAAACATCTAATGTAGCTATGAGAGGTTTCGAAACATAGAACTAGAGGCTAGCACCCAAAATGACATATCGGGTCGTCATATTTACCACCTCCAAAAAAGCCTCTGTCCTCGAACAGACATAGAAATGTACTTGTACTGGTAAAAAAGTATGGGTATCTTTTGCACATATAAGACTCAGACTGCCACGTAGCATCCTCGATCAGTTGACCTCTCCATTGCACTTTCACTGAAGAAAAACTCTTAAACCTTAACTTTCGAACCTATCGGTCAAGAATAGACACCGGCTCTTCCTCATAGGCCGAATTATCATCAAGTTGCACTGTTATGAAGTTTTATACATGTGACATATCCTTATGGTACTTTTGAAGCATGGAAACATAAATTACCGGATGTACCCCTTCTAGGCTAGGAGGCAATGCAAGTATAAACAACCTCCCCAACTCTCTCCACGATCTCAAATAGAACAATAAATATTGGGCTCAACTTGTCCTTCTTCCCAAACCACATCATGCCCTTCATAGGTGACACTTAAAGGAGGGCCTTCTGATTGCTATGTAAGCCATATCTCGAACATTCTGGTTCGCATAACTCATTTACTTGGACTGAGTTGTATGAAGTTGCTCCTAAATGACTTTAACCTTTTCCAAAGCATCACAGACCAAATCAGTTCCCAATAATTTAGCCTCAACGAGCTCAAACCAACAAACCAGTGAATGATATCACCTCCTATATGGAGCCTCGTACGGAGCAATATGGATGCTTGACTGATAGTTGTTGTGGTAGGAAAACTCTGCTAGAGGTAAAAATTGGTCCCACTAGCCCCCAAAAATCCATAGAGGATGGCCACAACATGTCCCACAACTCGACCTATTTGCCCAAGTCACACTGTACGACTCTTCAAAAATAAAATGTGAATTACATGTCCCGGTCAGAAATAATAAAAATGGGCATGTCGTGCAGATGGATAATCTTCCGAATGTAAATCTGAGCCATCCGCTCCGAAGAATAAGATGTCATCACTGGAATAAAGTGTGTGGATTTATTCAACCAATCCACAATAACCCAAACTACATCATACTTTCTCAAGGTCCATAGTAAGCCGACCACAAAATTCATAGTGATGCGCTCCCACTTCCACTCCAGTATCTCTAATATTTGATTCAACCCACCCAGTTTTTGATACTCATACTTCACCTGTAGATAATTCAAACACCTAGAGACATGACTGACAATATCTTTATTCATTTTCCGACAACAATAATATTGTTTCAAGTAACAGTACATCTTCGTGGTGCTTGGGTGAATGGAATAATGGGAACTATGAGCCTTCTCAAGGATCGGCTCTCTCAATCCATCAATATTTGGAACACAAATCCATCCCTGAAGCCGTATGACACCATATCTCCAATCACAACCTCATTAGTACCACCCCGTTGCACCGTGTCTTTCAACACAAACGAGTGAGGATCATCAAACGGGTAAGCCTTGATATGCACCATCAATGATGATTGTGCCACAACACAAGCTAGAACCCGACTAGTCTCTGAAACACCCAATCTACCGATTGGCCAACACCTGAACATCCATTGCACGTGTCCTCTGTACTATCCGTAAATATTCCAAACTGTCTGTGCTCTCAGCATTCCTACTTAATGCATCAGTCACTATATTGGCCTTCCCCAAATGATAAAATATGGTGATATCATATTCTTTCAAAAACTCTAACCATCTTTGTTACTACAAATTAAGGTCCTTCTACTTGAACATGTATAGGAGTCTTCGATAGTCAGTATAGACCTCACATGGAATGTCGTATAGATAGTGACTCTAAATCTTCAGCGTGTGAACAATGGCAGCCAACTTTAAATCATGTACAAGGTAATTCTTCTCATGAACCAAAAAATCATCAACGAAGAAAATCATGAAAAAATCCAGGTAAGGCTTCAACTCCCAGTTCATCAAATTCATAAAAGCTTGTTGGACATTAGTCAAGACAAACGACATCACTAAGAACTCGTAGTGACTATACCGAGTTTGAAAAGTTCTCCAGAGACATTTGATGCCCTAATCTTTACCTGATGGTATGGAGATCTCAAATCAATCTTGGAAAAACACCTTGGCATACTGAAGCTGGTCAAATAAGTCATTAATCCTTGGTAACTCATACTTGTTCTTAATAGCAACCTTGTTTAACTACCGATAATCTATGCACATCCTCATCGATCCATCATTTCTCTTCACAAACAACACTGGTGAACCCTAAGGCGAGACGCTAGGTCTCATGAATCCCTTTTTAAAAAATCATGTATTCCTTCAATTCTTTCAACTCAATTGGAGTCATACGGTATGATGGAATAGAAATGGCTGAGTGCTCGGTACCAAGTAAATGCAAAAGTTAATATCTCAATTGGGTGGCATGCCCGACAAAAGTAGAAAACGCCTCTAGGAACTCTTTCACCACCAAAACTGAATACATGGAAGGCACCCCAGCACTAGAATCATATAAATAAGCCAAATACGCCAAATACCCCTTCCCCAACATACATCGAGCCTTCACATATGAAATGACCTTACTAGTAGAGTAAACATGCATCCCTCTCCACTCCAATTGAGGTAACCCCAACATATCTAACATCACATCTTGGCTTGGCTATCAAAAATAGCATGATATGGTAAACAACAATCCATGCCCTAAATCACATTAAAATCGAGCATACTAAGTAAAAGAATGTCAACCTTAGTCTCATAGCTCCCGATAGTGACCAAACAAGAATGATAGACATGGTTCACCATAATAAAATCCCCAACAGGGTTAGACACAAAAAAAAGAGTACTCAAAGTATCATAATACTTATCCAAGTATGAAACAAAATAGGATGACATATATGAATAAGTAGAGACAAAATCAAATAAAACTAATGCATCCCTATAGTAAACCGGAATAATACTTGTGGTGACCGCATCAGATGAGTCTGCCTCAGATCCAGCTGGAAATGCATAGCAATAGGGCAGAGCCCCACCAATCTAGCCTTCAGCCCCGGAAGACCTCTCACTAACTAACCTCCACCTCGGGTTGCATGATATCTACCTTTAGCTGGATGAATGGGTGGTGAAAAAGGTATCGACATCATGCAACGAGTACTCTATTATGGCCTAATTCTCCTCAATTTGGGACAGTACCTCTTGATATGACCTATGTCACTGCACTTGAAGCAAACCCTCAGTTGGTGTTCTACTAGTTAGAGACGGTCCCTGATGACTTGAATGGCCACCTAGTAACTTTGTAGTGGCGGTGCACGAATAGGATCTGAAGATGTACTGAATAGTGACTGCTCGAAACGACACCCATATGCGTTGTGACCACCTTAAAGACTATGAGACATTGAAGTGCTGATTGAACGTGCCGAATAGGATGGACTCTACCAACTAACTCTGCCTCCAAATGAGGCACTACTGAAACCACCGAGGCATATTTTCCAATGTCACTTCTCTACCCTGGCTACAAATCATCAGAATCCGCATAGCAATCTCCACAGCCTGAGTAAAAAATATCATTATTGGTCTCTCTAGCCATCTGTAGTTCGCTGTGATAAGTAAGGCCATCTATAAATCTCCTCAGCCTCTCCCTCTTAGTAGAAATTAGGATAGCTCCATGCAATGGTAGATCCAAAATCTGGTCTCATACTGAGTAACGATCATGCTGCCCAATACATGGCGCTCAAATTAACTATGAAGGTTCTCTCTCTAGGTGAAAGGGATGAATTTCTCCAAGAACAGCTGGCAGAACTGAGCACAAGTGAGAAGAGGTAAACCTGCTATCCTGCCTCGAACATATTCTTGACACCATCTTTTGGTAGTACCAATCATATGAAATATTGTGAAATCAACTTCTTTGGTTTCCACTTTACCCATATTATTCAATATCTCATAAAAATAGTCTGAAAATTCCCTGGAGTCCTAAAGGTGAAATATTTAACTGAGGGGGGAATAACTTGATAACTTGTCTGATTTATGCAGCTCCTCAGCTGACATCATGGGTCTCCCGTGATATGTAGCAATAACTGGCTGAGCTGCCCAACTAGTAGAACTATTGGGGTCTGATATCCGTGAGCTATCTACTATAGAGTGTGAGTAGAAGGGCTTTGGGCTCCTCACCCAGCCAAAGAGATGGTTGGTTCCATAGGGAACACATCGGTCTAGGCCACACTCTCTATAAGGCAAACCAAGTGGACTAGGGCATCCTAAACCACGGGGGTATCAATAAACCCCTTGGGACATGAGTGGCGCGGCCGAAATAGGGATCTCCTCATCATGTCCGATTTAAGACTCTGTAATAAGGTATTCGTGTGCGTGCTCTAAGATGCGCTCTCTTGTTCCTCTAGCTCTACCTCGGGCCCAGCCTCTACCCCTTGTAATGGAGGGCTCCGGCTCCTGATAAATTGTGGATGTCATATGTTTCCTCGCTATTTGCAAGACATTAAAGGGAAGTGTGGTTCAAACTTTAGTAATAGAATAAAGTTGCATGATATAGAAAGAAATAAATGAGATTTCCTAAAGTATTATAGCCTCTAGAAGATAAGTACATATATCTCCATACTGATCCTTAAGACTCTACCAAGTTTTCTTATGACTCGTGAGACCTAGGAAACCTAGTGCTCTGATACCAACTTGTCACGACCTGAAATCCCAATCATGGGGTTGTGATGGTGCCTAATATTTACTTTCTAGCAAATCCAAAATTAGCTAAATAATTAACCAATTTTAATAATTTCAAAGCAGAGCATTAATAATTAACGACTGAAATACTCTAAATTACATATATAAATCCATAAGCAAATTGTCATGATCCAACCGGTTATTTTAAGCATTTGCACTTTGCTTGGTATATTTTGGGCATGAGTAATTCCGTAGGATGTATTATGACTTATGTGAATCATCGGTTTGGGTTTTTAGGTTATTCAGGATTGAGTTGGAAGAATGATTCTCAACTAGAAACTTTAAATTTGAAAGGTTTGACCAAGTTTTGACTTTTTAGTATTTGACCTAGAATTGAAATTATTATGGGTTTGTTGGCTCCATTGGATGAATTTGGACTTACGAGCGCATCTGGGTTGTGATTTGAGGTCCGTGGTAGAATTTGGCTTGAAATGACAAAAGTTGGAATTTTAGAAAATTTGACCGGGAGTGGACTTTTTGATATCGGGGTTAGATTTTGATTCCAAAAGTTGGAGCAGGTCTATAATGGCTAATGTGAACTTTGTGCGAAATTTGAGGTCCATCAGACGTGATTTGATAGGTTTAGACATAGGTTGTGGAAGTTGAAGCTTCAAGGTTCAATGATTTCTAGTTGAGGTGTGATTAGGTGTTTCGATGTTGTCATATGTGTTTTGAGGCCTCCAATACATAGGTGTTATGTATTGAGGATATAAAACCCCGAATTTTGTGCTATGTGATTAGTGTTGAAATGACGCACAAGCTAGGTAATGGGCGTGCTCCCAGTGAATTGTGACTTTGTTGTTCCCAAGGCACTGAACAGTGGCCATATTGTTGTTGATATCTGTGTTTTCACCATGTGATAAAGTAAATGAGTTATATATCATGTTAGATATTAGGTTTAGGATTTATGCTGATATTGTTGGGACCTATAGTGGTCGTTACTTGCTGTCCTCTCATTGATTTTATTAATATTCGTACTCAGTCGCATTCATGCATTCATATCATATATCAGCCTCAGTTTTTACTTATTGATACATCATATCATTGTTCTGGGTTAGTTTTCATAACATTGTGAGCATGTGGGTGAGACTGGAGAGTGATGACTGAGTGAGGTCGAGCTTGATTATGAGTGACAGTTATGGGATTGGGTTGCACGCCGCAGTATTATATTGATGATTATGATAACGTTTGGGCTGTAGGAGCCCCTCCAGACCAGAGTATGTAATACACCCCCAGTAAGCGCGGATGACATTATTGAGGGATGGATTTCCGTGGACATGGATTTTTTCCTAAGTATTGATATATGGATATGGATTTCTCCACAGGGATGGATTTCCCTTTTTCTCGGTACCAACTCTAGTCATTGTTTAGTACATTGCGGGATAGATTTCCCTAGGACGCATGGGCCATATACGATACCGAGTGGTTGAGCATTTATATATTATTGAGGGTTGGATTTCCTTAGGCAAGGATTTGTCCGAAGTACTTGATACCTGGAGATGGATTTCTCCACAAGGTTGGGTTACCCTTTATCATCGGTACTGGTCGACTTATAGTCTTTGTCATATATATTCCAAGATGGATTTTCCTGGGCCATATACAGTATCAAGTGGTTGAGTGAGATACCGTGAGGTTGAGTATTCTGAGAGTGTGAGTACATGATTCATCTCCGAGGTACATGCCATTGGCATGCTTATTCGGCATAAATGCACAAAGACACATTTTCCGTATACAATATGGTGTCACGTCAGTCATGACGTTTTTACACACATCAATATATGGTCATAGAGAAGTATCTCACACCTGCTAACTGGAAAGAAAAATGGAACATCTTATTGATTATGTAAAAGGATTTTTCTGAAAAAGAAATACAGTTTACAAACTAACTTCCATTTCATGACATTTTCGGTAAAGAATTAGGGTTTTTCATTGATATTGTTGAAAGGCGGGACTATTTTTGGAAAAATATGAAAATGCTGAGCATCTATCTTCGAGCTACTTCTTTATGTACTTTATTTACACTGCTATGAACTGCAATTGGTTATTAGTATTGGACCCGACCTATGTTCCAGCTCGTTATGCTTTCAACTTGAGGTTAGGTTTGTTATTTTTTGAGTAATAGGGTCGATTGTACTCATAATGCACTTCCTGCACATTGCATGTAGACTCTGGATACCGATGTTGCTGAGTTTGATGGGAGCTGAACTGGAAGATGTACTTACATTCTGGTTTGTGGCTGCCTCTTGGTCATGGTATCCGTAGGTTGATAAAACTCTATTTATTTACTTTTCGAAAAAAGTGATGTATTTTTTTCATATCAGCTTTGTAAATTCTATTCTTAGAAGCTCATGATTGTACTACCAGTCCTTGAAAAAATCTAAAAGATTCAAAAGATTCCTTTATTTAATTGTTTAATTAATATTATTAAAATTGAATAGTTAGAAGTTGACTTACCTAGAGGGTTGGGTTAGGTGCCATCACGACTACTGGATTTTGGGTCATGATAGATTGTTATCAAAGCTCTTTTTCGTAAGTTTTACAAGTCATGAGTAAATGTCTAGTAGAGTCTTGCAGATGCTATGATGATGTCCATACCTATCTTAGAAAGACTACAGGACATTTAGCATATACTTCCCACATTTCCTTCCTTATCATGCGACATTGTTTCAGCTTGAAGCGTAATCCTTTGAATTCATTCCATGCATTCGTATGCGCATATGAGCGCTCGGTATCAGCTGCGATCGACGGTATGATTCCCTGGATGAAGTGCGAGATATGGTTCCTTTGTGTTGATGGGGCTAGTTTGGAGGACGTGAGGCCAGATTTTGACTGTAGCTTGAGCATAAAGGTGTTGGTTATATGAGCATATGCTTTTGGATTTATATGTCCGATAGTGTCTCTGTTAGTAGAATTGATTGTTGTATGGATACATGATATGTATGATGTGACTACGAGATGTGTTCATATGATTTGAATATGATGAGAAGCTTGAGGTGTAGAAAGAACTATATGGTGCTTGATTTCTATCTTGATTTGATGTAGCTCCCCAAGTTATGGGTATGTTGAAGGATATTTTCATGTTGTTTAGTTAGGGAATAAAGTAGATTTCATGTCGTGATATAAGTTTTGACTCAGGAAGATTAAGTGATTGTGTAATATTTATGACAGTGGAAGGGTATAAAGAGATGTTAGTTTGAAGCGAAGCAAGTGGATTATCTCTTGTGAGGTATCCTGAGGGTTGTGGGATCCCTATGTTGTTTTATAGCAAGTCTTCTTTTACCAGTGAATTATATAAGTTGTAATTTGAGATATATAATTCATGAGATAAGGCAATTGCAAATAATTTGAGATATTAGATAGTTTGTATTGCATGAGCTTATGGGGGATTTAGTTGAATCTCACTATGGCATTATGGCAGTAATAGAGCATGAAAATTGTGAGTTATTGTGTGTTTTGATCTATTGCTTTGAACTAAGTAGGGGAGTCTGCTATTGATATGTTGATTGCACAGTTATATGTTGAATTGGTATCGGTTTGAGGTATATTGGTAAATCAGTTATGGCTTAAAGAAGTGGAGATCGAGGATGACTCGAGTAAAGGAAATTTTAGATAAAGGTTATGTTATGCTTTATGGGTATATGAGAAATAATGGATGATTTAGTTGTTGTTTGTAAGGGATGTAACGTGTATGGAGTAGGAAATCGCTCGGCTGCTTAGAAGAATGGTTAATTCCTTAGGTGTTGTTGTATTAATAGGGAACAAGTCGTTCGGTTCATTTGATCAGTTTAATTGAAGCCTGAGTAGAGTAGATAACTCTTGAAAATGGCCCTAATGGATTCAAGATTTAGTGTAGCAATAGGGAATTTTCAATATTGTATCTCGATTGTGGTGCTTGTGTGGTGCTTAAAAGAGTATTCAACAGTTTATGAGCCTTACAGTGATGTAGTTTTATGCTTGGGTCTCGTGTGGTAAGTCTTGGTTGAGGATTATGGTATTATGGCGAGGAGAATTATCATTTTAAAGGTAATTCAGAAGGAACTCGGAGAAATATGATAACTTGGTAGTAGATTGGATCGGCATGGTAATGGATATGATCGGTTCTTTTGGTTTTTATGATATAGTAAGTTTCTATAGGTGTTTTGTGGTGATACTCTCAGGTTTTTATGGCCTACATAACTTGGTAGAGTTAGAGAGATTTAGTTCTAATGGCTTAATTATGTGCAAATGGTTTGAAGAGATCACAATAGTTTCAACCATGATTCGAGGAGTATATTTTCTACTGGCATGAGGAGCACGTGATGTATAGTGATTTTCTCCGGATGAAATCAAATGGAAAGTTCTTGGCTAATTAGCTGAGTAGTTGCTTGTGACTCGGATGGGTTACGACGCTCTCATATTTTTTTCGTATGATGGCATGGTATATGCAGTGTGTCGTGTAGGATTGATATTTGCATGTGTAAGTCACGATTCAGTTTTGCAGGGAAGGTCACGAGTTTGTAGGCAACATGGACATTTTATGATGACTAGGAAAATGATATTACTATCTGGTATGGCTTGATGAGAGTATACATTTCGAAAAGGGCAATGTATTTTGATTTATGGATACTTCATTGGTATTGGAACTCTCTTGGTAGATCGACTGCTGATGTTCAAATTTTGCTTTGTGGCACAGAAGAACTATAGAAGTATTCCTCGTGGGATGATCGTGTATTGGAGAAGTGTTAGACATTCATGAGGTGGAGTTGTGATCAGATATGGTGATTTGTGCGTTCTATGAATTTTGAGACTGGAGTTCTCATGAGTAGATTGTTTCGTGGGTATGGACTCTAAAAATGTACCCCAAGGTTATTCAGAGGATAGTATCTGTTGTGATTCAGTCATTGTAGACCTTCGGAGGATTATTTATCTATGGTAGGTGACCAAAGTTTATTTAGGGTTCATTGGTAGGCCTAATATGGATGTGTGTTCTGCACCTGGTTGAATTTGTTGATGCCAAAATGCTATTGTTGAGGAATGCACTATTTGATTATTGTTGAGCTTATACGTGTTATAAAATAATCTATGAGTTACGCTTCTATGCTACAGGGAGTTGTGATTCATTGGTTATATGCATATATGGTACGATTCTATTAGGGCTTTATAGCGGAATTGAGCGAGATGAGTATTTAGATATTGCATAATCGATTCCGCGTTGTTTATGTTCTTCCGGGTTGTGGTATTGTGTTATTTTCTCTCTGTGATTATGGTAATGCACTTTGGGTACTTGATGTCGAATTTCACGTGGTTATCGATTTTAAGCAAGGCGGCTCGAGGTATATAATATGGACCAGCATTAGGATAGGGTCGATTTTAAGCAAGGGGGCTCGAGGTATATAATATGGACCAGCATTGGGATAGGGTCATGCATTGTAGTGGAGTTGTTTTGAGGTATGGTCCATTGCGTGAGATTCTTGTGTTTTGGTTATGCGGTGTGTGATGGGTTCTTAGCATTGCGTTGTGGTGATACCCGATGAGCTTACCGGATATTTCTCTTATTGGATGTTATTTTTCATGTTTGAGTACATTTAGACTATTGTTTATTGGTGCATGGATTGCACAGATTGTGGCTTCAGATTGTATTGATGTGTCATATCACTAGAGTGGTCGTGTTGGATAAGATGGGGTCATTAGACCTAGAATAAATACTATCGAAATTGATTGAAGCATGGTTAGAAGAATATTATCGAAAGTCGGCTTAGAAATTTGCTATAGTCCTTGTCGAAGGAGAGGGAGCTCCATGACTTGTTGATCTGACGAATGGGTATGAGTTTCTGCGTGTTCCTTTCATCATCGGCGGTATAAGAAGGTGTTAGAATGAGGCTTTGCTGATAAGAGGTTTATTACCGGAATTGGGTTATTTTGAGCAGCAACAATGATTAGAAATTATTGCTATGAGTGTTTGACCTATGAGGTATGTCATGTGATTTCATCTTGGGCTATGGCTGTGGCTTGATACAGCTTGTTCACACTTATACAATGTGTAGATGCGATATTCTGATCTTATAGAAATTCCGAACGAGGGAAATTGGATTCTACGGCTTATGGGCTAGGATAAATTAAGAGATTTCAGTTATGTTGTGTTATTAGACCTATATGGGGGGTGATGTGGGATCACCCTCGGTATGTGCGTAGCAAGATTGTACAACAATTTGATGGCTTTTGGATCAACTTTGGGCACATTCGAGGACAAATGTATGTTTAAGTGGCGGAAGATGTAATGACTCGACCGGTCTTTTTGACAATTTGCACTTTGCTCGGTAGTTTTCGGCCATGAGTAGCTTTGTAGGAAGTAATATGACTTACTTGACTTATCAGTTTGGGTTTTCAGGTTATTCGGGATTGAGTTGGAAGAATGATTCTCAATTAGAAGCTTTAAATTTGAATGGTTTGACCAAGTTTTGACTTTTTAGTATTTGACCTCAGATTAGATTTTTGATGGTTTCGTTAACTCCGTTGGGTGATTTTCTACTTACAAGCGCGTCCGGATTGTGATTTGAGGTCCGTAGTAGAATTTGTCTTGGAATGACAAAAGTTGGAATTTGAAAAGTTTGATCAGTAGTGGACTTTTTGATATTGAGGTCGGATTTTGATTCGGAAAGTTGGAGCATATCTGTAATCTCTAATATTACATGTGTGGAAATTTTGAGGTCAATCGAATGTGATTTGATAGGTTTCGGTATCAGTTATGGAAGTTGAAGCTTCAAGGTTCAATGATTTCGAGTTGAGGTGTGATTCGGCAATTCGATGTTTTTATGTGTGTTTTGAGGCCTCGAGTAGGTCTATGTAATGTTTTGAGACTTGTTAGTATGTTCGGACAGGGTCTCGAGGGGCTCGGTGAGTTTCGAATGAGGTTCGGATCATTTTCAGTCTATGTTGCATAGTTGAAGATTTTCTGGTTCTGGTGTGACCGCACTTGCGGAGTGTTGGGCGCATGTGTAGAGCTGCAAAAGTGTTAGTATCATCACAGAAGTGAGAAAGAAATTTGGGCATGAGGATTGCAAGTGCAGGTTCTTGGACGCACCTGTGCAATTGCAGATGCGGTTCATGACCGCAGAAGCGGCTTAAGACCACAGGTGCAGGGGTTTCTGAGCATGGCTTTTTTCGCAGAAGCGAATCATTTATAGCAAAAGCGGTGGCCACAGATGCGACTATTTGTCCGCAAATACGAAAACTGCTGGGTAGAAGCTATAAAATCAAGGCTTTGGTTTTCTTAATATTTTGAGATGTGGGACCCGGATTTAGAGAAATATTGGAGCAATTTTCATCACAAGGATTGGGTAAGCATTCTACACTCAGTTTTGATTATATTTCATGAATCTATCTTCATTTTTAGTAATTGGTTGATGAATTGAAAGAGAAAATTGGGGGGTTAGGCCGAATGTTTTATAATATGAAATTTTGAGTTTTGAACATCAATTTGGAGTCGGATTGAGTTAAACTAGTATGGTTGGACTCGTAATTGAATGAATTTTCAGTTTTTGTGAGTTTTTTAGTTTTGGGGCGTGGGCCCGGGTATGAATTTTGGCCAAATTTGGGATTTGACTTTGGATTTGATCTGTATCATTTGTAATTGCTTCTTTGCTTTTTGTCTGATGTATTTGAGTTGCTTTTGGCTAGTGTTGATCCGTTCGGATCTCGCTACACTCGTGATAGCATTCTTGGAGCATAGCTTGGCTTGCTCGCTATCGGAATTGGATTGCTTAAAATAAGTAACTCTTCTAAACTTAGTGATGAGGGTATAAAACCTCAAATTGTGCTATGTGATTTGTGTTGAGGATATGCACATGTTAGATGATGGGCGTGTGAGAGTGCACCCAGTGAATTATGACTTTGTTTTTCCCAGGGCACTGAATAATGGCCTTATTTTTGTTGATATCTATGTTTTCACCATATGATAAAGTAAATGAGATGTACATCATACTAGATATTATGTTTAGGCTTTATGTTGATATTGTTGGGACCCATAGTGGTCGTTTCTTACTGTTATCTCATTGATTTCGTTGACATTTTGTACTCAGTCGCATTTATGCATTCATATCACATCTCAGTTTCAGATGTTACTTATCGATAGATGATATCATTGTTACGGTCAGTTTTCATGACATTGTGAGCCTGTGGGTGATACTGGAGAGTGATAACTGAGTGAGGCTGAGAGCCTGATTATGAGCGGCAGTTATGAGATCGGGATACATGCCGAAGCGGTTATATAGATGATAATAATAACATTTGAGCTGTAGGAGCCCCTCTGGAATCTATAACACACCCCTAGTGAGCGTGGATGATATTATTGGGGGATGGATTTCCCTTGACATGGATTTGTCTGAAGTATTGATATATGGAGATGGATTTCTCCACAGGGATGGATTTCCCGTTTTCCTCGGTATCGAGTGACATCTAGTCCTAAATGTGAAGATTACCCTGATCAACCCATTATCACGAATGTGAGCTTGAATTCGTAAAAGTGAAGCTTGCATTTTCCAACAGGTCATTGCACATGCGAGACCTGCAGTTCAAGACCAGGAACATAACTTCAACAGTTAATTCGAATCAGTCCACAAGGCATTCGGAACTCACCCGATCCCCTTGGGCTCCAAGCCGAACATGCATATAAGTAGACAATCGATTGTTTGCTATTTTGAAAAACTTCAGATCACACTGTCTTAATACAATCGATTGTAGGATTCAAATAATCGATTGTTGAGGCCCAGATTTAAAAGACATGTTTAAAACCTTCAACATCATTTTGTTTTAACACAAAGATGCATGTTTATGATAAATATGATTTAAAATATTTTATGCATGTTTATGATGACCTAATGTTGAGCCAAAGGATAAGATAACTTAAACGTTGTCCTTACATTGGTTCTACCAAACGACCTACGTCTTGGGTCTTCGGTCTTGAACTCTTTGGCTCGTTCATGCAATTCCGTCATCAGTATGCTTCTCGCCATTTGATTCATTGTCATATTATATCGTTGTTTGACACTTGACTTCATTGTTTGTCATTCATCAAAACCTATACCTGAAAATCATGCTCATACAACCAAAGCGCACATATCATAGATATACATGATTTCCAACAATTTCCCCCTTTTTGATAATGACAAACAACGGAAGATATGCATATTGAATTCCCCCTAAATAGATGCTATATCTCAACATACAATTTATGCAACCAATTCAATTCAATATAATTCCCCCTTAGTAGAATATTCCCCCTCAATTAAAGCATGCATATCGCCCATATTCTTCCCCCTTTTGGCATTATCAAAAAGAGTATACCAAAGGTTATTTAAACCATTGACGATACCAATCGTTATAGACAAGATCATATAAAAAGTTAGTAAATGGCATACTAATAATAACGATCATTTTTCTCAACTATGCCAATTGTTATTTAAACTAAAAATATTCATCAAAACATGAATCAATCATTTTATTATAAAACCAATTGATACTAATTGTTATTCAAAAATAAAACTTGTTAAAGCATGTATCAACCAAAACTGATATAGATTATTTGCACATATCAACTCATTGCGTTTTTATTCAAAATACGATAACTAACCGAGGTTCCCCCTTAATGCATTAAGGTTTCGTGCTTGGTGCATCCACTACAATATTGTAGTCTTCAAGCACACCTGCAAAAATGGCCTAAAAATAGGTCTTTGGTACCCAACTTCTTTTGGGTCCTTGGGGGTTAGGATAACAATAGTCATAATCAACACATAAATCTCTACGTTTAGCAAAACAAACGGGTGCAATGTGTCCTACCCGATTACAATAGTGACATATAACATTAGGATTGTGCATATGTCTAGGTTGAGCCAAATGCGTTCTAGGTGATCTAAAGTTGTTCCCCCTAGAAGCGTTGAATTTCCTAGAGTCATGTCTAGGTGGTCTAAAATTATTCATTTTAGACTCATTTATAAAATTCCTAGAATTGTGTCTAGGTGGTCTAAAGTTATTCATTCTAGACTCACTAACAAAATTCCTAGAGTTGTTTCTAGGTGGTCTAAAACAATTAATCTTAGACTCATTAGTGAGGTTCCTAGAATTCTTTCTAGATGGTCCGGCCTCATTACTTTCATCCTTTTTAATATCTTCAATTTTAGGACTATCAACACTACGTGTTTCTAGTGCTTTCCTAAGTTCTGTGTTCTCTAGTTTTAAAGAACTACAAGAAGAACAATTGGAACATTTATCAATAGAAGAGGCTTCATTCAATTCCTTGATTTTATTTTTAAAATCAACAATGTCATTTTTCAAAATTTATTTTCTTTTTCTAAAACTTCAATTTTATTTTTAAGAACATCATTTTCATTAGTCAATTTTCAAAATCTATTTCTTTCAAAGAAGAGGATTTTTCAAACTCTTTTTCTTGTAAAGAAAGTGTTTTCTGAAAATCTGTTTCTTGCAAAGAAAGTGTTTTCTTCAATTCTATGATAGTTTTGGAAGCATTAACAAATTCACCATACAATTCATCATAGGCATTTTGTATTTCTTCAAACGAGTGAGAGTTAGAAGTACTTACCTCTTCTTCTTTGTTTGCCATAAGACACCGGGCAGTTGGTTCATCACATGAGCTGTCCGCTTCCTGAGGCGTACTTTCATAAGTGTCCTCAAGCTTGTCCACATATCTTTAGCAGTTTTGCAGTGGGAAATTTTCCGATAGTCCTCTTGATTCAAAGCGCTATACAACATATTAATTGCCTTGGTATTGTATTCACTTACCATGGCTTTCCCAACTTTAGTCGTCATTTGCTCACCATACTTGATGATTTGCCATAGATAAAAGTTGTTTGTTTGATGAAGATTCTCATCCGATCTTTCCAATATGTGTAATTGCTTCCATCAAATATTGGAGGCAAAAAGGTAAAGTGACCTTCACCTATTCCTGCAAAAGCACTACTAGTAGAAGCCATAGAAGGATTCTCTCAAACTGTTAAGTCTTACAGAGAGTTAGGCTCTGATACCAATTGTTAGAATATACGCTTAACTCTAGGGGGGGGGGGGGGGTGAATAGCGTTATAATAAAAAATAGCGTAAACTTGCGGAATTTAAAAATTGCAGGAATGAAATAAGTGCGATAAGTAAATAATAAAGAACAAACGCACCGATGTATCCTGGTTCACCACAACCCGTGGCTAGTCCAGTCCCCGAGAGACTCTCTCGAGATTTCCACTATCTTCATCAAGCTTACGGGTGCTTAACAAACCGTTACAGTTGCTCAAGGATACCACACCTTAAGACTTCACTTGCTTGAGGATACCTCACCCCAAGACTTCAACCGCTAGGACTTTGGGTACTTAGCAAACCCGACAAATGAGAAGATATGTTCTTCTCAAACAACTCTCTTTTACAACAAATACTCTCTCAATAGAGTGGATAAAGAGATACACAATAAGCTCTATGAACAACACAAAGTTGTCTATCAAATGGCTCAACAAAAGCTCTAAAATGATGCTTGAAAATGATCAATATGTATAACAATGTATGGAGGAGTTGTGTGATTAAAATCAGCTCAAAAGACCTCTTTTTATAGGTGAAAAAGTGGTGCTGACCGTTGCTTAATTGGCAAATAAAATCCCTGATTCTGTGCTCAAACAATCGATTGTTTGGAGTAGATAATCGATTATTTGTCCAACGTTCAAAAGACAGATTCCTGATTTTAGGCTAAACAATCGATTGTATGGACTAAATAATCGACTGTATTCAACATTCAAAAATCAATTTAGGATTCTGTGGGAACGGTCAAAATATAATTGATTTATGAAAATGATTGTTTATAGATATAATCGATTGTATGACAAAAACAGTCGATTGTTTAGATGTTTAAAAACTTCGGTTGCACACTGTCTCAAAATAATCGATTGTTAAAAGTAGACAATCGATTGTTTGCTATTTTGAAAAACTTCAGATCACACTGTCTTAATACAATTGATTGTAGGATTCAAATAATCGATTGTTGAGGCCCAGATTTAAAAAACATGTTTAAAACCTTCAACATCATTTTGTTTTAACACAAAGATGCATGTTTATGATAAATATGATTTAAAATATTTTATGCATGTTTATGATGACCTAATGTTGAGCCAAAGGATAAGATAACTTAAACGTTGTCCTTACATTGGTTCTACCAAACGACCTACGTCTTGGGTCTTCGGTCTTGAACTCTTTGGCTCGTTCATGCAATTCCGTCATCAGTATGCTTCTCGCCATTTGATTGATTGTCATATTATATCGTTGTTTGACACTTGACTTCATTGTTTGTCATTCATCAAAACCTATACATGAAAATCATGCTCATACAACCAAAGCGCACATATCATAGATATACATGATTCCAACAAAGGTAAAGATAATAAAGGCAAGTAAAGGCATGAAATAATGAAGATATTCAATTAATACATGTAAGAGCATATAGCAGGTAAGTAGTGTTGACTGAGAAATGAGTAACTCAAAACAGGTAATAACTAAATGACAGATAACAAATAAGACATGAATAACAAGTAAGGACGTGTAGCAATAAAAGCATGTAATGAGATATAATATGGAACAAATGATGACATAAATGTAAATAGCCCACCCCGCATGATTTAACCCATGACAGCGCATATACACTCTTTACCTTGTATATGTGTCTTTTCCTCATGAAATTCATGTAGCAAATAGACCAAATAGGTCCTAATTCCCTCAAATGAAAGATTAAATACAATACTTACCAGTTTTCGAAGCCAAAATCATCAATCAATCACGGCTCAAGAAGTTAAATGTGCTTACCAATGTATTTCAGAAAATAAAAACGCTCTCAAGAAATCGCCTCAATAGAGTCTAGGGTTAAAAAATAATGTAAAATGAGCTAAGTCCCAAATTTCCTATCTTTTACCCAGCTACAGGTATTGCTAATGCGATCAGTGCCCCATCTCATACATATCGCAAACGCTTTTGTGAGGACCGCTTACATCGCAAATGTAGTCTAAGGCTGGAAGAATAACGGTTCCGAACCGGAACCGTGACCGGAACCGCGGTTCTGGCGGTTTCGCGGTTCTAAACGGTTCCGGTTATACGGTTCCGGTTCCGCGGTTCTGGTTCCGCCGTTCCGGGCCGGTTCCACCCTTTTGAACCGTGGAACCGGAACTGCCAGAACCGGAACTGGACCGGTTCAGGCGGTTCTAAACGGTTCCAAACGGTTCCGATATTAAAAAAAAAAATTTTTTTAAATTCGGACCGTTGGCGGAACCGTTTGGAACCGTTTAGAACCGCCGGAACCGGTCCGGTTCCGGTTCTATCCGGTTCCCAACGGCCATTTTTTTTAAAAAAAAAAAAATTTTTTTTTAAATTCTGAAAATCAGAACGTTGGTATTGCAGAAATAGCCGTTTGGCATTTTTAAAATTTAGCCATTTGACCCCTCAAATTTAATTTAACCCCAAACTTTATATAATTACACAATTTCCCATTTCTCAACTATAAATACCCCCTCATTCTTTCATTTTAATTCACCAATTCATCAATCTTACTCAATCTCTCTCAATCTCTCTCAAGCTCTCTTACAATCTTTCTGTGCAAGTGCTTAATTTTTGTTGCAAATTCGTGAAACATTGTGAAGTTGTTGAATTGAAGTTTTCAAGTGTTCAATTACAACGATTGTCAATTTTCAAGAAGTTGTTCGGCAATCCGGTAAACTCGTTTCAACTCTTACGTGCTAAGAATATTTGTTGTGTGTTGATATTTTCCTTAATTATAATTAGTATGGCATTTTCATTGAAAAAAATGTTCCGAAAAGGTACATCTAAATCCGGTGAAAGTAGTAGCCAAAATCCTACCCCTCCCCCGGCTCCCAGACCTAGAAAAGATAAACAAGTTCAAACTAGTAGCCAACCTAGAAATACTAATGAAAACTTAGGAATACTTGATAGTGATCACCCGTGTTTTCAATTTAGCGATGTTAATTTTCTACATGATATAGCAGTCGGTGATAGAATAGATGATGATATTATGAATTTGCTTTATCCTAATGCACCAATATCAGAGGGAAATGAGGGTGATGATGATGACGAAACCCAACCTCCGGTAGATTTAGATGATACACCTACTAGTCCTGCTCCTAATGACCCAGAACACCCACCCGTACAAACTCCCACTTTTAGTAGACAACCTCGGAAACGTACAGAAACTTCATTAGTTTGGCATTTTTTTATTCAACTAAGAGATAAAGATAGGGCTAAAGAACTTGTTCATAGGTATACGGGTGATCGTAGCGGAACAGGTAGTTTAGCTAAACATATATATATATATACATCCTAGCGATAAGGCTAGATATTTTCAAATGAAAGCGGAACAAGAGGGGAAGTCAAGTCCTGATACTACAATTAACCAAAGTACTGGTTCTAACATGGTTCAACCAGGAATAAACACTGTCACCGGAGGTATATTGTACTACGATCCTAATAAGGATCGTGAAGAATTAGCTAAAATGATTACTGTTATGTGTTTACCTTATTCTTTTGCTTCTAATCCTACTTGGATTCAATATATTAGACGAGTATTTAATACTACATATAAAGGTTGGCCTCGCGCCACAGTTAAGGCCGACATTTATAAATATAAGCATGAATATGAACAGTACTTGCGCTATTTATTTATGAAAATGCAATATTTGAAATGAAAAAGAAATTTAAAAAATATTTTTTTCCAATCCCTCCTATTTTTGGTGTGGCTGCTTTGTTAAACCCTACTATGAAAGCAGGAGGTCCTAACTTTTGGTATACTAGTATTTATCAATGTTTAGATCTTTCACCAGAAGAAATGGCTACACTATCTGATGCGAAAGCATCAATTACAGTGAATGCTCAAACTGTTTATAATGCTTATAAACAGGCCTTAGAGCATGCTAGGCCTAATATTCCAACTCCTACTTCGTCCACGTCACAATCGTCTAAAAGAGTTGCTGGCTTAACAGCTCTTAAATCGTGGACGGAGTTCAGGGGTACTCAAGGTGAGAATTTAGATGATATTTCCCATCTAAACGAACTTCAAGTTTATTTGTTGCAGGGGCTAGAGAATGATAATCCAGACGGATCTTTCGACCTTTTGGATTGGTGGAAGACAAGGGAAAAGCATTTTCCCGTTCTTGCAAGGATGGCTCGGGATGTTCTGTCCATTCAACCGTCAACTGTTGCATCGGAGAGCGTATTTAGTCAAGCCAGACTACAAATAGGAGATCATAGAGCGTCGATGCGGGACAGCTTGGAAAAATCAGTGCTCTTCCGAGATTGGATCCGCTCTGAAAGAAGAAACTTTGGGCTAGCTGAATCTCAACCCGAAATAGATGGGTGCTATGAAGAAATGCTAGCAGAAATTGCTCAAGAATCATCTTCACCCGGAAGTGGTGATGAACAAGCTTCATTTCCACCACCGCCAACACAACCACCTCCAAACCTTGAAGGTTTTATGAGATTTGTTAGAAATAATACCTAAATTATGATGTAACTTGTACATTGTCATGTCTTCTTTTAGTTTTTTTTCCTTTTAATGGTGGTATTAGTACCATGTTGTGCTCATTCCATTGGGGGAAGGAAGACTAAGAAAGATATGCCATTTTGGTCAATAAATATGCTTTTTATCATATACTTGAATATATTTGTCTCAATATTTCTTTGTCTTTACTTCTATATCAATCCTTGAATATAAAATATTTATATAACATATAATATATAACATACAACACATAATACTATTAATACTAACTACTACACAATATACATTATTTATATACAATATATACTACTTTACTACAACATATACTACTTATATACAAAATATACACTACTTATTTTGAATATATACTAATTTCCAAACACAATATATGTTATAGTAACAACATAGTACACCATATAATAGTCAAAGATTTACGTTTGGGAATCTGACCATCCTAGTACCCAGTTGCAAAAGTGATACTCACCTGATCGCAATTGCGATTATTGCTTTACAAATGCAAAGATTGCACCTGTATATAATTTATAGTTATACCCTTGCTTTTTAGAAGTCTACGAAGCCATACATCCAAGGATATAATTATAAACTCATTATTTTTTTAGCTTTTAGCATAAGTAAAAAATGTAAATAGACCTTGTATATCTAATTTCAGTGCAAGCCCTACAAAAAAAAAGAATTTATGTTACTAATTCTTATATTACTAATATATATATTATAATTTAGAGTTGGAAATCAAAATGTGATTTTTTTAGACTTAAAGCACAAAATAGGTGAAAAAATAACTTGTGACCATTTTATATATAACGCATGGATTCTATGCACTATACCTTGCACATTTGTCCGTTAAGGTATAGCGCATGAAATGCATGCCCTATATTGCTTAACTGACTGACCCACAATAATTGGTGGGTATATGCATATTTACTGCGCTATATATATAGCGCAGTAAATTAATGTGCTATATCCACTAATTATTGTACCCTTCGCAAAACTTTTTTGCTTATTTAAGGAGCTTCATTCTTTCTTTAAAAATCCATTCCTAATTCAGTTTTTGCATTTTTTTCATAATATTGAAGAGCGAAAAATTAAGATTGCATTATATTTGGTGGAAGGGTTGAGGTTGTCGTGGAGAATAACTCAGTACACTATAGTTGTTCTCCACAGTGTACTATTAATTTGCCATTTACATTAGAGTACGATAGAATGGATTGTTGATATGTAAAAGAATGAGTGAGGAAACGTTTAATTCTATTACTCCGCAAGGGGTTTATTGTTATGGTGAGTTTAACATAGAAGAGGATGAAACTCTGAAAAAAAATTTGAGGACTCCAGATGAACATCGAAATTTTTTTGGGATAAAAATGATGGATATAACATATCATATGGTAGAACTGGTGTAAGCCAATATCCTACATATCATATAACATATTAATTAAGGAAGGATATTAAAGTAATGTAACATGATAAGTAAGTATATCAAATAACACACAAGTGCCTCATGCCTCCCAGCGTTTGCAACGCACCAACCACCAGTGCGATGATCTGGATCCCGATCAGAAGGCGAGAAACATGATGAAGTCAACCCATGTACTCATTCTCCCCGTCTAAACAGACATGTGGAGTGTATGGCGGAATCAGGCCATATCTCTTATCCCAATCCTCTATCTGGGCCTCTAGCCAGACCAAGTATGTCTGGTCGACCTTGAAGCGGTTATCCCGCTCGCAATGTATGGAATGCCAACTGAACAGAATAGGTATAAGCTGGTGTTGACCAAATTATCAAAGGACCCGCTCGATGGCGTACTACTTAACTATATCGAGATATTATAATAGGACCGAACACATCCACATAGCTAGACTGCGGGGGTAATAATCTGACAATCCAGCGATGATCTCATCGTTATATCACCTCCCTATGAACTATTTATTAAACATAAGAATCGTGAGTAAACGTAAGACAGATCAAGAATTATCAAACAAACTTGGTCATTTATGTACTTGAGCATCTTCAAGTAGATTCAACAAATCCCTATAATAAGAGAGATGATGTCTAGCCTCGACCTCATAGGCGGAGCCTCACCAATTTACCCACTTCCTAGCAAGTGGTAGAAATAGTAAATGTGGTGCATTTGGAGCTATCAGTAGGAGAGATGGTTGGATCTACACGAACCGTTCCCAATCCCAAATCTAATATTGAATGTGAACATAAAGTTTAAGTCATTTTGTATTATATCTGTTATAATCATGAAAAGAATTAATTATGTTATCACCTGCAATAGCGGAATAAAACCGATGACATTTTTCATGGTGCCCATGGATTATCGGCACAGTTGCCTATAAAGGTAGGATAGAATAGCTCCACCTCAGTTGTAAGAAGGTAACTTATTTAGCCACTCCTAATGATGCAGAAATCATAAGCTGACAAGGTTTCCCGAAGTGTTTGGGAATGGAATACCACCAAACATCATCAACAACAACAACCTCATATGCTACTTGATAGCCTTTGCCAGTGAGTCATCAGTTATCTCCCTGTGTTTCACCACCAGATGCTGCCTAACGGTCAATAACTACAATCGACTAGTACCACTCAAAGCAGTCGGCTCCATAGGCTGGAAATTTGGGAAACTCTGCAACATATGTAGATCATCCTCTCCTATATAGTCCCTAATAGCATGCAGGTAGCTGACAACCATACCATCAACGGACAACCCGAATAGAACCTCCACGTCATCTAGCATGATGGTAGCCTCATCAATAGGTTGATGAAATGTGTGCGTCTCTAGTCGCCACCGCTCTATCATAGCCGTGAGCAGGGGCCAGTCGAACTGCAACCCGCCGATCTCTATAATCCGGTAAAACCCCATTCGCTCAAGGCGTCTAACTGTACAAGGATGAAGTAGGTAATCCCTAATAAACTCCCAAAGATCATCTATATTTCTGGGGTGGAAGGTCCGGGACAACAACTGTTCATTCCAAATGTGTGAAGACTTATGGCCACCCTAGAACAACAGTAGCTATCGAACATCAGGTCCAGGATGCGCACGGGGAAGCTTCATGACGATGTTTGTAAAATAAAAAACATTAATTGAAGTATTTTTTTCTTTAATCGTTTAACATCTTTAAATATATATTGAGATATTTTTTTCATATTAATATTTAATCGACAACTTTTCTGTAATATTACTTAGGTTGATAAATTTTCAATATAAAAATTTTATATGTTAGTTTCTTTTACTAAAATTAGGCAGGGTTTTCTTCGAATTGTCATCTTTTTCAGATATTTTTGGGTTATAAAAAAATTAAAAATGTATTTTTCATAATTAATCAAGATATATTTAATAATTATTCATATATAAAATACTTAGGTTGATAAATTTCTATACTATATTTTATATGTTAGTTTCTTATATTTTTTTGACTAAAATTCAGTAGGGTTTTGTTTGAACTGTCATTTTCTTCTTTTTCCAAATATTCTTGGGTTATAAAAAAATTAAATACATAATTTTCATAACTAATAAATATAAATTTAATAATTATTCATATCAAATATACTTAGGTTGATTAATTTTTTATACGAATATTTCATATGTTAGTTTCTAACATTTTTTGACTAAAATTTGACAGGGTTTTATTTGAAATCCCATTTTTCTTAAAGATATTTTGGGGTTATAATAAAATTGATTATTTAATTTTCATAAATAATCAAGATATATTTAATAATTATTCATATAAAAAATACTTAGGTTAATAAATTTCTATATTAATATTTTATATGTGAATTTTTTATATTTTTTTACTAAAATTCAGTAGGGATTTATTTGAAGTTTAAACTGTCATCTTTTTCAGATATTTTTGGGTTATAAGAAAATTAAATAATTAATTTCATATCTAATCATGATATATTTAATAATTACTCATATAAAAAATATTGCAATCTTAATACTTAATAATATTCAATGTATTTCATTCATAATGATTTTTTGGTTAACTTTTATATTTTATCCCAAAAATCCAACAACGTCTCTTTTGTACTAGCAACTAATTATTTTATGATGCATATCTAATATTTGATTGTTATCTAGTATTTTCTATGTTCCAATTTATGTGAATCAATTTTCTTTTTAGCCTGTTCAAAAAATGATTCTTTTCTAAATTTGAAAATAATTTAGCTTAAACTTTTTATTCTATCCTTAATCAAAAGTTTTTATAACCACACAGATACTCTAGGCCCCTTTTTTAAAGGACTACAAATTCTAAAAGTCTTTATTTTTTCTCAAACTCCGTGTACAATCAAACATATTCACATAATATGGAAAGGAGGGAGTAATACATTTAATAAACACTTAATTATTCATTAACATTTGATCCGTAATTGAGTGCCCTGACCGAGTTAGTTAATGGGATCATGTAATTTTTATTTCCTAAAGAGCAGTAAAGTCACGCTACAAAATGGTCAACATCAAATAAGATAAACTAAAATTTGTTATCAGTTTTACTAACGCACATAACAATAAAAGGCATAACCTAACATTAAAGGGTTCTAAACAACAATAAAGTCACATATTATTATATTTATAACATTAAAGTCACATATAACACTATTTATTCAATAAAAGAACAATATAAAATTTTCATAATTTTTTACACATAAATAAGTTAATCCGGATTAAAAACAAAAAATATATATCAAAAATCATACAACATAGTAAAAATAACAAAGTAGTCAATTATATACATGAGTTTTACTACAAAAGTGATTCGGAATACCACTATTTAGAGCTTTTTGAATTGAGAAAAATTGAAGATTTGACCACCGAAACAAGCAATAAAAGATATTCACTACACGACAATGCCTTGATTCGGGTGTTAGCTCGCTAAAATAATAAGGGAATACGATTTTTGAGGGAAGGTTGGACTCCAATGGAGCTTTAAGCTTTAAAACGAGGGGGGCCATTTTTGAGGGACTCTCGCGAAAGAAAAGGACTGGCCAAGTTCTTAATATACGTATAGCGCATTATGCAATGTGCTATATACCTATCCATCTTTTCAACTTCAGGCATACCACATCCAATACATGAGTTATAATTGTACTTTAACCAACATTTAAAAATTAAATTGTTGGCCCAAGTTCAGTTGAAGTTTTGAAGAATGACAAATAAACTCAGTGATGGACCAGGTCCATCTTATGAGACACAGTGGTTATCAACATATGCATATGAGATGCACGTGAAGAAGATAACTCTTAGGAATCAAGCAACAATATCTTCTAAATATCTTCTGAATTGATAGAAAAGATTGCATATGGGATAAGGAGAAAAAGTCTCCTTATAAGAAGAGAATACAATCCGGATCAAAGATAAGGTTTGGAGTTTGTATTGGTCTAGGACTCAAATTCGATGAAGGAACGGTAATTGAGTCTCAATCAAACTCTGATTACTAACCTAATAAATAACGAAGTTTGTTCTCTTTTACATGGATACATATACGCAGAAGTTAAACTAAATTGAGACCAAAAGAGCAAGGCAATTTTTCAAGCAATTTATGTGATACTAAAGTGTACACTCTTGCAGCTACTTGAACGAGATAGAAGAACAAGTTCCATTGTGTTTATTCTTAGTCTAGTTCAATTGTTATAGGTAGTTTAAATTTGCACCTTTCCAGCTTTCATAGAAGTAATTGTATTAGGTACTTTGAGTATTCAAGTTAGAGTTAACTTGAAGTGTCGCAACAGTTGAGGTTGTGTACCACATTGGGATTAGAGTTAATCCTTAGGTTTACAAAGAAATTTGTAAATGCTGTTTTGGCTCAGTGATCTTAGTGGATGTTTGGGAAAATCCTCCTGGGTAGTAGGTCGTGGTTTTTTCACTTTTTGATCCAGGTGTTTTCCACGTAAAAATCTCTGTATTCTTTCATTTCTGTACTTTTATTTCCCTAAATAGTAGTAATTCGAACACCTAAAAAACCAGGTTCTTCTAGATTGAAAATTGGATACCACACAAATTAGGGGTGCTTATCGGGCGAATTTGGCGGCTTTTTACTCTTAACGGTTTGGCTTAACGGTTATCGACTTTTAAATATATTAATCTGTTAGCCACCCGATAAGATATCGGGCGGATTGGTATCGGGTTAGCTCTTATAGGGCGGTTATTGGACGGCTTATCGGCCTAACATACATGTTTACTAAATATCTCTTATTCTCCTCGTCTTAGAAACAATGAATTGCCATAAAAAATAATATTTTAGAGGCAATATGATGCATTCAATTTTTTTTGCCAGAGCCACTCAATTTGATTCCCGTAATTAGGATATTAGCTTTACCATCTCCGGCATGTTGCCAAACAGGAGGATTACAACCAAAAATAAATTAAAAATAGAACCAAAAAATTTCTAGATCCCGAGATTAAAAATGCTTAGAAGTAGAAATAAACTTTTGTTAATCATTTTCAAGGGTTTTAGTTTTTTATATTTAATATATATAAATAAAAATAAATTACATATATATATATATATATATATAATATAATATATTTATTTTCTTAACGTGTTAACGGATTAGCCATTAAGAAAATTGAATAATCCATCCCAAACCGATAAGCCGTTAATAAAAAAAATTCAATCCGTTTCACATCCGTTAAGACGTTAAGACGTTAAGCCGTTACCAGTAAGTCGTTAAGCTTCGATTTGGATCGGTTTTCGGTTTCGGATCGGTTTTAAACACCCCCCTATTGTGTGGTACTTACGTTAGGAACATCAATTGGTATCAGAGCGGGTTATCCTTGAAGAGGCTAATATCTTAGGAAAAGATCAACATGAGTGCACCACTTGGGAACTGGGAAGGGCAATCCACGGCCGGGCCTCCATTGTTCAATGGACAGTATTACTCTTGGTGGAAGAACAGAATGAAGGATCACATCATAGAGGAAGACTATGAACTCCGGGACATAGTCACTGATGGTTCTTTGGCAACTACAGTGAAAAAAGAAGGAGCGGATGTGCCAAAGACAAGGGCTGACTGCACTGTTGAAGACTTGAAAAAGTGGGAGAAAAATACAAAGGCCAAGAAATGGCTTGTATATGGACCGGTTCCAGATGAGTAAACAGGATCCAAAGTCGTACTACTGCCAAAGAGATATGGGACATTTTGCAAGTGGCTCATGGAGGAACACCTCAAGTGAAGAGATCCAGAGGAACACTGATGTATTCTCAATATGAGAATTTTACTGTGAAAGATGGAGAAACTATTCAAGAGATATATACTAGGTTCACCACACTGAAAAATGAACTTAAGTCTCTTGGAAGGGTTATTCTTGAAGAAGACAAGGTTGAGAAAATCTTGACAAGAGTTCTTCCAGTTACTTGGGAAAGCAAAATCACTACTATTCAGGAATCAAAGAACATGGCTACTCTCAGACTGGATGAATTGATTGGAAATCTTACTGCTTATGAACTAAAATGGGCTGAACAAAGAAACAGGAAGAAGGAACAGGTTCAACCCAAAAGAAACAAAGGATCAACCAAGGCTATGATTGCTGCTTGGGGTGAAACCTTTGATGAAGACTCAGAAGATGAAGCTGAAGACGAGTAAGCTCTGATGGCCATTGGAGAATCATAGGATAACAAGAGGTAAGTATTCTGCATCTCAAAGACAAAATTAAATTTTTGTCTAAAGAAAGGTTGGTTGAGCTATTATTAGACTTCATTGATGAGTCTGAGATAGTTAACAATGAAAAGGAAGTTCTGTCTAGGGAATTTGTTATCCTAAAAGCAAAACGCAAAAGTCTAGAATCTAGGGCTGATGAGAGTGATAACAAAAATGATGAGTTGAAGAACCAGGTTCTTGAATTTGACAATAGTGATCTAGAACTAAGGACTGAAAACCTAAAACTGAAACTAGGAACAGAAAAGAAGAAAGCTGATAACTCATTTCTCACTCTAGAAGAAAATTAGGAAAAATAAAAGATGAATTGTATAAGAAAGATGAACTGATTAAGGTCCTAAAAGAAGATTTATGAAAGGTTAAACATGAACTAGACAGAACTTGCAAATGGAACAAAGCTTCTAATGCACTCTCCTGGTTGCAAGAGCATCACAGTAGCAACAAAAGAGGACTTGGTTATGGAACTCAAACTCCAAAATGAGACCCCAAAAACAAGCACCTCACACTTCTTGAGAATAAGATCTGCACACGTTGTGGTAACATTGGCCATTATAAACTGAATGCAATGCAAAAGAAAAGGCCAGTCAAAAGAACAAAGCTTTTGTTCAAGAGAAACACAAGTTGCTTGGTTAGGCAAGAAAGAATCTGATTCATCCTTTTGACCATAGAAAGGGACCGAAACTAGTTTGGGATCCTAAGACTAACCCCTATTTCTTTTTGCAGGTTCAAGTAAAAGTACTAGCCAAATATGGTACATGGATAGTGGCTCCTCAAAACATATGACTGGAAACAAGGACCAGTTCCTTTCACTTGATAACCTAAAAGAAGGTAATGTCTCCTTTAGTAATAGAAAGAAAGGTGAGATCGTTGGGGTTGGAAAGGTAGGTAAGGCAGACTCTCATTCCATTGAGAATATCTACTTGATAGATGGCTTGAAATATAGCCTAATCAGTATGTCACAACTGTGTGACAGAGGTAACCTTGTAGCTTTCACCTCTACCAAATGCTTTGTGATTAACCTTTCCACTGACAAGATTGTTTTGCAGCGAAAATAAGTTAACAATTTTTACATTGGAGATTTATCAACTCTTTCAGAAAATGAACTCACTTGTTTATGTGCGTTAGTCAATGATCCCCTCCTGTGGCACAAAAGACTTGGCCATGCCAGTCTAAATCAGCTAAACAAATTAGTCTCCAAGGACTTGGTGAGGGGGTTACCTAATATCAAGTTTAAGGAAGACAAAGTTTGTGAGGCATGTGCAAGGGAGAAGCAGGTAAGGTCATCATTCAAACCCTAGAAAATGGTAAGTACGTTGGAACTGGTTCATATGGATCTCTGTGGTCCAATGAGAACCATGAGCAGAGGTGGAAGGAAATATGCGATGGTGCTTGTTGATGATTATTCTAGATTTACCTGGGAACTATTTCTGACATCTAAAGATGAGGCATTTGAAATTTTTACTGCTTTTGTTAGAAAAACTCAGAAACAATTAGGAAATCAACTTGCATCCAATAGGTATGATCATGGAACTGAATTTGGAAATGCGAAATTTGCAGAATATTGTGATGAAAATGGTATAGATCACAACTTCTCTGCCCCTAGGACTCCTCAGCAAAATGTAGTAGTTGAAAGAAAGAACATGACCATTGAGGATATGGCAAGTACCATGCTTCTCTCTAGTAAATTACCTCACAGCTTCTGGGCAGAGGCTATAAACACTGCATGTTATATAATCAATATATACATGACTAGACCTCTTGTTGAGAAACTCCCTGTGAGTTACTTAAAGGGAGAAAACCAAACATATCTAATCTTAGGGCATTTGGTTACAAGTTCTATGTGCACAATAATGGAGAAGACTCCCTAGGTAAGTTTGATCCCATAAGTGATGACGGAGTATTCTTGGGATATTCTTCACATAGAAAAGCATATAAAGTGTTCAATAAAAGAACTTTGTGTATAGAAGAAAGTGTGCATGTTGATTTGATGAAACTAACATTCTTTCTGAGAGACAGGAACATGAAGATGAAGCCATTGGACTGGTAAAAGAATTGACTGAAGTAGCATCAAAAGAAGGAACAAGTGATGGAACAGGTTCTTCCACTCAGGGCAACCTGACAGAGGGAACTAATCAGGGAGAAATTGAAACAAACTCTCTACAAGAACCTGTCTATGAACCTATTCCTCAGCAACAAATCAAAGGAGAATCATTAGTAGAAACCAGTTGGTGGTGAAATTCCATAAGTATCAAAGTTCTCATCCCATTAACATCATTACTGATCAAACATGTGGAGTCAAAACTAGATTACAACTACAGAATATGTGTGCATTTGGTGCTTTTCTATCTCTTATTGAACCTAAAAATGTTGTTGAGGCTTTGCAGGATACAGATTCGGTCAATGCTATGCAGGAGGAACTCAACTAATTTGAAAGAAGTCAAGTCTGACATCTAGTTCCAAGACCCAAGGATAGACCAGTCATTGGTACAAAATGGGTCTTCAGGAACAAACTTGATGAAGATGGAACAGTTACAAGAAACAAGGCAAGGCTGGTGGTTCAGGGCTATAGCCAAGAGAAAGGTATTGACTATGATGAGACCTTTGCTCTAGTTGCAAGACTAGAGACAATCAGACTCCTCATAGCCTTTGCAGCACATATGCGTGAGGCAGAACTACAGAAAGCTTTAGAAGAAAGTAAGAAAAAGAAGAAGGAAAAAAGGAAAGGAAAAAGTTATGGAAAGTTTTGAGGTTGCTGAAGAAAAGGATGAGGGGATGGAACTGATCCATCAAGAAAGAGGTACAACTGTGGAGGTTCCCACTGCCAAACCAAAAGGAACCAAGACTCCTGCAAAGAAGTCTTCAAAATATGTATCTGATGAACCCTCCTTGGCCAAAAGAACTAGGTCGGCAGTGAAAGGAAAACGGATAAAGGTTACTAAAGAAGAAGAAGAAGAAGAATAATGGACAGTGGAAGAAGAAGATGAGGAGTCCGAAAAGGAACACAATCGATTTGCCATCTTTGGCAGGAGGAAGATTCTGAAGGGGAGGTTTCTGAAAGACCTGGAGGAGCCAGGCATGATTAGATTTGTAGATTCCATAGATGCACATGGCTGGAAGGACATGGTACTTCAATTGGATGGAAGGCTGGCAAGAAAGGAGACTATCGAGTTCATGGCTAACGCCACAGTCAAAAATAGGGTAGTCACCACTGTGGTTAGGGAAGTGAAGGCGTAGTTTGATGCAGCTAAATTAGGCAAGATTTTGGACATACCTTGTGAGGGTTATGATGACTACACTAGGCAGAGGTGGCCTTGTCTAGATGATCTTCCTAGTGCTCTCCAAATAACCAAGAACTTTTGTGATACAGAGAGTTTGATGAAGATGTGCCAGAGGCAAGGTTTGTGCAGTAGAGTAAGATGAAGCCTGAGCACAAGGTGCTATTTAAATTTGTGAACAGGTGTCTGCTGCCCAGATAGAGAGAAGGCATACTGCTAACTACATAGACTTGGTTCTTCTGAAATGCCTTATGAGAGGAAAGCAGATTAACTGGTCTGCCTTCATTGTCAAGCTATTGGACAGGGTCATAAATCGCTCCAAGGCTCATGCCACCCCTTATGGTTTCATACTGACGACTGTGTTGGATAGGTTCAATGTTCCCTTGAAGAAATGGGAAATGGCCTCCAGCAAAGACCATTGTGGTGTCAAAACCCTACCGGCTTGTGACTATCTCCTCAGTGTATCCCCAAATGAACATGGTTCATCTATGAAGGCTCATATGAACAACAATGTTAGGGCCTTGGTTCAAGAGTGCGGGACAAAGGATGCTGAGATTGCTCGGCTCTAGGCTCGTGTTGTTGAACTGGAAAATGAGATGAATAGCCTGAAAGATGAGCTAGCAAAGCAAAAGGAAAAAGGTGAAGGGATGCTTCAAACAATTCTCAATCTTCTTCAATCCCAACCCTCTAGTTCCTCCAAACCTTAGGTCCTCCAGCACTGCCCTTGAACCAGTCTAGTAAACCCCTAAGCGATCCAGATTAGAGATTTTTCTTTGGTTGTTTTTTGCTCATGGTTGGATGTTTTTTCATTCTTTTTGTGGACTGTTTTGTAAAAGTATCTCCTTATCAATGACAATTTTCTTTTCTCTTTCTTTGTAAAGATTCTATTCTTAATAGTTAAGTTTTGTCCAGATTGATTATTGCTTTACTAAACCATGCTTTCACCTGCAGTTGTCCCAGTGGCCATGAGTAACTATTACGATCTGGGATTCACATTATACGTAACTTTTCGATGATGCCAAAAGGGGGAAGAAATATTGTGCTTTAATTTATATTCTGAAAAAGTGATATTTATAACCTGATTAAATCTGGTCCTTAATGATGAGTTATAATTCTAAGTAAAAGTGTTGATAATTTAGCTGAGTTCCACAGGTTCTATGATCACTAATAGCATGGAGTTTGTCATCATCGAAAAGGGGGAATTTGTCGGCCCAAGTTCAGTTGAAGTTTTGAAGAATGACAAATAAACTCATTGATGGACCAGGTCCATCTTATGAGACATAGTGGTTATCAACCTATGCATATGAGATGCACGTGAAGAAGATAACTCTTACGGATGAAGAAAAAATATCTTCTGAACTGATCGAAAAGATTGCATAAGGGATAAGGAGAAGAAGTCTCCTTATGAGAAGAGAACACAATCCGGATCAAGGATAAGGGTTGGAGTTTGTATTGGTCTAGGACTCAAATTTTATGGAGGATCAGCAATTGAGTCTCAATCAAACTCTGATTACTAACTTAATAAATAACGAAGTTTGTTCTCTTTTACACGGATGCACATATGCAGAAGTTAAACTAAATTGAGAGCAAAAGAGTAAAGTAATTTTGCAAGCAATTTATGTGAGATTAAAGTGTGCACTCCTGCAGCTACTTGAACGAGATAGAAGAACCAGTTTCATTATGTTTATTCTTAGTCTAGTTCAATTGTAGTAGGTGGTTTAAAATGTACCTTTCCAGCTTTCATAGAAGCAATTGTATTAGGTACTTTGATTATTCAAGTTAGAGTTAACTTGAAGGTGTCGCAACAGTTGAGGCTGTGTGCCACACTGAAATTAGAGTTAATCCTTAGGTTTACAAAGAGTTTCGTAAGTGTTGTTTTGGCTCAGTGATTTTAGTGGACGTTTGGAAAATTTTACTGGGTAGTAGGTCGTGGTTTTTTCACCCTTTGAGCTAGGTGTTTTCCACGTAAAAATCTTTGTGTTCTTTAATTTCTGTACTTTTATTTTCGTAAACAGTAGTAATTAGAGCACCTAGAAGAACCGGGTTCTTCTAGATTAAAAATTGAGTACCACATAAATCACTCTCTCCTTCGCCTCTTATGTGGTAATGACGTTTGGAACGTCACGAATATAACACATAAATTAATGCGCAATGCCTTAATGGACAAATACGCCATTAAGGTATAGCACATGGATTACATAAAAATGATCATAGGTTACTTTGCATTCTTTTTATGTTTTGAATCCAAAAAACCGATATTTCAACTTCGGACTCTTATAGATTTATGTATAAATTATTTTTGAACCAAACGATCCCTAACTGTATAGACTATTTAATTGATTAGTTAATCTGTGTTAAGAGTGCTTGGAAACCACTCTCACTAAAAAGAAAAGAAAGAAAGAAATGACTAGTAGAAATTTCATAAATATGTTTGAGAGAAAAATTTTATTTTGCGTTTGAAATAACTGATATTAGTTGTATGAGGATTATTTTTGTCTCATAATTATGTGGATCTCAGAATTTTGTGTCTTCAAATGTATAAAATATGAATTCACAAATATATGAAATAAAAAGAAGTTTCATACAATTAGTATCAGTTATGTGAGATACAAAATAAAATTATTCTGTCTGAGATAATAGAAGTAGAAAAATTTTATTTTGTGTTTCATACAACTAACACTAATATTATATATAAAAAAAATTATCGTAGAAATTTATAAATTTAAATTTATATGAATCTAAAAGTATAACATTGAGATCCCTAAATTTATTAAAGAAAAAGAATTTAATGTTAGACACAAAATAAAACTTGTCACGTAAGTGCAATAGTGTAGTAGGCAGTAGGAGTGGGTAATAGCCAATAGGATAAGACACCAAAAAGAAGAAGACATGTTTTTCTATGGTGAGAAATGGAAGGAATAGTATGAGAGCATGTGAGCGAGAGTCGTAAAGGAGGAGAATGACATGAGAGATTTTTTCTTTTTCTTTCATCCGTATCCGTTTTGAAGTATCGGCTAATTTAAAATTATAGCATAAAAGTATATTTGTTATGAAGAAATTTAATATTTTATAGTTCAAACCTAAAATTTATTAATTCCACTACGTATTTGGATAGCGGGAAAAGGAATTGTTGGCAGAAACCGAAGAAGGGGGAAAAAGCAAAAGCAAAGCAAATGGGCAAAGGCTGAGAAAGTGGAAAGTGGACCAACATACTCTGACCCCTCACATGGGGATAAAGTTGGCAACCTTCTCTATTTCTACACTCACATTCATTACATTTCCCCCTATTTGTTTTTCTTTTATTGTTAAATGTAATTAAATTAAATGCCAACAACCATTTCACGCATATATATACGTGTGGCACGGCTCTCCATTTTTTAAGATAAAAGGATGAGATTATTAACGCAATAGTTTCACTATTTTAATTTAGATAAGGTACTTTCACTTGATACGTAATTTTAAAAAAAAAAGTTTTAAAATTTATAATTTTAAAAAATTAAAAGGTAAAAATTTTGTAAGTTATAATATATATATGGTTATAAAAGTTTTTTATTAAAGATTAAAAAAATAAAATAAAAAATTTAAAACTCTAAATTTAAAATGTATTATTTATTTTGAAACAAAATAAAAATAAATTTCACATGAGGGAGTACTTTTATGAGCTCCCTTTTTAATTGAAATGTTTGGAAATATTTGTATACTTAAACTGAAACTGACCAAAAACAAAACTACTATTTGAAAAAGTAAAAATATTGGTAAAAATTAGAGTTGGTTCTAAATAGTTATTGAAACAAAAATTTATGAGCACATTACGAAAAAAGTTATACTATAAATTATTATTTAATATTTCGCTATAGTTAATTTTTCTGAATAAAATTATTTATTTAATATTCTATTGACTTTATCTATAAGGAACTAATACATGTAGGTTACAAGCATCTTAATTAAAATGATTTACAGCAGTTTCTTATTAAATATGCAAATTGCGAGCATCTCATACATACAACTTAAAAGCAGCTCAAGAAAAGCCTTACAGCTATTTTCTGAAAAGCCTCGCAGTTGCTTTCTTTTGTTTATGAATAGAGGGATTTCAGTTCATTATGTATATCAGTTTGAAGTTGAATAATATATCAACCTCTCTCCCTACTTCTCTTCAGTTTATTTACTTTATTATTTTTATTTTATAACACATTATCAGCACGAGACTTTATCATTTTGAGCAAGTACTTCAAATTTAATTTCTATTTTATTATTCATCGCCGATGTAAAGCGACATTTGTGGTTAGGTCTTGTTTATTCCGAGCATTATAAGGCAGATTATATCCTTGAGATGATGAATTCTTCTTCTTGCAGTAGTGAGGTAGATATCACTTACATCTAGAGTGGCCAAATCTGAGTAAATTAATTTGAGCCTTTTGCTTATATTTTAATATTTTGATCACCGCTTGCTTGGTTATATGTTATGTATACAATGCATATTTTAGTATTTGTTTTCATCCAAATTATTTTATTAAAGAATTACAAAATGGATAACATTGTTAGATCTACTTAAACTTCAGCAGAGTTTGCAAGAAATATAAAACTACCGGAAGTAATTATGTTCTAATATATATATATATATATATATATATATATATATATATATATATATATATATATATATATATATATATATATATATATATATATATATATATATATATATATATATATATATCATTGTAACTAAATTTTATTAACCACCAGAAGCAGTTATGTCTATGACCACCAGAACTAATAATTTAATCATTCTATAGTTACAATTAAATATAAGCTAAAGAAACATTCTATATGTTACATGTATACCTCGATTTGCTCCTGAAATAGTAAATATTTAAAAGAGGTTGAAGCATCACAAGTTGATGTGATTAATGCGCGTTCAGTTAATTATGTTTGATTTCCTGAATGATGAGAATTTTTGATAAATATTAATCTATTCCCTGAAGTGAATGTGACAATAACAATAAAACCGTAAATATGAGCACGTTATTGATGTAAATATATTACCATCCACCTCCAGAAGAGGTAATATGATTTACTCAATTTTTCTATTTTAAATTTGCTCCTAAGAAGTAACAAAATTGAAATTTCCTCGTGAAGTAGGAAAATATTATGAAAATGTGTTTTTTGTGCTTAAACAATTATTTTATATTTTTCATATGATTATGATTTTCTCTCATGACAGCAGAAGTGTCTGAACAATAATTGGTAGTACAAAATTTACCAAAAGCTCCTGAAGGGCTAATTGTTTGTCTAGAAGACACACGGCTCAAGTAGTTTCTGAATAATATTTGATTGTGAATAATAAATTGAAGGCTCCCGAAAAGCTTATTTGTCATTATTGTGGTCAAAGCATATGTTATGATAAATCGGAAGTTTACTGATACAAACGACTATCATACTAAGATTACAAATGATTGAAAAATTGAAAATCTTCATGTTTCCACAATCACGGGGGTACATATATACGTGAGAAGCTACCAGCTTTATTCTTCCATTTGGACTACATCGCGTGTTACAATAAACCAGAAGTTTTTATTGAAGCAAACGTAACTCCAGTATATCAGAAATTTATCAACAAAAAGTTGCCACAGTAAATTAGAAGATTTTAGCGAGAATTCAAATATGCATATACTAAAGAACTAGAAGATTTTTTAAGAAGTCTCTTGTATCGCTTATTCTCATAATAAATTAATTATACCAGCTAAGTTGGGTCTAAGACCCCTGAATTCTGGAATATATAAAAGGTAAATATGGGTCTATTCACCTATCATTTGAACAACTTCTAGATGCATATATGAGATGGTTACATGTGTATTTATTATCAACTTGCAGTTTGGCATTTGAAATTGATTTTCTCAATTAGTAGAATAATTTTTAGATTATTAAATCAAGACAGTTCATCTTGATATTGCCGGTTTTTATCCAAGCAGGTTTAGTATTGAATACCACATATTAATGGCTACACTGTTCATCTAAGATTTCTTAAATTGCATACATCAGCACTTGTATGCATCAGACCAATAATATATGATAAATTTTCCCCTCACAATTGGTTTAGGATAAAAAATCAAATATTTTTACTGTCTAGTAACTTTAACACGTGGTATATGATTAATTTCTCCACCACAAAGCACAAAGATAGATTTTCCAAAGTAAATTTTGGTTATATGTTAGTTTTTCTAACATTAAGGGGACGGAATAAGCAGTCGAAAAATCTATTATATGAATTGAATTATCATTACTGTGATCCTTGTTCAGAAGATAATTCAAGTCAAATGCCAGAAGTATTTGTTGATACAAAATAAAATATCGTATTTTACCTGCAAATGCTCCTATCAAAATTAAAGTCCCTGAAAGATAAAGTTAACTGCACGCATAAAGCATAGTACACCGATTGGTTCCAAAGGTAAAATATCCTTGAAAAAATAATCGGAGCAAATGATCCAAATGATCATAATAAGGAGGAAATCAACTCTAGAAGATCCCACGACATAATATTTTATGAAACTCCAGAAAAAGTTTAGGTATATCAAAATAAAGAAAGTGGTGAATCCCCAACAAGTTATGTCTCTTAGGAACCGATACAAAATAATCTTCAATGATATTTGATACAATATAGTGCACAATATTATAAAATAGTGCGAGGATCAGACCTGTAGTCTAAACATCTGAAGATGTCATGCCATTTAAATGCAAATCATAACCTATATGACCCATTTGATTAATTCTATATGAAGATACCTGAAGGATTTAAAATGTCTGAAGCATATATTTCAAAGTATCGAGAAATGTATTCAATCAAATTACAAAGATTTTCATACGGTTTAAAGCAGTTTGGGTGCATGTGGTATAATTAATTACCTTAGTGAAATTTTGATAAAAGAGGGTTACATTAATAATGTTATTTTTCATGTATTTTTATAAAGGAAGTAACATAAGATTTTGTTATACTTGCTGTTTATGTTGATGACATAAATCTTGTTGAAACTCCAAAAGAGCTCCAAGTGACATTTGAATATCTTAAGAAAGAATATAAGATCTTGGAAAAATAAAACTTTGTTTTGGTCTACAAATTGAATAATTACCAGAATCTTTATCCATTAATCTGCTTATACGGAAAAGGTCTTTAAACGCTTTTACATGGATAAAGCGCACCTGTTAAGTATACCAATAATTTTTCGATCATTTGAAGTGAATAAGGACCATTTCCGACCTCCAAAAGAGGATGGAGAACTCCTTGGTCTTGAAACATCCTATCTCAGTACAATTAGTGCACCTATGTATCTTGTTAATTCAACAAAGCCTAACGTAGCAATTTCTTTTAACTTAATAGCAAGATATAGCTCTTCTCCTAAAATGAGATATTGGAATAGGATTAAGCATATTTTGCGATATTTAAAGGGAACTCTTGTTATGGTTTGTTTTATGCTAACAAAGTAGTGCAGATCTTGTTGGTTATGCAGGTGCATGTTACTTATCAGATTCCCATAAAGCTCGATCTCAAATCGGGCACGTATTTACATGTGGAGGGATTATTATATCAAAGCAATCTTGTCACGACCCGACCCGTTGTTACGTGAATTACCACTTCGTTTTCCCCGTTTTCAGCTTCTTTATGCTTCATTTTTTGTATCTTATGTGATCGAGTTAGTTCAGAGAGGTTTTGGTATGAAATGAGACACTTAGTCTCTTTAAGAAAAGCTTGGTTTGGAAAAGTCAATCATATGTTGACTTATGAGTTAGAGGGTTCGGATGTGATTTCTAGTAATTCGGTTAGCTTCGGGGGATAATTTGTGACCTAGGAGCGTGATCAGAATTGATTTTGGAGGTTCGGTGTAGAATTAGGCTTGAATTGACGAATTTAGTATTTTGGAGATTTCTGGTTGGTAGGTAAGATTTTGATCCGAAGGTCGGAATGGAATTCCGAGAGTTTTTGTAGCTTTATTAGGTGATTTGGGATGAATGCAAAATTTCAGGTCATTTGGAGGTGTTTTGGTTGGGTTTTTTATAAAATTGTTTTCGAAAGTTTTAGAAGAATTTAGGCTTGAATCCGACTTAATTTAATAGTTTTGGTGTTGTTCGAGGTGTTTTGACAATTGGATAAAGTTTGAATGATGTATTAGGATGGTTTGACACTTTTGGTTGAGGTCCCGGGGGCCTCTAGGCGATTTCGGATGGCTATCGGGATGAATTATGGACTTGTGTTATTGCTGGGCTTTGATGGTTCAGGTATTTCTGCATCTGCAGAAATAGGACTACAGAAGTGGTCTCGCAGATGCAGGGAGGTGGATCGTAGGTGCGAGTTTCTTGAAAAGTTAGTTTTCGCAGATGCGGGGTTGGAGCCGCATCTCCGGTGCTGCAGATATGGTGTTGGAACCGCAGATGCGAATATTGGCTATCGGGGATATTCCGCAGAAGCAGAAACCGCACATGCGGTATATGGATCGCAGATGCAAAAAGGTCTGGTCAGAAAAAGGGGTTTTAAAGTTTCATTTTGTTCCGCGAGCTAAGGTATTTTTCACCAATTTTTAGCATCCTTGAGAGGTTTTGGACGGGGATTGAAGAGGGTTTCAACTGGGATTGATTGGAGGTGAATTCTATGACTCAAAAACATAATTTAATTGTAGAATCTACCTAGAAACTCATGAAAATTTATCAAAAGAGGGAAGAACTAGGGCTTGAGTTTTGATATTTCAAATTGGATTTTGATGGGTCATTTGAGCTCGGATTTGGGGGTTCTTGATATGTATAGACTCATGGCAAGATAAGGAATCCGACAATGTAAAATTTTCTGGAATTCGAGAAGTGGGTCCGGGGCTCGGGTTTTGCTAATTTTGAGATTTTTGCTATTTTTTGATTGTTTTTGCTTGGGTATTGTTCCACAAGCATATTGTGACGTATTCGTTGTGGTTTTGATCAGATTCGACGTGCAAGGAGGTTGATTTGAGAGGCAAGGGCATAGCGAGCTAGGATTTTGGCCGAGGTGAGTAATGATAGTAAATGATGTCCTGAGACTTTCAAACCCCGGATTTGCACAACGCAATGCTATATTGAGGTGAAACACACGCTTAATGATTAGCACGGGGTTGCTTACTACCGAGAATTGTGACTTAGTTCATCCCGATTGATATTTTTACTGCGTATTTTACTAAGATGTGTTTGTTATCAACATGATTCGGGCTTATCACCATATTTTGGGCTTCTTGCCGATTACTTGAGTCCTTCGCGGATTTTTATCACTATTTCCTCACTATTTGATATACTATTTGAACTCATCCCTGTTGATTAATACTGTTTTACAAAATCAGCCGCTTTTAATTGAATTTTGAGACCTAAATGATGTTTCCAATGTTGTTTGGGATGAGCACTACTATTTTATTGATGCCCGAGGGGCTTATGATATTTTCTGGAATGAGTGAGGCCGAGGGCATGCAATAAATTTATATGCCATGAAGTGGTTTGAGTGACGTGGGAAGGCTTTCAGGACTTGTGAGTTATGTGAAAAGGCTTTCAGGCCTTGCGAGTGATGTGAGGAGGCTTTCAGGCTTTCTGACTGATGTGAGGAGGCTTTCAGACATTGGGTGTAATGTGATAAGGCTTTCAGGCCTTGAGTATGATGTGAGAAGGCTTTCAGGCCTTGAGTGTGATGTGAGAAGACTTTCAGGCCTTGAGTGTGATGTGACAAGGCTTTCAGGCCTTGAGTGTGATGTGACAAGGCTTTCAGGTCTTATATCGATATAGCGCTTGGGCCGTAAGGGGCCCCTTCGGAGTCTGCACACCCACAGTGAGCGCGGGTACCCATATGATCTGATACTAAGCCGGAGGGGCTGATACTATGTTGAGTGATGATACTAAGCCCGAGGGGATGATACTATGTTGAGTGATTAATTCTGAGCCCAAGGGGCTGATACTATACTGAGTGATTGATAATGGGCCCGAGGGGCAGATTACTACTCACTGTTTACTTATTGTTTTACCTGATTTTAGAAAGGAAATTTCGTTTGATTCTTTACAATTTTACTGCTTAAACTGATCTATTGTCTGGTATAGAATTGCCATGTGAATTTATGTGTTTTCATGCCTTCGATTATTATTTATTATTATTACTCACTAGGTCGGAGTACTCACATTACTCCCTGCACCATGTGTGCAAATTCAGGCATAGCAGAGTCCGCACTTGAGCTCTGATTTCTTCCAGATCAGGCAGCGAGTTCGAGTTACGAGGTAGCTGTAGACGTTCGCAGTCCTTTGTCTCCCTAATCTTACATCGTTTATGTTTTCTTCAGAATATTGTATCGAATATTATATTCTGTAGACTTATAACAAATTTTGTAGAAGCTCATGACTTGTGACACCCGGTTTGGGCTGTGTCGGGATGGTATCCCTTGCTATTATCGTTGTTTTCCGCAATTATAACTGTTTTACACGTGTTTGGATCTGTTGAATGTTAATTACTTAATTTAAAGATGTGTTTATGTTGTTCTGGCTAGCCTTGTCTTCACGAGAGGCGCCATCACGACCGGATGTGGGTTTAGGGTCGTGACAAATCTATTGATTCTACTTCTTCAAATCATGCATAGATAATATCTATTCATAAAGCAAGTAGAGAATGCATATGGTTGAGATCAGTGATTCATTTTATTCGAGAAAATGCGGGTTGGAATGTGATAAAAAAATCACAATATTATACAAAGACAATGTTGCATGCATATCCCAATGAAAGTGAGAATTCATAAAGGAGATAGAACGAAGCACATTTCACCAAAAATATTCTAGACACATAATCTTCAGAAAAATGATGACATCGATATGCAATAAATCTGTTCAAGTGACAATCCAACAGATGTGTCCAGTAAATCTTTGTCAACTTTAACTTTTAAGTAGATGGTATACAAGATTGGAATGCGAAGACTCAAATACTTAAAACGAGGTTTTCATCAGGGGAAATGAAATACGCGTTGTACTCTTTTTCCCTTACTAAGACTTTTCCCATGAGGTTTTTCATTTAAAGATTTTAATAAGGCAGCTAGAAAATGAGTATTACTAAATATGTGTATTCTTTTTCTTTCAGTTTTTTTCGCTAGTTTTTTTTTCCAGTAAGATTTTAATGATGCACAATATTTTTTAATGAACATCCAATGTGGAGTGTTATAAAAATAATTATATTGTGAATGTTCATTTAATATTTCGCTATAGATAATCCTCCTATAGAAGATTATACATTTAGTACTCAATTGAAGTTTATCTGCTAGCAACTAATGGAGGCAGGTTGCAAGCAACTCAATGAAATGACTTGCAGCTTCTTATTCAACATGCAGGTTGCAAGCAGCTCATACAAACAACTTACAAGTTGCTCAAGAAAAGCCTCGCAGTTGCTTCCTGAAAAGTCTTGTAGCTGCTTTTCGAAAAGTCTTTCAGTTGCTTCCTTTCTTCTATTAAATAAAGAAGATTTCAATTTATTACGTACATCAATTGAATAATATATCAACCTCACCCTCTACTTCTCTTCAGTTTATTTACTTTATAATTTTTATAATAAAAAGACATTGAAATATTATTTGTAAATTAATATTTATTTACAATATGATTAGTTGCTTCAATTTCACCTTGAAATTTGAAGTTGAAACTTGTTCGAAAAATATTACAGGTGAAAATGATGATTTTCAAATACTTTTTTTACTTTCAAAGTTCAATTTTTTTCTCAACTTCAACCATATATTTCCAAAATTCATATTTAGCTAGCATTTGAACATAAATTTTGTTGATACTTGAAAAAAAGAGATTTTGAAGTTGTATTGAAAAATAATTTTTTTAAAATTTAAAATTATATTTGAATATGCATTATACTTTAAACAAAGCTGAAGTTTTATGAATGGAAAAAAAAAAAGAATTAATACCAAAACTGCCTCAAACTAGTTTTTAGAACGTGAAAATTTATCTTTGTAAAATTATCAAGATTCATGAATAAACAACGTTTTCAGTTTTTTTTTTAAATTAAAAAAATAGCCAAAATTCTATGCCCAATTCACTTATATACTGCGTCAGCCCCATTTCAAACTTTCCCTTCGAGTTCCAAAATCAAACTCCATGCAATGCAAGTTGAAACCACTTTTTCAAGTGGAGTTCGTCTCTATATGGCACTTTTTGGTATCAAAAATTGATTATTATTTGAATTTTAAATCATGATATGATATTTTTTTCATTGAAATAATCTATCTATGAGTATTTTCGACATATTTTAACACCACTAGTACGATATATAAATCAAATTGATTTTATAAACTCGATCAAATACTGGTATAGAAAAAATGCCGATATAATATTATAAATTACATATGCAAATAATTTTTTAACTAAAATATCTCAAAAGGTCATATTTGTCATGATTATATAAATTTGACTACCTTTACCCTTAATTAAAAAAATTCACTAATAGCAAAGACAAGTACAAGGCGATTTTCTAACGGCAAGGTATGAGTAGAATAAAAAACTAACAAAAATAAAATTGCTAATTTGGATAATAGTGCAACAACAAATTTGAACTTTTTTTCTTTTCAAATTAATTACTAAAAGCCTACATTAAGAGTGAGTAAAAGAAGAAATCTTGTACTTTTATCCAACCTTTCAGCGTATCAACCCAAGGTGAAGTGGAATGATATTATGAAATGAAGAGAAGAAAAGCAAGCAGAAGATAACAGGCATGCGCACTGCTTCTGTCTACTACTTTAATATTCAGGATAAGTGAATAAATTGGTGCCCTAAGGAATCTTAGGATGAAATGAAAGCATAATATTCTAATTTGAATATTATGAGTGCATGTGTTTAACCTTAATTAATTATGCTTCTTTGCCTTCACTCTTCCCATAATTCTCATGGACAATGATGAGCTGCCTAACCTATTTTTCAATTTTCAAAAAGTAAGCTTTTCTTCCGGTAGGAGGTTGTATTCTTAGGAGCCGTTTGACCATAAATTTTATTAAAATATTTTACTTATATTTTGACAAAATTTTAAATTCCAAAACTAGGCATTCTTTATTTCTTTTCTCTCCCCTTTTGCTACCGTTTTAGGGTTGCTACAGTCGTAGAAATAAGTAGAGCTTTGTGATACTCTTTCTTCACATTCTTCAATTTAACTAGAAGTGTTCCTACAATTATTTTTATTGTATTTTAGAATATTTGTTAGCCCTCAGTAAAGGTTTTTTCGTCATGGAAGCACCCCAAATCATGTTTCTCCATTTAAACTCAACCCACGTCACAATTATAGCAAATATAAATAAGTATTAAAGTGAAAAAGAAGCCAAGTATAAAAACTTTTATCACGATCAAATGATATACAATTAATTTATGAATGTCAAAGTTGATTGATTATTGATTAGAAAAACACTGAAGCAAGTTCATCTACCCATTGCGATAATAAGTCTAAGCATTTGCTCCCACACTTTGGTCCATCATTTTCTACTCTTCAGATCAACCAATCAGCTGGATAGCCACCCAAACAAGTTAAAATCAATTATTCACATGACTTTCAAAAATAAATAAATAAATAAACACAGCCCTACCAAACTCCACCAAAGAATTGATTCCATCTTGACCATTGAAGTTAGGACAGAGATAACACCCTTGACTCTACTTTTGACTGGAAACGACAAAACCAGGAGGAGGGAAAGAGAGTTTACAACTTCAAAATGACATCAAATTTTAGTGACGTACTTACTCCGGTTCAAAATAAGTTATTTTTTGAATATTTTCACATAAATTAAAAAATTTATCTTTTAACACTAAATAATAATAAAATTGATCATATTAACCTTTACTATCTCCCATAAACACGCCTAACACATATTCTAACACTATTTATTCCAAGGACAATATAGAAAAAAAATAATTAATTCATTCTTGAAATCTGAAAAAATCAGTTATTTTAGACCACAAGAAAAAAGTCAAAAAATCACTTATTTTGAACCGGAGGGGGTAATATTTTACAATTTTTCAAACAAAACATATCTTAAGCTGTTAGATTTCGCACAAGGCAGTAACGGATACTACGCTACTTGTGTTATATTGGATCTACTTCGTGCAGTAAACGATAACTATATGCGTCGTGAATAACTAACTGCCCATTGTCTGATTGTGTACTTATTTGTATCTTGTACTCCCTCATGTAAATAGTTACCTGCATTGTGAGATGCAGGCCCCAGGCGAAAGGGACATAAGTACATTGAATTACATTGGTATGTAAAGTAAATGAAAGAAAAAATTGTAAATGCTGAAACTGAAACCGAACTAATAAATGATAACTGAACAAGGAAGTAAAGATACAAATAATTCCTCTTCTGAGTGATGAACCACTAAATAAACGACTATGGTCGCCCACGGTGTTAAGGCTACGGCCATTTTCAGTATGTAAACGGCTAAGGTCGTCCATAGTATTAAGGCTACGGCTATTCCCAACGAATAACTGGCTACGGCCATCCTCAACATGCATGCAAACGATTCGACTATGGTCGAAATCACCCGCATAAATAGTTACAAAATAGCCCAAAGGCTCACACGTTCTACTTGATTGCAGGGTGTGATCCACAAGGTGACAATTTGTCAAAACTAGCTCAAAAAGGAGTGAAACATGCACAAGTACCAAGACCAAGGCCAAGCTCAGTAAAACATGACTAGTGCGACCGCGTACCATTCGGTGTGGTGTTTTATGTGAACTTATTCCCTTTTTGGTTCGTTCCAAAAAGAATGAATCCTTTCTATATTTAATAACAATTTAGCTTAAACTTACAATTCTATTCTTAATAAGAAGCTTTTATAACCACACAAATACTCTTAGCCCCATTTAAACTTAGTTAGGACCACAAATTCCAAAATCTTTTTTTTTAAACTCTGTGCCCAGTCAAACAGGTTCACATAAATTAAAACATAGGGAGTAGTAGTTTTCAAGTATAAACTATAAAAATGGTTAGTTAAACTAATTTCTGCAACGAAAACCATCAAAAAGCAAAAGAGCAATGCCATGCTGATGACCTGCGCGTGCGCATATATAATATATATATATATATATATAACAAGATATATAGCCATGAGAATCACCGTTTAAGTGGCCGCAGTTGAGCTTCAAGGTTTCTTTGGCCTAAACTGCAGCGGAATTTGATACTTCTAATTACAATCTAGTAACTTGTGCTAAAAAGAAACCCTATGATAATGTACTCATTTTCAAGTCAATTTTTCTAGTACTACTAACTGCAGAAGAACAACAAAAAAGTGACATTCATTCTTGTCTTCTCAGAAAATTCATCGTAAATAAAATTTCAAACCATGATCATATCGACACCCAAATGGTATACCCAGCCTCAAACCTAGGAAGACAGGACAAGGACAAGAACAATCTGCAAGTCCATTGGACTTGAAAACTGGTAACCTAGGCAGAAAAGATTCGCCAGAAGAGGGGAAGACGCATGCATGGCACTTATAACTTAGCTCCACAGTTATCCCAGAGAAACCTGTCCTCATTCCTAAGGGCAATAAAGTAACACAGCCACAATATCTAGAGCAGGGAACTGACTAAAATTCTCAACTGAAGCACATCTTAATGTAAAGCTATTCAAGTGGTTCTAACCAGACGTCACATAATCTGATCGGCTAGCAATGGTAATCTTCTTTCGAGAGTCGAAATCAACCTTCTCTAAGTCGCTAACAGTTCCCAGATAACCATAGAAAACTCTCCTCTTCTCTCCAGTCCTATGATCAACCTTGACAAGGTCAGGGTTGCTCTCGTCATCCTTGACTAGAGTCACGGGCTGCAGTCGAGCCCAACCTTTTCTCCCACGGTTATCTTTCTCAAAATATTCTGCTAACCGCATCGCATCCATTAAACTTGGAAATTTAACCAGAGTAACACCTAGATGACCTTCTCTGTTATACAAGGCCTTCACCTTTCCATTGTGAACTCCAATACCTGAAAGCAAAATCGCAATTGCAGTACAAAAACGTTAAGAGATGCAGACATAGAGCTGAAAACATGCCTGGAGAAAGCATGACGCTGGTGTCCTATAACCAGTACCACATGCATAAATTGGTGGCAAATCCACTATCTAAAGCAAAAAAGGAAAATGAAGCGTAGGAGGTGCCGAGAAAGACAGATCTAATTGTAAAAGAAACAAGCACTACAGAACAGCATTAACTTAAGATCTTCCCCACACAAGCACTGATGATAACAATGAACAAAAGGAAGTTTCTAATCTGAGATTCTCCTCAGTTTTTTCCTTTCAGAAAAGGTGGAAAAGACGAAATGGAAGAAGAGGGGCTGATAATGAATCCAAGAATGAAACCGTTGGCAGCAACAAAAACCCATAGCTAGCAATACTCAATGACCGGCAAAAGTGGTATTGTAATAATACCTAGAACACCAAAAGGTTCTCAAGCTTGCAATGGTAACATCAAAAAGACAAACGCACTTCTCACTGAAGCATCTTCAGAACCAGATCCAAACCCCAAGTTATTCATTGTAATGTGGCACTAAAAAACTAGGCACAACACTGTTCCTATGAATAACGATCCCTCAACGGAAAAAACACGCAAAAATTCCTCATCACTCTTAAGTATGTTGATATTCATCAATTTGATGGCAAAATCATCAGCTTTAGCACCGCCAATATGAGCACCTCAGTGGGCCCAGGTTTAAGTAACTAACAAAACTACCACACACATTGAATTTGGCAGGGGTCAGGTGAATTTTCCCCCCCCCCCCCCCCCCCCACCAAAAAAAAAAGATGGTTTAATGAAAACCGAAACCAGATGCACCTCAACAGTAGAACTCTTCAAATAACTTCAGGTGGCGGTTGAAGCTCTTGAAGAGAGATAAATGAAGTTGCAATCTCATACATGTTGACCAATTAAAATATAATAATATTACTGAAAGAATTCTACTAGTTACTTCTGGAAATATATCGATTATAGTAGCCCTCCAAAGAGGTTTATTTCACATACCAGAACACATCTCACTGCAAATTAGAACCACGCCTAAAATCACACAGATCGACTACACTGAATAGTAGCAAAGATTTAACCTCTTGGTGGATTGCAATGCATGAAAGATGGATATACTGATTACAAACAGAATACATTTCATGCCCCAAATACATGTTAGCAACACAAATGGCATGTTGCGCTGGTCCCCATGCAATCCACAGAATTCTAAATGCATTGGCTGCTGACCTAAAGATCCACTACAGTGACATGACTGACAATATATATATTCTTTGCCAAGTAAAGAATGTTTTTGATATGTAAGACGATTTATTTTGAGAATGTACCAAGGTGTAGGAATATCTAAAATGCAAAAACTCAGTAGCACTCTATAAATGTTGAGAACTTGGGAAATCTATAAGGAAACCTGTTTCATTTACATTTGAACTTTTCCTGCAGAAAGACAATCTAAGTGCGTTTTAAGGAGCTTTTTTGTAAAATAAGAAACCAACTGCGACGCCATTCAAAGTAATATCTCTAATATCAATTTCTGGATGTATTTTACACCCTAAACGTGATAGGGTATTACCTTCCTCCCTCTCTGTGGCCTTCATCAATTTCTTTGACAAATCTTCCAATAGGTAAAAGCACATAAATTCCGGTCTAAACTACGGTAAACTAATTGTATAAACCACCAAGTTTGCTTTTACAGTCTACTATAAGACCTGTAACAGATTTAAGATTCTACAGCCCCAGAATCTATGCTTCTTGGCCTAAGAGGCACCCCTCACAAACACTATCAAATAGCATGCCTGAAAGTAGACTTATAAATCATCAGAGACCGCTAGTGTGCAAGACAGCTGAGATTAAAACGACCACCGAAATGCTGAAACACAAACCATCAGGAAAAACGGCATGGTGAATTAATCAAATGGGTCAAACAAATTAAGCAAGTAAAAGTACTAGTCCTGACAAAAGGACCATATTGGATGGAGACATTTAGATGTGGTAGGTACCTATAACTGCTATATGCATGCAAGAAGATAGCACAGAAGCAGGAAAAATCCCTTGATGAAATGATAAGAAACAGAGATGGACATTTTACCTCTAAGGTAACTATCCATTGCCTTGTTTCCCAAACCCTCCATGCGCCCATCATCACGCTTTCCTGTGATAGTGTTATGGATTATTACCAAAGGGGGCCACAAAACTAGATCATCTCGGTTTGCAGTTGCTTCATCAGCAGATAACATCTGATATGACTTCGAGTTATCAGGAGGTGCCAGATAGTTCCATCCCATCAGAACACACAATGCTTTGTGAAAGGCCAAATGTTCCACAAGTGAATCAGCACTATTCGAGTTGTAGGCATGCATAATAAGAGTGTGCATATCAGGAAAATCTTTTGACGCCCTGTGGTGTTTTCATGCCAAAGAGTACTGAATTATTCCTCAAACATTCCAAGGTAAGATAAACTTAAGTGTAAGCAACGATAAAGCATTTAGCAATAAAACGGAAGTTTGAGTATTATTTCAGGGTGTGAAACTCAAGAAGGTGCAATGAGGCTATTGTGACAGGTGGCACATCACAGCTAAAATACACCTGAACATGAGATGAGATTTGCCGTCAAAATTGTCTAAAAACTTACTTTGAAAGGGAAAAATCTCTTTGAATGTTGGAAAGGGAAGTTAAAAAAGTTGATCTCATTGAATGGAACATTGAGATTTTTAACACCTTGGGATTTTCTCCGCAGTGCGATAGGACGAAAGAACATGTAGTACAAACTACCAATCATACAAGTTCCACCTATGGCAAACTTAGTATGAACTACACTGCCAATCTACTGAGTAACAAGGGAAAGTAAAGCATAGAGCGGCATATGAACTGTGCACAGAACTACTTCCGTCCCATACCAAGATGTGGGAGAAAACGACAGCTGAGGAAATTAATCATGACGAAAACCATTCAGTTTTTCTTCCTTCACTAGTTTTATGCAAGCTGCACAGCAACCATAACCAAGATAGTGGAATAGTTGAGCAATCAAGCTAAGAAAATTTACAAACGGAAGTCCATGATTTGGTTGCACAAATTGACCAGTTGAAACTCAAACCGAAGACCACACTAAAAGGTGGTAAATATATCAGATATTGCTCTCATTTACCACATAATAATCTACCATTTTCATCTCTCACGGAATACGACAATCTGGTTCAACCACAAAATGATAATACAACATTTGTGAAAGTAGCAAGCTACTCCTCCACCAACAAGAACTTTTGTTTAAAATGTGAGACAGAATTCTTGACAAACATTAGAACAAGGTAAAGAAAAAAGCTTTTCTATGGCCTAGTGATCTATGAAAGAAAATATTCAAATACAAAGCTCTGAAAGAGTTATGCAAAGAAAAAAGCTTTTCTATAGCCTAGTGATCTATGAAAGAAAATATTCAAATACAAAGCTCTGAAAGAGTTATGCCTACATAACATGAACACATTGGTGGAATTCTACCTAGGTTGACTACCATCAAGTCATTTAGCTGATACTTGCATCACATCCACTATAAAGAAAACAAATTATTAACTTCCTGTATGTTAAATGGTTAATGCATGGTCGCCAGTCTACATAGATCCAACAGAGGAAGCAAGAAAGAAAAACTTAAGTGAAATACAGTTTGTATCATTGTATGTAAAGGACCACTAGTCAAGCATTTAAGCAGGTAAGGTGCTGGAAGCTTTACTTGCTGCTCTATCCTTAGGAACTGAAAACTCACCTCATCTCAAAACTAATGTGATAAAAAGCATCTAATTCAACAACCAAAACAATCCAGTATAATCCCACATAGTGGGGTCTGGGGAGGGTAGTGTGTACGCAGACCTTACCCCTACCCTGGGGTAGAGAGGCTGTTTCCAAATAGACCCCCGACATCCTTCCCTCCAAGAACTTCCCACCTTGCTCTTGGGAGACTCGAACTCACAACCTCTCGGTTGGAAGTGGGGGTTGCTTACCATCAGAGCAACCCCTCTTGTCAATAAAGGATCTAATTCATTGATAGAAAAAGGCTCTTCCAAAAAAACTCTTTAAGAGCTTCATGGTGTTAGTCACATAGGTCAAGCAGGTAGAGTTATAGCTCAGTTAACCAATCAATAACAGAGAAGCCTCTAAGGCATAAAATTGCCTCACCACAAAGAAGAAAAAATCAACACAATAAGCTCCGTAAAGCTAAAGCTAATCTTTAAAGACTGAGGAAGTGCATTCAACATGCAGCCACTCAGCTACAAAAAAATTATTTTTATTTTTTTGAGAAGGATACTCAGCTATAGATTTTCTATCAAATATGAAATAATGCAAGTGTCGAAAAGCATATAGAAAAGACTCCCCCCTCCCTCTCTATCTATCTCTCCCCACACAGGTATGTGGACCATGCCTCCCTTGCTTCATATATCTGAGTGTGTGCCACTAGTAATTCCATCATAAAGCAATCATAGGACTAAGGACAATGATAGAAGATGAAAACAACAGATAAATTAGGCTATCACAAAAATAGCCCCAATAATATATTGATTCAAACAAATACCCAATTAGAGTTTATATCACCGTCATTATTCTGATCAAAGAAATGCTTTAGTTTGATCCGATGACACAATACATCATAAAAATTATTTGAAATAACTTTAAGAGACCTAATAAAAACTTTGTACCGCCTTAAGCAACTAATTAGATGTCTCACAAAACTACCCTTACTGTTCTCACTAATAACTAGATGGGTCAACACTTTATTTTACTTCACATTTTCCCAACATTATCTATTTTGAATTTTGAGACAATATTGTTATTCTTATAGGTACTTCAGAATTTCATTACCAAAATAAGATATTCAAAAACCACAATTTCCAGTACACTGAACATCCTTTCCTCTGAGCTATGTTACCTGCAACATCAGTAACTCTCACTTCAATATGATTCTTTTGGGTTATTATCTCACCTAACAACTATTCTTCGTGTGCGTTGTACACCATGGTCGTCCATAAAAACCTCCTTAGCAGATATTAAACAAACTTAATTTCACTCAGTATTTTAATTTTCCTAAATAAGTATATTAGAACAGATTCCTACCTCAACCAATGCACTTAATCCTCTGAACTAAACATGAGATACAAAGACTATGTATTACAGTGTGTATTGTAACACACCCGTACAGCCTATACTGCAATTGCTACTCAAACAATCCCACATTGATATCAGTTCTCATTTTAGTGGGTACTAAAGTTATCATTAGCAGCTAAATAATGCATCGGCAGGATACCAACAAAATTTGTTTGTCCTACATTTAACCCAATTCGAACATAGTCCAACACTTAATTTACATACCAAGCATCACCATTAGAAGAAATAGAGCATTACATGTACAAATAGAACGAGGGAGAATCTTAAATGAAATAAAGCACATGGTCTACTCACAGCACATCAGTAAAGCAAAAACACAACCAAATCAATGAAAAAAGGATGTAAGGTGCTATTGAGTTTGAACAAAGATTAAGAATGAGAACTCACAATAAGAAATGAGAGCAAGAGATTGCTTTGGAAGATTGAATTGGAAACCATGTCTGAATGGCTAAGATCATTCCAGAAGAATGTAAACAATCCTAATTAGGAAACAAGCTCTTGGAAATATTTAGAGAGCATGAACGAAGAGTAAGGACATGTTCATCTCAGTGGAAAGGATGCAGAAATTAGATCTGGCAAGAGAATCAAAGAAATTGGAACATAGATTACAACATTCAAATCGAGAAGCAAAGTACAGCAAGTGAGTAGAAGAAATGGGAAATAAATGATAATAGTAAGGCAGAGAAAGTACAGCACTGTTAAACCATAACACTAGGTGAGCATTTGATTGGTCTGACTGTTGGTTTAGAATTTTCGAAAGTTTTTTTAAGAACTATGGTGCTCGAGCTAGTTTGCGCACCTTGATAATTGGATATAATCAGTAAGAAAGGTTGCTTATCTAGCAAACAATATGGCTTCAAGAATGCCATCTCAGAAACAAGAAATAATGCCACAAATGAATAATAGACCAACAACAACTGCATATCAATCCAAAACTAATAGGGGAATAACATTTAGTATATACTAGTATATACAAGAGCTCAAATAAATGATCTGTTATAACATCATATAAGGTCACATATACTTTTTTAACTGATATTGCTATAACGCCTACAAAGAGATGAAGGTTGAAGAGAGGGGGAGAGAGAGAGAGACAGGCTCCTAGCACATTTTCCCCCATCGAAGGGCAAAGCAAACTAAATTCAAACAGCCGATCAAGATCTTTTTCTTTTTCAATTAAGAGCAGACCAGAAAACAGGCCATTCATTCTCTGCCCCAAGCAAAGTTTTTGAGCAGACCTCAAAAGCACCATGGTATTGAGTTACCACAACAAAGCATAATGTTTGAAGATAAGCAGACTCATTTTTTCCAACTTAACACCACCTAGTTCTTTGCTGACAGGTCAAGACACAAATCCAGACATTATTTGCCACATGTTTCCAAATTAAACTTGATCATGACAACATCCTGATGTCAGCATCTCTAACAACTAATGTAAGTTATATCAGTGCTCTGTAAAATTCAAACACTTTCTTAATAACTTGTAGCGAACTACTACTTTATCTACTTGCTAAAGACCCTTGACAACCTACCAACTAAACCTCTACAACAATAGTCAAAATTTGACAGGAATGGTCTGGAAACCGAGCCCTGAAATACACATCACTGATGTCTGCAGCAACTGTATATTGAATAAATATTTCAATTCAAGAGCTCAGAGATCATAAACCAATAACTAATTAGATTGGGCACCTAGGAAAAACAATTTATTAGTAGATTTAACACACAAAAAATTCTCTTTAGTAGATGCTATACATATGTGCATGCAAGTCAGTATCTACTGAAGAAAAATTTCATTCCAAGACTACTATGTCGCAACTGAATCAACACAAACAAATAATTCAATCTACACATCAACAACCAAAAAGAAAACATTAGGGAGTATATTTCCCAGACCTGTTACAAGCAAGACACTGCAAATGACCCTGCTTTCCATCAGTCAAAAAACTCCTTTTGAGATTAGCATTTTCATAAATTAACTTAACCATAAGTAAAAAAGACTTTTTTAATGCAGTTTGATCCACCTCATTGTGCCTACTAATCCTACTACTCCCACTCCCTTCAGTTCTCATATACTTTGCAGGAGGCCTAATCATTTCTTCTCCTCCTATACCCATATGCAAACTACTCATCCCATGGGCCGGAAGCCCACCTGCATTCCCATGTTCCAACACCTGTTGCCTTAACCTCTCAAGCGCATCTTTCCCTCCCTCATCACCAAACTTCCTTTTCATTGCATTATTATTATTATTCTCACCACCAACAATGTGAGCCCGCTCTGAATTCCAATATTCCTGATTCCTATTCCTCATAAGCCCGTCATGGAATTCTAAGCCCGGCCCGACACGAAACTCTGGCCGGGGAAAATCTTGATAATCAAGGGGTAAAGCGAAGTAAGAGCGTACAGAACCATCAGCTAGGACCATGGTTCTGCGCTCAAGCATGTGAAACCCGTATGAAGGAGGAGGGGGTGGGTCACGGAAAGGGAAAGGGGGTAGGAGGCTTAAGTGCGTCTGGGTATTCGGGTCGGGTTTTGGTGATGGGTTGTTGTTGTGATTAATAGGTTTCTGGTTTGGGTTCGGATGATTATTGGGGTTTGGGGATTTGGGGGAGGGTTTCGAATTGGGGTCGCCAGATCCGGAGGCGGCAACGGCGGCGGCGGAAGGGTTTTTGCCGGCGGGGGGATCCCATCGAGACTTTTTCTTGGAGGAAGAAGGAGGAGTTTGTTTATTATTGGAGGAGGGTTTTGGAGGGTGGCTACCTCCTGCCATCCCAAAGTAGGGCTTTTGACGTCGAAACTATTTGTGGAAGAGTTCGAGTTCAAAGGGAGGAGTTAATGGTATATGTGCAGGAGTACGTATGAAAATACAGATATGCTGCTAATTTAATTTTTCTTAAGGGAGAATTGTAATGAGACCTCATAATAGTATCAGTTATCTGCTGCTAATTTAATTTTTCTTAAGGGAGAATTGTAATGAGACCTCATAATAGTATCAGTTATCTGCTGCTAATTTAATTTTTCTTAAGGGAGAATTGTAATGAGACCTCATAATAGTATCAGGGCACATGAATATTATATGCTTCTTATCTATTTCTGTATTATATGCAGACAACACTAGGGCTCTACGCTTCCTTGTCACTTCATAGATGATGTTCTTCTTCTTCTGCTGAAAAAGTTAATTTCACACAAAAGCTTTTACTAATTAATTTATTTTTCTCAATTTTAATTAATCCCCAATTTACCAAATTGTATAACATATTATCTGGATTTATCGTATCTCTTTTTTGAAGTAAATTTATCGCAGAATTTTATGCTAAGAATAAACTGAGATCTGTTTGTTCCTATTTTCTTGTAACTGTCTGTTTCACTTTGTACATTTTCTTGTATTTTCGCGACGGATTTTCCGAGCTCTTGGTTGTTCCTTCACTCTAAAGGACGACCTTCAGATCTGTTTGTTCAAATTCGAATTCGTCCGTGACGTGAGAATAGATTCGACGACGTTACCCCAGTTCTCTGCCCTGAAATTGTAACCCAAGCCCAACCCCCAACGGTCATTTTCTGACGGAACCCTACCGGCGCCCGACAACTAGCTGCCACACCACAGATCTGGAACAAAACTTTGCAAATAAAGGTAGCAGACATAGCTCCTCCCCGCCGGTGACCATTTTCGCGGACCATCTCCTTTTTTTTTTTCTTTTTTTTATTCTTCCTATTCTTTCTTCTGCTTTTTGTGGGTGTGTTCTATTTTCTTGGACAGGTGCCTTATTTTTCCTGCGAGGATTTCCGGCAAGCTACAATACTTCCGGCGACTTCCATTCAGATTTTCGGCAGGACGCAATAGATTTACCCGTTCCGATAAGCTTCAGGAAAACTTGTCTCAGGTACTAGTTGAGGCGGAGAGGCCAGTTTGCGGCGTTTGGGAGTGAAGAGCAAAGCAACACCGGTCGGGACGTGCAAGAGTTGGTAGCAGTTGACCTCGGGCGCATCAAAGCCTACTTTCAGGTTTTTCCACCGGGAGTTGGTACCTCCCACTCTCCTAATTACTCTGTACACCTTTTTACGTATTCTAGCTAGCATTTCGTGTGAGGTTTACTCTGTTGCTATCTAGTTTGCATCTTTTTGCGTATTCCGCTATAGTGTGTGTGTGCGTCACTGTTCTCCATAGTCGGTTGAAGGGATAGTGGCCGCGGCGGGGGATGATAGTGTAAGGTCATGTCCTCGGGGGGGGGGGGGGGGGGGTGAGTAGGGGGCAGGGAGTGGTCATGCGGGTAGGGCGGGAGGTAAGGGTGAGAGGAGGGTAGCGGACGCTCATAGATTAAGAATTGGATCGTGGAACATAGGCACTCTGACGTGTAAGTCCATTGAGTTGGCGAAGGTTCTTCACAAGAGGAGGGTTAACATAGCCTGTGTCCAGGAGACTAGGTGGGAAGGGTCGAAGGCGAGGAATGCAGACGGGTTTAAGTTGTGGTATTCTGGGGTCGTGAGAGGTAAGAATGGAGTGGCCATCTTGGTAGATAGGGATCTAAGGGAGTCCGTGGTCGACGTTAAGCGAGTGAATGATAGGTTAATGTCTATTAAGTTGGTGATTGGGGGTTGCATCCTCAACGTCATCAGCGCTTACGCGCCGGAAACGGGCTTAGACGAGGAGGTTAAGAGGCGCTTTTGGGAGGGCTTGGATGATCTGGTGAGTAGTACTCCCCAATCTGAGAAGTTAGTTATTGGAGGGGACTTTAATGGTCATATTGGGGCTGATGATGGTTGTTATGGTGAGGTGCACGGTGGCTTCGGCTTTGGGGTTAGGAACGGAGGAGGCACGTCACTGCTTGATTTCGCCAGGACTTCCGAGCTTCTGATTGCGAACTCGACATTTCAGAAGAGGGAGGAGCATTTGGTCACCTTTAAGAGTTCGGCGGCGAGGACTCCGATTGATTACCTCCTCCTCAGAAGGAGCGATAAGGGTATGTGCAAGGACTGCAAGGTTATTCCGGGAGAGTCCCTTTCGACTCTTCATAGACTCCTAGTGATGGATGTCGGTCTTTGGGTGAAGAGGAAGAAGAGGGGTGCTCGGGGACAACCGCGGATTAGATGGGGTGTTTTGACTAAGGATAAAGCACAAGAGTTGGAGAGGAGGTTAGCTGAGGGCGGAGCTTGGAGAAGTTCTGGGGAAGCGGACGCTATGTGGTCAGAAACGGCGAACTTGGTTAGGGAGGTAGCACGGGATGTGCTCGGGATAGCCAAGGGCTATTCAGGCAGACATCAGGGTGACTGGTGGTGGAACGATGTAGTTGAAGGAAAAGTGGAGGTGAAGAAGGCGGCGTTTGCTAAGTTGGCAGGGAGCACAAGCAAAGAAGAACAGAGAGCGAACAGGGAGATCTACAAGGTGGCGAGGAAAGAAGCAAAGCTAGCAGTTACGGAAGCTAAAAACGCGGCGTTTTGTCGCATGTACGAGTAATTAGGGGAGAAAGGCGGGGGCAGGAAGTTATTCCGGTTAGCTAAAGCAAGAGAAAGGAAGGCACGTGATCTTGACCAAGTTAGGTGCATCAAGGGCGAGTATGGTAGAGTTCTGATGGGGGAGTCTCAAGTCAAGCAGAGGTGCAGACGTACTTTTGAGACTTACTTAACGAGAAGGGGGATCGTAACATAGAGCTAGGGGAGTTGGGGCATTCAGAGCAACATAGAGACCTTGAGTACTGCAGGCGCATTAGGGCGGAGGAGGTCATGGGGGCTTTGCGTAGGATGAGTAGGGGTCGAGCGACCGGGCCTGACGAGATCCCGGTGGAGTTCTGGAAATGCATGGGTAGGTCAGGAGTGGAGTGGCTCTCCAGGTTGTTCAATGCGATCTTCAGAACCAAAAGGATGCCGGAGAAGTGGAGGTGGAGTACAGTGGTTCCCTTGTACAAGAACAAAGGGGACATCCTGTGCTGCAACAACTATAGGGCTATCAAATTAATAAGCATACCATGAAGGTCTGGGAGCGGGTGATCGAGGCGAGGGTGAGGGAGATGACATCTATATCTGTGAACCAGTTCGGTTTCATGCCGGGTCGCTCCACTACAGAAGCTATCCACCTTGCCAGGAGGCTGGTGGAGCAGTTCAGGGATAAGAAGAAGGACCTGCACGTGGTGCTTATCGACTTGGAGAAGGAGTATGACAAGGTCCCAAGGAAGGTGCTTGGAGGCGAAGAGCGTGCCGGAAGCCTACATCAGAGTAATCAAGGACATGTACGATGGAGATAAGACTAGGGGTAGGACGGTGGGTGGCGACTCAGACCATTTTCCAGTGGTTATGGGACTCCATCAAGTATCGGCGCTTAGCCCTCTCTTGTTTGCCTTGGTGATGGACGCTCTAACCCGACATATTCAAGGGGATGTGCCTTGGTGTATGCTATTTGCTGACGACATATTCTTAATAGACGAGACGAGGGTTGGTGTTATTGAGAGGTTAGAGGTACGGAGACAGACTCTCGAGTCTAAGGGTTTCAAAATAAGCAGATCTAAGACAGAATATGTGGAGTGCAAGTTTAGCGCCGAGCCGAGCGAAGTAGGCAGGGACGTGACGATTGTATCCCAGGTCATCACCAAGAGGGACAGTGTCAGATATCTTGGGTCGATGATTCAGGGGGACCGAGAGATTGACGGGGACGTCACTCATCGCATAGGAGCGGGATGGTCAAAGTGGAGGCTTGCATCAGAAGTCCCGTGTGACAAGAAAGTTCCACAGAAATTCAAGGGAAAATTTTATAGAGCTGTGGTTAGACCTGCCATGTTGTATGGGGCGGAGTGCTGGTTAGTAAAGAACTCTCATATTCAGAGAATGAATGTTGCGGAGATGAGGATGCTCAGGTGGATGTGCAGCTCACCAGGTTAGATAAGATTAAGAATGAAGTTATTCGAGAGAAGGTGGGGGTGGTCCCGGTGGATGAGAAGATGCGAGAAGCGAGGCTGAGGTGGTTTGGGCATGTGCGGAGGAGAAGTCCTGATGCCTCAGTGAGGAGTTGTAAGTGGCTGGCGATAGTCGGCGCACGGAAAGGCAGAGGGAGGCCTAAGAGGTATTGGGGAGAGGTGATTAGGCATGACATGACTAGAATGTAAGTTTCCGAGGACATGACCCTTGATAGGAAAGTCTGGAGGTCTAGTATTATGGTCGTAGAATAGGGGCTCCTAGAGTTTTCGTACTCCTCATCCGGGGTTGGGTGAAGCTTGGCAGGGCTATCCATAGATAATTTGTGTGTTGGATTGTGTCTCCCTTATGGTAGATATGTATGGTAGTTACTTTCTGATATTATTACTTGCTATTTTATTTATGGTTCTTATGTTTAGATAATTATTTACGCTATTTCTGCTGGAGTTACTAATGCTCTTTTGTTTTTGTTTTTGTTTTTCCTTTCCTTCACTGAGCCGAGGGTCGAATGGAAACAACCTCTCTGCCCTTTCGGGTAGGGGCAAGGCCCATGTACATATTACCCTCCTCCAACTCTACTTTGTAGGACTATATTGAGTAGTTGTTGTTGTTTATATAAAAGGAAATCATATCAAGTCTTTACAAAGTCGTTCCAAAGCAATACATGTTTGGCTAAAAACACAATAATATGAGAAGTAAATAAAGAATTCATACATACCATAATGATATCAACTACTTGGGTTTGGGATTAATGTTTAACTGTATAATTGTTACACTTCAAAAAAGTAAATAATAAAATCAACTAATTAGTTGTGTAAAAATTCCATTAAAAAGTCAGCACAAATATGACAGATATTTATGTATTACTTCATTCGTCCTAATTTATTGTTACGTCCAAAAATAGATTACAACATGATCGGTAGAGATGACAAATGGTGAGGTACGGTGTGGTTGCAGAGTAAATGTGCATAAACCCACAAAGATCTCAACTCGCCTCGCCCCGCATAGAATTTTCATCCACGTCTATCCACACCTCGCATAAGTTTCTTTTCATTTTGTTTGCGTATTTTACTTTCTTGTCAGTCAATCAGTCTGTTTTCTCAGCAAAGAAGATTAGATTAAATGGCAAACGAATATGATCAAACTTTCAAAAGCAAAATTGACTGTGAGATTATATGTTTTTCTCTTGCCTTCTTTGTTTCTGCCTTTGTTTTTACCCTCTAAAGGATACAATGCACTTCTGCTTAACCAAAGGCCTCTAATAAACACAACAACAAGAAGTATGATGCAATAGTATCTTAAAACAATAATTTTTTTGTGTTTAGCTTCTTGGTTTCTCTTGAAAGTGACACCGGAAAATATCAACATAGTACATCCAGTTTTAGTTTTTAAAACTAAAACGATAATCTACAAATTGAACTATAAAATAGTTTAAAATTATTATCTCTATTCGTAGCAGACAAAACGAGTCATGAATGTTCCTTATTCGTCTCGTCCACACCATGCACTAACAAAATCAAATACCTTGTTGTTACTAAATAAGGATACGGTGTCTGATTGGCATTACCTGTTGGAGATGAAGAGTTAAAAGACAAAATGACTCCATAAAATTTCACCCATATAAACTTGCATAGACCCGCAACCGCCCCGCCCCGCATCAATTTTTATGAAAGGTATTTTAATCCGCTCCGCATAAATTTAAACGTGTACCGTCTTACATAGCTTTAAACCCGCACCGCCTTGTTTGTCATCCCTACTTTTTTCCCCTTTATTTGGTAATGTTCTATCTTTCTAGATAGTTGTATTTGAAGTCTTGACTGTATTGTCATTTAAATGCTCATGTACTTAGTGAAACTCGGATTTTTGAAAATTTTGGATTTGAGTTGCAGTATTTCTTGTCAAATATTTATTAGAGTTATTATTGTTAAACGTGTTTCATCTTGTTTTCAATTTAAAAATGCATAGTTATTTGTGATTGTCGTCTTGCCTAGTATAGTGATAGGCACCCTCATGGCATGTAAGATTTCGGGTCGTGACAATTTCCTATTATGGTAGCATTTAAAAAATATAGACGAAAAAACTATATACTCTATTATCGTACTATTGAATTGATAAGCTCCCATTACCTACCAATTTTACATCGAGCAAACCATTAAAATATAATATAATAGTAAAATATACAGTACTTATGTATGTGTTACAACTGCATGACAAACAAGCACATAGCCCTTTGCATCTATTTGTTCAATGATACAATTATGTAGTAGGGGTGTTCATTGGGCGGATTGGGCGGCTTTTTACTCTAACGGTTTGGCTTAACGGTTATCGGCTTTTAAATGTATTCATCCGTTAGCCACCCGATAAGATATCGGGCGGATTGGTATCGGGTTAGCTCTTATCGAGCGGTTACTGGGCGGTTTATCGGTTTAATACCTAAGGGCTCAAATGTATTCTGTCCGCACACTGCATTCAATTTATAATGCAAGACTGCAAGCTCAGTAGCTCACGCCTCACTGTCCAGTTTAGTACATCAGCAGACAGCAATTTAGTACCTCAGCAGACAACTGCAAAACTTATACAAGAGATAAAGGCTTGTTCTCACTGTCCAGTTTAGTACATCAGCAGACAGGCACGCACCATCTACAATTTTAATTTTACAAAACAGAGCATAAAATTTACCAAACTTCCAACTCTAAATTCTCAAATGAGGTCATTAATTTATGCTCGTCTTTCATTCTAGCTTACATTCACCACTTGTCACAGAATGCTAAGATATATGATCTTGGACGTAAACCACTAAAACCAAACAAGGTAAGAACATAGCTTAAAAAAGAAATACAATATGTTCCTTCAAGTATCTGCACAATCGCGAACATGTCGTGTCTTTTTCTGACTTTGCGTGCAAGAATTCTGGAGCTTAAGTAGTTCCTCAGCCAAAAATTGAATCTCTAAATGAGCCTCTGCTAAAACAAAAACTTGCTTTTTCAACTGCTAGTAATTTCCTTTTCCTTCGATTTGCACATATCTTCTGCCGACTTGATAAACTTTTTAGTCAAGTCATCAATCTGAAAGAACACACACAAACCGAAGTAAAAGGGCATCAGTAAAGGTTCAGACAAACAGTTACAACTTACAACTTTTATAGAAGTTATAAGAAATATCAGAAACATGATCAACGCTCCTCAATACGACTATAGGTTCACAGATTTGAACATGGAATTCCTAAGGTGCTCAATAGGATCACATTCATAAGGAGCTTCTTATAAGATTTAAAGAGATTTAAAGACATGATTTCAGTTCAGGTGGACAGTAAGGAAAGGACTGAGTACTATTTTAAAATAAAGGCATGGGATCATGAAACCAAAATAGGGAAAAAATATAACATCAACTATGTAGATACTTTAGTGTTTTTACAAAGGCCAGTAAGCTGTACAAAGACAGCAATGCCATGAGAAGGTTGTGGGAATTGTATTCAGTTAGAATAGAACACAAACCATTAACATGTAAAGCACAGAAGTGAAGAGTTTCATAAAAGAATTGCTGATGAATAATCTTACCAAATATATTAACACTACACGTCTATTACGGTAGGGTCTTTCCCATTGCTAGCTAAATTTGAAAAAAATTAAAATAATAAGTCGTGCGATAAATAAAAGCATATCAACAACACTTATATTATAACAAATATAGTAAACAATATTATTACCTTGTTCAAGCTGCTCGATTTTATCAAGATCTTCCTCAATACTGATGGGTTGTTTTAATATTTCATTTCGAAGCCAATCTTGAAGACACACTAGAGTTTGCACCAATTTAGGAGTTAATGAACTCCTAAATGGATCAAGAAGACGTCCTCCCGTACTAAACGCACATTCGGATGCCACACTTGAAACCGGAACAACTAATACATCACGAGCCATCTCCAAAAGAGTAGGAAATCTAGCTGAGTTCAATTTCCACCAAAGAAGAACATCAAATTCTTTAGTGTCATCCTCAGTTTCTTCACCTAAATATTTATCTAACTCTGTTTTGGTATCAACACCCCCACTCCCACTTTTATGTTTTTTTATATCTTGCATGAGTGATTTTAAAAGTCCTATATTTTGGGTGCTTGCTTGACTGCCAGAAACCCCAGAAGCCGCTGGGTCCAATGAAGAACAATCTGAAGATGAAGCAAGCACAACACCTTTTGAGCTGGACTTTACATACTCACTGAATAATGAAGTCATGTACTTCGTCACTTCTGCTTGTATAGTTGCCCCCGGATCTACACCAAACATCTTTACAAGTGCAAGGCCAACTGATTCAATCTTGTAACGTGGATCCAAAATAGATGAGATAAAAATTATCTTGTTCATTTTCCCTGGATCACCCCAATACTTATCAAACTTTTTTTTCATATTTTTTGCCATTTCACTTAAAACTACATCTTCATTTGCTATCAATTGCTTCAAATAGACAGCAACTGCGCAAATTTCAAGAAAATGAATATTCGATGTAACATAACGTGAACCAGATATCTTCAAAGTAAGAAGATAAAAGATTTCAAGAAACTTTGTAATTATTTTTACATTCTCCCAATCACTACTCAAAGGTTCACCTATAGGAATTCCATCAATATAAGAATGCTCAAGATAATGTCTCAATCCAATTTCACTAGAAGCATAATGTGAAAATGCACTTTCAAATTCAACAGCCCTGCGCAACATCAAGTAGGTAGAATTCCATCTAGTTGGAACATCTAAGCATAAAGTTTTCTTAGAATTGTGTTGTTCAGCATCAAAACATTCTTGAAACCTCTTCAACCTCGCAGGAGACTGCCTAACATATCTCACTGCATGCCTAACACGTTCAATAGACAATGAATATTCTTTTAAACCATCCTGGACCATAAGATTCATGATGTGAGCCATACATCGCACGTGCAGGTGAGTACCATTCATAAAATTAGTTCCCATTTTTGTTAATTGCTTAGACAATTCTTTTATTGTCACATCATTTGAGTTTGCATTATCAACTGTGACAGTGAAGATCTTATTTATCCCCCACTCACGTAAGCACCTACCAATACCGCTTGCCATATCTTCGCCTTTATGACTAACAATAGGACAAAATTAATTATTCTCTTACGCATATTCCATTCACTATCAATCCAATGGGCAGCGATACACATGTAATTGATTCTTTGTATAGAAGTCCAGGTATCAGTGGTAATACATACTCTTTGTTTTGTTTCTATAAAAACCCTCTTTAACTTTTGCTTTTCTTCATTAAAAAGATCAAAACAATCCCTAGTTATAGTACTACGGCAAGGGACCCGAAAATAAGGTTGCGTCACTTTCATAAAGTCTCTAAAACCTTCTTTCTCAACAAAGCTAAAAGGAAGCTCATCAACTATTACCATACGACATAATGCCTTCCTACATTCTTCTTGTTCAAATTTCCAAGTAACAACAGCTATGTCACCCTGACTACCCCCCGGGGCAGATTGAAAGACTAAAGTTGATTGTTTTTTATCAATAATATCAGGGCGCTTAGGACACTTAAGCATATGAGAAAGAAGTGTCGACGTACCGTCTTTGGTCTTAAATACATACTCAGTAAAACAATAATCACATTTTGCTTTTGCATTCCCTTCAGAAGTAATAAATTCTGTAAAATGATCCCACACAACAGACCTTTTTCTTCTTTTTTTGGATATATTTGATTGAGCTTCACTTATTGCATTTGAATTAGAAGCCCCACTTTCACCCATGATCACCTTATCACTTTGTATATTTTCAGCCATGTATGAATCACTGCAACAACAAAAGAAAAGGAATGCGAATAAAGACATTGGTTATTAAAGACAGGCGGAACACACACAAGGAGCTGAAATGGCTATTGGACATATCGAATGAGAGCTTGGGTAATTCCAAAATTAGTATAGATATCAATAAATTAAAGCAAGTAAAGACAGAAAAGTGTCAAAGTGTTGGAGAGATTTATCTAGCCTTAAGGTTATTGAGGTTTATATTACAACAAAATACAAATATTGTCATTTTTTCGCATTTTTCATAGAAATTAAAGTTATTGCAGAAAAAAAATTGAGGTTTACCTTATAATCTATTAGCACTAAAGTCCCCAACTCCTTGAAATAACTTATTTGTATCTCAAAAAAGTTAAAATCTACATTGAACCTAAATTATCTCGGTATTTTTTTTTATTTTCCATCCGATGTTTAACTTGATATTTATTGCCTTCACATTTATTTCTTATAATGATTATCAGGTGAAAACATTATTTCGAGAGAGTACCTGGACATTTTCGACGACCGATAAGAAGAGTACCTGGAGAAGTGGAGAGACGAGATGGCGAGAGGAAGGAGACCGACGACTGCTGGAAGTAGACGACGACGAGCGGAGGCGGAAAGGATTGGTGGCTACTGGGTACTGGGCTACTGGCTGGCGGCTGCTGCGTTAAGTGTTAGGGTTTCAGACTTTCAGTTCTCTGTTCTCAGTCTCAACTTTATGTCTTTCTCTAGAATGACGAATAGGTAAGGTAATTAGGAATTAGAATATTAGATAATTAGTTTTGTGGTGGGGTGGAGACAGCACACACTACACTGTACAGCACATACGGGTGGGGGTATTTATTTAATTATTTTTGTAATTTGGTTTTTAGTTTTTTATATTTAATATATATAATTATATAAATAAAAATAAATTATATATATATATATATATATATATATATATATATATATATATATATATATATATATATATTCTTAACGGGTTAACGAATTACCCGTAAAGAAAATTGAATAATCTGCCCCCAATCCGATAAGCCGTTAATAAAAAAATTTTAATCTGTTCCCCGTCCGTTAAGCCGTTACCATTAAGCCATTAATCTTCGGTTCGGTTCGGTTTTCGGTTTCGGATCGGTTTTAAACACCCCTATTATGTAGTACATAATCCTTTCTTCTATGAAGAAAAAGTCCAACCATATCAAAATTATCCAGTTCCGATATCAAATCGTCACTCAACTCTCCAAATCTTATCTCCAATTCCTAGTCTAAAATTCTCCAAATTTTACCTTAAAAATACATATGTAGGTGAAAAATTCAATGGGTATTTAATATTAATAGATAAAAACGACCAAAAATTGCTTAACTCTTGAAACGTAGTCCCCTCTCAAAAATCGCCTCCAACCGAAATTGCAAAATCCAAAAATGAGAAAAACCTCAAAACCTTCGATTTTTTCTAAAGTCTTCCAGGCATCTCGCACCTGCGGAAAAAGGTCTGCTTTTGTGAAACCCACTTAAGGTCCCAACCAGCCGCATCTAGTGCCCAACCATCGTGCTTGCGAGACCACTTTGTGGTTCGCTCATCGGTCCTATGCGGTCGTGCCTGCGGATTCCATTCCGCTCCTGCGAGTCTAGCTGCACCTACCAAACTCTGTATCTACAGAGACTCGTCGCATCGCATCTGCGAGCTCACAGATGCAGAAAACTTTCTCGCATATGCGACCACTTTCCAGCACCCACAAGACCGCGCTTGCAACCCCAAGCTTGCTTCTGCGGCCATGCACCTGAGACTAATTCTCTGCAAGTGCGATTGCACCGGGCCAACAGTAGATTAGCAACTCCTTTAAGTCCAATTTCAATTCGTTAACCATCCAAAATTCACGCGAAGCCCCCGAGACCTCAACCAAATATACCAACAAGTCCTAGAACATCATAGGAACTCACTCGAAGTCTCAAATCATATCCAACAACACTACAATCACGAATCACACATCGATTCGAGTCTATTAAACTTATGAACTTCTAACTTCTAAAGTAAATGCCAAAAATACCAAATTAAACTTCGATTGATTTCAAAATTTGCACACAAGTCATAAATGATAAAATGGATCTATTCCAACTTCCGCAACCAAAATTCGAGCCCGGTAACAACAAAGTCAACTCTCGGTCAAACTTCTCAACTCTCCAAATTTCTATTTTTCTAATTTTCGCCAATTTAAACCAAAATTACCTACGGACCAACAAATCCATATCCGGATACACTCCTTAATCCAGAATCACCATACAGAGCTACCAAAACTATCAAAACTATATTTCAGAGTTATTTATACATAAGTTGACATCCAGTCAAGTCTTTCAACTTAGGCATCCAATATTGGGACTAAATTTTCCAACTCATATCGAAAACGGAACCAAACCAACTGCTTCGGAAAGTCACATAACCACAAACAGTACAAAATAAGCATTAAATAAGGAACATGATTATAATACTCAAAATGACTGGTCGAGTCATTGCAGATACATAACCCTTACGTCTATATTTTCAATGGCACGGCAATCAGCCAATTCATTTAATATGACTCTCTAAGCAAAATTGTTGTTCTTTCAATCAACTACTTGAATTCATAACTTTAATTAAAATAAAGAAATAAAATTAATCATCATTCAAGAGCAAGCCATGAAATCATGAACAAAGTGAAGAAAATAACTAAATATCAAAACTTATTAAAGTTAAGTCGCTTCATTCATATAAGGAATGTCAATCTTCTTATCGTTTCTAGCACTTAGTAGTTTATGCTAAATTAATCATTATTTAAATCATGGAGCAAGTCAGCAAGCCATGCAAGCTTGTCCTCCACTTGCACGGAATCTCATTTAAATTATTTTTTAAAGACATGAAATATCTAAAAACACATAAAATAAGTAAAAGCTCGACATACCTCAAAATCATTCTTTTATTAATAATTATTAGCTCCTACCGTCCAATTGACAACCAAATGACAACATAAAACTACATAGTATGAATCAATAAAAACCCATAAATTCATCAATCAAACTATTTTAGTGTTCGTTAAATTTAGCCACATTCGCAAGTACTTATTGTAGGTGAAATCTTCATTATTCACCTTCAATCTTGATTCACGAACTTGTTCCCATTACAAACAACTCATAGCAACATCATTTAATTCGTCGGGTCGGATTCTGATTCGAAAATTGGAATAGGTTCATCATGTTAGTTATGACTTGTGTTTAAAATTTGAGGTCAATCGGAGTTGTTTTGGTATGATTCAATGTTAGTTTTGAAAGTCGGGTATTTATAGTTTCAATAGGCTTGAATTGGGTTGCGATTCTTTAAATCGATGTTGTTTGATGTGATTTTTGGCCTTCAGTAGGTCCTTTATGTGTTTTAGAACTTGTTGGTATATTCAGACGGGGTCCCAGGGGCTCCGCGTGTGTTTTGAATTGAATCTAGAACAATATTGGACTTGTGTGATTGCTGAAGCATTGTTGTGCTTGATGTGATCGCACCCGCGCACTTTGGGCCGCTGGTGCGGTACTGTAGAAGCAACTCTCGAGCCACATAAACAAAGTTGGAGCTGCCTAGCTAGGATCGCACGTACGACTAGTGTTGCGTAGAAGCGGGCATGCAGATGCTGGCCTTTCGTAGATGCGCTTGCACAGAAGCGCTTAGGGTTCCGCAGGTGCAAGTCTTTAGAGAATTAGTTGGAACCACACCTGCGATGAATTTTCTGCAGATGCGCCATTGCAAGTGCAACCATATGCCTGCAGAAGCAAGGATCGCTGAGAAGAAAAGAGGTCGTTAAGGGTTTGTTCTTATTTTCATATTTTAGACCTAAAGAGCTCGGTTTGTGGTAATTTTTCAAAGGGTTTTCAAGGAAATCATTGGAGTAAGTGATTCTAACTCGGATTGACTATATTACATGAATCTATTATTATTTTCATTATTTAATTAGTGATTAGAGTTGGAAATTTGGAGAAAACTTGTGAAACTTCTTAGATTATATTTTGGGGATTTAAAAGGTGATTTGAAGTCGGATTTGAGTAATTCTTGTATGGTTGGACTCATTACCGAAGGAGTGTTTGGATTTTATAATTTTTATCGGGTTCTGAGACGTGGGCCACTGATTGGCTTTTTGAGTTGACTTTTGGGTCTCTTTAAAGATTGCAACTTATTTGTTAGGAATAGTTTTCTATAGTTTATATTTATGGTATGATGTTGTTTTGGCTAGATTCGAGCCGTTCACAGTTGGATGATCGAGGGAAAGGTTTATTAGTGGATTGAGTTAGCATGTTTTGAGGTAAGTGTCTTGCCTAAATATGTGTGGAGAAATTATTGCTTAAGATTGGTGTTGTTGTGTTAATTGTGATATGTGGAAGTCGTTTATTCAAGGTGACGGGTATGTACACGGACTAAATATGATAACTAGCTCTAGCTATGTAGAATTGCTTTCATGCCTGTAATTGAGGTATCATGATATGTTATATTTATCATCATTAGTTTACCTTCACATGCCTTACGTGTCTTATCTCTTATTTGTTAATTACCTTTACATGTTTAGTTGAAATTATTGCTCTCTATTATTCAATATTTAACCATTAAATTCCTTATTTGAAATTGTTATTTCTTGGAATATCTTATTATTGAGTTATAAAGATCATGATTCACATTGAGGCAAAGTTGTGAAATATTATTCTTTCTGAGTTATTCACCTTCAGTTGTTATTGTTGTGACTTTTAGGCATATTGTGATTGAGCCATGGGATTGTTTTACGTAACTATTGTTGACTTATTTGGCAAGTCGTGATATTGGACACTTGAGGTGCGATTTATGATATGTTGTGATATTGATACTCATATAGTGGTATAAATATTGAGGTTGAGACACATTTCTTTGGGCTTGATACACGTGTTACTAGTAGGGGAACTACTTGAAGTCATGCAATGTGATAAGGTGGGCTAAAATACGGGAAGCTATTTTCAGGAAAAATGATTTTTTAAACTAAATGTAAGGCTCCCACGGTGATATATGGAAAGATTGTGAATTGTTTTATGATATGAGACTACGAGACGGTACCTCAGTAGTGATTCTTGTTGATACCTTCTACTACATCACTTGTGTTTTGATTGCTTTGTTACCTTGGCCTATTATTCCTTTTTTTCTTCTGCGATACCTTATTTACCTTAGTCCACTGTAGTTGTTCTTGGTATATTTCTTTATTGTTTTATTTCCAATGTTATTATAATTACACTGTCATATACGTGTTAAAGTTTTCTTATTTATTCTAGTAGGACCTTGACCTAACCTCGTCACTACTCTACTTAGGTTAGACTTGGCACTTACTAGGTACCGTTATAGTGTACTCATGCTATGCTTCTGCATTTCTTTTTGTGCAGATCCAGGTACCTTTTACCAGTCCAGGCACCAGAGGGACGAGTTCAGATTCGGAGACTTCAAGGTGTAACCGCACGTGTCCGCATGCCTCGGAGTCACCCTCTATCTAGTCTATTTCTATTTCCTTTTTATAGATATTGCTGCATAGGGATGATCAGTACTTTCTTATAGAGCTTGTGAATTGTTTTCACCAAATGTTGGGGAGTTATGTTTTGTTGAATTACAGAGTTTTTTTATACGATAGTTGTGGAGTTATTTGAAGGTTTTTATAATTTCTCAATTAAAATTCTGCATGTATGTTAGGTTTACCTAGTCTTAGAGATTAAATTCCATCACAATATCCTACTGAGAAAAATTTGCATAGTGACTTTTTGGTATTCTTGAACAACTTGAAAGATTTTTAAGAAATTAATACTAGTGTTTAGGCGTAGTAATTAACTCAAAAGTACTCCAAAAACCTATCTTGATTAGTGGACAAAGTCCCATGCTTAATCTTTAACATTATCCAAAACCTCAACTCAAAATTTTCCAAAAGAAATTGTTAGAAAAATAATGGGATGAAATAAACTAGCTTTGATAGAGTAATCACTTTCCTTAAGAAATTTAAGCTTCCCACTTTGTTGCTTCAGGGATAATAGTAGAATTCCTTCAAGATTTTACAAAGCCTCTGAAATTTGACTTTCAACAGTTAACTCAAATTTTCCACAAGAATAGAATATTTATGAGTTACAGAAAATAATTAAAAGAGAAAGCGATGGAAATTTTCACATGATTTAATTCTGGAGATGATATGGGTATTTATAATACCTCTAAAGGTTTGTTGTAATTAACAGACTCATCTTTTCATAACATACACCTTTTAAAACCAATAGTCACCTTTTTAAACTTAAAATTTTAAAAATAAAGCTGTTTAAAATTTTTTTGTAAATTTAATTTTAAAAATATTTTAGATTAATTAATAAAATAATATGTGAAAAAAATATTAGTTTCGGGCTACTTAATAGGCCCAAAGCCCAAGTGCCCCAAGTGTCCAATTTTGACTATTAATAATATAGTCAAATTTCTAATTTTCCTCCAAAACGTCCTTTAAATATTCCAACTATATGAGACAAAGAAGTGCTTTTAAACACTTCTTACTTCCTTTCTTTTTTTCAATTAGGGACATAACAACCTCTTCTAAAATACTCCCATCAAACACTAACTAATCTAACAATTTCTCACTTAGTGATTGATGTTGTTTATAAGATTCATGCATATAATAGATATTTTAATTTAAAACTACTAGTTATATAAACTATTCAAGACCTTGTCGAAATTAATGGTTAGATTAAGTTCTATTAAACCACAATTCCTATATGAAAAGACGGAAAAGCTTTATACACATAAATTTTACCAACTCTACAACATGTTCACTGTGAGTTTTAGCTCCTGATTATGGACTTGTGCTACTTCCTGAATTGATAAACACTTATCAAGTTTTGTGTAACGACCCGACCAGTTGTTTTGAGAGTTGTAGGCTCGTTTCTATATTTACGGCTCATTCCCTGTCTAATTGTTATTATGTGACTTTCTAGGGTAGTTAGTTCGGGTTCAGAGAGGGTTTGAAATGAATTAAGACATTTAATCTAAAGGTTGGAAGCTTAGGTTGAAAAAGTTGGCCAGATGTTAGCTTGTGTGTAAATAGCTCCAGATTGGAGTTTTGTTTGCGTTAGCTTCGTTAGGTGATTTTGGACTTAGGAGTGTATCCGAATAATGCTGTGGAAGTCCATAGCTGAATTAGGCTTGAAATGGCAAAAGTTGGAAATTTAGAAGTTTGACTGAGAGTGGACTTTGTGGTAACTGGACCCGAATTGGAATTTCGAAAGTTGGAATAGGCAGTAACGTACGCAAAACTTCTTACAAGCGAAGTCACATTAAAATAAGTGAACACATAGATATTGTCATTAACGTTTAATAAGAAGAAAAGGGGGGGGGGTGTATATTTCAAAAAAAAAAAAAAGAAGAAGAAAACAATAAATAAATAAAGTAAACCTTCCTCACAAGCAAGAAAAGATGGCAGTACTAGCAAGATTGTTGATATATTAAGTATTTTGCTATAGAAGGGAAAAAAAGAAGCCCAGTTGTACTGGCTAGGAGAATCAATCTGCCACCTCCTTGATAAAATTTAGCATCCTTTCCACTGCACCAAAGGAATAATTTCTGCAAATGGTGTCATCCATTTACATTTATAACGTTTTAATGTTCACATATAATTTTTATACATGTAATTTGTTAAATTTTTTGATGAAGCGGTATCACGTGACACCGCTTCATCTTTGTAAATCTGTCCCTGGGAGTAGGTCCGTGATGTCATTTGTGACTTGTGTGCAAAATTTGAGGTCAATCAGACGTATTGATAGGTTCCGACATAGAATGTGAAAATTAAAAGTTCAAAAGTTCATTAGGCTTGAATCAAATGCGCGATTTGTGGTTTTAGTATTGTTTGATATGATTTCAATCATGCTTTAGGAATTATTGGTATATTTGGTTAAGGTCCTGGGGGCCTCGAGTGGAGTTCGGATGATTATCAGATCAGGTTTGGAGTTGGGTGACTGCTGAAGCTCACCAGTTCTGGTGTAATCACACCTACAAATATTTGATCGCAGGTGTGAGCTGGGAAGCGTAGATGCGGCCAGGAGTGAGGACTGCTGTGGTACACTGACCCCTCTGTTTCATTCCTCTTAGACTCAGGCACATAATAGAATATCTCACACACTACTCCATCTGCAGATACGGCTAGTATGTCTATGAAGCCCTATTTTTCTAGAGACTTCATGGTTACCACAATCTTAGGAGTATGAACAAATGAAGATTGATCAATACTAACCTCTGAGAATATTAGTCGATAGAGTTGAAGGATTGCCAAATTTTGGGGTTTCTGAGTTCTCCTCATTTGGAGTGAGAGAGAGGTCCGAGAGATTTGCATGGGGACTAGAAGGTGTATAAAAATATGGTTTGTAGGTGTTTTCACTGGTTGAGATAGGAATGGTTAAAGAGGCTTCATCAGGGACGGAAGAATCAAGGATTTTCTCTGTGGGTGTTTTCACTAAGGAAGGGATTATCGGGTGATTTTCAACCATTACAAAAATACATCTGAGAATTTTTGGGGAAAGTCTGAAGTGAGGAGTGTGATCATTCAAGAAGAAGAGATTTTTTTAATTAAACAAGATAATTATGAGGGAGAGAGAAAGAAATCGGCTCTGAAACGACGGGAGTATGTGCAGAGTTCAGACTTTTCAGAGGATATGAAGAGACTTGAAATGAAAATATGCAACAATAGGGTTTGAAAAGATGGATGACATGGCACTTGATATTTTCACCTTTTAAAGATATTTATGAAAAAAAAATGCACAGGACAACTAACCTCTGCTACAAGAACTAGGTTCTTGACTTGTCTTTGAAAATTTATATCCTCTTTTACCACCCACGCAGTGCATCTATAGCTTCTACAATCATCATGCATGACTACCTGCAACGGTATTGAAGTGAGTTAAACTTGGCCAAAAAACTCTTTAGCTAATGTTACCTGAGTGTGACTTTCATAGCCAACTGATGGGAATCAGATTCTTAATTTGGTTTATTAGCCCCAGCTCCAGACTATTTCTTTCAAAATGTTCTCTGCTCAATGATTTGGTAAAGATATCTGCAAATTGGTCTTCTATACTGTAGAACTTCATACAAATAATCCCTTTCTCTATATTTTTCCTCAGAAAATGATGTCTCACACCAATGTGCTTGGGTTTTTGTGTTGAATTGGATTCTTGGCCATGTTGAGTGCACTAGTGTTATCATATCGAAGAAGCACACATTTAGTGTACACACCAAAATCTTCCAATTGTTGTTTGATCCATAAGAGATGAGCACAACAAGAAGCTGCAGCTATATATTCTTCTTCAGCTGTTAAAAGAGTTACTGAGTTTTGCTTCCTCGTGCCCTATAAAATGAGACATGGTCCTAGAAAGTGAGCCACTCCAGAAGTACTTTTTCTGTCCACAAGATAACCTGTATAATCAGCATCAACATAGCTAATAAGATTAAAATTTCCACCTGTGGGGTAGTATAGGACCATGTCCTGTATTCCCTTAAGATATCTCAAAATTCTTTTGGCAGCCTTCAGATGAGATTCCTTGGGATTTGACTGAAGGCTTGCACATAGCCCTACACTAAAAATAAAATCAGGTCTGGTGGCATGCCTCTATACAAGGTTAGGGTTACAGAATATCCAGACTCATCCATAGCCAGTCGAGTAGCAGTAGCAATGGAAATGTCTATCACTTTTGATACTTCCATATCAAACCTCTTCAGGAGCTCCTTGATGTATTTCTGTTGGCAAATGAATGTACCCTTTGTGGACTACTTCACTTGAATACCCAAGAAGAAATTCAACTCACCTATCATGCTCATTTCAAACTCACATCCCATGAGTTTTGCAAATTCTTCACACAGTGAATCAGTTGTTGCCCAAAGAATGATATCATTAACATATACCTGAACGATGATCATGTTCCTCCCCCGTTTCTTCAGGAATAATGTGTTGTCAATTTTTCCTCTCGTAAAACTATTTTCTAAGAGAAACTTTGACAGCCTTTCATGCCAAGCTCGAGGAGCCTGCTTCAACTCATACAATGCCTTGTCCATTTTAACACATATTTAGGGCATTCATGACATTCAAACTCTGGAGGTTGATTTACATAGACTTCTTCCTTAAGAAATCCATTCAGAAATGCACTTTTGACATCCATTTGGAACATAGTGAATTCCATATGTGATGCAAAATCAATTAGGATTTTAATAGCTTCTATGTGAGCAACCGGAGCAAATATCATCATAATCAATTCCTTCCTCCTGATTATAACCTTGAACCACTAACCTAGACTTGTTCCTTGTAGTGTTTCCATGTTTATCAAGCTTATTCCTGAATACCCACCTGGTTCCTATGATAGTTTGATCTGAGGGTCTAGGTACCAGGTACAATACATTGTTCCTTTCGGACTGATGCAACTCATCTGGCATGGATGTAATCTAGTCTGTATCTTTTAAGGCTTCCTTGATGTTTTTGGGTTATATTTGGAAACAAAGGCTGAGAAGGTAAGTGAATTTATAACTTTTGATCGGGTTTGCACACCTGAATCTAGAGGGGTAATTATGTTGTCAAGAGGATGGGAACTTTTGTGTTTCCAGTTGGGAAATTGAGCCTCATTTGTAGAGGATATGTGTAGATCTAATTGGTTCCCTTGTATTCTTGTCTCAGCTAACTGTTTAGTACTTTGCACTGTATCAACCACTCTTTCTTCAGCTTCAATGGTTGTAATCGTGGTACCTAGTTCCATTGAGGAAGATGCTGCATTGTCTCCACTTGGCTCCTTCACTTGACTCATCATTTCTTCATTTACATTTGTCATGTCTATGAATTCACCTGGAACCGGCAAGAGCTCCCCATCTTGATCATCCCTGTTGATTTTCTCACAGGAGGGATAAGACTCATAAAAGATTACATGAACACTTTCCTCAACACACTAAGTCCGCTTGTTGTATATCTTGTAAGCTTTTCTTTGAGAAAGTACCCCAAAAATATTCCTTCATCATTCTTGGCATCAAATTTTCCAAGCCTATCCTTTCCATTATTGAGAATATAATATTTGCACCCAAATGTTCTTAGGTAAGTCATCTTGGGCTTCCTTCCATTCACCAACTCATAAGGGGTTTTGTTTAGGAGAGACCTGATCATGCACCTGTTCACCAAGTAGCAAGCAGTGTTGACAGCTTCAACCCAGAAGTTCTTTCAATCCCATTATCAATCAATATTGTTCTTGCCATTTCCTCAAGAGTTATGTTCTTTCTTTCTACAACTCTATTTTGTCGGGGAGTCCTCGGGGCTGAGAAGTTGTAAGTAATGACTTTTCTCGTTATACAATTCATCAAACTTAGCATTATCAAACTCTATTCCATGATCTGATCTAATGCATGCTACTCTTGATTCCATTTTCACTTAGAATTTCTTCACAATGACTACAAAGACTTCAAAGGTTTCATCTTTTCTTCTAAGAAATAGAGTCCAAGTGAATCTAGAGTTGTCATCCAGTATCACAAAGATATATCGTTTTCCTCCCATGTTATGTACTCTGATAACGCCACTTAGATCCATATGAAAGAGATCAAGTGGTTTTGAGGTGCTGGCATCTTTATTTGACTTGAATGAGGATATCACATGCTTCCCTCTAGCACACGCATCATAGACTTTGTGTTCTTTGAACTTCGACATGGGCAAACCACGAACCATGTTCTTCTGAACCAGCTTCTTCACTAGAGAGAAGCTTGTGTGCCCCAGTCTTCTATGCCATTGTTCAGCATTATCATTAACAGCTTTCAAGCAATTCATATCACCACTTTGTAAAGAATCAAAATCATCAACATAGACGTTCTTGTATCATTTGGCCACAAGTACCACTTCACCAGTTACCAGATTTGTAATTGTACATATCTTGGACAAGAACTCCACCATGTTTCCGTTATCATAAATTTGAGAGACACTCAATAGACTGTACTTAAGTCCATTGACATAGTACACATTCTCAATTGAGTGAGTGAGATATTTTCCAATTTTTGCAACACCAAGAATGTACCCTTTTTTTCTCATTTCCAAAGGATACACTCCCTCCTTGAAGGGCTTTTAGTGAAAGAAAGTCTATTATTTCCAGTCATGTGCTTTGAGCATCCATTTTCCATGAACCATTGTTGACTACTGTCTTTCATTGTTTCCTGCATAAGGACATCACGGGTTAGATTTAGGAACCCAAGCAAGTTTGGGTCCCTTGTAATATGCAAGAGGAAGAATAAGTGCTCTTTTGGTCCATGAAGGTAACCTAAATTTTTTATAGGTGCCACTTGGTCCCTTTTTAGCAGTTACTCTCTCAGCAAAAGTTTTGTTTTTCTCTAGAAACTGAACACTGGCTTGGAAATTTTCTTTGAAATGCCCATTGTTCTCACTATGAGTACACAGCCAATTATCAAGTACAATAACATATTTTCTATAGGGTTATAATGAGTTCTCTCATTTTGAAACCTTATTCCCTACTTGTTACCACCATTATTAACATATATGGCAGTAATAACTTCCGAGTACCAGGTCCATTTAAGGGGATTCTCAAGATCTTTCTTTACTCTTTCTAGTTTTGCTTGGATCTGCCTATTTTTCTCAAGTTCAGCACACAAAACTAGTTCTCACAGCAATTAACTCTCGTTCAAGCTTAATGTGGGCCTCACTAGCTATCTCTATCCCTTTTTCAACATTTCCAGGCCTATACTCATATCCAAGTTCCTCTATTGTTTCCCTTAACTCAATAATCACTACTAAAAGGTCATCTCTCTCCTACTCAATAGCATTCACTTTCTCCACCAAGACCTCTTTTATTTACTGAAATTCTCAATGGTTTCCTTTAATGCAACAACTACAACCACCAAATAATCTCTTTCATATTCTACACTAGCAATTTTTCAGTTAGAACCACTTTTTTTTTTTCCAGATTTCTTATGGTTTCTGTTAGATCAACTACACACTACCAGATCATCTCTGGTTTATTCAGCTTCCTCTAGTTCTATGGTCAAGACATCTTTATCATCTACAAGACTATGATAGGCATCAATTAATACATTTGTTAATGACATGAGTTTCTTAGGGGAGTAGGATCAGATTTCTCTGAACATCCCTGAAGTTTACCTCATCATTATCATAATCTTCATCATCGTCTCATTGTACCATCAAAGAAAATATTGAATCATATTCATTTCCTTCACTTTCAACTGCTATCATGAAACTATCACTTGCATCAGTTTCTTCTTCAGACTATCTGGAGGGGAATTCCCCATGCTACAAGAGCTTGCTTCACAACATTGTTGACAGTTCTCTTTGTTTTGAAGTGTTTGTTTAGAATTGGGTTCCTCTTAACTGCTTTCTCAGGATTGTATTTGAAGTATTCTTGCTTCTTGAGAGGGAAATCTTTGATGAAATACCCTAAATTATCACAGAGGTCATAATTCTTTGGTCTGCTGGAGTTGCCCTTTTTTAGTATTACTCCATTTATTCTGACCATATTCTGAAACCTATTAGTTAAGTAAGCAATGTCACTGTGCTACTCACTTGAGTCATTTCCTTCAGGTTTGAGTACCAAGTTCTTTTCCTTCTTTGGTTCTCTTCTTTCACTAGTCTATCTTCCTCTTCATTTCCTAGGTTTTCAAATTTCAAACTAGCTTGTCTATGGTAGCTCTTGCAAGGCTTCAGTAATATCATTCATTTTTCTTTCCCATGATCTTGGTAGGACACTAAGAATTTTCCTCACGAGCTTGTTCCAAGGAATGACTTCACCAAGTAAGTGTAACTCATTTATGATGGAAGTGAATCTTGTGTGCATGTCTTGAATAGATTCATTGTCTTGCATCCTAAAGAGCTCATACTCAATGGTAAGCATATCAATCTTAGAGTACTTTACTTGAGTAGTTCTCTCATGTGCTATTTGCAAAGCTTCCCATATCTCTTTGGCGGATCAACTAGTTGAGATCATGTTGTAATCATCAAGTCCAATGCCACACACCAAAATTTTCTTGGCACAAAATTATTCTCCACAACTTTCCTATTTGCATTATTTTATTCTTTCCTGGTCTTTGGCATCGTCACTAGAAGATCCCCGACATTCTTTGTTGGGATATAAGGACCATCACATATAACATCCCACAACTCAGAATCTTCAGCCATGATAAAATTATGCATTCTTGTCTTCCACCATCCATAGTATTTCCTATTGAACCTGGGTGGTATAAACGTAGACTAGCCTTCTTCAAAATTTATCGGAGCAACTATAAGGGTCCTTCCTAGGTGATAGCCTGATTGGAGAAACCCGGTCCGATACCAATTGATAGTTTATATGAGTCCACCAAATTATAGAGAGACCAGGTCCTTTATGAGTTTTCACTGCGAATGCTAATGAAATAGTAAGTAAGTAAGACAGAGAGTTTTACGTGGAAAAATCCCTGCTCAAGGGGATAAAAAACCATGACCTACATTGATAGGATTTTAACTTCACTATGAGAAACCTTAGATAAAAACCTATGCAATCTAAGAATAAAAATCTTAATCCCTCAGTAACATGTAATACACCTATTACAAGCCATTTTGCAATACATGTATTACAAAGACTTCAACTCAGGATTAACTCTAGTCACGACACAAACACTAAGGGGTTATGGTTTTACAAGGAGTTCCTAAGCAATTCTTCTAGATAAGATAAGTAGGAATTACAATGAGGAACAATTAAAAAGTTACAACTCAACTAAGGAAAACAAGATACTAGACTTAGGAACTGGTCCGTAGTAGTGTTAAACTTTGTTCTTAATGCACTTGAGAATTAAATGCTTGAATGCCAGATTATTTTAATGCTTGCAACGAATTATCAAGTGTTCAAGTGATGTTTTGTTGTAATACTCTTGTAAATACAAGTTGGATGATATCACATAAATGATGTAATCACTTGGTTGGTCAAAGGACAAGTGACTGCAGAACTGTGCTTCACTGTTTCGTCGTATAGTGCAGGTAGTCACTTTTCAGCTATACACAGTTGACTTGGTACTGCTATCAGGGAAACACAAGGGTATCAGGTCCATCTGTTGATTCTATATCTTCTGAAGTTGTAGTAGTTCACATTAGCTAGCGTCCGTTGATTTGCAATGTGTACCAAGTGTGTCGGGTTCCTTATCTGGTTCTTTGACAGTAAGTTTGTTAGATCATCAAAACATAAAGCTACAACATTGCAAACCCATCACTATTATTACAACATATCACAACTATCTATGCAGCCTCTTTTCCAAGAATAGAAAATATTTGGGCCAATGCTCAATTAACATAAAATAAAAAGACAACATGATAGCTTTAACAAAATATGAGTGTTGCATCACCATATACTTAGCGAAGAGATTCATCCTCGCATGTCTGCATGCCACCTATCATACCCCTCATCTCGAAACATGTAACATAAGTGGAGGCCTGAAGAGGGTCCCCTGAGGGCTGAGTAAACCACCACAACACTCAGTAACTACCATATGCTCTCTCTCTAACTCAAGTTTCTGGGACAAGATTTTGCAAACACTATACAACCATTATTTGATATAAAGTGATAAATAATTATATAAACCATGGTCTTTACCTTTTCAAATGAAAAGACAAGTGAAATGTAAACCATGATATAAATTCTTAGAACATTTATATCAATCGAAGATTCTGAATAAAAATCACAAGACTATTTCAATCTCATCAAGTCGTTGAAACCACTTTCGGCTGCTTACGCCTAAACATAAGAAAGTCTTCTTTATTTTTCACCGAGAATAATATACCAACACCGACAAATAAACAACTACTAGGTGATCGACCTAACAACATGTATTTGACCTTACTTGTTTGGGCAGTTTCCCGTAGTGCTGTACGAGTCGATTTAACCTCATTATTTTTAGTAATGATCATTTTCCCTATTAATGGGGGACTTTATCCCACCAGCCTCACCTTAACTTTGGAATATGTCCCTATACCGATACATGTAGTTCCATGGTAATGAACTCAATGTTTGAACCAATATCGGCGCTTTTCACTAGTGACTCCCAAATATTTGAATATGTAAAATAGATTCATAGCCTAATAGCTTCAAAGGATCTATTTTATCAAATAATGATTTTCATAGCGAATCCAAAATATTTGAACAAAATCAAATAAATAAGCTTTTTCATGTTAATGCCTTTAGCAATTTAATATCAATATTTTAAAGAATACAACAATGCTACTCCATTGTTCAAATTTCAAAATACATACTTTTTATGAAAACGTATCTTTAGTACTCAAATAGGTTATACTCTTTTCAACACATAAGTTTTAATAAAACTTACACGTTTTCCTTAAGTGTCATCTTGTTTTGAAAGTAAGAGTTTTGTATAAAATAACATGACACTTCAAAATCAACAAACTAAGAAACACATGGCGACATTCTTCCCGCTTGTCCCTACAAGTATGGATGAACATTTGTTAGTAATATTATGTATTAACTCTGTAACGAACGATCGGTCGTTTTGTGAGATATAACCTCGTTCTCCCATTCCTTTCTTTTTTCATGTTCTACAACTATATTATGATCTATAGGATTAATTGGTTTGGGTCCCGAGTGGTTTCGGAGTGAATTGAGACACCAAGTCTCTTATGTGAAAGTTTAAGTTAGAAAAGTTCATCAGATGTTAAATTATGTGTAAATAAACTCAAATTTGAATTCTGGTTGTTCTAATATCCCCATTAGGTGATTTTGGACTTAGGAGCGCATTTGTAATGTAATTTGGAGGTCCGTGGTAGAATTAGTCTTGAATTGGCAAAAGTTAGAATTTTAGCGATTTTGGGTGGCATTCGAAATTTTGATATCGGGGTCGAATTGGATTTTTTGAAGTTGGAGTAGGTTCATGGTGTCATTTCTGACTTGTGTGCAAAATTTGAGTTCATTCGAACGTTTGTAGGTGAGATAGCTGATCATTTTTGGCCTAGGTGAGATAGCTGATCTTCTGTTGTATGTTGTTTCTGGTTTCCTCTTACGTGATCATGAGAGAGGTCTCGCGTTGCGAAGAGTGTTTTTGAGATGGTAAGTTTTTGTTCTTCGTGTTCGCAAAGAAGTGGATGTGAACGAGAAGAGTAGGCAGTGTGTGTGTATCTCGTGTGGCTGGTGTCGCGTTCGCGAAGAGGAGTGGGGCATTTGAGGACCTCGACTCCTTAGTCTACATGTTCGCAAGTAGAGGGTTGCGTCCGTGAAGTTTGAGTAGGTAAATAATCACGTTCGTAAAGCTATTATCGCGTTCCCGAAGAGTTAAGCAGAGAGGCAGTCTTACTTGGTCTACGCGAACGCGGGAGGATGGTTGCGTTCACGAAGAAGGAAATTTGGGTAGACATTATTAAATTCAAAAACTGAGGGTTTGAGCTCATTTTTCATATCTTGTTCTAGAGATCACGGATTTGGGTAAGTTTTGTATTTTTTTGGATTTGATTGGGTAAGTTTTCTCACTTGGTTTTTGTTAAATCTCATAATTATATCTTTAATTTTATCATCTAACTTGTGATTTGAGGTGAAGAATTGGGGAAAAAGATGAAGTTCTCTTAAGATGGAATTTTGAGGTTTTGAATGAGATTTTGTTGTTGGATTTAAGTAAATTTGGTATGGTTAGACTCGTGAGTGAATGGGCTTTCAGGTTTTGTTACTTTTGTCGGATTTCGTGATGTGGGCCCATGGGCCAGGTTTGATCATATTTCGAATTTTTTGCTATAATTTGGTATTTTTCTTGTGGAATTGATTCCATTAGCCTATATTTATCATATTGTGTTGTTTGTGGCTAGATTCGGGATGTTAGAGGCCGATTTGAGAGGCAAAGACATTGCATAATAGGATTTTGCTTGGTTTTGAGGGTTCTAAACCCCAAATTATGTGTTATGTGATTGGTATTGAGGTGGGCACATTCAAAATGATGGGCGTGCATGTCTGCACCGCGAGAGTTGTGAGATGGATGATTTCATGGCACGGTTTAGTGACTCTATCCTATTGATATCCCTGTTTTTATCATGTAATAATGTAATTGAGTTGTAAACCATGCTAGATATCATGTTTAGGCTTTATGATGGTATTGTTGGGACCCTTAGTGGTCGTCTCTTGCTGTCATCTCATTATTTTCATTAATATTTTGTACTCAGTCATGTTGATGCATTTTTATATCATATCTCAATATCAGTTAGTTATTGATTCATCATATCATTGTTTCAGGTTTGTTTTTATGACATTGTGAGCCCGTGGGTGAGACTGGAGAGATTGATGACTAAGTGAGGCGGAGAGCCTGGTTATGAGTGACAGTTTTGGGGTCGACCTGCATGTCGAGCTGTTATATTTATGATTTTGATAGCTTGGGCTTTAGGATCCCCTTCGAGGTCGATAACACAAACCAGTGAGCGGGGATGATATTATTGAGGGATTGATTTTCCTAGACATGTATTTGTATGAAGTATTTGATAGCTGGAGATGGATTTCTCCACAGGGTTGGACTGCCCTTTTTCCTCCATACTGGGTGACTTAAAGTCATTGTCGTATATGTTCCGAGATGGATTTCTCAGGGCCAGATGGCCATATATAGTACTGAGTGATTGAGCACGTAAGAGCTGGAGCACATGGTGCATTTTATACAGTATGTACATTGGCATATAGACATAGATAAGCTGTACAATTTACACTGTTCAGATCTGTATTTACTTTATTGCTTTGAGCTGTCTATTTTACTTGAAAGCATGCCTGTATTTCTGCACATTTATTTCTTTTACATCTATTGCAGTTAAGTTCGTCAATACCTTTCAGTCTAAATTTTGGACGTGTTACTTACAGAGTTGGAGTACTCATATTATTCCCTATACCTCGTGTGCAGATCCAGACGATATCGGTCATAGAGGCGATTACTAATTGAAGTTCTAAATTTTGGACACTATCGAGGTAGTTGCATGATGTTCGCGGGCCTTGGCTCTCCTTCTTTATCTTTTGTCCTATTTTCAACTTATTTTTGTAGATACTGTAGTGGTTTTTATTCTGATCGAAATGCTCATGTACTCAGTGACACCCTGGATTTGGGTTTGATTTGTATCATATATTGGGATTTCTTATGTTTCAAACAGTTTTCTTTAAATTATAAATGCTTCTATTTCTGTTTCCAAACTTATTGTTATTGTGTTGGGTTTGTTTAGTTGAGGTTGGCCTAGTTCCATGATAGACGCTATCATGATGGTTGACTTTGGGTTGTGACAAGTTATCAGAGCCTAGGTTACTTAAGCCTCACGAGTCATGATCGGGTTTAGTAGCGTCTACTAGATCGGTACGGAGACGTCTGTACTTATATTTGAGATGTTGCAAAACTCTTAGAAAACTTCACATTCTTGAATTCTTATCGTGTAAATATATTGATAATGGCAACTAAACTTCTGTTGTTCTATTCTCTCACATATGGTGAGGACACCTGCTACTGGGCAGGACGGACAACCACTAGTGCCACCAGTCGGGACCGCGATAGGCCTAGTTCGTGGTAGAGGTTGTGGTAGGGGCAGAGATGCAGCTCGCACAGCAGCTTGGGCAGCACCTGCAGATCCGCCAGTTATGCCAATTCAGGATCAGGTCCCAGTTATGAATACACTAGCGGGACCATCTCAGGCACCAGTTGTGTCCTTCGTGATCACAGGTCTTCAGGGGACCTTAGCTCATATTTTGACCGTGTGCACCAGTCTTGCTTAGGAAGTTTCTATTTCTACTGCAACATCCACTTCCTAGGCTGGGGGAGGTACTCATACCCCTGCCGCTCGTAAACTAGAGTAGGTGGTACTGAGACTCCAAACACCGGGGGAACCACCAGCCCAACCAGTTGCACCTTCTCAAGACTATATGGTTCCAGTTATGCCCGATGATGAGCAGTGTAGAGTGGAGAGGTTTGGGAGGCTCCAGCCTCCTACTTTTAGCAGTGCCAATGAAGAGGGTGCTAGGGTTTATTAGACAAGTGTTAGAGAATTCTTTATACAACAGGTACTATTTTGACCTGTAAGGTCTCGTTCACTACTTTTGAGTTCACTAGAGCTGCCTTCACTTGGTAGGAGGCTTATGAGAGGCGTAGGTCGATAGGGGTAGCACCACTTACATGGCAACAGTTCTCCCTTCTATTCCTGGAGAAATATGTGTCGTAGTCTCACAGAGAGGAGCTGCGCATGCATTTTGAGAGGTTGCGTCAGGATGACATGGTTGTGGTGCAGTACGAGATAAAATTTACTTAGTCAGAACATCATGTTGTTTGATTGGTTACCACAGCAGGGAGAGGATCATGAGCTTCATTGATGGCCTCACATTTTAGTTGCGGGTGCTTATAACTAGAGAGAGTGTGTCTAGTGCTACCTTTGATGAGGTTGTTAACACTGCTCGGGAGATAAAGTTAGTCTGCAATCAGGAGCGGGTTGATAGGGAGGCCAAGAGGTCTCATGGTTTAGGTAGCTTTAGTGGTGTTCCCTCTGGAGGTTAATTTCACCATGGTAGAGGTTGTTCTTTTAAGCATGCTCAGTCGTCCCGCCCAGGTCACCGCGATGCATCATCTAGCCATGGTTATCACAATTCTCACTAGGGCCACTCATCTCTCAGTGCCCTTCCAGCTTAGAATTTGTTTCATGCACCATCAGCTTAGGGTTCATCTATGTCAGGGCCTCCTGGCGTGTATCACAGTACTCGTGGCTCCCTTCAGTCCCTAGTCGCTGGTAGAGGTTGCTTTGAGTGCGGAGATTTGGGTCATATCATGATGTGCTATCCTCGCCTTACAGGAGGTTCATCTCAGCAGAGAATCCATCCTTCGACTTCAGCACCAGTTACTTCACCATTCACGTAAGCAGCTCAGGGTGGAGGTCAGTCAGCTAGGTGTCACCATAGAGAGGGAGGCCGATCAGGTAGCGGTTAGGCGTGTTTCTATGCACTCCCTGCTAGGCCAGATGCCGTTACTTCAAATACAGTGATCACGGTTTTTATCTCCATATGTCATCTAGATGTTTCTATATTATTTGACTCTAGTTCCACCTATTCATATGTGTCATCATATTTTTCTCATTATCTGGACATGCCCCATGAGTCTCTAGTCTAATCTGTTCGTATATCTACGCTGGTGGGTGATACTATTATTGTGGATCGTGCATACCAATCGTGTGTAGTGACTATTGAGGGATTAGAGGCTAGAGTTGATCTATTGCTGCTTAGTATAGTTGACTTAGATGTGATATTGGGCATGGATTGGTTGTCCCCGTGTCATGCTATTCTGGACTGTCACGCTAAAATGGTGACGTTGGCTAGGCCAGGGTTGCTACGGATTGAGTATCGAGGTTCGTAGGATTATGTTCCCAGTAGAGTGATTTCTTTCTTGAAGGCCCAATTAATGGTTGGGAAGGATTGACTTTTTTATTTGGCCTTTGTGAGGTATGTCAGTTCAGAGACTCCTGCTATTAATTCAGTTCTGGTGGTGCAAGATTTTCTAGCTGTGTTTCCTGTAGACCTGCTGGGCATGCCACTGGATAGGAATTGACTTCGGTATTAATTTGGTATCGAAAAATCAGGCCAATGCTATTCCACTGTATCATATGACACTGACAGAGTTAATGGAATTGAAGGAGTGGCTTCAGGAAGTTCTTGATAAGGGGTTTATTCGGCCTAGTGTGTCAGCTTGGGGTGCACTAGTTCTATTTGTGAAGAAGAAGAATGGCACTAGGAGAATGTGTATTGATTATAGGCAATTGAACAAAGTAAAAATCAAGAACAAGATGCCTTGTATTGATGATTTATTTGACTAGCTTCAGGGAGCGAGGGAGTTCTCCAAGATTGATTTAAGGTCAAGGAATCACCAGTTGAAGATTAGGGACTTGAGCATTCTTAAGAGAGGTTTCAGAACGCAATATGGTCATTATGAGTTCCTTGTGATGTCTTTTGGACTAAGCAATGCACCAACAACGATCATTCATTTGATGAACAACATGTTTTGACCTTATCTTGACTCGTTCTTTATTGTATTCATTGATGATATCCTGGTGTACTCATATAGCCAGGAGGAGTACGCCGAGCATTTGAGGGTTGTATTACACCGGCTGAGGGAGGAGACATTTTATGCCAAGTTCTCAAAGTGCGAGTTTTGGCTAAGTTCAGTAGAGTTATTGGGACATGTGGTGTCCAGTGAGGGTATTCCGGTTGGTCCGAAGAAAATAAAGGTGGTTCAGAGTTGGACCAGACCGTCCTTAGCCATTGAGATTCGGAGCTTTCTTGGTTTGGCTGGCTATTACTGTTAGTTTGTTCAGGTTTCTTATCTATTGCATCGCTCTTGACCAAATTGACCCAAAAAGGGGCTCCTTTCAGGTGGTCGGATGAGTGTGAGCTGAGCTTTCAGAAGCTCAAGACTGTTCATGTTCTATACTTCAATAACACACAAGAGGGGGTGATTTGTGTGTTACCCAATTTTTGATTAACTTGATTATAGAAGGACCTAATTCTTTTATGTATTCCAACTAATACTGTTGAGGAATAATGAATAAAAAAAAATAGAACACAAAGATTTTACGTAAAAAATACCATGCTCAAAAGGTGAAAAAACCACGACCTATCTTCCAGTAGGATTTTCCCAAACTCTCCACTTAAATCACTGAGCCAAAAATAGCATTTACGAAAACTCTTTTGTAAATCTGGTATTAACTCTAATCCCATTGTGGCACACAGTCTCAACTGTTGCGACAACTTCAAGTTAACTTTAACTTGAAAACTCTAAGTACCTAATGCAATTGCTTCTAAATAAGCTGAAAGGTATAATGTAAACTCACCTACTACAATTGAACTAGAATAAAAGATAGACACTTGGAACTGAGTTTTCTATCTGGTTCAAGTAGCTTCAGGCTTGTACGCTTAAATCACATTTATATCTCTCAATTCACGTTTAACTTCTGCTTTTATGCATTTCCTGTAAAAGAGAACAACACTAGTATTTAAGTAGTTAGAAATTAGAGATTGACTAGGATATTGATGCTAATCTTCCATGGTGGAAGAGTTCTAGTTGACCCCACACTCTAACTCTATCCTTTTCCTAAATCATGTTCTCTTTATGTAAGGAGTCTTTCTCCTTATCCAATATGCAACCTTTTCGATCGTGAGTAGGAGACAACACTTCTAATATGTTAAGTTTATCTCCTTCACGTGTTTCTCACATGTTTGAGTTGATAAACAGTATGCTTCACAAGATGGACCCGGTCCTTGTCTAAGTTCCTTTGTCAGTCTTCAAAACTTCACCTTTACTTGGGTGAATAAATTCCCCCTTTTTGATGATGACAAACTCTATGCTTTTCACTCACTTAGGCCTTATAATAACTCAGCTTATTCATCAATAAAAAGTTAGAAAACTTTACTTATCATGAAGGACCAAGTTCATTAGGTTATAAACATCACGTATTCAGAATAAATAAAACACAATATCACTTTCCCTTTTTGAAATCATCAAAAAGTTGCGTAAACAAAGTGAGTCCTAGAATTTTAACAATTATTCATGACCACTGGGGCAACTGCAATTGAAATCATGGTTTAATCATCAACATTCAAGCTAACATTCCAAACCATCAAGGAAATATGAATAATCAACAAGATAAAAAAACAGTAGATATCATTGATAGAAGATATATTACTACAATAATCTACAAAAAGAAAGCAAATATATTCAAAACATGAGCAAAAGAAAGAGAAATTCCTAGTCTAGGTCACTGGTGGTACTAGACAAGTTCAGGAGATGAAGCCTAGAAGTCCTAAGGCTTGGGGGAGATACAGGGTTGATTTTGGGCTTGGAGAAGGTTCAACATATTTTGAAGAATGTCATCATTATTCTCCTTTTCCTTGTGAGCTCAATTATGAGAACATCTCTCTCAAATTCAATCTCATCTAAGCGAGCCTTTAGCCTAGCTATCTCAGCATCCTTGGCCTCACTTTCCTGAACTAGAGCCTTAACTTTACTATTGATAAGTGTCTTCTTGGATGAACCAGGTTCACCGGGAATGGCAGTGATTAGATAGTCGCAAGCAATCAAAGTATTTATGCTAAAATGGTCCTTGATTGTGGCTATTTCCTACTTCTTCAGAGGCACCTTGTACCGATCCAGAGCAATAGTCAGAATAAATCCATAATGGGTTGCATGGACCTTGGAGCCATTGATAACCCTGTCCATTAGCTTGATGATGAATGCAAGCCAATTAATTTGTCTTCCACTTTCAAGACACTCCATCAGAGCTAAAAACATATAGTTAGCTATGTGTCTTTTTTCCTTCCTGGGCTGTAGGCACTTACTAACAAATTTAAAGAGGACTTTGTGTTGTGGCTTCATTTCACTCGTGTGCACAAAATTGGCCTCATTCACTTCTTCTTCATCACAGAATCTTCTCATGATTTCAAGGGTAAAAGGAAGGGAATCCGGACTGGGCCATCTTTGTCTAGTGTATTCATCATATCTCTCAATAGGGATGTCAAGAATCTCACTCAACTTCTCTGCATCGAAGGTCACTTGAACCCCTTTCACTTGGCCAGTGACTCTTCCATCCTTGACCTATGCAGTGTCCATGAATTCAATGATTCCATTTCTACCTAGCCTTCCATCCATATGAAGGACCATGTCCTTTTAGCCCTAAGCATCTACTGCATCAACTACTCGAACCATTCCTAGTTCCACCAAGTCTTTCAACAATCTACCCTTCAGAATTTTTCTTTCGCCAAACTTGGCAAGCTTGTCATGTTCACCATCGGACTCACTCTTTTCATCACAACTCCATTCTTCATCCTCAGTAATTTTAACCGGTTTGATTTTCACTGCAGACCTTGTCATTTTGGCCAATGAAGATTCAACAACCTTAGACCCTGATGAAGACTTTTTCGAAGAGGTCCTAGTCCTTTTAGGCTTGGGGTCTGAACCTCCACAGTTGTATGTACCTCCTGATGGATCTGTTCCATATCCTCAACATCAACAGCCTCAGAGTCGCAACCTTAGCCTTTCCATTATCTATCCTCTTCTTCTAGCTTTCAGCCAAAGCCTTTGTAATTCACTCTCCACTCTGTTTCACCATACTTCTCGTGACTCTCCCCTTTGGCAAGGGAATTTCAGCAGTTATATTGGAAAATTGGCCTTTGTTTTCGTGGCATTCTTTGTAGTGCTCGATTGATCTTAGGCGTTGGATTTCTCCTTTTTTGGGATTATAACTGCACTTACTTTCTTCAGAAGATTTGTCAGGGTTTCTTCAATAGATGAACTGGGTTCATCCACATGAGAGCTTAAATTTACCAAACCCTCAACAGCCTCTCCTGATCCACTTCCCCCTGTTTTCTTGCCACTTTCTCCTACAATTTCATCTTCAACCCCACAAATTGCTGGTCTAATCATCTCAAAGGTGGGTGACGAATCGACCACTTCTACCCCTGTTCCCCTCACTTCACAACTTGTACCCTCTCTCTATTTTTCTTTTTCAATTTTATGTTTAGCTCATCTCCTTCTCAATTCGGTCATTTCAACATCTCTAATAGACCCAACAAAAACAAACCTATTTTTTACACTTTCAACCAAAACAGAACATACCTCAAAAGGGGCACTCTGAATTTTCTCAGAATCAGAAGACTCAACTCGTTCCCCCTTACTTGCAGACTCGAAAGGATCTTCTGAGTGTTTAGATTCTTGGTCTAGTCCAGCCTTCAATTGTGCGTTCAATCTTTTTGACATTACACCTGTAGCCACAGTTTTACGAGTGAGTATCTTAACACGTTTCCTCCTAGGCTGGGGGTTGTACTGGGTGGATGAGGTATGGAGGAATCAGAAGAGGTAGGTTGTGGAGGAGTGCCTTGTTTATCTTGAGGGTTCAACATTGTGACTGAGTTTGTGAGAGAATTTAGGAGTTTGGCTTTTGGAAGAGAAAACAAATTAAAGTGAAGGAAATTTTGACGGTTTGGAATAATGAGGGTGGTAGAAGGTAATGATCGGTTTTTGAAGAAAGAAACTTAATTAATGACTAACAATCGCTTTTTGAAGTCAATTAGAAGTCCAATCAACTTGAAATTTCAGGTTGAATGAGCGGTTAAACTTCCCTAGATTTTAGGCATTTTTTGTGGTGAGAATTTTAGTAGAGACGGAATTGGTTCAAAAATAAACAGATAGAATTTTCTGATGTTTGTGAAAATAGGTAGGACTCTTCTCATGATTTAAATATTTATATTTCTAATTGTGCAGAATATAGAAAACATACCTCGTTATTCTGATGAACTTGGTTATTCATTTAGAATCCTCTTGATCATGCCTCAATTTACTAATATAGAGAAAAATAATTTAGAGATTAGCGAGTCATATCAATACATGTTAAAGGAGTATACTATTTTCAGTATGAAATTGAGTAAAAATTAATCTAGATATTTACAGAAGTTCCAGATTTCCTAGCCAATTTTTTTTTTCATTATGCATTCTGAGCTAGTCCCATTAGGCGATCTTAACCATTCCTAATTTTAAGTTTTTCCTTCCAAAGCTTTCTCTACTCAGTGCCTTACTAAAAAATGTTAGCAATCTGTTTATCAGTAGCACATAATTCTATGGTAATAAATCCTTTCTCACAGGTTTCCCTGAAGAAGTGATGTCTAACATTTATATGCTTAGTCCTCTTATGATAAACTGGGTTCTTAGTCATACTAATAGCACCAGTGTTATCACAAAAATAGGGATGCAACTAACTTCAATGCCAAAATCCGTCAGTTGTTGTTTGATCCACCCCAGTTGATCACAACAAGAGGTAGCAGCAACATACTCAGCCTCAGCACTGGATAAGGCCACTGAATTCTGCTTTTTAGTGGTGCATGATACCAGATATGAACCAATAAAATGAGCATACCTGAGGTTATTTTCTTATCCAAACGGAAACCTACATAGTCAACATCAGTATATCCTACTAGATTTAAGTTACTACCTTTAGAGTACCAAAGGCAAATGTCAGTAGTTCCTTTCAAATATCTCAATCTCTTATTGATAGTAGTCAAGTGGGATTTCTTAGGATTTGCTTGAAAACGAGCACAAACCCTACACTGAAAATAATGTCAAGTCTGCTACCAGTAAGATGCATAAGTGAACCAATCATACCCCTATACAACTTCTGGTCAACAGATGAACCAGGTTCATCTATGTTTAATTTAGTAGTTGTTGCAATGGGTGTGTCTATTTCTTTTGATTCATCTATTTTAAACTTCTACAACTCTTTTGCATATTTTTGTTGATGGATCATGGTTCCATTTGGATTTTGTTTGATTGTAAGCCTAAGAAGAAGTTAAGCTCACCCATCCTACTCATTTCAAATTCACTACCCATTAATTTAGCAAATTCGTTACTCAACTTTTCAGTGGTTCCCCCAAAACTCATGTAATCAACATATGTTTTTACTACTAGTAGATCCTTACCTTTTTCCCTCAACAATAGAGTGTTGTCAATCTTACCTCTTTTGTGTCCATGTTCAAGAAGGAATTTGGATAGACGTTCATACCATGCTCTAGGAGCCTGATTGAGTCTATATAGGGCCTTTTCCAATTTGTATGCATGATTTGTACACTCCTTACTTTCAAACCCTAGAGGTTGTTTGATAAATACTTCTTCCTTTAAGTAGCCATTAGGAAGGAACTCTTCACATCTATTTGGTGAAAGGTAAATTTCATGTGTGTTACAAAGGCTATGAGGAGTGTTATTGCCTGTAGTCTTGCAACTGGAGCAAAGGTCTCATCATAGTCTATGCCATCCTCTTGGCTTTATCTTTGGACCACCAATATTGCCTTGTTCCTTGTAACCATTCCATCTTTATCAAGTTTGTTTCTAAAGAACCATTTAGTACCAATTACTGATTTTTCCTTGGGTCTTATGACTAGATACCACTCTTGACTTCTTTCAAATTGATTGAGTTCATCATGCATTGCATTCACCCAGTCTGCATCCTATAAATCTTCATCAACATTTTTATGTTCAATAAGATATAAGAATGTTTCAAAAGCACACAATTTATTTAATTGAGATCTAGTTTTAATTCTAGAAGTTGAGTCAGTAAGGATGTTCTCAAAGGGATGAGAACTTTGATACTTGTAAGGTTTCACAACCAACTGATTTTTGTTTGGAGTTTCTCCCATGTTTTATTGCTGAGGAACATGCTCATGGAAAAGTTCCATTTGGAAACTAGATTCATTTCTTCTTTGTTCAGTTCCCCCTATGATGTTGTCCTGGATGGAAGAACTTACTCCTTCTTTTGGTATAGCTTTTGCTTGAGCTGTGACATCACTCAATTCTTTTACCAGCCCAATAGCTTCATCTTCATGTTCACGTCTCTCAGAAAGGATGTAAGTTTTATCAAAAACTACATGTACACTTTCTTCTACACACAAAGTTATTTTGCTATACACTTTATAAGCTTTACTATGTGAAGAATATCCCAAGAATACACCCTCATCACTTCTTGGATCAAACTTACCTAGGGAGTCCTTTCCATTATTGTGCACAAAACACTTGCATCCACATGTCCTAAGATAGGATATATTTGTATTTCACCCTTTAAGAAACCCGTAGGGTGTCTTCTCCACAAAAGGTCTAGTCATGCTGCTATTAATGATGTAACATAAATTAATTTACAGCCTCTGCCCTGAAGCTATGGGGCAGTTTACTAGAAATAAGCATAGTCCTAGCCATATTTACAAGAGTCCCATTCTTTCTTTCAACTACTCCTTTTTGTTGAGAAGTCCTAGAGACAGAGAAATTATGATCTATACCATTTTTACCAACAAATTGAGCGAACTTTGCATTTTCAAATTAAGTTCCATGATCAGACCTAATTGATGCAAGTTGATTACGTAGTTGTTTCTGAGTTTTTCTAACAAAGGCAGTAAACATGTCAAATGTTTCATGCTTAGATGTTAAAAAAATACTCAAGTAAACCTAGAGTAATCATCAACAAGTACCATCACATATTTCTTACCACCTCTGCTCAATGTTCTCATTGGACCACAGAGATCCATATGAACCCGTTCCATCGACCTGGTCGTGCTTACCACTTTCATGCTTTTAAAGGAGGATCTTACCTGCTTCCCCTTGCAAAAGCCTTACAAACTGTGTCTTCCTTAAACTTGATGTTACGTAACCCTATCACTATGTCCTTAGAGACTAATTTGTTGAGTTTATTTAGACTTGCATGAACAAGTCTTTTGTGCCATATGAGAGGATCATCGTCTAACAAACTCAATCAAGTGAGTTTGTTTCTTGAAAGAGTGGATAGATCTATAATGCAAATATTGTTTACTGTTTTTCCCTGTAAAATATTTCAGTGATAAGATTAATCACAAAACATTGGGTAGAGGTGACTGCTACCAGGTTACCTTTGTCACACAGTTGTGATACACGAATTAGGCTATATTTCAAGCCATCTATCAAGTAAACATTCTCAATGGAATGTGAGTGTCTTACCTACCTTGCCAAACCCAATGATCTCACCTTTCTTTGCATTTACAAATGAGACATTACCTCATTTTAGGTCCTCAAGTGAAAGGAAATGATTCTTACTTCTAATCCTATGCTTTGAGCAGTCACTATCCATGTATCATATTTGACTACTTCCGTTCACTTGGACATACAAAAAGAAATTAGTGGTTAGTCTTAGGAACCCAAACTAGTTTGGGTACTTTTCTATAGGAAAAGAGGTGAATTAAATTCTTTTTAGCCCATCCATGTAGCCTATTTTTCTCTTGAACAAAGATTTTGTTCTTTTGACTGGCCTTTTCTTTTGCATTACATTAACTTTTGTAATGACCAATCTTGCCATAGCGTGTGCAGATTTTGTTTCTCAGGAAGTGTGATGTACTTGCTTTTGGGATCTCACTGAGGTGATGGGGTCCTATAGCCAAGTGATCTCTTATTGCAACTATGGTGCTCTTATCGCCATGATAGTGCAACAAAGGACTTATTCCATTTGCATGTTCTGTCTAGTTCATGTTTCACCTTGACTAGATCTTCTTTTAGGACTCTTATTTGCTCATCTCTCTTGTACAACTCATCTTTTATTTTTCCTAGATTTACTTCTAAGGTGAGGTGTGTGTGATCAACTTTTTTTACATGTTCCTAATTTCAGTTTTGAATTTTCATATCTAAGTTCTAAGATAGTGGTGACAAGTTCATGAACTTGGTTCTTCAACTCAGTATTTTTACTATCACTTTCACTAGCCTTGAGTTCTAGATTTTTGCACTTAGCTTTTAGGATCACATATTCCCTAGACTGTTGTTCCTTCTCATTGTTTATGACCTCAGACTCATCAATAAATTCTAGCAATAATTCAAATAGCTTTTCTTTAGACAAAAATTTAACCTTGTATTTGAGATGAATCATATTTACCTCTTGTTCATCGTCTGATTCTCCAATGGCCATAAGTGCTTGTTCATCTATGGCTTCATCTTCTGAATCCTCATATGAGCTTTCTCCCTAAGCAGCACCATAATCTATATTGATCATTTGTTCTTCCTGGGTGTACCTGTTCCTTCTTCCAATTTCTTTGTTCAGCCCTTTCTTTCTTCCATTCAATTTCCCCCTAAGGACAATTGTTGATCATGTGGTCATTCTTACCATATTTGTAGCAGCCCTCGTAAGTCTATTTTTCAGGGGCCCTTTGTTTGTTGAAGGTTGCACCTCTTGAATAACCCTTTCCTCTTATAAGGTAGTTCTTGAAATACCTTGTGATCATAGCCATTTCATCATCCTCTAATTCTGCAAATTTAGTTACTCTGCGAGCCAGACTTCTTTCCTTCTTGGGTGAATCCATCTTCATGGTTTGCCTTCTCTGTTCATTGGCAGTGAGATTTCCAATCAGCTCATCCAACTTGAGAGTAGCAATGTTCTTTAATTCCTAAATAGCAGTGATTTTGCTCTCCCAAGTTACTGGCAAGACCCTTGTCAAGATTTTTCTCAGCCATGTCTTCTTCAAGGATAATTCTTCCAAGAGACTTAAGTTCATTTCTTAGTGTTGTGAACATTGTGCACATCTCTTGGATGGTTTCTCCTTCCTTCATGGTGAAATTCTCATATTGAGAATACAACGGTGTTCCTCTTGATGTATTTACTTGAGGAGTTCCTTCATGGGCCACTTGTAGAGTGTTCCAGATCTCCTTAGAAGTAGTACGGCTTTGAATTCTATTGTACTCGTCTGGACCCAGTCCAGACACAAGCCGTGTCTTGGCCTTGGCATTCTTTTCCCATTTCTTCAAATCTTCAGCAGTATAGCCAGCTCTAGTCTTTGGCACATCCACTCCTTCAGCATTCTTCTTTGTAGTAGCTAGAGGACCATCAGTAACAATGTCTCAAAATTCATAGTCTTCTCCTATGAAGTGGTCTCTTATCATGTTCTTCCACCACGAATAGTACTGGCCCTTAAGTTGAGGCCTAGCAGTGGATTATCCTTCCCAGTTTCCAGGTGGTGCACTCATCTTGATATGTTCCTAAGGTGTTAGCCTCTTCAAAAATAAGCTACTCCAATACCAATTGATGTTTTATACTTCAATACCACAAAAGAGGGGAGTGATCTCTGTGGTACCCAAATTTTGCTTAACTTGATTATAGAAGGACCTGGTTCTTTTATGTGTTCAAACTACTATTTTTGTGGAATAATAAGTACATAAAATAAAGAACATGGAATTTTACGTGAAAAACACCTAGCTCAAAAGGTGAAAAAACCACGACCTACCTTCCAACAAGATTTTCCCAAACTATCCACTAAAATCACCGACCCAAAACTGCATTTACAAAAACTCTTTATAAACTTAGGATTAACTCTAATTCTGATGTGGCACACAACCTCAACTGTTGCGACAACTTCAATTTAACTCTAAATTGAAAACTCTAAGTACCTAATACAATTTCTTATGAATAAACTGAAAGGTCAAATATAAAATCACCTACGACAATTGAACTAGAATAAAAGATAGACACTTAGAACTAAGTCTTCTATCTTGTTCAAGTAGCTTCAGCTTTGCACGCTAAAATCACACATAAATTGCTTGCAAAATTGCCTTGCTATTTTTCTCTCACTTCACGAACTTTTGCTTCTGTGAATTAACTATAAAAGAGAACAATACTAATATTTAAGGATTTAGCAATTAGAGATTGACTAGCATACTGATGCTACTCTTCCATGGGAGAAGAGTTCTAGTTGATCCCATACTCTAACTCTATCATTTTCCTAAACCGTTTTCTCTTTGTGTAAAGAGTATTTTTCCTTTTTCAATATGAACCTTTTCGATCATGATCAAGAGATAACTCTTCTAATATGTTAGGTTTATCTTCTTCACATGCATCTCACATGTTTGAGTTGATCATAACTGTGCTTCACAAGATAGACCTAGTCCGTGTCTGAGTTCCTTTCACTCTTTAAAATATCACATTTACTTGGGAGAACAACTGCCTTGACCATAATTCCGGTATTAGTTCTGCCATCAGCTTCTGGTTCTTACACTGTATATCGTGATGCTTCTTGGATCGGCATTTGGTGTGTTTGATGCAAGAGGATAGAGTGATTACTTATGCGAAGCCCCATGAGAAGAACTACTCTGTCATGATTTGGAGTTGGTTGCCATTGTTCACGCGTCGAAGATTAGGAGGCACTATCTCTATTGTGTATCTTGTGAGGTGTTTACTGATCACCATAGCCTCCAACACGTTTTCAAGGAAGGATCTCAATTTCAGGCGGCGGAGATGGTTGGAGTTGCTAAAGGACTATGATATTACCATTTTGTACCATCGAGGAAAGGCCAATGTAGTGGTCGATGCCTTGAGTAGAAAGGCTCTGAGTATGGGTATTCCTACATTCCTTCCTATTGGTGAGAGAGCCCGTACAGTTGATGTTCTGGTTTTGGAAAACTAGTTCATGAAATTGGATATGTCGGAGCCCAGTCAAGTCCTAGCTTGTATGGTTTCTTGGTCTTCCTTATTCGATAGCATCAGAGAGCGCCAATATGATGATCCTTATTTTCTTATCCTCAAGGACATGGCTTAGCACAGTGATGTCTGAGATGTGAATATTGGAGATGATGGTGCAAGGTCAGATATGTGTGCGCAATGTGGATGGGCAGCGGGAGTTGATTCTTGAGGAGGCCCACAACTCACGGTATTCCATCCATCCGGGTGCCACGAGGATATATCATGATTTAAGGTAGTAGTATTGGTGGAGGATGATGAAGAAAGACATAGTTGGGTTTGTATATCAGTGTCTCAACTATCAGAAGGTGAAATATAAGCATCGGAGACCAGGTGGCTTGCTTCAGAAGATAGATATTCCATAGTAGAAGTGGGCATGGATCACCATGGATTTTGTAGTTGGTCTCCCATAGACTTCGAGGAACTTCAGTGTTATTTTGGTGATTGTAGATTGACTAACCAAGTGCGCTCACTTCATTCCTATGAGTACTACTTATTCTTCAGAGTGGTTGGCTGACATTTACATCAAAGAGTTTGTTCTCCTTCGTGGGGTGCGAGTTTCTATAAATTCAGACAGAGGCACACAGTTTGCATCACAGTTTTGGAAGGTCGTGCAGCGAGAGTTGGGCACTTAGGTTGAGTTGAGCACATCATTTCACCCTGAGATGGATGGACAGTCCGAGCGCACTATTCAGATATTGGAGGATACGTTACGTGCTTATGCCATTGATTTTGGGGATTCATAGGACCAATTCCTGCCACTCGCGGAGTTTTCTTAGAATAACAGTTATCAGTCAAGTATTCGGATGGCTCTGTACGAGGATTTATATGGGAGGCAGTGTAGATCTCCAGTTGATTGGATTGAGCTATGTGAGGCTAGGCTTTTGGGAACACACTTGGTTTAGGATGCATTAGACAAGATGAAGTTGATTCAGGAGCAGCTTCACATGGCGCAGTCAAGAAAGAAGAGTTAAGCTGACAGAAAGGTCTGTGATGTGTCTTACATGGTTAGGGAGAAGGTCTTGCTGAAATTTTCACCCATGAAAGGTGTTATGAGATTCGGCAAGAAGAGCAAGTTAAGTCCTCGATTTATTAGGTCGTTTGAGGTGCTTCAGAGGATTGGGGATTTTGCCTGTGAGCTTGTGTTGCTACCTAGCTTATTGAGTGTGCATCCAGTATTTCATTTTTCTATGATTTGGAAGTATATCGGTAATCTATCTCATTTTTTTGATTTGAAAATGGTTCAGTTAGATGTTTATTTAACTTATAAGGTGGAGCCGGTGGCTATTTTGGAGCATCGAGTTCGAAATTTCAGGTCAAAGGACATAGATTCAGGGAAGGTACAGTGGAGAAGTTAGCCCATAGAGGAGGCTACTTGGGAGACCTATTGAGATATGCGGAGCAGATACCCACACCTATTTGAGGCTCCAAGTTTATTTCTAAACACGTTCAAAGATAAACATTTATTTAATAGGGGAAGGGTCTAACGACCTAGCTGGTTGTTCCGAGAGTTATTGCTTTGTTCCCCCATTTCCTGCATATTTTGTGTTCTACAACTATATTATGATATACCCGGTTAGTTAGTTCCGGAGTGGTTTTGGAGTGAATAGAGACACATAGTCTCTTATTTGAAAATTAAGTTGGGAAAGTTGACCGGATGTTGACTTATGTGTAAATGAACTCGGACTTGAATTTTTATGGTGACGTTAGCTTTTTTAGGTATTTTTGGACTTAGGATCACGTCCAGAATGTGATTTCGAGGTCCGTGGAAAAAGGCTTAGTTGGAAAAAGTTGGTATTTTGGCGATTTTGGCCGGCAGAGGAAATTTTAATATCAGGGTCGGATTGGATTTCTGGAAGTCGGAGTAGGTTCATGGTGTCATTTCTTACTTGTGTGAAAAATTTGAGGTCATTCGGACGTGGTTAGGTACGTTTCGGCATCGTTTGTAGAATTCAAAAGTTTAGAAGTTCTTTCGGCTTGAATCGAGGTGTAATTTTGTGTTTTGAGTGATTCGAAGGTTTGACTAATCCGTATGATGTTAAGGGGCTTGTTGGTATGTTTGGTTAAGATACAAAGGGCCATAGGTGACTTTCGGGTGGTAAATGAATCATTTTTGGCCTTGGTGAGATAGCTGATCTGCTGCTATGTTTTGTTTCTGGTTTCCTCTTACGCGTTCGCGAGAGACGCCTCACATTCGTGAAGAGTGTTTCTAAGATAGCAAATTTTTGTTCTTTGCATCGTGAACACGAAGGGTAGGGCAGTGTAATGCATGAGTGGTGCCATGTTCGCGAAGAGGAGTAAGGCAGTTGGGACCCCAAGTCCTTGGTCTATGATTTTGCGAAGAGAAGGTCGTGTTCGCGAAGGTTTGAGCATGTAAAGCATTGCATTCATGAGGGTATTGTCGCATTCGTGAAGCTGTTGTCGCGTTCGTAAAAAGTAAAAAGGAGAAGCAGTCTAAGTTGGTCTATGCAAAAGCGAGAGCACGGTCGCCTTCGCGAAGAAGGAAATCTGGGCAGACAGTCTTAAATTCAAAATCGAAGGTTTGAGCTCATTTTTCATATTTTGAGCTAGATATCACGTATTTAGGCGATTCTTGAAGGGATATTCTCAGAGTCGATTGGGGTAAGTGTTGCTCACTTTTTTTGGTTAAGTCCCATGATTATATCTTTAATTTTGTCATCTAATTTGTAATTTGGGGCAAAGAATTGGGGAAAAAGGGGAAGTGTTCTTGAGATGGAATTTTGAGGTTTTGAATGGGATTTTGTTGTCAAATTTGAGTATATTTAGTATGGTTAGACTCGTGAATGAATGTGTTTTTGATTTTTGTGACTTTTATCGATTTTGAGACGTGGGCCGGGGTTTGAGTCGATTTTGAATTTTTGGATATAATTTGGTATTCTCTCTTGTGGAATTGGTTCCTTTAGCCTATATTGATCGAATTGTATTGCTTATAAATAGATTCGAGATGTTTGGAGGCCGATTTGAGAGGCAAAGTCATTGCGGAGTAGGATTTTTCTTTGTTTGAGGTAATTAACACTTCCAAACTTAGTTTTGAGGGTCTGAAATCGAAATTATGTGTTAAGTGTTTGGTATTGAGGTGATGCACATGCCAAGTGACGGGTGTGCAGGGTGCACCACATAAATTGTGACCTGGATGATTCTATGTCACCATTTAGTAACTCTATCGTGTTGATATCCATGTTTTCTTAATGTGATAAAGTAATTGAGTTGTGAACCATGCTAGATAGTATGTTTAGGATTTATGATGGTATTATTGGGAACCTTAGTGGTCGTTTCTTGCTGTCATCCCATTATTTTCATTAATACTCCATTCTTGGTCATGTTCATGCATTTATATCATATCTCATTTTAATTAGTTATTAATTCATCATATCATTGTTCCAGATGTATTTTCATGACATTGTGAGCTTATGGGTGAGACTAGAGAGATTAATGACTGAGTGAGGCCGAGAGCCTGGTTATGAGTGACAGTTATAGGATCAGGCTGCATGCCGCAGCGGTTATATTGATGATTATGATAGAGCTTGGGCTGTAGGAGTCCCTCCGGAGTCTGTAACACTCCCCCAGTAAGCGCAGATGATATTATTGAGGGGTGGGTTTTCCTGGACATGAATTTGTCCAAAGTACTTGATACCTCGAGATGATTTTTCCATAGGGTTGGACTGTCCTTTTTCCTCGGTATTGGGTGACTTAAAGTCAGTGTTGTATATGTTCCAAGATGGATTTCCCAGGGCCAGATTGCCATATAAAGTATCGAGTGGTTGAGCACTTAAAAGTGGGAGAATATGGTGCATTTCATACAGTCTGTACAATGGTATGTAGAGATAACTGAGCTATATACCTTACGATGTGCAGATCTGTATTTACTTTATAGCCTTAAGATATCTATTTAACTTGAAAGCATGCCTATCTTTTACATATTTATTTCTATTATATCTATTGCACTTGAGTTCGTCACTACCTTTTAGTCCAAAGTTTGGACTTGTTACTTACTGAGTTGGTGTACTCATGTTACTCTCTGCACCTTGTGTATAGATCCACACGGTCCAAACGACATTTTCTGATTGAGGTTCTAGATTTTGGAGACTATCGAGGTACCTACATGGCGTTCACAGACCTTGACCTCCTTCTTTATCTCTTGTCATATTTTTAGTTTATTTCTCTAGATACTGTAGTGGACTGTATTCTGACCTTGGCGCTTATGTACTCAGTGACACCCCGATTTTTAGTTGAATTTGTATCCTATATTGGGATTTCTTATGCTACAAATAGTTTTCTTTAAACGTTAAATGCTCCCGTTAATATTTTCAAGCTTATTTTTGTTGTGTTGGGTTTGTTGAGTTGAGGCCGGCCTAGTTCTACGATAGGAACCATAATGATAGTTGATTTTGGTTCGTGACAAACTCAAATCAAACTTTTAGAGAGAATTCATCCAAAAGGGTGAGTCATAATCAACTTACCTCAACCTTCAAGCTCCAAAAAATACTACATTGCTCTAGCTTATTAAAATGCTCAAACATCGCCAACAAGTCAATATCTACAATTAGATATCCCAATTACATCAAAACAAGCACGAAAAAATTCATAAATATCTATTTAGACTTCACAAATAGGCAACAATCCTTCAGCCATTTCATTTATCCAATAGCTCCACCAATTAGCCTATTCAATTCCATTCTTTATCATTAAACACTCATTTGGAGTCATTAACGATACTCTATTATTTATTCAAAATAACCAAGTGATTATTCATTATCTTCTCCGATAAAACTATAGGTTCGAGAACATCCAATTCTTGAATTAGTGTTACTTCTTAGCCAACCGGAGAATTTCCCTTCCATTCATCCATCAATTAGGTTATCATGTCTATTGACACCGCTAAAAATTCAAAACAATTTTATTTATATCAACCCCACACTATTCACATTCTTCTTCATTCAAAATATTATTTTCAAGACCCACTCTTAGGGTTTATATAATATTCCATTATAACTTTAAATAAACTTCATAAATATGCTGCCCATACTTCAATATAACATATATGTGAAGTTCAAATGAAGAGATTACCTCTTGGTAAGAGAATCTCACTTTTCCTCTTTTTGGTGTTCTTGAAGATTCAATACACTTTCTATGGATTTGATCCATGAATGATGTTAGAACTAATATTTAATGGTATTATGTAGCAACAAATACATCTTAAACACTTACCTTGAAGTATGTTGATGAGGGATATCCTCCTCCTTTTCTATAGATTCAAGACCTAACTCTAACATTTCATCTTTCTCTCTCCCCAAAATAGACACTTTTATACTTTTTATAGCATGCGTAGCTACGCTCCCTTCTTCTGTAGCTCACCTTTATTTTACTACTTTTTGAAATCAGCTATGCCCAAAGAAGCGTAGCTACGCACAGCTCGCATAACTATGTGCCTGCTGTGATACCCTTCAATTAAAAGATAATAACTTCTTGTAGGAATATTCAAATGACGAATAATTTGAAGCAATAAAAATTAGACTCATAAATATTTAATTGGATAGTCGTACCACACATAAATCTTGATATATTGGGAGTTGTGCTCATTTATATTTAAGTCTTGTGCAAACTCATTTGAAACTTTCAGCCCATCATATAGTTTCCATTAACTTAGCCTTAAGGTTCTCCTTAGCCAATAAACTATTATTAATACACCTCGTACACATATTATCATTATCAATTGGTATTTTTAATATTATTAATTCTTGTACACAGCCGAATTAATATAATTAGCACACAGTTAATCTTCTTAATAACGTCAAAACACTTTGAAATTTTTCGGGGTGTAACGTCCTCAAAATTAACGTCTGTAGCTTAGTATTATGTTTACAAGTTGTCCTAGAGTTTAGGTCAATAGTTCCTCAAAGCTTATTTTCACTTTTAACTCTTAAGGCCTCGAAATTTTGTTAACTTCCAAAGTTTCTAAAAAAATTAATAGAGTTTCTTTGTTTTCAGGCCTATCTAAAATCTTTAAACCTATCAATGAGTCATAAAATACAATAATAAGGCCACGCGCAGCACCTCATACCATAACTACAACACAATAACCTCCACAAGATACATATGTCTCAAATACAATTACATAGCCACTCTTGACATCAACATGATAAAATGTATCATAATGAGGTTAATCTAATCCAACCACCATAGGTAATATACAAATCAAAATATATTGCTGTAACGAATTAAGTGCAATACATAAGTAAGATACATAAAGACAGAGACATTTCTTCGCATAAGTTATGATAATTGCCAAACTCCAACAAAAACTAAGAATTAGTCATACTTGTGGATGTGAACAAGGGGAAATTATCTTCCCAAACTCCCAAGTAACTTCCTCAATGCCATCATCATACCGTAATATCTTCCCTAAAGCTATATCTTTTGTCCTCGACTTATGAAGTAACTTATCAATAATCTCGGCCGGTTCATTCTCATACACCATATTATCATTTACTCCCATACCAAGAGAGATGATGTGAGAAGGATCAGGCTCGTATCACGATAGTATCAATACACATTATGATTAAGAATATTCCTGGTAGTAGCTTAACTCATAGATCACTTTATCAAACTATTCTTTCAAGTCTTTAAAACAATTAAATCTAGGCATTTCTTGCCAATTTGCATCACACCTCTTGGATTAGTTCTTAAGTACTGTATAGAAGAAGAAGATAGCTTGAACAAAATGAGAACTTCAAATATTTCCCCTCAAACAAGGGTAGCTTGCTCAAAATGAAGTCTTTTCATATTTAATGACTCCTTCCTTACATTCTTGAGAGGTTATACTTCCATCTCAGTTCGTACACTACTCGTAGTTCTTTAGAACAATGGTCCCATTTAAGTGATATTATTTCTTTCCATTTCGAGAACCTCTTCATTGGTTAATTTCTTTTTCTTATCTTCCTCATCCAAAAAGGAAATCACAGGCATAACCTGATTGTGTGTGCATTTCTATATCATTGACATGTACACACACTAAATAACTCGTAAGCTAATTTAAAGGTTGAGCTATACTTGTACTGCTCGTTTCTCTTTCCTAATGATCTCTTGACACCAAAAGAAGATAAAATATTGACGTTGTTTTTCTTTCCTCGAACACGCATGAACAACTTTTCAAGGTTGTCTCGTAATATAACCATATCCATTTATTAGGACTTCCATTCTAGCAAGACATACAGGGTAGCTATATAGGCGCATTCACTTTTTTCTACTTTGACCGAACAACGAGTTGTTGGACATAAACAGTTACATTATTAACCTACGGCAATGACAATGTCACTCTTACACATAAGCCATTAGTACTTTTGTTGTTCTGATATATGAGGTTCTTCTCACATAGTCATTCCATCGCAACTTTAAGGTGACTTTGATTGTTTGATATTTTTCCACTTATGAGTATGTATATCATTATAGTCAACTTATCATTCTTAGATTTTGCTAGGTCCTTATTGTTGTAAGGGAACTTTCTTTACACTAACTTCTATATTCAGCAATAAACATGCATTACATTCCGAGCTAGATAATAGGGTGAGATAATTGTGCTCATTATAACTATCTTGGTTCTTTTTTCATTGTTAATTACATGTCATGACTCCGCTAGTTGCAACTAATACCACTAAGCATGTCATTTCTTGTTCTTGCGACGATTGAATATTTATTATACCCATCATTCGTTGTCAATATATGTTAAGAAATATTGTATTGATATCTTATATTCACTTTCCTATCTGGTGTAAATTAGATCCCGCAGAATATAGATCACTAATTTGGTGGCTTAAAACTAGGCATAAATTGATTTGTAAAATGTGTATCTATACGTTTATATTCTGTAAATGTAGACATACAACTTCAATCAATTTCCTTTTCATCTAAAGCTTCACTTATCCTTATGTTTCATCATTGTTTCTTTCTTAAGCTGGTATCAGGGAAACTGTTAATTTTTTCCAAACAAATGCCAAACGACATCAACAATACAACAAATCTCAATTCCAGCACTTCAAAGATCAGCCAGCAAAGCCTTGGTAAGGACCTATCTAACACATACTTTGTTCATCCTTCAGATCATGCCAATCATATGCTCGTTCCGACAAAACTAAATGGCACCAACTATCCTTGATGGAATAAATCCATGATACATGCCCTCACAGCCAAAAATAAAATTGGCTTTATCAATGGATCTATCAAATCACCTTCAAAATCAGAACAACCAACAAAATATGCACAATGGAATTAATGTAACGGTATGAATTTATCATGGCTTACACATTCCGTGGAACCCGATCTAGCCAAAGGCGTCGTTTATGCTAAGATGACTCTATCAAGTGTGGGAAGATCTTAGAGATCAATTCTCACAAAAGAATGCACCAACAATCTATCTGATTCAAAAGTCATTGGTGTCTCTTTCACAAGGTAGAAAGACAGTTTCTGCTTACTTTACAAAACTCAAAAGCCTTTGGGACGAGTTAGATACGCAAGATCTATACTGATGGGTTTTTAATGTCTTAGCCTTATACTTATTATATTTTGATGATCTAACAAATTTGTCATGAAGAACCCGGCCCACAGGATATATATTTCATGTGAACTGGTCAAAGCCTGAAAAATTAGCAAATAGATGAACAACCACATGGAGGAACACAAAGGGACCTAGTGACATGGTTCCTTAGGAATCTCCGACACAAGCAAGTCACACTTCTAAGTGTAATAAATATAAAGAGGAACACAACAAGGGCATGCTCCCTGTGGGTTCTCTGAGAGAAGTATAAGTCAAGTACAAAACTGGAATGTAGCAGAAGAAAGTGACCATCTAGCAACTGTCATAGAAGAGGAACATAACTAGGACCTGGTCCGTTTGTGTGTCCTGAAAAAAACACAAAGTCCACTATCCATCTAGAATGCAACTGCCTAGAAATGGTTGTGCAGATAGTACATCAATCACTTCTCATTGGGAAGAAGTGTACACCAAGAGTTGACATCACTATGTATTGTGTTATATTTTGTGATAAAACTACCTGGTGCAAGACACACCATTTTGTGTGCATTCAATGATATTATCTCAAGAAACAGAAGTATTCATCCGGCATTGAAGTCACTGGTTTGGCAAGAACAAGAAAACTCCACCAAGGATCAGTTTCTAAATGAGTTTATGTACATCTGAAATTGAGTTGTAATCTTGTTATTCGTTCATCATTGTAATTCCTAATTTGCTTTCTTAGAAGCATTGTCTTAGGAACAAACCAAATTCATAAACTTCTGAGTTTATGTTATGATTAGGGATAGTCATAAGATTAAATCCTTCATAACAAGGAGAGTTATAGAGTGGCTTCTGGTGGGTGCATCACAAATTAATTTGAAGTCTTTGCAATAAGGTTTTTACAAAGTGGTGTGTAATAAGTAGATTACAAGTTAGTAGAGTCAAAAGCTCACAAGAGTAGATCGTGGTTTTTTTATCCCCTTGTGTATGATTTTTCCACATAGAAAATCTATTGCCTTCTTTACATTCAGTATTTACTGCATTATACATATCATCTCATAGAGGACCAGGTACTCTATAGTTTGGCAGACTCTTATAGACTAATAATTGATATCAAAACAGGTTTCTCCTATCAGGCTAACACCTAGGAGGAATCCTTAATGGCTGCTCCACCAAACATTGAAGAAGGACAATCAATCTGTAGACATCCAGATTCAATGGTCAATACCATGGCTGGTGGAAAATCCGGATGCATAATTTTATAATAGTAGAAGATTTAGAGCTGTGGGACATTATTTGTGATGGTCCACATGTTCCCATGAAGAAACTTGAAGAAACAGGAGCATTGGTGCCAAAAGGGAGAAGAGGGTACATCGACATTGATAGAAAAGTTGTAGAAAAGAACTATAGTGCCAAGAAAATCTTGATATGCGGCGTAGGACCTGATGAGTACAACAGAGTATCAGATTGTGATACTTCCAAAAATATGGGAAGCCTTACAAACAATACATGTATGAACTACTCAAGTAAAACAATCAAAGATCGACATGCTCACCACTGAATATGAGCTCTTCAGGATGAAGGATGATGAGTCCATACAAGATACGCACACCAAATTCACCTCCATCATAAATGTGTTTCGATCACTTGGATGTCATTCCGAGAAAGATGCTTGTAAGGAAAATCCTTAGTGTTCTACCTGGATCTTGGGAAAGCAAGGTAAATGCCATCAATAAAGCTAAAGATCTACAAACTCTGACCATTGATGAGTTTATTGGTAGTCTGAAGATATACGAGATGAAAAGAAAGAAAGAAAATGAAAGAAGAGAGCCTAAGAAGGAAATTAACCTGGTGCTTAAGGCTGGACGCAGTGATTCAAGTGATGAAAATGGTGATATGGACTATCTTACTAAGCGATTTCAAAAGATAGTTTGAAGAAATGGTGGTATACCAAAGCGGGGAAGTTTAAGTAAAACAAAGAACGACGATCTCTGTCACAGATTTGGGAAGTCAGTGCATTTCATCAAAAACTGTCCACTTGAAAAACTGGAGCAACACAAGTAGAATCCTAATAAAGCAGGAAAAAGTAACAGATAAAAGATTCAATCAAAAAAATGTTGCAGACAATATCGCTAAGCATGCTCTTGCTACTTGGGGAAACTCCTTTAGTGAATCCAAAAAGGAATCAGATATAGAAAACACTTCCATGATAGCAGTGGCTAATGGCTCAGTCAGATGAAGAAGATGAAGACGATGAGATAAACTTCAGGGATGTTCAGAGAAATCTGAAATCCTATTCTTCTAAGAAGCTAAGGTCTTATCTAATGTCCTAATTGATTCCTATTATAGCCTTGAAAACAATAACTAAATCCTTACCATTGAACTAGGAGAGACTGAACAATCTAGAGATGACCTAGTCGTTTGTGTAGTAGACTTAAATGAGACCATATATAATCTTGAATAAGAAAAGGAAGCCTTGAATGAAAGAAAAACTAGTTTGGGAAATGAGAGAGGCGATCTAATAGTAGCAGTTGTTGATTTAAAGGAAATAATAGAAGGCCTTAACAATGAGAAACAAACTTTAGAAGAAAAGGTTGCATCTACTGAAGATGAAAGGGATGATCTGTTAGTAATATGCACTGATCTAAAGGAAACCATTGAGGGCTTCAATAGAGAGCATAGGAATGTAAGTCTTGGGAAATGGAAGGATGCAGCTAGTGAGATGTACAACACGCTTGAAAAGGAGTTAACTTTTGTAAAAACAAGTCTCTGCAGTGAACTTGAAAGGAATCAGCTACTCCAAGCTGAGTTGGAGAAAGTAAGAAATGATCTTGAGAAATCCCTGAAGTGAACCTGGTCCTCAGATGTTGTCACTACCATGTATCTGAACAATACTGGGAACAAGCAGAGCATCGAGTTCCAAAGGGAGAAAAATCCCTACAACCCGCAGAGCAAGTATGTCACTATGCATAATAACTGGCTATGTACCTACTGTGGGAACAACGAGCATTTTAAAGAAAATTGCCAGGTCAGGGTTCTGTCTACTCAGAAGAACAACATGTTTACTGATAGAGTGACTACTAACAAAGGACCAGGCACCACTCGTGAAAGGCGAATGTTGCCTTCATGGACTAGGAAATCCCTCATTCATCCTTTTTATAATAACAAGGGACTCAAACTCATTTGGGTTCCTAAATATAACTCTTGATGTGCATTATCAGGGAACAATGAGTGGAAGCGGACTGTGACAAACTATGGACAATGGATGCTTAAAGCACGCAGTTGAAAACATCATGAATTTCTTCTTACTGAAAACCCTGCAAAAAGGGAATGTATCCTTGAGAAGGAAGTAAAGGGTACATTCTTAGTGAATGAAAAGGTAGAAAGGTTTTTCCGGCACTCAAGTGGGAACGAGAACTATGTGAATGGATTTAAAAAAATGCAGTCACCAATCTAATAACTCGCCAACTGGTATCAGTGGACAAAGGAAACAAGAACATTTACTCCTGCTAATTATGAATCTCCACAAGCTGGCAATATGAGATGAGTGGAGTTACAACCATGGCATGAAGTATTGGTAGATGCAAACTTCTCACCTCAAAATAAATTAACTTTGCTGAACCAAGTCCGTGATTTGCCAAACACAAGTGTCACCTGGACATGAGTACACAAAATAATGGAGGAGGGAGAGAAGGGATCACACACAATTTCTACCAAGGATTTCACAGCAAAATGGTGTAGTTGAAAGAAAGAATGGAACTGGAAAAAGATGCATGGATAGGTCTCATAGCCTATGGAATCGCCAAGAACTTTTGGGAATAAGGAATGAGTACTTCTCTCTACTTTGAGAACAAGTGTCAGACCAGGTCCCTCGTGAATCAAAATCCACCGGGAGCTGCCAAACATAAGAAAATGCCTTGTTCTTGAAAACAAGAAGGATCAGCTTGGGAAACTCAATGCAAAAAGACGAGTGAAGAAATCATTCTAGGTTACAATCCACAAAATAAGGCCACAAAGTCTCCAAAAAACAACACACGAAATGGTAGGATGTGCTCATGGGGTATTCAATAAGACACTTTCCCTTACCAAGAAAGAAACGATGATCATAAATACGATAAACCAATCCCATCTCTGCAAAGTATTTGATGCTTTAAATAGGAATAACGATAAAGTGAGTAAGATAAAGGAGACTGGCAAAAGACAACACGACATCATACTCATTGTCTCGCAAAGAACCTGGATGTCTATGAAAAAGGAAAGCACTTTTGTAATGATTCACTTGTCATGGTTCATGCCTCTTCCTTTGAGAGACAATGAAGCAAGACTGAATGGCCTCATTATCAACCGAAGAAGAGTTTCAATAATAAGAGGATCAAACATATTGAATGGGAGACCGTCTTTTAAGGATCAATATGAAGAAGGAATTGATCAATGGAAAGCATTGCGGAACATAAGACCAAAATCCAGATATCACATCAAAGCCTCAAGTAGAGAATGTTCTTGATAGATCAGGGTGAAGATAGAGTCACAATAGTCTAATGAAGAACCTGATCCTCCATCTTTTGGCTGTGTAAGACACCGTCAGGTAAAGGTAGCTAAAGTGTTTATTGAACAAGCCTAACTCGCATCAATACCATTGCAAGTAAACACACGTGATGACCATAGATGTCAAAGGTACAGTTATGAACTGCGAGAAAGGAGCTGCTAAAACCTTGTTCAAAATATTGCTCTGGTATCAGGTTTTTGTAGCTGAGGTTAGCATTAATGTGCTTAATTCTGCATGCCCTCTCTAAACAAAAACAAAAAACAAAACAAATTATAACTGCCACATCATCCAACTTTTCAACGTCTGCGTGTCATGTCTTGTCTTTCAAATCATTTCATCCTCTCTGTACGATAACACTTCCTCACAAACCTACTGTCATTTTCAGAACTATCCAGAACTTGTTTCACTCTCCACTCATCATTAGTCCTTCCTCCAATCCTTTGTATAGCTTGGATCTTCTTCTCATGTCCCTCTCTTTCTCTCCGTACTCGTCTACCAAGTACTCATTTAGTGGCATTCAAACAATTGTCTCATTCTCCCACCATTGACACTGCTCTCAATTTGTTACTATCCTTGAAATCATCCCCAGAGCGTCATTATTTCACGCCTTCTACCACCTTACCCGCTCCTGACTCCTCCTTCACTCTTACAATTTTTTCATTTCGAATAAACCATGTTTACCATTGTTTTTAGTATCCTACGTCTAGTCAATCCTACGATCTCATCAAAGACCACACAGGAGGTTATACTTCCCAAGTTTCAAAAGCCCAAAGGATGATCCTGATCAGTTTCTGAACTCTTCTATGTTGGACTCAATGACTCTCAAGGAGTCACGAGAAAAGGAAACAACTCATCACATCATAGCTATAGTTGTTAAAAGCCTTATAAATGCAGGAGCTTATCTCTCGTTAGAGTACCAAGGGGGAAGATATTCCATTCCAAGGAAATGTAAGCACCACAGAACTTCTCGAGTCCTTGGTTCATGAGATATTCCTAGAAATGCCTTCTGATGAACTCGATTCTCTTATATGCAAACTCAGTCATGCACCTCCTATTCACTCCAAGATCTAAGAGTCTTCCTCCAAATCACTCACTATTAGGTCACTGCAACAGGAGTTCTGGGTCCTCATTTTAGAAAATTAAGAGTGTCAAGACAAGAAAAAAGAGGAAAACGAATCCAAAGGATTTCATCAAGAGTGTGTCGGTAGACTAGATAGAGAAAAATGCTTCCAAGGAACCTGGTTCCTCAGTACAACAATCTATGACAACTCGACAGTCTATGGAAAAGGCATTCGATGAAACTGTTGAGAAAGAAAAAGGGTCATCTGTGAAGTACAATAGCAAGTCTAAATAGAGTCAAACTGAGCTAGTCATGTTTGAAGACAATACTATAGGGATGGTAAGCTGTAAAGAAAAGTTTGTCCAATGGTGTAGCAAAGGACAAAAGGAACCCGATTCAATAAGGTCTATGACCTATGATGGTGGTCTTTGGCAGCAGAAAATAAGAACTCAAAAAGTTATGTCGGGTCATACATTTGACCCAGCAATTTCGGAGATAACAGCCACGAGACAAATTTTGGGATTGTGGAATTTCAACAATGGGAATACTTGTTTGAAGAGAGAATGCCTCTGGTGTACGAAGATGCAGTACAAGATTTTTACGCACCTCTTTTCACTATTAAGGAGGATAACATTTGTGCACTCGTAAATGGAGTAGACATTGTAATCGATGCTTCAACATTGGGAAAGGTTCTTAGAATTCTGTGTGAAGGTATGAATTCAGTTAAGGGTCTCTGTGGAGTAAACTTTCGAAGAGCCATCATGAAAGAACAAGCTATTCAACAGGAGGAACATGTGCATAAGAAAGTATTGCTTCCTGAGTACGAGCTTCTCTTTGAACTAGTCAATAAAGTGCCCTTACTCCGCTCTAAAAGGAGCTCAATTGCTACAAGATCAGACATAGTCCTAATGGAAGTGCTTTGCCCCAATCAATTTGCCAACCGTCATGATTGATCATATGCAGAAGGTGGCAAATTTTAAGGGTGGAAATTATGGGTTACCTGATGGATTTCTCCTAACTCAGGTGTTAAGATTCTATAAGGTTCCCTTAGAGAATCCCAGAGTTGGCACATGCAAGCAGACTTTCTCTGAGACCACTCTAGAAGAATGCGAATGCATAGAAAGAGTTGGTGGAAACATCTCGATAATTTCTCAACTGATCAATGCTTAATGTAGACTCTGAGGAAATAAGAGCGCTGAGGGCTTGAAATGCCATACTGGAAACTCAAATCTATCAAGCAGCTAAAGGACATGATTTTGTAAATGAGGAGGTTGCACGAGTGACAAAGGAAAATGAGATACTTCAGGATCAATTACTTTAAGAACAATTGTCTACAAATGCTAGACTGGACCTGGTTCTCAAAACCATTGTCTTTTGTGTACCCTAGGATCCTTTTTGTGTCAAGATATCTTTTCTCCAACATCCTATGGCTTTGTTTTACTTTTGTTTGCTTGTTTTTATGATGGCATGATTGAACTTTATCATTACTGCTCCTAACTTGCTCAGTCCAATGTAAATATTAATAAAACAACTCTTATTTTGTTGCTTGTAAAATATTGTGTTCCTTTGGCTTCTTTTTTTGTCATATTGTGTGCACATATGTGGCATGAGCTAGATGTGTTGGACTTCTTTATACTTCTTACCTACTTGTGATATTCTCAATACGTGTTCTTATTAATGATGTCAAAAGAGGGAATAGAAGTATATTGGTAAGAGTGATGGAGAGTGAGGGGTAATATATGCATGTTGACCAGTGAGGGGTCTGAGATTATGTACAAGTCATAATACCTGAATTGAACCTGCTCATGACCTCAAACTACTGAACGGTGTGCTAGAGCTCAAAACAACCAGGCGAATCGTTAAATAACGTCTCAAATCTTAGTAACAACATCAAAATGACAAATTGCACCTCAACTCACACTTCATGAACTTTTGATCTTTAACTTTTGAAACTCATGCCAAACCATATAAAATCAACCCGAAATGAACTCGAGTTTTGCATACAAGTCCCAAATGGCATAACAAGGAGCTTGGGTGAGTTTTGGATGCATTTTGGATCATTTCCATGTTCTTTGGCAATGCTAATTTCTGCTATTTCAAAGTTTCTTCGCGATCACAAAGATTGAGTCACGATCGCACAGTGTATTGGGGGAGCCGGCCTTTTCCATCATCATTTTCGTGACTATGTTATCGCATTCACGTACCTTTATTAGAACTGGGCATCGCATCCCATCCTTATGCTTGTGTTCACATTGAGTTGAGATGAGAAGCTGGGGACTGGGGAAAAGGTCTTCATATTCGCGAAGTAGTAGACGTGTTCTCGTATGGTTGGAGCTTGTGTGCATCGCTTTCGCAAGGCCTATGCCGCCAGCACATAGAGTATTTTTTAGGCAATGGAGTTTGTGTTCATGATCGGGAAAGACGTCCCGCAATCGTGAAGGGTATATCTATTCAGTGAATTATAAGAACTTTATTTCAGAAGTTTCGTCCATTTCAGTATATTTAGAGCTATGGAGCTCGGATTTAGACAATTTTTGAAGTGATTTTCACCATATGGATTGGAGTAATCTTTCTATACTCAATTTTTATTATATTTTATGAATATATCCTCGTTTTGGCATTTGATTGATGATTTCAAAAAGAGAAATTAAAGTGAATTTTTAAGTTTTGTGCATCGTTTCGCAGCCGGGTTTGAGTGAAATTAGTATTGTTAGGCTTGTAATTGAATGAGTTGTCTGATTTTATAGTTTTATCGGGGTTCCAAGGTGTGGGCCCGAGTTTGACTTTTTGGTTGACTTTGGGATTTTGATTAATTATTCCACATTTATCAATTGGGTTTGATTCCTCTAGCATTCTTTAATGTTTTAAGTTGTTGTTTTGCTAGATTCGATCCGTTTGGAGATCGATAAGCGCGGGATAGCATTTTTTGAAGTATTGTTTGGCTTGCTGGGTATTGGATTCGACTTATTCAAGGTAAGTAACACTTCTAAACTTGGTGTTGAGGGAATGAACCCCTGAATATATATGACATATATTTGATGTTGAGGTGATGCACATGCTAGGTGGTGGGTGGGTGGCTGTGCATCGTGTGAATTATGGCTCTATTAATTTTGTGGTGCTATATAGTAACCTAATCATATTTCTATCCATGAAATTTCTACGTGCTATAGTAATTAAGTCGTGATCTATGTTAGAAACCATATTAAGGCTATATGTTTATCCTATAGGGACTTAGTGAGGTTATTTCTGCTATTGATTTATTTGCATAAATTGCAATTACCTGCTCAGTCATACTCATTCATTGCATATCATATCTTAGTGTTATAATTTGTTTCGCATCATATTATCATTGTTTGGGCTGATTGGCTTGAGATTGGTGAGGCCGAGACTGGAGAGGATGATAATTGACTGATGTTGAGGTCTTGATTGTGAGTGATATTTATGGAATCGGGTTGCACGCCGCATCAGGCTTTATTGATTCGTTCCACGAATGGTATATACTAGCGCTTGGGAAGGATATGCCCCTTTGGAGTCTGACTTACCAGCAATGAGCACTGGTACCTCCTGAGTACGGGTGTTGAGTGCGAGTGTTGAGTGCGAGTGCCGAATACGAGTGCAGAGTAATTGTGAGGACTCAGTGATTATGAGGACTAAATGACTATGAGGACTGAGTAGATTGATACTCTGAGAGAGTGCATATAGTTTTATCACTAGGTTGCATTACATTTGGCATGTATGTAAATATTGAGATTCATTTCCTCAGGTTGTACGGTATTGTGACATTTATGACTTAACATACACATTGACAAGTAGGCATAGAGATGTACTTTGCTAATGTCATCTAATAATGAAACTTTTCATCTGTTGTTGAAACTTTTTGGAAAAAATCACAGTTTTCATATTTACTCATATTTTGGTGATTTCGGTGAAAGATTTGGGTTTTAGTGTTATACTTGAAGAGCATGCCTATTTTCGGAACTATGAACGAGTTGAGCATCATATCATTGATTTATTACTTATAGTTGTTCCTGGCTGTTGATGTTAGACTCTAACTACTGTCCAAGCTTGTCAATGCTTTCAACCTAAGGTTAAGTTTGTTTCTTATTGAGTACATAGGGTCGGTTGTACTCAATCTATACTTCTGCACCTTACGTGCAGATTTTGGATAATGATGTTGCTGTGTACGGTGGGAGATAGCCTTGAAGATACGCCTGTGTTCCAATCATAGCTGATTTTTATTCTTGGTAGCTTTAGAATTATTAATTTGTTTATGTATATTTCAAATAGATGATGTATTTATTTTATACCAGCTTTGTAAACTCTTTATATTAAAAGCTCATAACTTGTACTACTAGTCCTTGGGAAGTGTATAAAAGTTCAATTATTTCATTGTTTATTTTCTCAGTAAATCTCATTGAATTGGGTTGTTATTAATTGGCTTACCTAGCGGGTTCGGTTAGGTGTCGTCACGATTAGTTGGATTTTGGGCTGTGACAAGTTGGTATTAGAGCTCTAGGATAATAGGTTTTACAAGTCATGAGCAAGTGTCTAGTAGAGTCTTACTGATTGGCGCAATGGAACCCATACATATCTTCTAGAGGCAATAAAGCATTTAGGATAAACCACCCATCTTCTTTTCCTTATCGTGCGACATTGATTCAGCTTGAAGCGTATCTCTTTAAACTCTTTCAAATCACTCGTAGGCACATGTGAGCGCTCGATATCAGCTGTACATTATCGTCTTGTGGATTCCATGGATGAGGTGCAAGATGTGCTTTCTGTGTTTTGGGGATAGGCTAGTCTAGAGAACTTGAGGCCCCGTTTGGACCACAGCTTAACCTCGGTAGTTTCAGTTATGCAAGCATGTGATTTTGGACTTTTATGTCTAGTAGTGTCCTTATGAATGGAACTAATGGCTTGGTGAGTGGTTGGATGACTATGTAAATAGTATGACTCAATTGCGGTATGCATTTAGATAGTTTGGATATGGAGAGAAGAGCTTGCATGGGATATGGATAGGACTATTAAACGCTCGATTTATAGTGATGTGTTGTACAGCCTCAAGTTATGATCGTGTTGAGTGATCTTTCATGTTGTCTAGTTATGGGATGAATTAGATTCGCATGTCTTGTGGACAAGTTCCGACTTAGGAAGATTAAGTGATTGTATAGTAATTGTGGATATGAAAGGGTATAAGGAGATGCCAGTTTGAGGCTAAGCGGGTGTGTTATCACCTATGGGGTAATCTACAGATGTGTGATCCTTATGATATTATGTGGAGAGTTTCCATCAACCAGTGGGTTATATGTGTTGTGATTTGAGTTTGGATCGGTGGTGAAATTTGGCATGACCATAACGAGGATAAATGAAACCTTAGTATATGAGGCACTATATGGTTTGTGTTACATGAGTTTATGAAGAATTTAGTTGAATCTTACTGCGGTATTATGGCAATAACAAATTATAGGCATTGTGAGTTACTAAGTGTTTTGACTTATGGCTTTGAGCCAAGTATGGGACTCTACCATTGACAATTTGATTGCATAGTTACATTTTGTATTGATTTCGGTTTGAGGCATACTTGTGGATCGGTTATGACTTGTAGAGGCTGATTTTGGGGATGACTCGTGAGAGGATTTCTGGATGTAGGATATTTTATACTTTATGGGTATGTGCAAATCACGGAATGATTTGAGTTTGTTATTCGTAATGAATGCAATGTGCATGGAATATGGATTCACTCAGTTGCTTAGAGGTATGTATTACTTCTTTGGGTGTTATGATGCTAATAGGGCATAGGTTTTTCGACCCGTTTGGGACGTGCAATCGAGATTTGAGTAGAGCGTATGACATTAGAAGGTTCTAATGGATTCAATATTTATATGTACCAATTGAGAATTTTGGATTGGTATATGGCTAGAATCTGAGATTTGCATTGGATGGTACCGAGGCTCGTGGTATTTCTATATTATTATGGATTTTACATATTTGTATCATGAAGGTGAAGGAAACAGATTTAGATTCATAGAAGATCTCTACAGAGTGGGTGTCTCGATTATGGTTGTTTTAGGGTGCTTAAGAGGGAATACAATGACTTGTGGGCCTTACGGTAGTGTGGCTTTATACTAGGATCTCTTGTGGTGAGATTTGGGTAAGGATCGTGGTGTTCTATAAAGGAGAAGTGTCAACTTGAGAGCAATTTGGAAGGAACTCGGATAAATATGATATCTTGGTAGTAGGTTGGATCAGCACGGTAATGGATATAGTCGGTTATTTGGGTACTTATGATGCGGTGAGTCTCTATGGGTGTTTTGTGGCAATACTCTTGGGCTTGGCAACCTACGTGGCTTGGTTGAGTTAGAGAGATTCAGTTCTGATGGCTTGGCTATGTGCAAACGGGGTTCGAAGAGTTCTCGATGGTTTCTACCCCAATTTGAGATATATATTTCCTACTAACATGAGAAGTATGTTGCGTATTGTGGTTTTCTATTGAATGGGATCAGATTAAAGGATTCTAACTGATCGGGTACATGTTATGTAGGTAACTCAGAGTTGATTATGAGATTCTCATGCATTTTATATGATGGCATGATAGAGGTGAGTCCTCTGGGGTTGAGATTCGCATGTAAAACGTACGATTCAGTTTTGGAGGGGATGTCATGAATTTTGAACAATATGGACAGTTTTAGATGTTTAGTGAATGTTATTACTACTTGGTATTGCTTGACAAGGGTGCGCATTTTAGAAGGTGTGATGTGTTTTGACTTACATATGCATTATACTCGCCTAGTTGATCGACTATTGATGTTCAGATTTTGCCATGTGGCATGGAAGAATCATAGAAGTGTTTCTCGTAGGGATGATTATGTGTGAGAGATATGTTAGTCATTCAAGCATTAGAGTTAGTGTCAGCTCTGGTAATTCCTATGTTCTATGGATTTGGAGACTGGGAGTTCTCAGAAGCAGATTTTTCGTGGTTGCAGACTGTGAAGATGTGGCCAAAGTTAGTTAGATGATGGTACGTGCTTTAGTCAGGTCATTGTGGACTTCTGGAGGGCCATTTATCCATTTGGGGATGACCGGAGTCGATTTGAGGACCCATTGTTAGGCCCGAAGAAGATATGTATTCTACACCAAGTTCAGATTTGTTGACTCAACACCGTTATTGCTGAAAGGTGTATCATTCGATTAGATCTGATCTTGTTCGTGTTCTGATATATTCTATATGTTACTTTTCTATGCTACTAGGGGTTGTGATTTTTCGGTTATATGCATACATGATGTGGTTCTGTTCGGGTCTTATAGCGAGATGTGAGCGAGATTATTGAGGTGTTGAATGGTTGATTGTGTCTTAGTTGTGTTCTTTTCGGGCTGTATATTGTGCTATTTGCTTCTCTATGTTTATGGTCATGCACTTCGTGTATGTGATGTCAAATTTCATGTAGTTATTAATTTTGAGCATAGTGGCTTGAGGTATATCTGGATCGATGTTTTGATGGGTTATGTATTGCAGGGGCTATGTTGGGATATGATCCTTTGTGTTAGATTCGTGTGTCTTAGTTCTACTATGTATGATGGGTTCATAGCATTATGGTTGTTGTGGTGCGTGTTGAGCTTGAGAGATGGTTCTCTCATTTGAGTCATTTTCCATTTTTGGGTGCATTTGAATTGTTGCATATTGGTGCATGAATTGGGAGGTTTGTGGCTGAAGGTTGTATGGGAGTGGCAGTTTAGTAGAGTGGTTATATATGATTAGATGGGGTCATTGGACCTTAAATGGGTGCTATCGGATTTGATGCCAGTACATTTTGAAGGATCAACCCTGGGTATGTGCATGGTAAGGTTACATGGCGAATTGATGGCTTTGGAACAACTCTAAGCACGTTCAAGGACGAACATATATTTAAGTAGGGGAAAATGTAACGATCCGACCTGTCGCTTTGAGCATTTGCACTTCACTCAGTGGTTCAAGGGCATGAGTAGCTCTGTATGATTTATTATGACTTGTGTGTCGTCGGTTTTGATTTTTAGGTGATTCAGAATTTACTCGAAAGAATGATTCTCACTAGGAAGCTTTAAGTTGGAAAACTTGACCAAGTTTGACTTTTGAGTATTTGACTTAAGATCAGAGTTTTGGGTTCCGCTAGGTCTAGATGTTGATTTTGGACTTTGGCATACGCTCGGATTTGCATTTAAATATTTCTAGAAAGTTTCGACACCAGTTGGCGAAAGTTGGAAATTTGAAGTTTGGAATGTTCATAAGTTTGACCGAGAATTGACTTTGATGATATTTGATTCGAATTGTGGTTCCGAGTTTTGGAATGGCTTTATTACATCACTTGGGACTTGTGTGAAAAATTTGAGTTCATTAAGGGTTGAATTGATTTGGTTCTGCACGAGTTTCGGAAGTAGAAAGTTCAAAAGATTAAGCTTGATTTGAGGTGCGATTTGTCGTTTTGATGTTGTAATGTGTGAGTTGATACATTGAGTTGGTCTGTATTATATTATGGTACTTTTTGGTATATTTTGACAGGGTCTCAAGAGGCTCGGGTGAGTTTCGGATGCATTTCGGATCATTTCCATGTTCTTTGGCACTGCTGATTTTTGGTGTTTCAGACCTTCTTCGCAATAGCAAAGATTGGGTCGCGGTCACGTAATGTATTGTGGGAATCGTCATTTTCCTTCATCACATTCGTGTACCTTTGTGAGGCATGGGCATCACATTCCCAACCTTATGCTTGCGTTTGTTTTGAGTTGAGATGAGAAGTTGAGGACTGGGGAAAATGTCTTCGCTTTCGCGAAGTAGCAAATGTATTCACGTAAAGTTGGAGCTTATGTGCATTGTGTTCGCGAGGCCTGTGCAGCTAACATGTAGAATATTTTTGGAGGGAGTAGAGGTTGTTCTTCGCGATCGCGAAGGACTTCTCACACGAAGGGTATGTCTGTTCAGTGAATTATAAGAACTTTATTTTGGAGGTTTCTCCATTTTAGCATATTTGGAATTATGGAGCTAGGATTGAGACGATGTTTTAGGAGATTTTAACCATATGGATTGAGATAAGTATTCTCTACTCGATTTGATTATATTTCATGAATCTATCCTCGTTTTTGGTAATTGATTGATGTATTCAAAAGAGAAATTGTGGGAGATTTGTCTAAAATTTCATAAAGTGAATTTCTAGTTTTGAACATCAATTCAGAATCAGATTTGAATAAAACTAGTATGGTTGGACTCGTAATCGAATGAGTTGTGAGATTTTGTGAGTTTTGTTGGATTCCGAGGTGACCCAGGTTTGACTTTTTGGTTGACTTTAGGCTTTTGATTAATTATTCAACCTTTATTAATTAGGTTTGATTCCTTTGGCATTCTTTTATATTCTTGAGTTGTTTTTGGCTAGTTTTGAGCCGTTTAGAGGTTGGTAAGCATGGGATGACATTTTTGGAGTATCGTTTAGCTTGCTCGGTATTTGATTCTACATGTTCGAGGTAAGTAACAGCTCTAAAGTTTGTGGTAAGGGTATGAACCCATGAATATACCATGTGAATTATGACTCGGCTAATTATATGGTACTGTATAGTGACCTAATCTTGTTTCTATCCATGAAATTTCTACGTGCTAGAATAATTGAGTTGTGATTTATGTTAGAAACCATGTTTCAGTTATATTCTTATCTTGTTAGGACCCACTGAGATCATTTCTACTGTTGAGTTATTTGCTTAAATAGCAATTACATACTTATTCATTGCATCTCATAACTCATTGATATAACTTGTCTCACATCATATTGTCATTGTTTGGGTTGATTGGCATGAGATTTGTGAGGCCGAGAAGTGAGATCGGGTGCCTGATTGTGAGTAATATTTATGGGATCGGGCTGCACGCCACATCAGGCTTTATTAATTCATGTCATTATTGGCTTATATTAGCGCTTGGTAGGATCCGCCCCTCCACAGTTTGACTTACTATCAGTGAGCAAGTACCTAGTGAGTGTGACTATAGGTGTCGAGTGGGAGTGTGTGTGTTAAGTCCAAGTGCCAAGTGATTATGAGGACTGGGTGACTGAAAGGATAGAGCAAAATAGTTTTATCACCTGCATTGCATTATAGTTGGCATGCGTACCTGACATGTAGGCATTGAGATGCATTTCCTCATGTTGTACGGCATTGTGATGTTCACTACTTCACTTTCACATTGACATATAGGCATAAAGATGTACTTTGCTAATGCCATCTGATAATGAAACTTCTTATTTGTTGTTGAAAGTTTTTGGAAAAAATCGTAGTTTTCAAATTTACTCATATTTCGATGATTACGATAAAATATTAGGGTTTTAGTGTTATACTTGAAGAGCATGCCTATTTTCCGGCAATGTGAACGAGCTCAACATCGTATTTTTGAGTTATTACTTGTACTTATTTATTTATATTATTACAAGTTGTTCCTGGTTGTTGGTGTTAGACTCTGACATCTGTCCAAGCTCGCCAATGCTTTCAACCTAAAGTTAGATTTGTTACTTATTGAGCACATGGGTTGGTTGTACTCACTTCTCCACCTTGCGTGCAGATTTTGGATGCTGATGTTGCTGTATATGGCGGGAGTTGGCCTTGAAGATGTACCTGCGTTCCAGTCATAGCTTCCTCTTATTCTTGGTAGCTTTAGAATTAATAATTTGTTCATGTATATTTCAAACATATGATATATTAATTTCATACCAGCTTTTTAAACTCTAAATATTAAAAAGCTCATGATTTATACTACCAGTCTTTGGGAAGGATATAAAAGTTCAGTCATTTCATCATCTAGTTTCTCAGTAAATCTCGTTGAATTGGATTGTTGTTAATTGGATTACCTAGAATTTTTTGTTAGGTGTCATCACGACTAGCTGAATTTTGGGTCGTGACAGAGTGGGTGTAGTATTTGGGCAACGAGATTATCTACCACTTTTAGCTTAAATCATATACTTGTATTGATGGCAAAATAGTTTAAAAAATATTTAACCACCCATATTACCCACTAAAAAATGGTCTAGATAATGAATTTTTTAAAATGGGTCAAATATAGATAAGAACCATATTATCCATTTATAAAATGGATAGCTAATATATAACTAATTAGTTTAATTTTTATATTTTTAAAGCAGGAGAAATTCAAAAATAACTGTATTTATAAGTGGTCATTCAAAAATAGCCTCATTTTCAAAAGTAATCGAAATTTAGCCACTTTTCATGTAAAGATAAATCTGAACGAAAACACTGTTCAAAATTCGGAAAATACTACAGTATCTTATATTGGAGTTCCAATATAATATACCGGTCCAGCATAATATACTGGAACTTTCTGCGTTTTGGAGTTCCAGCATAATCTGATGGAAGTTCACATATAGGTGCACCGATCTTCAGTATATTATGCTGGAACTTTTCGTACTTGTAGCAAAATAGTGGCTATTGTTCAATGACTTTGCAAACGCTGGCTATTTTTGAATGACTAATCCGAAAATTAGCTAGCCCGTATTATTTTACTTTTAAAGCCTCAAATTAGGGGTACCTCACGTTTGGGAAACTAGAAATTCTCCCAAAAGTTATCATATTTAAGAAGTCATGGACCCATATTATTTACTGGTTAACAAATTTTTATCGATATTAAATATGAATTTGATCAGGCCAGATAATTTATCCATTTTTATTACCCGCTTTTGACCTGTCCATATCCGACCTGAATCACCCATTTACCACCACTACTAGTTGTATATATAGAAGTACCATACTAGTAGTACTACTCTGCCCCAACTAACTTAAATCCAATTCTACATCAGGGTCTACATCTGTTACTCAATCATGACCGGTTTCATATACAATGGCCCGACCTATAAATATTACTTTTATACATAATGGTAAAAGTATAAGTATAAAAAATCTTAACGGTTTAACGATTTATCCAACAAGAAAATTGAGTAATTTGCCCATAAATCGTTAAGCCGTTAATTATAAAATTTTAAATAACTCAATACCAATAAGACAAGGAAAATTTTTATAAAGCATTATCTTTTAGTAGTAATTAGTCATCTATAGATATCATTTGCTATATTATGGATTATAGATAGCTTTTATGTGGTTATAAGATGTATTTCATGTATTTAAGCTATTGTATTCATGAATATAGTAGCAAAAATAAGCGCGAATCAAGGAAGTCCAGCTAATCAGCTGTTGTATTCGAGTGTATTCGACTGTATTCATGGAGTGAAACATGGGGTTATAGCTAGACATATTATTGTATTCGACTGTGCTCACGGCGTGAAATAGGGGATTATACTATTTTAAAAACAGAAAGTGAATCAATTAACATAATAGGCTCCTAATATAAATCAACGAACTCAATTATAACACACAAATTTTGTATTTTTAATTTTAAAAAAGATTCTCAACCGAAAAATACCCAAAAACATAGCAGTATTCAGAGAAATTATATAATACATCTGAATACATAAACTATATTAATTAAAAATTATGAATACATTCATGGCATATAGCGAGACGGTGAATTTAATAAATACATAGAATACAGCAGGATATATTGAAATACAATGAGAAAAAAAGATAGTGAATACAATAAAATACATGGAATACAACTAGACACGGTGAATAATGAAAAAAAAGACAATGAATATAATGAAATACATGAAAATACATTGAAATATATTAACAGAACATCAAGTTGCTCAACCCCAAACTCCATCATCTTTGTTCAAGAACAAACCAACCGGATTATATGTCGGCGACTGCTATTCAAGAATCAGTTTAATGTCGGTTGCTGCTGGTGGTGAGAATCTTGAACATAGCAGTCTTTAAGAATCAATTCTTTTTTTTAATATTCGAAGATTGCCAAAACAAAGTTCTGAAGTGCTCAGATTGCAAGCAGTTTTGCTTTTTCTCTGTTGGTTTATTTATGGAAAGTATGTACATTTGTGATGTTTTGTTTTATGGAAGACAAAACAATTGTTCTTCGGCAAACAAATTACAATTGTTCTTTGAGAAACGTTCATGGGTTTCCTGTGTTCTTTGCACAAATATGATGGAAGGAGGAAGAGATCAGAAATTTTAATAGGATGAGGAAGATAAGGAGATGTATCAAAGTAAAGACAGAAAGAATATTTTAGGACTAGAAGTTAACTAAAATTAAATATTTTGCTATAAATCTTAAAAAGTATTTATAAAATATAAATTTTTTAAATAATATTTATTTAAAATAAATAAAGTATTAATCTTTACCGTAAAAATTTCATAAAACAATAAGCCATTTTTACTATTTACTTTTGATTTTGAACTCCTACTTTGAAGATGAAGCTGTAATACGAGGGTGTTTAAAGTAACTTGCCCATAACTTTGTCCCTTCAACGGTTCAACCTGTGAACCAAACTGAAAGCTATCTCATACATTTCACTTCACTACTCTGCCTGTAGTATCTATCGCTAAGAGCTGCTGCTACCACTCTTCTTCTCTATCAATTTCCACCTATCTTTGTTCTCCAGATTTTCCTCCACCCAAACTGAGTATTCTATGTGTCTATTCTTTGGTGGGTGTTCTATTTTCTTGATTTTTAGGTAGTAATTTTAGCTACTAAATTACCCAAAGAATGCTAATTTAATACTTTTGGGTCTATCCCAATTCCCTCTTTTTTATGGTGAAGAGGAATATAATTTTATTTTGGCACTGTTATTTATACATTCTCGATTTCTGGAGGTTCAATTTACATAGGAGCATATTGGTAGTCCTGATAACGTTTTTATGGATGGAGTATGGAAACATGATTTTTGCATGTTGCTAATTGGTTTCAAAATCAGTTTATCTGTATTAGTTTGGATAATTAGCTAATGATTTTGTTCTTTGTTTTTGATAATGTAATTAGCTAATGACTTTGACTTGGTTCTTATTTTGTGAAGGTTTCTTCTGATGTTTATGGGGTAGCTTGAGTTAGGATGGCTTTCTTCATTCCGATGAATGTATGTCCATTCACCATTTCAAGCTCTATTAAGAAGATTCAAAACACTAACGAATGTAAGAAATTGCATGTTTTATCTCTTTTAGCGAGTTTAAGTTCTTTGCACAGACACTGCATAGATTTTTTACACCCTCAGGTTAACTTGACCTATAACAAATAGGTACCTCTCGGTAGCAAGCTATATATACACTGTCATGACAATGCTTGAATCCTTTAACAAATAGGAATGGGCGATAATATGAGAACCTAGTATATAATTTCTTTAAGTTCCAGTTTTCTCTGTACAACAGGAACCCCCACCCCAGGAGCTGCTCCATCTGGTCGAAAGTAAGGCAGTGTAATCCAATTGTCTTTGGTCATTTCTTATTATTTATGCATGTATTACTTGTAATTGCATAACTAGTCTTCCATTTGCACATATTCTTCAGTCTTTGATCTCATATAGTCTGTGACCATTTTCGTTGACTGCAACAGTTATTAGCCTATACTTGGCTGAAGAATAGGTTGCTTACCTAGAGGGATAAGGTATTAAACTTGTTTTGGAGTGAATGACTGGCAAAGTAAGTTGGGTTTGGAGAGACATAGTATAAGCAAAACTAAGGAAGAAAGTTGTGTTAACAAATATATGATAATAGTACTCGGACTTCTGTTCTGTGAACATGCTGAGAAGCTTTATGTAGAGCACCTTCATATAAATGATGTATCATGATAAATTGCTTTCATAAACATTAACTAGATATTGCCACAGCTTGAAAGTCAAAAGGCAGAGCTCACCAGGAGATCTGTCCTCGTTCTTTGTTTCTTATTATATCCAAAGGAGAACAGCTAAGTGTGTCTTAGCTTTATTTTTAGGTTTACTTGTCTCTTTCATTTGAGGTTGTTTCGATGTCTAGTCAGATTTTTCTTCTTCGTCGTCTTATATTGTGCTGTGTCCTTGACATCTATAGACCTCACATGAGTATTTTATCTACGTAATATCGTGATTGAATCGTTCCTGATTCTTGACTATTTTCTTTTCCTGGTTGCAATTCTTTTCAACAAAACAGATAAACTACAATCAAAGAGTTCTGGTATATTATCAACTAAAGAAGAAGCAACTCGGCGCCAGCTTCTTGTTAGTCCTTTGGTTACACTTATAGCATTCAACTGCGGCTTAACGGTGCTACCAGCTCGCGCAGAGGATGAAGAGTTTCAAGACAAGGATGAAGGTGTGGCTGGTGCTATTAAGTCCTTGTTTGATCCAAATGAGAAAACAAAGTCGGGAAAAGTCTTACCAAAGGATTACTTGAAATCTGCAAGAGAGGTGGTGAAGACATTGCGTGAATCAGTAAAGGAAGACCCGAACGACATGTCTAAGTTTAGACGAACAGCTGATGCAGCAAAGGAATCCATCAGAGAATATCTTGGTGGATGGAGAGGACAAAAATCAGTAGTCAATGAGGTAATCCTTTTTCAACAAACAAAAAGTAGAATGTTATTGCACTGTAGCTCATTGAAAACTTTTAGTACTTTGTGCAATATTATGGATTCATTTCCAAATACACACAGAAATTGGCTAAGGAAGAGGCTTGCATGACATAATAACTTCAAATTTCAATTTTGTAGTTGTTATATTTCGTCAACAGTGCAAAGTTCATTTTGTTTCTAGAGCACCTTTTAGATCTCCATGCTCAACAAATTAAAGTCAGAGTAACTCCAAAATTTACCTTGCATAATAATGTCTTGAAATGAAATTATTTCTTCTCAAACGTCTACTTATATGGTTTTTAAAATTCTGCTGTTCAGTAAATGGTTCTCGGACTTCTTTAGCTAGCAGAGCTAGAAAGATTTCTAGTGGCTGTTTCCTCATTTTAAAGTCACGTTGGTGGCGCCAAAAACTATTGTAGTGTGGGAGCATGCTCTTCCAATTCAGTTATGCATTTGAGTTTGGCAGTTCTAGAGCATAGATTGCAGAAAAGAAGACAGAAGAAATCTGGTTGTTGATGCACCTTTGCAACAATTACTGCCTTCCTTAATCAATACTCCCTCCGGTCCATAATAAGTGACCAATTTGCTTTTTTATTTTAGTTCAAAATAAGTGTCCGTTTATATAATCAAGAAAAAAATTCAACTGTTTCCAAAATTACCCTTATGTACATATCACTAAAAAGCTACTTATTCCTCACATTTGAGAAGACAAGTAAGTACTACTATAACTATGGTGCAACATTTAATGAAGGGTAGTTTAGTCACACTAACTATTTTCGTCTAGAATTTGGTATTTGCTTAATGGGTGTGCCTATAGCAAATTTGGTCACTTATTGTGGATCAGAGGGAGTAACTCAGTAGTTGCAATAGCTTTAGAGTTTGTGCAAATCAACTGTCTAAAAGAAGTCTTTAACATCTTGTGATATAACTTTATCAATTAGTAAAAAACCTTTACTTCATGGACCTACGCGGGCTACGCCAGTCATTCCAAAGAATAGTTGCTTCCCTTTCTACTGCCTCTGCTGGCATGGAGTTAGTTGGGGCCGAAGTTGCTCGAACTCTTTACTTTCGGTGCCGCACTTGTGTTGACACGACATGGGTGTCGGATCTGTAGTGGATTTGGTCAACCGATTTTGGGTATTTTGACCAAAATCGACAGAGACTTCGGGGCATATACAATGATTTTTTATATTAAAAAAATGCGAGAGTGAAATCGAAGAAAATGAAATACCTTGTATATAAAAATTGATATGTGAGTCTAGTTCCTTTTATCTCCTTCTTGGAGTACCTTGTTAGTTTTCCATATAATGTCTCATAATTTAGACATATTTTTATAATTCTATTTTTAGATATTTGAATTATTTAGCCGAATCACCACACTTGTACCCGTATCTGGATCCGTACCCCCAAATCTTAAAATTTGGATCATGAAAGATTCGACTTCTAAATCCGCACCTGTATCAGACACTGCACCCGAGTCCGAGCATAGGTCGGGGCTTCTTCCTCGAGTCTTGTCATGACCGCACTTGTCTACACCGAGCTGAAGACTCCACATGATATATAATTCTTGACATGCTGATGATTTTATGCATCGTTCTACTCTAGCATGCAAAATACTAAAAGTTATAGTTTTGGGGGGTTTTCCTCCTTTAGTGGAAACATAAATATTTGAGAGTTAAAACACATCTCTGTCTTCCCCAGTTTTGTTGCATCTGGTCATTGTTTTGACTTAGTACTGTACTTGCAGGAGTCATATGTTATGCTAGAGAAAGCTATTAGATCTTTGGCCAGCTTTTATTCAAAGGCAGGCCCATCTGCTCCACTTCCAGAAGAGATAAAGCTAGAGATCTTAGATGATCTGAATAAAGCAGAAGAAGCATTGTAACATGGGGTATATTCAAGGTGCACGCAAGCTGACTCGGACAGACACCGCTATTTTAAAAAATTCTTTCTAAAATGGTTCTTGATATACATATTAAAAGAGGTTCATGTGATGTAGTATCTTCTGTTGCACGATTCTCACGAGTGAACACTCCTTTCTTTTTGAGTGAGATGTGAGGACATGCTCAACTAAATGTAGTCTATTTGATAAAGATACATTTTATTGAAGTATTTTTGGTTGCATTTGTTTTTTTTCCCCTTCTTTCCATCAGCCCTGTTGCAATGATATTTTGTTTGATGCTGGTGACCAAATCATCTGTTCCAAATGTGACCTAAATTTTGTGACAAATAGACACTAGACAAAGAAAGGAATATTATCCGAATACAATTAAAGGTTCCTCAATTCAAACGTTTCATTTTGGTGTAACCATGAATGCATGTTATGCAACTACTTTCAAAGAACTCTGATATAAAATATATTCCGTAATATGCAATGTCAAAGGTGAGTAATCCAGTCACCACTCAATTTATTGAAGCCCTTCACTGAAGCAAGTCATGGCACGTCGACGGTCTTAAATAATATTTGCTCGAACAATAAAGTCAATAGTGCTCTAAGCTCATGCTTTGCAAGAATCGAAAGTTTCAATCAGGTCTATTGAATGCAACTTTACAAGAGGTTGTCGCCACAGCTTACACCTCAACTTCTTGATCACACAAGCAGCAACTATTACCATTACGCCTGTATTACCCCCTACCCCACCCCGCATGAAGTCCATGTTCTATTGTACCAAAACCACTACGTTCAAATACCCGAGACAACACAATCCACATCCCTTTGTATCTGTTTTTCATTTTGTTATTACTATCAAGGAACGAAGAGAGTAACATCACCATGCTGACTGTAGTTTCTCACATACTGTATGAAGCATTCACATTTTGATCAAAGCCAAAACTAAAATTATGAAAATGCAGAACATATGAAAAGCTCAAAGTTGCATGTGACAACAAAATACAGAAAAAAATTTGCTTGGACTTAACATAGGGTCAAGTTACATCTCATGTTTTGCTGGAATAGATTGCTCCTACGTTCCAGAGAGAGAGGGACCTTTTATTGTGCTCATTCATATATCCTCTTAAAATATCACCCTTGTAATAGGCAACTTGACAGAAGCGATCTTTCTTCACGAAAGTACAAATGACCTCTGGTAATAAAAAAGATTACAACCAAACAAAAGCATAATGCCTCCATCACCAGTCGAACCTCAAACACTTCATACATAAAAACTCAAATACTGAAAGTAGCTGCCTGCATTCGTCTTGTAGCATTTGTAGATATCAAAATAATATGTGGAAAGAGCTAGAGAAACATCTGATGTATCTTGATCCACCTTCTTCTGCCACAGGGCTATAGTCATGATATACCTTGCAGAATAGCAGTGCAGCAAACTACAGCAACGGATAAATAGTAAGTAATAAGCAGAACATTATTTCCCAGCAGAAGGATTATCAATACAAGCAATTGCCAACTCATTTGTATGTATTGAAATGCTAAAATACCAACCTTCACTTAAAGAATGTGAATCTTTGCGGAAATAGATATTTCACGATCGAGACAAAACCCCCTTTGAGCTGCACCAATAAAAAGGAGGCAATTGAGGTTCGGAAAAAAGAAGTCAAAGTAAATTTTCCATTCTTTCATCATCATCTTGTGTGTCTGTTCGACATGTATGTCTACCAGGTTCATGTTTGAATATAAAAGGACTTTTGGTTGATGTGTCAAATGCTGGTGGTTGATGTAATGAAAGGAGTTCTAGTGAATCTAAGCGATGAAGAAATGGTAACTTAAAGAAAGGAAAAAGATATTTACACAATTAAAGCCCATGATTTTGTTGGATTACAAGTAGTACTACAAACTTACAGAGAAATTAAAACTGAGCAACCCTAAACAATAACCCCAATGATACTGAAACATTATAAGCCGTTTTAAAAAATTAAATGAAAGGAAAATAACCAAACCTGGGCACACTTCCACCACGACGCAAGTCATATTCAGTTGCTTGCCGAAGAGCTCTTGCAAACGCCTTGAAAGTTGCCTCAATGATGTGATGAGAATTTTTTCCAGCAAGCTGTGACCAGACAAATTCAACATTTTAGTATGCAAGAGTATAGAACCAGAGTAAAGATCAAATAAGGGCAGAAAAATAAGTCCAAAAAAAGTAAACGAAAAGCCCCCTCCCCCAAAAAAAAATAAAAAAATAAACAACCTCTGAAGAGGTCATAAAAGGATTTACCTGTCGAATATGGAGCGTCATTCCAGAAGTGTTGACCAAAGACTGAAAGAAGTGTTCCACCAGCTAAACATAACAATGTCATTCAAATCAGCAGATCCAGAGAATAGATATAGAAATGAGCGAAAAACTTGCACAGGTTAAACAATTAATGTTTTATGGCCAGGAGAGCATCAAATTTCTTTCTTTTCTTAACCATAGTAACAAACTAACAATTAGTTGTGTACACATGCTCTATCTTGGACATTTTGAACTGACATACTTCATTAACAGTAAATTTGTTACTTAATATTTATACCATCCCAAAATTCAACATTCATACATTAAACAATCTGAATCAAAAACCACAATATGATGGTTCTCCTATGAAAAGCCTAGTACACAAACTAAATTTTGTTATATACGTTAATAGAGGACTGAAAAGGTTCTAGCATCAGATTTGATCAAAACCATATCTGATTAACCAAATTCAAACAGGCATATCTGATTAACCAAATTCAAACAGGTGGTAGCAATTGGAGAAAACCTATCTGATACTGGAGATAAAGAAAATCATCCATCTACTATACTAGAAACAAATATTCATTCACAATTGAAGTCAAACATTGCAGGAACTAGGAGACACTGACCCTGTTCATCGTAGAACAAGAAGAATAGACACACCTGAGTGTCATAAGTTCCAACTCTCTGAGTAGGTATTTGTAAATCATAGCCCAAATATGGCCTTCCCGATAAATCCTGTATAAATTAAATATTAAACAGTTAATATACATGCAGATCATGATCATAAAAAGATCAATATGATTTTATTTGATAAATCATGACATGCTATTAATATGTCACCAGGTTGGTGTGGTTGTTTCAAAATGATACTATATAGATATGCATTATAACCCAAAAATTTAACCAACTATTTATACAAACAGGAATTTCCTCTTTATTTTTTTGATATGGCAAGAATTTCCTCTTTATATCATAAGTACAACCAAACAAGAGTTTCTTCAATTTTGTACAAATTCAAAGTCCTATAATTTGCCGAGGGTCTATCAGAAATAGCCTCTCTATTCTATCAGGGTAGGGGTAAGGTCTGCGTACACACTACCCTCCCCAAACCCCTCACCTGTGGATTTACTGGGTTGTTGTTGTTGTTGTCGTCGTTGTCAAAGTCCTATCGTTTCTTCCCCACCATAAGAACCAAAACACAATGGGCTGTTTTCAACTTCTTATTTGTAGCATCCTGTCTGCTTAAAAAGATCAATATCTAAAACCAAAGACAATATTTGTTCCTACACAAGAGCAAATATTCTTCTTGTCTAATCAGTGAATAGTCGTATTACAATAAGGAAAAATAGAGGATTTTATGAGGTACTTTTGTGGTTTCAAGAAACCACATTCCAGGTGAAAAGAAGTATAGACCTTGTTTTATGGAAGTATGTACAAATTCTGACTAGAAAAATAAGCAGGGCTGTCTATTCGTTATCATTGTGATGGTGCAAAAGGCTGATAATCTACACACTTCAGACAGAGAATATCTGACAAAATTAGTGTTCCCATAAGGTTATCACTTAAATAGTTAGTTAACTTAAAATTAATGAAAGAAAATTACTAATTTACCACTAAAAGCTAAATATGTAAAATGAGCATTATTTTTGTGATTTTTGTTTTAATAATGCAATTAACACATGTAATTAAATCCTAAATGCAATTAAGACCTAAAATGCTTACCAGTGAAACATGAATCAGTGCTTCATCTAATGGAGCTGAAAAGTCACCAAATCGATTGATTCCCTTTCTATCACCAAGTGCTTGCAACAATGCCTATATAATCAAAAACTAGAAGTCACCCAAAAGTAGAAGTCAAGGCTCTAAAGGAAAAAACTGAATGCCAACACAATGAGGAGCGACTCAAGCAAGTAAAAGAGTCTCTCTGTCAAAACGAGATGTCGCAACCACTTTCAGAAATAAATTGAGTAAAGAGACCGACATATGGAAAGAACACACGAGATTCTGAATATACTTCTGAATTACTTAATTATAAGCTCCCTGAAAACTCACAGTTCCAATGGCAAGTGCAACATCTTCATTTGTGTGGTGGTCATCAATGTGAATATCCCCAGTAGCTTTTACATGCACATCGAACAACCCATGTGAAGCGAGTTGCTAAGGAAATATAAACAAGGTTCAGTACCAGCACAATACCAGAAGCAGCGCAGATGTAAATCAGCAACTGAACTTAGAAATAGAAACCAAATAGCTGCTCATCCACATCCAGCAATATAAATTAGGTCGTAAACTTCAGAAGAAAAAATATCATAAAAAGTAAAAAATTTAACATGCAATTGAAGGAGGACAATACTTTTTTTTTACGACCGTGGTGTTTAAGCTAACTTGTGCACGCCTCATCTATTCCATCAGAGACCTACCACCTCCTACCAGCACAGGAACCGGGTAACTCGGCCCACCAAGGCTTAGGCTAGGAAGAAATCATCTAGGGTTTTTTTTTCCTCCGTTGGGATTTGAACCTAAGACCTCATGATTCTCCCCCACCTCATTGACCACTAGGCCGAACCCTTGAAATAGAATAGGGGAACAATTTCAACAAGTTTCATATTTATACCAAAAAGAAAAGGAAATACAGGAGTAGTCCAACAATCCTTATTGTTCAGGCAGTTTTACCTTTATCTGGGGATATGTTTAAGTATAACACATCATGATACGGGATATTCAAGAAATTAAGCATGTTCTACCTATAAAAGCTTAAACGGTTAGACATGAGAAATTATATTTTAAGCCTGCAATATGCCCTCATGTGCCGACCTTATTTTTTTCCCTATGTATAATACTTTCTATTGAAAAGGCGAGAGACTTGAATTTGATACCTTGTTAAATGTGTGCCCCACCATGGAACACTTATGTTATTTATTTATAACTCACTCCATCCCATTTAATGTGGCATGCTATTAGTTTTTGTCTATCCAACAAAAGAATGACACTTTTCTGAGATGATTTTTAGCCACGCATTTGTCTGGCTTATTTTGGATCACAAGTTTCAAAAGGCTTTCTTTATTTCTTAAATTCCGTAGGCAGTCAAGCAGTGTCCCGTAAAATGAGAAGAAGAGTAAGTACTACTAACTAACAAGTGAAACTCATCAATTTTTTATTTTTATTTTCACAATACTCATATACAAACTAACAGGTGAAGAGAAATCTTTTTCAGCAGAAGATATAGAAGTACTTACATCCAGCATGTGATCAAGAAATGGGATCCCAGTATTATTCTCTGCAACACCTGTTCCATCCAAGTTTATCTTCACATACACATTCGTCTCTTTCGTAGCCCTCTTCACATCCCCAATACGACCTATCAAAAACCCCAATAAATACATGCAACTTCGCTGCAATCCCAAACTAGTTAAGACCAAGCTATATGAACTCTATTCAGCACATTTCTTTACAAGGCTATCAAAATCTAGAATTTACGCTATAAGATATGCTTTGACAGTGATTTTTTTACACCACCAATGTAGTTTAACCTGTGATAGTATGTTACCACCATTGTTACCAGATCATCAGTTAATGCTTATTAAACAATTTACTTGTATTTACCTCATAATTGACCGGATTTTGTAAATATTGTTTGCATGGTCCGTAAATGGAACTTAAACTCTTAGTGAAAAAAGTGTAAACCCAACTTCTGAAATTTAAAAAAAAAAAAAAAACTGAATAATCAACCCACTAAGCCTCAGTCCCAAACTAGTAAAAGTCATCTATATGAATTCACTGTATCCATTATGCTCTATTCAAGTCCATTTCATTAAAAAAAACATATTTGAGAAAAGAAATGAAAACCCATTATTGGGTAGGGAAAATGGAGTTACCTGTTTCAGAGGAAGTTATCGAAGGCCCATTATTAAAAGCGTGAGGAATCGTTGTTTGAGCTGCCATTGAAGTAGTCGCTAGTTTGTTGTGTAGTCCAGTGAAAAGATGTGATTTTTGGTGATAATTATTTGTGGAGAAAAGAAGGGTTTGTGAAACCCTAGTTCTTAAATTGAGAAGGGAAGGTAGTGATGAAGAAGAAGAGTTGAAGAGACGATGAGAAATTGATAGCTCCATACGCGAGTGTGAGAGAGACGATTATGAGCTACTATTTGCTTGAACAAGGAAGAAAGGAAGAGTGACAATTAGAAACGACGCCGTTCTCATTCTTTTTTGTTTGACTTTACAAATATCAATTTCATGGTCAAGTAACTTAAAACTAATAGTAATAATTAAGTAATTAATGAGTATTAGTTGGATCTTGGAAAACTAATATGATAGCTAACTAAGTTATAATTGTTATGAAATAATATAAGGACAAGAACAATATAGAGAAAAGTAGAGAGAGGAGTATTCTTATTGATACTTTGGGATGATCTACAATGGGGTAAGACCCCTCTATTTATAGGAAGAGAAAAGACTTAGCCTCAAAGTAAAACTCTTCTATAAGATAGACATTTACTCTAATTAGAGTTCTATTTATAACACTCCCCCTTGAATGTCTATTCAATAATGTGCCTTTAAAACCTTAACTAAAACAAAACCCAATGGGAAAAAATTATAGAAAAGGAAAAAGAGTACACATGTTTGAATATGCGCCTATTGGTTGCCTCGTTAAAAACCTTGCAAGGAAAACCCAGTGGGACAAAACCTTGTAAGGGAAAAAGAGTGCAACGCGCATTAACTCCCCCTGAAAAGAGCATCAATTCACATCCTTGAGCATTTGCATTCCAATCTTGTGCACCATCTTCAAAACTATCTTTTGTAGAGATTTGATAAATAAATCAGCCATATTGATTTGAATAAATATTCCGCACCTTGAAATTATCATTCTTGATAGATATGAACATCTTCATATAATGTCGTGGAATGATTCTTCAATATCTCCATAGAGGTATTCTCGATGCCATCATGCTTATAGTTATAGCAAGATACATATGTACACAAGTTGCACTTAGGATGTGGTACTTCAGGACCAAGAATTGTATATGCTTCAAGCAACTTCAATCTTTCATGGATTGACATATAAGTTAAGTCATATAAGCCATATAATAGAATTTAGATGCATATCAAGTTTTCATGTCATGCTAAACAAATAAGATATCGAAAACTGATTACACATACCATTGACTTTATACTTTCAAGTATTTGAACTACATGTCCAAAACTACATGTCTTTCATATGGAATCAATTCTGCTTGAATTGTATCTCTTCCATTTAGCCAATATTTTGTTTGTATTCGACAAACATAAGATCCTCATCGATATTTAGCGCTATCATAGATGTCGTCGACGAACACTTTATATCAGTTTCAATAAATTTTCATAAAGACATAACATGGAGATCTCTTTATTCATATATTCAGGTACCTGAATCTCTCATGAGATTTTATGAAGTGTTATGTCATGTGATCTTCTAGATCACTTGCCTCCTTATTATGATCATTTGCTCATCTTCTTTATTAAGAAGTTATTTTGAAACCGATTTGTCTATACGCTTTAAGCGTATCAAAGACTTTGTCCTTCTGGGACTTAATATGAGCATTTGCAGTGAGAATATAGTTACTTTCTTTGGGTCAGCAAATGCGTATAGCATGCTTTGCGATATGTTGCAATTGAATTATCCCTTTTATGAACTTCAGGTTCATATTATGATATTCGAGGATCTATATATACAAATGATAATTCATCCCATGTAACCTTTTCTCAAGTGTTTATCATGTCTCCCCCTCATGTTAGAAAAGCTAACTTGTTTCCTCAACTTTGAGAGTCCATCTTTGTGCATTATGGTGTTAATGAAAATATACACCGCACATCAATAATAAGATGAAATTATTTGGTTCCTGACCCTGAACCACTTGTGAGGGGAGAATATAATATACTCTCGTATACAACGTATATCAAACTGATATATATAACTTTGTTCTCATAAGAAACAGTTTAGCTATTAAGTGGAGGCACTCAATAATTATCTTGCTAAACCAACTATGATATAAACCAACTTATCAAGATGAACTATCTTGAATAGAAAATCTGGAAATTATGCTCGAAGTTATATTACTGAGCAATTTACCTCGCAAGCACCGGCCAGGCTGCGGGTTAATAACAATCGCACATGTAACCATATCATAGATGCATCATATGTGGTATACATGGCAGGTGAATGGGCCCATATTCACCTTTGATATTTCCAGAATTTATGGGATTCAACCCGAACTCTTTAGTTGGTCAATCAATTAATGAGAACAAGTAATATAAGAGAATTCGTAAAGAACTTTCTAGTTCTTTAATATTTTCCCATGTGAATTCTCTATTACTGCACATTCATACTTAAAATGAGAGGGCTAACCCGAATGCCAACTGAATAAATTATCAATATTGATAAACTTCAAATTTACACCATGACATGTGCAATTATCAATAAACTTCAAGTTTATTATGGTATGGGTTTTTATACCAATAAATATCCACTTTATTGTGGCATTCTTTTGTTTGTGTAGTACAAAGTGGAGAATAAAGCGGGTAGTTTTTCACATACAAATTATCCCGCTACAAGTTGTAGTAATAGAAGATATCAAATCTTTCCTTTATTTATAGTCTCAATATAATCAATCGCTTTCGCATATACTTTGGAAACTGAATAAGTTTCTTTGAGACTTACTACAACACAATACCTTATTGGTAATCAATTGCGTTTCTCCAACATAGTAATAATTGGCTCTTCTAGAGCTCTCAATTAATTTTGTACTACCACAGATTCATCAACATCCATGTGGTGAATATCTCTTTTAAAGAGAAAGTTATACCATTATTGTCATGGTCAAAATTATATGCAAGATATGTTTCTTGCATTATCCTTGTCCTTTAATAGTCATATTTCCAAAATATTTTGGCGTACAATAGGTACGTGACCAACGATCATTCATGCCATAATAATGACATTATTTTCATATATCATCTCAAACCTCCTTCTAGCGGTGAGTGTGGTATATTCAATACCAATGCGTCTGGCATTCGATTTGCTATTCTTTGCAAATGGATAATATTTTGCACCTCTTTTTCACAAATAGAGGTATGTGGATCAAGATGAGATAATGATGCATTTTTCCACAAAATTTCCCGTTTGCTTTCACCAACTTCTCCCCCTAATTTTGGGAAAAGTGTCTCATCGAATTGACAGTCTGCAAATCGTGCAGTAAACAAATCCCCTGTCAATGTTTCGAGGTAGCGAATAATGGAGGGCGATTCAAACTCAACATATATTCCTAATCTTCTTTGCAGACCCATTTTGGTGCAATATGGCGGTGCTACAGGCACATATACTGCACATTCAAAAATTCTTAAATGGGATATATTAGGTTCATGACCAAAAACTCATTGCAACTGCATGCAAAATGGCGTGACCCTAAACCGAAGTGGGCAGCCTCGTTTTCATGAGTAAATGAGGTATTCAAGATTATACTCATGTATTGTCTCAATCTGATATCCATTTGAATGATATCTTTAAAACTCAACAAGTTCCTTTTAGACTTGGAGGAGAACATTGCATTCTCTAAAATGTTGTTCCTTTAGGCAGAGTTATAGTTGCTCTTCCGGAGCCTTTAATCAATTTATTACTACCAGAAATTGTAGTAACATCTGCCTTACACATACTTAATTGAGAGTAATATTTCTTCTCTTTGAATATCGTATGTGTGGTACATGAACCAATTAATCAAAAGAGATATACGAACATGAGAATAAACAAATTCAATCCGTTTGTTTCATATTTAAACAATATTTTCAAAATCTGCTGAGGTTATTCGACTAACTTAGTTGATAGTCGACTATCTTGGGAAGCAGTCATTAGGTTAGTCGACTATCTAAATCAGATAGTCGACTATCTTGCCTTGCGGAAAAGTCCAGTTTTAATGCAAAATATTAGTTAGTCGACTAACTAAGTTGGTAGTCGACTAACTTAGTAAACAGTCATCAGGTTAGTCGACTATCTAAATCAGATAGTCGACTATCTTGCCTTGCGAAAAAATCCAGTTTTAATGCGAAATATTAGATAATCGACTAACTGTTAGGTTAGTCCATTAACTCTACTGGAAAATAAAAATATCTTTGAAATTTAAGCATATTGAAACATTCTAAAGAACTAATACTAACATTATATCATAAGCTAACTAATACGAGCTGATACTAATGACTATTAGTTTATTCACTAACTAATACAAATAAGTAAAATAAAATCAAACAATTCCATCTTCCTTCATCACAGATCCATCACCAATTAAGTGGTCTATTTTCCCCTCAGGGTGCTTAAAGAAGTCTGCCACATCCAAGTGGGTGATGTCAAAATTATCGTCAGAGACAGAATTGGTTTCAGGGCATTTACCTTTTAGAGATGCTTGATAAAGCTCAACCAAATGTCTTGGTACACGGCAAATTTTCGCCCAGTGCCCTTTTCCACCGCAACGATAATATATAGTTTATAAACTATTTGCTTTTGGATTCTCATCGCATCGTGCTTGTGGCAGAGTGACCAACTTCAGGTTGTCATATCTCTCCTTTAAGCCATTCCACAAGATATGTGGATCTTTGACTGTGATATATTCAATTTTCAAACCTTCATCAAGGTGGTGGCGCAAGAAAATCAAGGCCTTAGCACAGTTTCAAACCTTCATCAAGGTGATGGCGCAAGAAAATCAAGGCCTTAGCACAGTTTCAAACCTTCATCAAGGTGATGGCGCAAGAAAATCAAGGCCTTAGCATAGTCTTGGGTGGATGCATTATTTCTGTCTTTAATGGCGTCTCCAAGACCCATTGCATCCAAATGGATTTCAGCATTCAACACCCATGTCATATAGTTCTTGCCCGAAATTTCAAGGGCAACGAACTTTCTTTTCATAATATCAGACATAAAACAAAATTACATCAAGAGCGTGTCCATACTTACGGGCTTTATTACAATTATCACATTCACTTCAGGGAATGGATCATAATCATCTGTATGTGCTATATACAGTCTCATGTCAAATATTACTTTCATAAAGTGAAAGATTATTTTGAGAATCTTTATTATTCTCATTATCACAATGGTGACGAATATAATTCCGTCTATTGCCACGTCCACATCCATTGATACCTTCACGGTAATAATTTTGTCTTCTTTCAGACTTATCACATACTGCTATCACATTCTCTAAAGGGAATGAGAATGAAGCAAATTCACTGGGACGGATTTTCAATTCTTTGCCCATAATCATACATGAATTTAATCATGGCAAGACATAGAACTTTTACCACTTCACGTGGTTATAATTCTTTACAAACTCCTTTAGAGTTATAATCAAACTTTGTTGTCTATGTTTGTATATGAAATCAAATCGTAGAATTTCAAGAATTTGAAAGGGAAAAGTAAATTACTTACCTTTAAGGTATACCAATAAATGTTGTGATATCAAATATACCTCTTGAGTTTCCATCCCGTTGCATTACTTTATGATGATACCATCTCTTCTATTTTTCCGTATAGAAATTCTCATATGGAGCAGTAGCAATCGTTATTACACTCTTTTGCTTGAAAATTCATCCAAACGACGGAACACGAATTAGAGTGGGTGAATCTGATTGCAACTCGAGATTCTGAGAGCGATAATTGCTGAATATTAAATTCAATTGGTTAGAGACTCGTGCTGATAACGTGTTATGAAATAATATAAGAACAAGAACAATATAGAGAAAAGTAGAGAGAGGAGTATTCTTATTGATACTTTGGGATGATTTACAATGGGGTAAGACCCCTCTATTTATAGGAAGAGAAAAGACTTAGCCTCAAAGTAAAACTCTTCTATAAGATAGACATTCACTCTAATTAGAGTTCTATTTATAATAATAATAGGTTATATGCATCTAAAAATTCTTTATGTGTATAGGGATGGTATTCAACCCCTCCCTCTTGCAAGGCAAAATTTGTTGTTTTTAACCGTTTCGATCGGCACAAACCCGCCCCGTATATTATTTTTTATAATTTTTTAATTTGGAAAAATTATCAAAAGATACCACATTCGGATGCGTTATATTCTTCTTTTTGGAGAAATTTTATGCCATTTTTCTTCTTTTGTTGATGTTAATTCCACTTACTACCTGTAGTTATCCTTTTCTCCTATCTTTTTGAAGTGTATGCCACTTTCATTATAAGTATTGATTCATCACACTTCATGGCACTTTCCTTTGGCAGCAAATAATATTACTACTACGTTCGCAAATTTTATTGTAGCATTAACGGAGGTCCAGTTACCTAGCAAAGTTTCAGCCAACTACGATGTCTACATTTAAAAATCAAGACTTATACGTTAAATGTCTACTTCCAGTTAAAAATAAGAAAAGGAGTATGACTACTTCCAGTTAAAAATATAACTATATAAGTCAAAGAGTTCAAACCAAATTAGAATGAGTGACTACAAAATTCTATGCAGTTCTGTTAGAATGTTATTACTTACTATGATAATTTGAAAATTGAAACGTTTTAAATTAGTATCCAAACATTTTCATTCAAACTCCACGCACAATCTATTGATTGTAAAATCACAGGGCGACATCTTTCCTCCCCACCCCCAACCCCCCCACCCCCACCCCATCCCATACCCTCTCTCTATTTTTTTTAACACATATTAGAACCCACCCCGGCCCAGCAAACAGTCCCGCCTCATCTTGTGAATGCTGCAACCTGCCCCGTTACGAACCGCGCTTGCACCGCCACATTGCCACTCTTGATGGTGTCCATCTCATTTAAAAGGTGTGATAGCTAATTTTGTTGACTTGGTTTGATTTGGTAGCCAACCTTATTGAAATTGTGAAAAGTGTGAGCAAAATTTTCAACTATTCTAGGCTTTAGAGAGTAAGGTTTTGGTTATAAAAGGAGAGCTTCAACTCTCATTTCTACACACAAAAAATCTCAGACAATACATTTGAGTGAGAGAGAGCAAGGTATTCAATAGACTATAAGAAAATAGTCTGTGAAGAAAATTAGAGTGTGAGAGATATTATAGTAAGGTAGGAATATCAAAAGGGTATATTTTTTTTTCTTTTGAGGGTGTAGTGGTCTTAGGAGTGTTTGTACTCGTTACTATATAATGTAAAATTTCATGTTATAGTGGTATCAGTCGCTCTTCTTGGCCGTTATTTTTCCCTTATTCAGAAGGGTTACACGTAAAATCTTGTAGTCATTATTGCTGCATTTTTATTCTTGTTGATTTAACCATAATTTAGTGTTCCTCGTTTATTACTAATACTGTGAATATTATTTTGTGGATCTATTCTTATTCCCAACAAGTGGTATCAGAGACAAGGTTCTATCTGAGTATGCTCTGTGGTTGCAGCACAGTCTGAACTTCCACATCAGAAAATAATTACTTTGGTCTCCTAATAAATAGTATTTGTATTTGTAATAAACGATGGAAGTCAACACTAGTAGAATGGTTACTTTGACTGGCACAAATTATGCCATTTTGAATGGCAAAATGGAAGATTTGCTCTATGTCAAGAATTTTCATCAACCTGTCTTACCACTAAAAAGCCTAATAATAAATCAGATGAAGAATGAAATTTGATACACACGCAGGTTTGCGGCTTTATTAGACACTAGGCTGACGATAACGTTTTAAACCAAATTTCTGGGGAGATACATGCTCGAATCCTATGGGAGCACCTTGAAAGTTTGTATGCTCGAAAAATTGAAAACAACAGGATGTTTCTAATAAAGCAGATGTTGGGTTTAAAATGCCATGATGGTTCCGCGATGATAGATCATCTAAATAATTTTCAGGGAATCATAAACCAGTTATCTGCTATGGGCATTAAATTTGATGAAGAAATTCAAGGCTTGTTTCTACTTGTTTCCCTACCAAATTATTGAAAAGTTCTTAGAACTTCATTATCAAATTTTTCTCCGGATGATGTGATCTCTATGGATATTGCTAAGAGTAGTATAACGAAGAGATGAGAAAAAAAATCTTAGGGTTCCTTCTCATCAGATGTTTTGGTGACTGATTCTAGGTGGAGAAGCAAGAATCGAGATTCTCAAAATAGAGAACATAATAGAAGCAAATCCAGAAGCAGACTTAAAGATATTGAGTGGTATCATTAGGGAAAGAAAGAGAACACAAAGAAGTTTTGCCGGATTTTGAAAAGGGAGAATAGAGACAAAGAAGAACAAAAAGAAAATGGCAATCGTGCAGCCATCGTCACTATTAGGGGTGTTCATCGATCGACACAGTACGGTATTTAGACATTTCGATTCAGTATTCGGTTTCTTAAAATCTTATACCAATACCATACCTAATTAAATTCGGTATGGTTTGATTTTTCTCTTTTCGGTTTTGATTTAGGTTTATTCGGTTTGGTAATTTTAGTTTATTCGATTTGAATACTACCTAGTGCATAGAGCCATATACTCTAGTATTCTTAATTAAAGTACTTAAGAATATAAAACTGAAAATGTTTGTTGACATCAATTTTGTCCAAAACTAGCAAACATTGACCCAAATAGAGAAAATTGTACATAAAAGTATTTGATCATTAGAAATGTCTCGTTACTTGTTTAAAGTTAATTGATAAAGTTAAAGAATAAAGGAAAGTAAAATCTTATATATATATATATATATATATATATATATATATATATATATATACATTTATATGTTATTATTGATAATATATATATTGTGTAATATAATATATATTTCGGTACGGTATCGGTATTTTGGTATTTTATTTTAAAATACCAAATATCATACCTAATACCAATTTTTCTAAAAACTTAAACCAAATACCATACTAAATACCAAAATATCGAATACCAAAGTTTTCAGTTTCGGAACGGTAATTCGGTATTTACCAAATTATGCATAGCCCTTGTCACTACAAAAGATCTTGTTACTGTCCTTGATGCGGATCTGATAAATATTGCTTGTGATGAGTCAATACGGGTTTTGGACAATGGTGCAACATCTCATATGACATCAACGAAGGAATTCTTCTTATCCTATACTTAGGGTGACTTTGGAACTTTGAGTATGGGTAATGAGATTGTATCTAGGGTGGCTGGTGTTGGAACGATTTGTTTGGAAACTAGTATTGGAACTAAACTAGTTTTAAAAATGTAAAGCATGCACCTGATGTTCGTTTGCACTTGATCACTTTTGGTGTTTTGGATGACGAGGGATATGTCAATACCAATGGTCCAGGAAAGTAGAACCTCACTAAGGGTTCCATGATTGTGGCTCGTGGAGAAAAGCATTATGATCTATACTGGACTACAGCCTCTACCTGTATTGATATGGTGAATGCCGTTGAGAGCAATAGCTCTTCAACGTTATGGCATAAAAGGCGTATCCATATTAGCGAGAAAGGACTAAATTTTGTGTCCAAGAAGAAATTGTTGTCAAATTTTAAAAGTGCAAAATTAGAAAAATATGAGCACTGCTTGGTTGGCAAACAAAAGAGTGTTTCTTTCTAGTCTCATCCTCCTTCAAGAAAGACAGAGTTGCTTAAGTTGGTGCATTCAGGTTTATGTGGTTCAATGAAGATAGGGACTTTGGGCGGTGCACTTTATTTTGCTATCTTTATTGATGATTGCTCAAGAAAATTTTGGGTTTACATCTTGAAGACTAAAGACCAATTGTTAGGTGTCTTTAAGCAGTTTCAGGATTCAGTTGAAAGAGAAACTAAAAAGAAGCTGAAGTGTATTCGTAGCGATAATGGTGGTGAATATTGTGGACCTTTTGACGAATACTGCAGGCAAAGAGGTATCAGACACCAGAAGACTCCTCCTAAGATTGCTCAGCTTAATGGTTTAGCAGAAAGTATGAACAGGACCTTGATGGAACGAGTCAGATGTTTCCTTTCTAAAGCAATGTTTCCGAACTCCTTTTAGGGCGAGGCTTTGTTGACCTCCACACATATTATTAATTTATTCCCAGCGGTTGCTTTGCAAAGTGATGTTCTAAACATGGTTTGGTATGGCAAGAATGTTTCCTATGACCACTTGAAAGTTATTGGCTGCAAACTTTTTGTACATGTGCCTAAAGATGAGAGGTCAAAATTAATTGCCAAGACAAGGTAGTGTGTCTTCATTGGTTATAGCCTTGATGAGTTTGGTTACAGTTTATATGATCCAATTGAGCAGAAGGTCGTGAGAAGTCATGATATTATCTTCGTTGAGGATCAAACCATTAAAGATATTAACAAAGTGGAGAAGCTAAAATCTCCAAGTTTTAAAGGTTTAATTAATCTTGATCAAGTTCCTCATACAAATGCAAACGTTGGCGGGCTCAATGATGATGGTGATGCCCAGAACCATATTCCGAATCAACATATTGATGGTGATGGTAATAACAATGCTAATGCTGATGAGGCAGATTCTCCTACTCATGAAGTTGCGGAAGAGTTAGATATTGCACTCAGGAGGTCTTCTAGACCATGTACTCCTTCCTCCCGTTATTCACCCAATGAGTATGTATTACTCAATGATGGGGAGAACCTAAATGTTATACGGAGGCCATAGAAGATGAGCACAAGGATCAATGGATTGAAGCCATGCAAGATAATATGAAATCTCTGTATGTGAACTACACTTATGAGTTGGTAAAATTGCCTAAGGGCATGAGAACTTTGAAGAACAAGTAGGTGTTCAAAGTTAAAGCTGAAGAACATAGTTTGAAGTCCAGATATAAAGCTAGATTGGTTGTCAAGGGATTTGGTCAAATGAAAGGTATTGACTTTGACGAAATATTTTCTCCTGTCATAAAAATGTCCTCCATTCGAACGACTTTTGGTTTGACTTCTAGTCTTAATTTGGAGATTGAGCAGATGGATATGAAGACTGCTTTTCTTCACGGTGACTTAGAAGAGGAAAATTATATGGAACAACCTGAGGGTTTCAAGGCAAAGGTAAAGAAAATCTTGTATGCAAACTTAAGAAGAGTCTATCTGGATTGAAGCAAGCTCTTAGACGGTGGTACAAGAAGTTTGAGTCTGTTATAGGGAAGCAAGGCTACAAGAAGATTCTTCATATCACTATGTGTTTGTACAAAGATTTTCTGATGATGACTTTATCATCCTCTTTCAATGTGTGGATAATATATTGATTGTGGGCAGGAATGCTTCCAAGATTGACGAGTTGAAGAAGCAATTGAATAAGTCTTTTGCAATGAAAGACTTGGGTCATGCTAAGCAGATTTTGGGCATGAGAATTACTCGTTCAAGAAATGAAAGGATGCTTTAGTTGTCAAAGGAGAAGTGCATAGAACGTGTACTGGAGAGTTTCGACATGAAGAGTGCTAAGTTGGTTCCCACATCCCTTCCTGGTTATCTGAAGTTGAGCAAGAAGATGTATCCTACAATAATGGAGGAAAAAGAGAGAATGGCCAAGATTCCTTATTCCTATGCAGTCGGAAGCTTGATGTATGCAATGGTATGCACCAGACCTGATATTGCTCATGCAGTTGGTGTTATTAGTAGATTCCTTGAAAATCCTAGAAAGGAGCATTGGGAAGCAGTCAAGTGGATACTCAGGTACCTAAGAGGTACTGTGGAGATTTCTTGTGTGTTTGGAGGATCGGATCCAATCTTGAAGGGCTACACGAATGTTGATATAGCAGGTGATCTTGACAACTGTAAATTAGGTTACATGTTCACATTTTCAGGGGGAGCTATCTCATGGCAGTTGAAGTTGTAGAAGTGTGTTGCACTCACTACAACTGAAGCAGAGTATATTGCCACTACAGAAGCTGGCAAGGATATGGTAGGGCTAAAGCGGTTTCTTCAAGAGCTGGAATTGCATCAAAAGGAGTATCGTCTATTGTGATAGTCAAAATGAAATAGACTTGAGCAAAAACTCTATGTATCATGCAAGAATAAAACACATCGACGTCAGATATCATTGGATTCGTACGCAAGTGGAGAACGAATCACTTCATGTCAAAAAGATTCACATGCGTAAAAATCCTGCTGATATATTGACCAAGGTGGTACCAAGAGTTAAGTTCGAGCTACGCAAAGAACTTGTCGGCATGCACTCAAACTAGAAGACAATGCTAACTCCTCTAGATGAATGAGACTGGAGGGGGAGATTGGTGGTGTCCATCTCATTCAAACGATTTGGTAGCCAGTCTTGTTGACTTGGCTTGTTTTGGTAGAATTTCAACTCTCATTCCAATACACCAAAAATCTCAGACAATATGTCTGAGTGAGAGAGAGAGACAGCAAGGTATTCCATAGACTATAAGAAAATAGTCTGCGAAGAAATTAGAGTGTGAGAGATATTATAGTGAGGTGAGAATATCAAAAGAGGGTTTTTTCTTTTAAGGGTGTAGTGGTCTTAGGAGTATTTGTATTTTATGCTGCACAGAGTAAAATTCCTTGCTATAATAATATCAGTCGTTCTTCTTGACCGTGATTTTTCCCTTATTCAAAAGAGTTTCCACGTAAAATCTTGGTATCATTATTGCTGCATTTTTTTTCTTGTTGATTTAACCATAACTTAGTGTTTGCCGTTTATTACTAACACCGTGAATATTATTTTTGCGGGTCAATTCTTATTCCCATCGACCCTAGGTACTGCTATTTCCTATATAATTTTAGATAAAGAATTCATCTAATTTTGCTTCTGATATTGCTGCTTCCTTTCTAGCAAATTACTGTCAGCCTTCTTTGATAATCCAGCCGAGTCTAGGTATTAGTTTGAAGTCCTTCAAATTGTTGGTTTCATCAATTTTATTGTATAAGGTCGAAATCAGGCGTGCCCGATTTCCCAGGCTTGAGGGATCGCCTTAAGTCCGAGTTCAAGTAAGTTAAAATCCAGGGTTGACGGACTAGACTCTACTTTTCGCTTATTGTTCATCAGAATTGTTCTTTCTCCTTACTATTCTTATTATATTGTTCTTGGTTCATTTCGAAGTCACTAAGCTCGAGGTCATCACTGTTGAGTAACATTGGTTTGATTAACTTATTTATTTCATTTCTACTTCATATTTCTTGAATATTAATTGGTATTGAATTTAATCCCATATCTTTAAACCACAAATCAAATTTAATTATTACTTATATTTTCGAGGTAAACATTCATTATTTATGATTTTATGGTATTTGCCAACTTTACTGCTTCATGCGCTATAGTCAGAGCAGGTCATATTATTGTGCCAATGGAACTTTGCAAAAGTGACCCTAGAGTAGAAGAAAGTGCTAATATCATACATCCATAAAGAATTCAGAGGACAAGTAAAACATCAATTCGTGCTCTATACTGAATACAAAAAATATCAAATTAATTTATTTTGACATAGATGATAGAACCATGCCATTCTAATCATCTTGGTCAGTATATAAACTGGAATTCTTCTACCATTTGAACATTACCCAATTTGCACACAGAAATGACTGTTATTGAGAAATTCCAAGTAGCATTATAACACAAGGATGCATAATTTCATAGGTAGTCTTTCTTCTTTTCAAGAGAATTACTACCATATCCATAACCCACAACCACTTGGTTTCCTGTTCTTCGGAAGAATCAACTTATGTCTCCCTTCTTCATCGGACGGACAGAGGCTTTTCCGTCTCTCGAGCCTTTGAAATCCTTGGAGAAACTTCCTTCTCTTAACTACACCGTAGAGATAAGGTATCAAACCTGTGTATGAATCAATCTCAAAAGACTTCCTTTGAACAAATCGCTTGAATGCCATGATAGATATTGAATTTGCAGATTGATTCTTATAGAGAACTAACAAGAAATGGTCATTTATAGGAAAGTACTAAATAGACAAGCCTGCACGTCCTGTGTTGCCAACCTCTGAGTTTCCGATAAAGAATATAGCAAGGAATATGTGCAAGCGTGCATAAAATATGTCAAAGTTCATCCATCTTACAAAACAAGAATTTGGATCAGATTCCATCTTACAATTATTTTGTCAGTTGTTGTGACGACATTATAAACATAAATTCCTCCCGACCCCGCCCTCCTCCTTTTTCCTGAACTCACACCAACTGGATAAGATAATCCCAGTATCCCACCCTCAAAAGAGTCTTGATATCTACCTCAAGTCTAGTACATCTATTATAGATATAGATAAACAAAGAAATTTTCGACCACAAATGTATCAAGCCCATTCCATCAAATATACAACAGCAGCAAACCCAATATATTCCCACAAGTGGAGTCTGGGGAATAGTGCGTACGCAAACCTTACCCCTACCCATTCCATCAAATATGAACAAACGTAAACTTGTCATATCTGCTGCAATAAGCTAAACTTTTGGGTAGCAATAGGAACTTAGAAAATCATCGAATTTGTGAAATAATATGTACATCGAAAGAATCTGTGTTGCTAGCAAGAGGGGCGCACAGTCCCAACAAGCAAAATAGGAGGGATCATATACTGAAGTTAACCAGAAACTTGGATACTTTGGTGCTATTATCATTTCAAGTGATGAATTACAAGGATCTCTGAGGACCTTGGGAACAGAATATAAGATCTACACAGAACTACATATGTACAATCAAAATCTTCGCTAGTCTTTCATCAATGGAGTACAGAGTCACAAAATTTGTTGCCCGACCCATGAGATACAATTCACACACTCATTTGACAATGATATTACTAATAGGCTGGCAATTGTATAGCCAAACAATTTTCATTACACCAGCTCCCTAGGGGTCTCTACTGTCCAACTTTCTCAACTGGTTTAGGATATTAGTTTCTGACCATCCAATTGAAACCTGCTATAGCCTTCAAACACCTTCAACCTGGATGACCGCAAAGAAATTGCACAACATCTGGACTACTTTTTTCTGTAGCCTGGCTGAGTAACCTTTCCCTTTGATTTTTCCTGTACCACATGACGCTCTGGAGAATCAAAATTGGTCGGATGGACAAAACCCAGACAGCTTTAGGGACATCAAATGACCTTGATTTCACAAAAAGGTAGTTCAGCTAGAGAAACAACCTCATGGGACATTGTATGAAATCCTACATCAAAGCTTACCGATGACTAAGGTAATGTTTAAGTAGCATTGTTAGTATGATTAGCATCAATAGACCTAGACCTCAGTCTGAATCTTTTCTTCACCATCATGCTGCGCAGAAACATCATCAGAAGAATGAATAGTTCCACTGCAACTGCCCAACACAGTTACTTCATGACTTTCAGCCTGACTGCCCACTGCAATTTCTTCAGCGGCATGCCCAGTTTCTTCAACAGCACATTGTGCAGAAGACACATTAGCAGAAGAATGAACAGTTGCACTGCAACTGCTCATCGCAGTTACTTCATGACTTTCCGCATGACTGGGCTCAGAGCGAACAATCTTCTCATTAAAAGAAGCTTTTTCTTCAGCACTGGCATCGAAAGAGTTCAAGCTGGAGCCACATGCTTGAGATCCAGGAGAGAGATAAAGTTGACAGTCGGTGTTATTTACAAGAGCAGCATTCAAAGAAATTTCAACCGAGGAGTCAATTGCAGGTCTGGAAGAAGAAACCTCAGCAGCATTATTAACTCCATCAATTGGAGAGGCATCCAACTTTCCCCCCTCCACAGAAACATTTGAGCCACCAAACCATTCAACATCAGAACTTTGCTTTAAAGAAGCTTCAACCGAGGAGTCAATTGCAGGTGTAGAAGAAGAAACTTCAGTACCATTATTAACATCAACTCTATCACACATTGGAGAGGCATCCAAATTTTCCTCCTCCACAGAAAAATTTGAGTTACCAAGACGTTTAGCATCAAAAGTTTGCTTTAAAGAAGTTTCACCTGAGGAGTCAATTGCAGGTCTAGAAGAAGAAACTTCAGCACCATGATTATCATTAACTTCATCACCAATTGGAGAGGCATCCAAATTTCCCTCCTCCACAGAAATATTTAAGTCACCAAGATGTTTAACATCAGAAGTTTGCTTTAAAGCCACAACAGGTAGCCCATTCTTCAAATCAGGTCCACTTGTAGTGTCTGAGAAGAAATTTATGGCAGGCTTTGCACTCGCACAAGTTGCAGATACACACACTGAAACTTTTGTCTTGTCTCTTTCTTCTACTTCACTTTGTGCAGCAGGTTCTAGAAAACAACTATCTGTGGTATCTGCCGATAAACTTTTCCCATTGGCATCAATGGAGGTAGTATCTGAAACCACCACATTCTGTTTCTCTGCTTTCGTGTTTCTGGCAGAAGCTTCATCTGATGAATCAATACCAAATATCGAACAAGTGGTTTGGTCATTTTCCTTGCAAATATTTTGATGGATTGGCTCAGATGACTGGGCATCAACTTCAGAGGAAGGACCCAATGCAGCATCTCCCAGATCAGTGTTTCCAATACTTGCACCGGAAGAAAAGGAGGGAATCAATTTTGTGGTTGGTTCAGCGAGCTTCTTCTCCGTATTAGATTTGACAGATTTATCCTCCTGATTGGAGATTTGAATATGAGATCCACAATGAGTACTTTCTTCTCTAACAATGGCACTATCACTTAAATCGACAGCAGTAGCTGGAGAATCAGAATCTATTGCATCGTCATCAACTTTTTCTATACAGGCTTCATCGCGCAAGTTTCCATCACACCTAGTAAGGGATTCCTGATCAGCCTTTTCAACCAAAGCAGGCAACTGAGGAACATTATGTTTCGAGTCACCAGAATTTCTACCACCTAGAGAAAAATCCAGACGTCCAAATCACAAGAATGGACAGTAAAGATTAAGATATCAGCTTATTCTCCTAATAAGGCAAGCAAAACGGGAAAAAAACAAAGTAAAAGCAGGAATTTAATTATTATAGTACCCTCTAGGGTCTCTCTGTTTAGTAGCCTCTTTTGAAGCATATCTGTCCCAGGGAACACCAACATATTAATGGACTTCATTTCTAGCTTCTCGTATACCTCAAGTGGATTAAATCCAAAAACTACCGTCCAAGTATGCATATGCTCAGATATAGCAGGAATAATCAACTTCTCGACTTTTAGAGTGGAGAGGACCTGGAAAGAGGAGACAATTAAATCGTTGGTCTGCACTCCAATATTGAAGAATAAGATACAAAGAACATAATGGACATGCAATGACATAATCCCTGACTAACTGGACGCAGGTGCATGAGATAGCTGGAAAAGGTATGACATGCATATTACCATATGGAAAAATCACTATACTGATAGCAAACATAAAAAATTTCAAGTCATAAGATGTCCACATACTAGGTACAAATATGCCCATTAATGGAAAATGAGAGCAGCAACAGGAATGAACAGAATATCAATTTGGATGATGCCAGGTCTTGTCTCTGCTTTCTTTCGTTAACAAAAAAACTATACAATACTACTTATGATGCCTCTTTTGAGACTAACTTTGTTTTTTTTTATATAACCGTGTGTCCAGGCTAACTTGTGCGCACCTCGACTAATTCCACGCAATACCTGTCACCTCCCTTCAGCAACAGGTAGCAACAAGTACCAGGTAACTCTATCCACAAAAGCCTGGACAAATAGGAAGAAATACCTGAGAACCCATGGTTCTCACCCACTTCATTTACCACTAGGTAACACCTTTGGGTGCGACTAACTCTTGGAAGTTTAAAAGACATTTTTATTTATCCAAACGTCAATTCTATAAATAAATTGTATTACACTGTTTCTAGAGCATCCGGTGTCACAATATTTCCTAAAGCATCCTAAATTTTCCCACAACCATTTGCTTTGTCATGTTACTTGCATATACATTAAGCGACTGCTATTGTAGCTCTTTGATGCAGTTTCTGCCACTTTAACGAGTGCTATATTAAATTATTTTTCTGCTACTTCTGAAGACCAGAATAGCAATGGAAAAGCATTGGGATGCCCTCCGTTCCAATGAATTCTTTTGCATTAACAGAATGATGACTCTCAATAACTCATTATAAATTGCAACAGCAATATATGCACATGATGTATGTGACATATCTCAATGATTTCTTATGTACACAAACCCCTCTTCAAAACAATTAGATGAAATAAAATATGGAGCCAACAAAGACAACCAGTAATAATTATTCTCATACCGTCTCAATAGAAGACAGCAGCCGGCGGCACATCCCTTGGCGCCTATATATATTCCTGGTCCCAATGTATGGCATTTCTGCAAGTTGAGTTCCATGGATCCTAACAGTTTACAGCAAACCAATTTGTTGATTGGTAAGGCACGAAGGAACAAACATAAGAAAAAGACAACTAACAAGGAAATAGGAAAGCAAGAAATTATCTAACAGGCTGATTAATTCGAGAGAATGATGAGTAGAGAAGTTCCTTTAATAATAAGATCAAATGCTTCAGAAAGTTCCTGTGTGTTACATGATTAAAAGGTACAACACGGAAAAATAATGTAATGTAACTATGACGCAAGGATTAGTAATGCAGGTATTAATAACGCAGAGATTAGTAATGCGGGGATTACACTGCAGGGGTTATTTTTTGTTGGATGTTGGTTTGTTGTATTAAACGAAATATGAGTCTGAAGCGATGAGAGTGCCAATAGTCTACCAGAAACAGCCTCCCTGCCTTCTTAAAGGCAGGGGTAAGGTCTGCGTACACTCTACTCTCCCCAAACCCCACTTGTGGGACTACACTGGGTATGTTGTTGTTGTTGTTGAGTCTAACGAGATGAGGGTATCTTAACCATTTCAGTAGTTTTAATCAAACTATTGTTAACACTATTCTTATTCCACATTCTACACTTCATAAAATAATACACAGATTCCCACATAATTTATGTGTATATTATTATTTATAAGAAGGGGCGAAATTAGAACCAAACTAAGTATAAGTTATACTGAATCTAATGAAGAGAATAATTCTCCTTATTCAAGCGACCAAACAAAATGCAAGTTCTGCCGAATTTAGTTGGCAGAACAACAAAAGAGGCTCCTAATAGCTACAACAAAAAAAAAATATCTTTCAACTGTGTCCTTTAAAAACAAGGGATGATAGTATTTAAGGAATCAGTAGAATCAGTTCCAAATCTTTTTTCCCCTCCCAATTTAGGAGGATCTATAGTGTTTTCACACTTCCCCTCCAGGTGACTCGAACCCAGGACCTAACGGTCGTGGGTGGAAGTGCTTTACCAACTGATCAAGCCTCACTTGTCAGTTCCAAAATTTAGCAGTCCAAAAAATATTTGCCAAAAGATGGAGGAGAGAGACATATGACACGAAATTACTATTGCGAGTACGAGTAATTTGGAGCAGTAACTGACATTGAGATACATTCAGTTAAATGCTGGCAAAAAGGATAGTCCACCATTGCAATGAATTCAAAGACTAATCGATGACGCACAATTACATTTTGCTAAAGATCATAAATCCCTTATGCAAGAACACAATTGTAATTTCTGAGACAGCTGAGAGAGTTCAACTGTTACAACAACATATCCACATTCATGCACCCAACTCTATCAATATCTGAAAAATAAACTTGCATTGCAACATGGGAACAACTTGAGCAATCCAGTATACCTTATGGATGCAGCAGATATTATTTCATCGCCCCTTTCCAAGACTGCAGTGTAGAAGCCACGAAAATTCAGCCGGCTAAAGTTTGAGCTTCAGCGAAGTGAAAAACAGTGTCAGATACTGCTGAATAATACAATGAAGTTTATACAAAAGGATAAACGGGTAAAAGATGAATCTAGGAACACGCAAGCCCATAGTTCGGCAAAATAATAATGCAAATAGGGAAAACTGTTTTCAGACAGCACAAAAGAAACATCGTCTGGCTTAATTGACAATTCGGTTTTCCATTTCCAGACAAAAGAAGAGGGATGATCCAATAAAATCAATACATTATTTCTTTGTGATTCAGAAACCCAATGCACAAAAGAAAAGTAATAATTTTTCTAACAGGCAACTATATCATAAGGAATCACGAATAAATGAAGAAGAATTAGCCACATCCCCATGATTATGGCTTTTAACTTCATAGTGCCATTTGAGGTTTCTCTGGTGACAGAAAAAAAGCATGGGAATAATCTATTTCAAGCTAGGCTTCTAAGAAGAGAATCACTGTGTTTCAGGGAAGAGTCTACAAGGAAGATAAAGAGTAAAAGCATGTGCTAAAGAGTCCTGGCAAATTATGGACATAAACAAGGACAGCTGGGAAAAGCAAATTCAACAATTTTCTACTATGTCTATGAGCATCAGCCCAGAAAAAATTTAAAATCATAAACATTGTACTCCCTCCCCCCTCAAAGTAAATGGCATGCTCCATCTTTGGCAATCAGTCAGACAAGATGAGTAATAGCCTGTTTAGCCAAGCTTCACTATAAGTGTTTTTTCTTTTAAGTTTTATCTGGGTTATGGTGTTTGGCCAAGTTAAAGGAGCAAAATTGTTTTGAGTAGCAGGCTAGCAGCAGAAGCTGTTTTTGCTTGCTGAATAAGAAGTTGAATAAAGGTAGCTTCTAAGCAGAAGCAGAAGTTGTTTTCAAATTTTCCAGCACAAATATATTTTTACTAAGTGGGTCCGCAAACAGTTGGGAACGTTGAAACTCTGATACAGAAATAAAAACTATCAATTCTTTTCCCAATTGGAATCCTTAAAATAAGTCTACGGGGTCATATAAATCCATTTTTTAATTCAACAATGAGCCCCTCTCTCTCTCTCTCTCACACACACACCCCCCCCTAAAGACTACCTCCTCTACATAGTTTTAAATACTATATTTTAGTTAAATGAAAATAAAAAAACTTGATTAAATTCTCTCGCAACAAATATTTCAAATCCTCTCAATTCAAGCCTATTTCATTTCAGTACTAAAAATTGGTCTTTTAAATCAAGTAAGGAATTTGCTAAGACTATCCTTTCTTACATAAAAACTTTATTGTCATAGGGGCATACAAGTCATTAATTAGAATAAAAGTCCTGAGTCCTGACAAGCATTGGACCTAACATAAGTGTAACATTAACAACTAAACCTTACTCCCAAGTCCCAATTAGCTTGTAGGCCTATATGGATCCAATGCTTCCAGTGTGTTTTTTGTAAGCTAAATCCATATTCATCTTGAGAGATTTGATATCATTTAGGAATCTTCTCTCTATGCAATTTTAAATCTACCTTGTTCCCTTTTATCACATTCCATCTCCTTATTTTCCATACCTATGAATCTCTACATCTAGAGGATATGAATAGTGTATCTCAAGCGATTATGTTCTATGTATTAGTAGCATCCTATCATTTCTACATCCATCTTCACATTCGTAGAAATACGACACTTGTCATTAATACCAAATGGCCATATTAAATTATTAAGCCAACTTAATGAAGTTACAAAAAACTAACGAGCGCCTTCAGATATTAGATTGGATATTTAGCACAACATCTACAAACTCACGACAACACATAGAAGGTAAAAAGCCTCTTACCCGCAGTTGTAGAGAACATTATGAATAATATTGATGCCACTTTTCCTATCCACAATCGGCAAAAAACATTCATCCATTACAGCCAGTGCAACGGCTAGCTTAGAATTGCACTCTACCCGTTGAGTAAAGGCATGGTGAGAACGATCAGAGTCTAAATCCGTTCGTTGAATTAGGGACCATGAGAATCCAGCTTCAATCTCATGTTTGACACCAAGAATCTTCTGCAGATGATCATACAGCTGTATAAACAGAGAAGAGCAATGAGTTGAACTATTCAAACACATCTTGTGAGAGATAGCAACACAGACTATTCAGGTCAACAATAGTTTCACTAATTTTGAGCTTGAATAAGGTTCAAAGTCTCAAAGAAAATTAGAAATTTCGGGACACAAAATGTTCAAGGTAAACTGCATGCTCCTCAATAAAATAGCAAAAGCCTAACTGAATTTGCTACCAAACTGGTAGTAGTTTTGCAGATCATGCATTTGCATAAATGTAACTATCTGAGAGAAGAAAACTCCAGTTAAAGACTCTTGAGGAACCAGTAAGCAATCAAGGATAAGATACTAAGGGGAAGGGGCTCTAAATTCCTTCATCTCATCCACACCTCTCCACAGTATCGAACTGTTTGGCCTTTTCACTTTTCAAGCCTCAACAAGCCAATTGCATTTCTCTCTCCCTCACTCCATCTCTAAGTTCCATATAGCAATTTCAGGCCACTGTTCGGCTTTGATTGTACAGATTGCTACCATTACATTCAGAAATTTATCCTCACGGTTCAAGTTCAAGATCTACAAGCTACAGAGAAAGGATTTAGCCTCATATTTTTGGTAGTTTGTCCAACTGATGCTAACCCATGTAATATATAAGACAACAACAACAACAGCAGCAAAAAACTCCATGTAATCCCGCGAGTGGGGCCGGGGAAGAGTGGGATGTACGCAGCCTTACCCAAGCCTTTACAAGGGCAGAGATGTTGTTTCCGATAGACCCTCGACTGAAAAAAAGAAGAGAAGGAGCAGCGACAACAAGTATAATAACACAAGATATTAAGAAAACCGAGGCAAAGAGAGCAATCAAACAATAAGTAGGAATAACAATCTAAGAATAAAATGACCACAAGATATTAAGAAAGCCGCTGCAAAGATAGCAATCAGACAATGGATAATAATATCAATCTAAGAATAAAACGAAACTATACTAACACTAATGATACCATACTAAGAAAGAAAAAAAGACACGCTCGACTATCTACTAACCTTCTACCTTAATCCTCGACACTCACACCTCCTATCACAGGTCATGTCCTCAATAAGCTCCAGCTGCACCATGTCCTGCATAATCACCTTTCCCCAATAGTTATTTGGCCGACCTCTACCCTTCCTCGTACCTACCAAGGCCAACCTCTCACATCTCCAAATTGGAGCATCTATACTTCTCCTCTTAACATGCCTAAACCACCTCAACCTCATCTCCCGCATCTTATCCTCCATGGAAGCAACTCCCACCTTATCCCGAATGACTTCATTCTTAATTTTATCTAAACCTGGTATGCTTGTACATCCATCTCAACATCCTCATTTCAGCAACGTTCAACTTCTGGACATGGATGTTCTTGATTGGTAAACGCTCTGCCCCATACAACATAGTCGGTCTAACCACCACTTTGTAGGACTTACCTTTAAGTTTTAGAGGCACATCCTTATCACACAAGATACTGAAAGCGAGTATCCATTTCATCCATCCTGTTCCGATGCGATATGTGACAACCTCATCAATTTCCCATTTCCTTGGAGTATAAACCAAAGGTACTTGAAACTTTTTCTCTTGGGAATGACTTGTGTATCAGACCTCACATCCATGTCTACTTTCTGGGTGACGTCATTGAACTTACACTCCAAATATTCTGTTTTGGCCTTGCTCAACTTGAAACCTTTAGACTCGAGAGTCAATCTCTAACCTCCAACCTCTCTATGCCATCTATAGATAACAACACCAAGGCACCTCCCCTTGAATTTGTCTTGTCAATGCATCCATTGCTAAGAAAAATAAAAACGGGCTAAGGGTGGATCCCTAGTGTAACCTCATCACAATCGGGAAGTGTTCCGATCTCCCACTGTCCTCACTCGGGTCTTAGCTCCATCATACACGTCCTTGATCACTGTAATATAGGCTACATGCACCCCTTTAGCCTCCAAACATAGTATAAGACAACACCACATTTGCTTTTCACTGCAGTTTCCATTAGAAAACCGGAACTTGTTCTTGAACCTTATTTCAGTGCAGTGGGCTACACGAAATACAAAGATGTACTAGAAAGCTAGTCAGGGAAAAGGTTAAAGAAGTCTTCGAAATGCTTTTGGAGCACAGTTCCACCATGCACTCTATGAAACATTTGGATGGACTGCAATCATAGATGTTCTAAAAATTAGATGTCCAACTCTTGGTGTAAAATGATGAATGTATATGATCTTGATCTTCTCAAGGACTTTCATTAACTCCTTCCTTTGCTAAAATGAGCAAGTCCTTTGATTTTCGTACATCGCTGCACTTTCTTGGAGCTACAAATGAAATATGCATTTTTTAACAAAAACAAGGGATGTAACTTTCTAATCAAGTATTTTCTTGAGACGGCTCCTATGATACCAAGTCACTAATGAACATCATGAATCATGTGCACCTTATAGATGAGATGACTGAATAGCTACAGTTTGTCAGTTTGACAAGGCATTGAAGTAGATGGGCTATGTTCTATTTTCCTGATGTATAGAGCAGAGAGGATCATCTGCAACCATTTTTAGGATCTTATCAAGGAGAGAATTGGATAAATATATCATGTTGGTATGACAAGGCCAAAAGTAGAAGCTAGTTTTGGTTTCTTTAACTAAACTGGAGAAGAGGCGTAAACCCCATATCATGTGTAGTATCTAGAGGATCTCCCCCCCCCCCCCCATGGTATAGTGTAATCAGGAGATCACCCCCCCCCCCCAAACACACACACACCCTCTTCACATGTAGAATTGGTACCACAAAGTGTCCTATCTTGTGCAAATTAGGAAGTCAAGGTTTAAATGTTGCCGCAGTGAAAAGGACTTACATCACTAAATGAAAGAAGTTCATGGATCTGGACTCCTCGAGGAGCGCTCTACTAGGATTACAACCCGCGAATATCAGATTTCAGTAAACATATATGCATATTACAGTGTTGAAGCCAACTGATTGCAATGGATGTATCATCCACCAGCAAGCTAATGCATGAAAGAAGCTGATAGATCTGATGAATTCCATTTAAAGTGGCAAGAATTAACAACAGGCTGGATGGTTGGTCGAAAACAACATTGAGAAGAAATAAAAGAAATGATTCAGATGAAACAAGCTGGTTCTAAGATTCTTCATATTATTTTCGGGTAGAAGTTCAAGATTTTGCAATTTTTAGCTATGTGTTCCTGCATCATCATTGGCCCACAGACCTTTTAAAGACAACAGCATTTCTGTTGGATCAGTTTTCTAGTCCTTTCAGTTCTTCCTTCACTCTTGTTGTTGTCCATGCATAAAGTTGCAGAGTTGTGGATTCACAGCTTCTTTCTCTTGCAACAGCAGGTCAAATCATGTCTACACGACTCTTCACTTTCAGTGCCGCACCTGTGTCGACATGATGTGGGTGACATGATGTGGGTGTGGGTATGGGATCCGTACTAGATTTGGTCAATCAATTTTGAATACTTATCCAAAGTCGACAGAGGAGTCCGAAACGGATATAATGATCTCTTAAATAAAAACAAAAGCTATGGTGGAATCATAATCTAGGCATATTTTTATAAATCTACTTTTAGATATTTAAATTATGTTTAGCTGAATCTCCGCACCCATAACTGTACCTGAATCCGTACCCCTGAATCCTAAAAATTAGATAATTCTCATAAAGTTTTTAAAGAAGTGGGTGAAGTTTGCGGGGGATGGATCGAAACTCAAGAGGCGACAGAACTCAAAAATCACCTAAAATAGGCAAGAATTAAAGTGAGGTGATGGAACCTTGATTCCTAACACCGTGAAAATAGAGGTTGAAGGTGTCATGTTTGAGATCCAAATCTGGGTTGAAGCTCCAGTGAGAACCAGAGAACAGCAGAAAGAAGAAGACGAAGATAGCAACCAGTGGGCAAAAGAGCTAGGTATTAACCAGATGGTAAAGAATAAAACCCTAATAGAAGGGGGTGGGGCTCAAGATTTTAAAACCTTAGTGGGGCACGTGGGATGTTCTAACCTCCTCATCAATAAAACACCACATGACCAGTCACGTGAGGCTTGTGAAAAGACTGGACAGAAATTAACTTTGGGCCCAGACCTTATGGACCAAACAATTGCTGCAGAAAAGAAATTTCCCAAGCTCAATCCAGGCCCCGGTTCTGATCCTCTTAGAGACGAAATAACAGCGCTGCAAAGCGATTACTCCAACAAAAAAAAGAATACTATTCTGGCGAACGAAACCCAAGCACAAAATACCAATCATGATGAGAAAGCAGAAGAAGAAGAAGAAGAGAAAGAAAAGAAGGAAGAGGAAGGAGAAGAAGGAAAGCAACGAGAAAGACAAATAGAGCTGAAAGCCCTTACAATTGTTTCTGATAATATCAGTGAGGAAAAAAACTCAGAGAATTATGTCAACATACAATTGCATGCAACAGAAATCGACAGGTCCATGGAATGGGCAATTGAAGAAGCTGAACCCCTCAACAACCAAGACTTAGAGGAAGAGGAAGATTTGGGGTTTGAAGTGTCAATTTGGGTATATCAAAATATTATAAAACTGAGCAAGGAATTTAGGGTGGACTTAAGTGGATGTGAGCGAGAAGCATTGGAGTTGTTTACAAAAATAGACAGCAGAAGGCAGGCAAACAAAGGGAAATGAGTATCACAGGTTTTCCGGACACCAAAGAAAAAGGGAGCAAAGGAACTAAAAGCTTTGGAAATTGGCAGTAGTTTCAAAAGCAATGGGACTAGAAGTAGGGGGGGTCCACATTGATTAACTTTAATGATTGTCAACATCTTATCATGGAATGTTAAAGGGTTGAATAGAGTTAGGAAAAGGAGAGTGATTAAAAGCTTGCTACTTAGTTGGAAGGCAGGGATTGTATGTCTTCAAGAATCAAAGTTAGAGGGGGACATCAGGGAGTTAGTGAAGGAGTTGTGGGCAGCAGGTGGGTGAAATTTGCACAACTAGAGGCTAGTAGGACAAGAGGGGGAATTACAATAATGTGGGATGGTAGAGTATGGCAGGGTGAGGTGGGTTACACTGGAGCTCACACTATCACTTGCAAATTCTCAGGAAAGATTCAGGAGTATTCATGGCACCTCTCAGGGGTGTATGCTCCAAATGAAAGAATTAAGAGGGAGGAAGTCTTGTGGGAGCTGGCAGGGGTAAGAGGTCTTTTTGAGGGGCTCTGTGTAGTGGGGATTTTAACACTGTGAGTATCCATCAGAAAAGAAAATTTGCTCCAGAATTTCAAGAGCAATGATGGATTTCTCGAGTTTCATTGAAGACACGGAGTTGGTAGGCATTCAACTAGCAGGAGGAGAATATATATGGAGAAAAGGGGAGAGGCATGTAGCAGCTGCTAGACTAGACAGATTCTTGTTTTCATTTGATTGGAATGACTACTTCAGAAACATAAAACAACAATTGATGCTGAGAGTGAAGTCTGATCATTCCCTAGTAATGCTTCAACCAGGTTCCGGAGAACCAACTAGAGCATACTTCAAGTTCGAGAACTAGTGGCTACAAACTGAAGGGTTCGTAGACAAAATTGAGGAATGATGGAAATCGTTCACCTGTCAAGGAAGACCAGATTTCATTCTAGCCTATAAACTAAAAGCGCTAAAAGCAAAGCTTAAAGAGTGGAGTAAAACAGTTGAGGGCAATCTAGTTAGGCAAAAAGCAAGTATCCTCAGTCAACTAGCAGAAATGGAGGAAGTACAAGAGCAAACTGAGGAAGAAATTCTCACAAAAACATCACTGTCCATGGATCTTGAGGATATTTCAAATCGTGACGAAATAACATGGAGGCAGAGATTTAGAGCCCTGTGGCTAAAAGAAGGAGATAGGAACACCAAGTTTTTTCGCAGAACAGCAAATGCTCACGGGAGATAATCATATAGACCAGTTGACTGTCGAAGGAGAGTCCCTCCAGAGTCCTAAGATATTAAGAGGGAGATCATCAGTTTTTACAAAAATCTATACACTGAAGAAGAGGAATGGAGACCAACAGAATCAAGCAGGAACCAACCAATGATCACATAAGAGGACATTTCAATGCTGCAAAACCCATTTGAAGAACAAGAAATCTGGGACAGTGTCACGGCATGTGCAGGTGACCAGATGGATTTTCAATGGCTTTTTTCAACAAGTGCTGGAGTGTGGTCAAGGAAGATGTAGTACCAGCAGTATAGAACTTCCAAAGCCAAGGAGTCTTTGAAAAGAGTATGAATGCCACTTTTGCGGCCTTGATCCCTAAAAAAGTGGGAGCCAAAGAGTTAAGAGACTTTAGGCCTATCAGATAGGTAGTATATACAAGATCATTTCCAAGTTATTAACTGAGAGGCTCAAAAAGGTGATCAATAAGCTTGTGGACTCTCAACATTAAAAGCAAATAGATCATGGACGCAGTTCTAATAGCTAATGAATACATTGATACAAGAAAATCAACTAAAGAACCCAGAATACTATCTAAACTGGACACTGAGAAAGCATATGACCATTTGAATTGGAAATACCTTCTTGATACACTAGGAAGGATGGGCTTTGGAGAAAGGTGGATTAGGTGGATAAGGTTCTACATTTCTACCGTAAGTTACTCAATTCTTATCAATGGTGCACCAGCTCTCTTCTTTTCTTCTCAGAGGGGGCTAAGACAAGGGGATCCTCTTTCCCCTTTTCTGTCCATTATTGCCATGGAAGGATTGAATGACATGTTAAAGATAGCTCAAACAAAGGACTGGATCAGAGGCTTTAAAGTGAGTAGCAAGACTGATAGTCACAAGATATCACATCTACAGTATGCAGATGATACCTCAGTGCTATGTGAAGCTAAAGTAGGCAGATGATACCTCAGTGTTATGTGAAGCTAAAGTATGCAGATGATACCTTAGTGTTCTGTGAAGCTAAAAGAGAACAAGTATAGGTACTTAGGGTGATTTTCATCCTTTTTGAAGCAATCTCTGGACTGCACATTAACTGGCAGAAAAGTTACATCTACATTGTACTGGAAATCCAAAGTTTGGCTAACATTCTAAGGAGAGAGTAGGGGAATTTCCTACTATATACTTAGGGATGCCTTTGGGTGCAAAAAACAAGTCTAAAGGTACATGGAATATTGTGCTGGAAAAATGTGAGAAGAAACTAGCAAACTGGAAGAATCAATACTTATCCATGGGGGTAGAATGATTTTGATCAATTCAGTTCTTAATGTCATGCCTACATATATGATGTCTCTGTTCCCAATTCCAGCTTATGTAGTGAAGAGAATTGATGCTTTAAGAAGGAACTTCCATGGAATGATCTGTAAGTCAGCAAAAAAGCAGGGGGACTTGGAATAAAGAACCTGAGAGTCCAGAACCAAAGTTTGATGAAGAAGTGGCTATGGAAACTAGCAGCAGATGAACAATCCTTGTGGTCAGAGGTTATTAGTGAGAAATATGGAAAGGAAGGGAACTGGACATCCAAGCCAGTGAGAAACCCATATGGAGTCAGCTTGTGGAGATTACTCAGAAACTTATGGCCAAAAGTGATCAAAAAATCAAAGTTCAAAGTTAGAAATGGAAGCAAAAAATCACTATGGAATGACAATTGGCTAGGACAAGAAACCTTGAAGGGACTTTTCCCGGTCATCCATGAATTGAATCAACAATAAGAAGCAACTATAGAAGAGGTATCATCAACTCAGGGGTGTGACGTCACTTTCAGAAGAATGCTAAATGATCGGGAGATTGACAGAGTAGTTTTCTATAGGACCTTGGAGCAGTTCAGTGGCATCAATGCTAGCCAAGATCTTATCGTATGGCAAGGGAATGAGCGGGGGAAGTACTCGGTAAAGAGTGCCCACAAGGAATACAACCTAGCCAACAATTAGATTGGATGCTGGCCATGGAAGATGATATGAAAAGTAAAAATTCCATACAAGGTAGCTTGCTTTACTTGGTTATTAGGTAAAGAGTTTCAACACAAGACAACCAAACAAAAAGAGGATTGCAGTTGTGTTCTAGGTGTTACATATGTAGTGAGAAGGCAACGACAATTAGCCATCTTTTTTCTGCATTGCAATTTCACTATATAGATATGGAGGATTTTCATCAGTCAAAGGGGAAATCCATGGCAATGCTGGGAAGAATCCTTGATATTCTAGCTAACTGGAACAAAGAGGGCACACTTTTGAGAGATAAAAAGAAATGGAGAATTGTCCCAGCTTGTATATGGTGGACAATCTGGGAAGAGAGAAATCAAAGATTCTTTGAAGAGAAGTCCAACATCGTCCAGAAGATAAAGATGAAATGTTTCGCTCTTTTTTATGTTTGGTGTAAAACTTTTGGAGGATAGTGTATCCATTTTAGATGCCCTAGATTCATTGTAAGAAGAACAAGGGTGAAAAGTGTCCTTTTTTGTGTAGTTTTGTATGGGCACTTACATTGTAATTATGGGTGACTTCACATTTGTAGTAAAGTCTTTATATTAATTTACAAATATGTTACCTTCTTAAACAAAAAAAAAATAGATCCGACCTCTAGATCCGCGCGCACCTGTATCGGACACCCCCACCCAAGTCCGAGCAACTTAGCTCTACACTATCCAGCAGGCATAAAATTGCTGAAGGAAAAGTTTTGGCTTTTCAACTCAGGTTCTCTGACAAAGAGACCGAAAGCGAGACATGTAACTAAAATGACCAATTCAATTCTGAAGGTTCTAAAGCTTGGAAGATCATGATTGCAATTTTCGACACATGAATAAGAGTTGATGCCAACTATCATTTTGTTTGATATGAAGGTAAATGACAGTCTATAACTCCATTAGGATTTGAGACAGGACAGCAATTTCAAAATAGTGAATAGTGAATAGTGAAACTTGATAACTCTTTAGTGATTCTTAATATGCTATACATCAGACAGGAGAACTCACAAACAGAATAACAGAAATACCTCTTGGCATTGCTGCCCACAAAATGATACAGATGGATTATTAGAACTAGCTGGTAAAGCATTTATATCCAGACTGCATGATTTGTGATCTGCAAAATGAAGGTTTAATAAATTAGCTCAAGCATAGAAGGAGTCAACGACCAAACCTCCAAAAGGAAAACAGCTTTACATTTTTTCTCACACAGGCTGCAGTAGAGGAGCATATCTGCAGCTGCCTGACCTTCCTCTGCAGTAGTATTGGCAGTCCCACAAAATTTGCATGTGCAATTTGGACAGTGCCAATCCCCTGGAGGAAGAATCTGTAGAAAAGAGAAGCATGTAAACGTGATGCTTATAAAGAGTAAATAATAATATAAAGTAACAGAAAATGTTCAAAATCCCAGTCTACACATGTTGCATCTTTCGGAGATGTCTGGATAGAGGTACGATGCTCTAAGAAGGAAATAAACCAAAACAGTCTTGAAGGTGCAACGGAAGAGGAAATAGTTAATTTTTGGAATGGTTTACTGATTGTTTCACTATAAGGATAACAAGATCACAGTCACAGAAAATGGACTAGATTACATAGCTGCAGTTGAATTGACCTTTGTCACATGGCTCTTCATTTTTCTCCCTTATGGTTGCATTCATGCATGAGATTTAGTAGCAAGTGTATTCGATTATTTCAAATAATGAACTAGCACATGGAGCTCAAAGAGAGTATGTTGACCAAGATGGTGATAATGTAATCGTAGAAGGGCATGACTGCTCCTAAGAAACAAGAAGAAGAAAGGGAGCAGATTCATTGAAAATACTAGAGTACATAGACGAAGACAACCAAAACCATTGCTGCTAATAAGTAGAAGACTTTCATCATTATTAAAAATTCTTACAGGTGACTTTTTCTTTGTGAACTAGGAGCCACAGCCATTTCTTTTCTTCTTCTTTTTTTCCAGCTCAACTGGATGGAACTTTTTTCTTTCCCTTTTCAACCAGTTCTTTCTGTTCAGCTATTGTGATTACAGCATGGACATGTTAATGACAGGGGAAACCATTCATTAAAGATTCAGTATAAGTGGAAACTACACATATCTTTTCTGTCAGTTTTCTTATCAGGTAAGATAACAACAGATATCTTTTATGTCAGTTGCAAAGAGTTGCAAGATGATCGCAGAGTACACTGTTTCCTCCACTTCTGTAACCCGGTTCTTCATACAGTTCTAATTATCTTAGGACTATGGTGGTATGTCCAATGAAAAGGTTAGTAGCAGACTATGATTTTGACCTGCCCCACACCCAACCACCGTTATTTTCTGTTCCTCCTTCATCTCCTCAGTGGTTATAAGAACCTAAAAAATTTCCTGATGATAAAGGGCACTGATAACATTCTCACGCATGTAAAACATTAAATTCATACATTTAAATGTCAGGAAAACGTCCAAAAACCAAGTAATATCAAAAGAAAACAAAAGGCGAGAATAAATTTCACATTTGCTACATGCACAGTACTGATTAAGAGGGAAAAACATGAGAACACTGAGAAAAAAGAGAATATTTTACATACTTGTATACCCAGACAGCTCTGATGAAAAGTGGAAGGGCAACCGTCACAACAGATAAGGTCCCCACCATCACCACATATACCACAAGTGTCATCATCAGGATCATCACCATCAACATTTACAGTATGGAAATCTTGGCGTTCAGATTCTTCTTGCCGATTCCATGCATCAACCAAGCACTCCAGCAAGGAAACGCCAGACTCTAATATTATGTTTTGAAATGGTTGACGCAACGTACTTCCTGCATGGAGCTCAAATTTTGAAACTGGAAGGATTTTACTACAGCAACCACAGTGGACGCCATCTCGTGTGATCCAACCTTCTAACTTTACTCTGGTCCTCCTACGATTCATATATTGAACCTTCTGACTTAACTTCACTGAGCCAGAGTCAATCATCCAGGCCAATAAGGTTCTTTTTCCCGTATAAGGAACATAGCCATCATCTTCAGAATCTTGCTCCTTATCAGACCTGCGGACCAACAATGTACATCGTCCAATTATCCTACTTTTTCTTCCCTGTACTGCACTGGAAGCAGCTCCAGCAAATGATTTTCCAGACATATCATGCTTAGATCTTCCTCCCTTTGATGAATTTCCACTTGTATCACCATCACTCTCCTGATCTGTTGCATGAGACTTGCATTTCAGCAACTTACCTTTCTTCCTTACATAACTACTTAGCCTCTCCTCATGCTGATCGCCATCTGTGTCCTCTGCAGACTCTTGCATAGCAGACTTTTTGTAAACTCGGTTCTTGGCATCATCTTTCCTTTTCTTCTTCAGTTCTTTCTCAATCTTCTTCCGTGTTTGCCTGGTTAGCTTAATGATTAACTCATCAGACAATGGAGCAAATGAACTAGAGCAACCATCAATTTTACTTTTGCATGAATCTTCCCCTGACTGTTTTTGCAGTGCATCATAAGCCTTAATTATTGACCAGTATGCTGTTCCACCAGGATTAATGTACACTGCATCTAAGTAATCTCTGTTCCTTCTCGGTCGGTAATCAATGGTCCATCCAGCTTCAATAAGCATTCCTCTTATTTTCTCTCTCAGCTGCTGCTTCTCTGTACTCCCTCCTCGTTTCAAGTTTCCTCCTTTACTTTTGGCAGGGGTAACATCAGCTGCTGCGGACCTGCTTTCTTTCTTAATGACCCTGGCCTTTGAGCTAGCAGGATGAAGCTGCTGCTTCTCCATGCTCCCACGTTGTTTCAATTTTCCTTCTTTGCTTTTAGCAGGGGTAACATCTTCAGCGGCTGCAGACCTGCTTTCTTCCTTAACCGCCCTCATATTTGAGCTAGCAGGCTGCGAACTAGGTGGTGCCAACTTAAGTGATGTATCAGTCTCATCTGTTTCACGGTCTACAGACTTAATGCATTTTGCCAAGAAAGTTTTTTGTGATTTCAGCTCAGTACGCTCTGTTTTACCAGACAATTGTCGTTTTTCGGGACGGTTAGAATCCGAGTGCAAAGAAGCTAGGCCAAGCAAATCTTTCTTGACAACATTTTCAGACCTGGAACCTTTCCTACTTTCAAGATCAGAATTCTTGTGTGATAGGTCTACCTTCTTCTTCTTATTCACCATTACCTTCAACACTCCATTTTTCCCCTGCAATCTGATTGGTTCTTGGGACGATTCCTGATACTTCAACCTAAGCAATGAAATGGGCATATGTGCTTCATCCTCATCTAAATCATACCTTTTCTTAACACCACACTCATCGCCCTTAGCTCTACTACCCGACAAGTTACTCGAACTCTCAATACTCGAATGTTTCCTCTTCTCAACCATCATACTCCTACTACTAGAACCGCTTACAAACTCCCTAGAACTCCCACCAGTTCTTGCAACATTCCATTTCATTTCCTCATCGAATTCATCGTACTCGTCGAATTCAAACAAATCTAACCTGCTTCTCTTCCTCTCACACTCAATCCTCCCATTCCTACTGAGCTCTCTACTTTCCCCACCACTTTTTACACTACCATTATGAAGTTTCTCTCCACCCCTTCTCCCCATTGGCTCCAAGAACTCTTCATCACTCGACTCGGAATCACTCTGAACCAACCTTGGCCTCTTCTTCACCTTCTGTGAAGCCCTTGAAGAACCCCCACCCACGCCCCCTCCTCCACCCCCTATACCCATTCCCTCATCTTTCTTCTTAATTATCAAACACCCAGATGAGCTTTTCTTCTTGATTATACCCCCTGATCTCGCACTACCCCCCTCCATACTCACTCAATCCTTAATTCATAAAGGAAAAAATTAGCAAAATTGACCCGAGAAGTTCTTGAGAAAAGCTTTCTTTAATCCAAATCTTCGTTCAGTTATCCAACATTACCAGATCTGAAACAGAAAAGCATATTTTTTTACGATTAGAAACAATATTTGGGGGAAACTTTTTATGTTCAGTTAGTGAATTGATTTGCATGAGAAGAATAGGCTGCGAATTATACCTTGTCCGAAAGTTTAGCGAACTGAATCGGCGTCGAAGAAACGGTGTTGATCCGATCAGTGACGTAATTCCCCGGCGAAGTAAGCGAATCGCCCGAGAAAGATAGAGAGAGAAGCAAAGAGGGGGATTGTATTGGTTCTGGGCATACTTGTCGTATAAATATACAATATGAACAGACGCCAGCTTCTTCCTTTTTTCTTTTTAGTTTTTACAATATTTTAGAACCCAATATAAACCAAAACCCCCAAAAAATGAACAGAAATTTGGTGTTAGTACTGTACAATATCCTTTAGTTCTTTTTTTTTTTAACTATAGCGATTGACTAATTCATTTCGTAGTTGTTATTTTTTCAGAATATATATAAGAAGTAATTTTACAAAAGAGAGTTATAGTTTATTCAAACTTGTAATGAATTAGAGTGTATGATCTTTGCTTAGACATCTCTAAGTCTGTAACTTTACCATTAAGAATTCATGTTGCTTTTAATTCACAAATAAATGTCTTCAACTGAATATTGCTATTTTTAATTTTTTTTTATCAGAAAAGAGGAGTAAATGTTTGTTAGCTGGAATACTGAGACAGTAATTGCTCCCTGGGTGCGGATAAAAATAGGAGTAGTGAAAGAAAAGAAAAATGATAAAAACAGGAGCAGTAGAATCCAAGAATGGATTTGACAATTGAGTTGTAAGTAGGGGAATTCGAGATGTGGGGGCTGGGTGTCAGTTGAGCAGACCGTTGTTTTGAATATCAGTTAATTTTTCTGGATTTCAGTCTTTACGAAGCTCTTTTCTTGTAAAGTTGTTGTGACCTTTGGTGACATTTGACAGTTTTTTAAGATTTACCCATAACTTTGAGAAAATAATTTTTTTCCTAAAAATAGATACATATTCTGCTAATCATTTTAAGTAGTAATTTCTAAAAAAAGATAACCAAGATATGATTCTTTTGGACTCAAAAAATGAAAATATGTAGGAAAAAAATTTAGTGACCAAAATATATATATCTATATTGTGTTTTGGAACCACGCTATAGTTTAACGGCCGTTTGGCCAGTTAAATATACGTGTTTTAAAAAGAAATTATATATATAGCATTTTTTACTAAAACGATATACATATTAAGTAGGCCCATAAATAATTTTTATGTGTTAATTCAACTGGTATAGCGTTTTTTAAAACACGCTATACCTCAAATACATGAACCCTGGACTGGTTTTTGCCTTATTTAAAAAGGTGAAGGAATTTGTAAAAATCCATTCATAAACATCTTCATTTGTTCTGAAAATTTTCAAGTATTCTGAAATTTTCTTTGTCAAGTTATGTTGCATTTTGTCATAATGTATGAAGAGGAAAAATTAGGGTTTTATTATATTGGGGGGTGAGGTGGTGGTGGCAAATAACTCAGTAAGCTATAATTTATCTCCACAATTTCATGTTAAGTTGCCACTTACAATGGAGTATGATAAATTGGCATCGTTGATATGAAAAAAATGAGTGTAAGAAAACGTTCGGTGAATCTTAAATAATTGAAAGATATCTGTATTCTGTGACTTTATAAGGGATTGCTTGTTATGCTGAGTTTAACATCGAAGACTATGAAACTCTGAGAGATTTTTTGACGACTCCGGATGAATACAAGGAATTTATTGTGATAAAACCGTTGCAAATGTACGTCAAGGCTAAAGATATTTGCAATAATGAAGTTGCACAAAGTAGGAAAATCCCTCAATCATAGGGTGGTTATTTTGGAGCAGTTTTAGCCGAACAGGTTCCAGCTAAAAGAGTTTGGCCGGATCTAAAATTATGTCCACAGGAAAATAACGAGCAAGAAAATAATTTCTCCCCTGGTATACATCATGCACAAGCCGAGTGATAAACTTCAAATTTCTTTTGTGTTACGATGTATATTTTTGTGAATTGTATTTGTATTAACACTCATATATTCCATAGGGAATACCGACCAGATATAAATTTTACAAGTTATGAATCAACGGCCAGTTGGAATATGCCTAATTTTGGTATGTTGGATCATGATGGTCCATCCGGATTTGTAAGTGAATATATAAAGTTATATGTATTGTTTGGACCAATTTCAGTAACCCATTATTTCTTTGGTAGTGTAGTGAAGACAAGCAACTTGATGGTCCAGTCCTCACTCAATTGCTCATAGACGACGTATTTTATTGAGATCTGGTAGATGCGCAGAATCGGGAAGAAGAATAGTGATTATCTGTAAGGACCTGATCGTTCGTTTTGAGCTTCTGCACTTTGATCGCCAGTTCTCATGCATGCTTGCCTCGCATGATGTATGGCTGATGTAAATCATTGGTTTTGGTTTTTACGAAAATCGGTATGAATTTGAAAGAACAGTCTCAGTTGAAAGCTTTGAATTTGAAAGGTTTGACCAAGAGTTGACTTATTTGTATATGAGCTCGGGTCGGAATTTTTATAATTTGGTTAGCTTCTTCTGGTAATTTATCACTTAGGAGCGTGATTGAAATTGGTTTTTGAGTTCCGGGGTAGAATTAGGCTTGAATTGGCGAGGTTGAGTTTTTGGCGAAGTTGAGTTTTTGGCGAAGTTGAGTTTTTGGTGATTTTCGGTTGGTAGGTGAGATTTTTATTCGGGAGTCGGAATGGAATTCTGAGAGTTGCAGTAGCCATGTTATGTCATTTGGGATATATGTGAAAAATTTCAGGTCATTCGGACGTCGTTTGGTTGGGTTTTTTATTGAAAGTGTATTTCGGAAGTTTTTGGAAAACTTAAGCTTGAATTCGATGAGTTTTGAGTAATTCGATATTGTTTGAGGTGTTTAGATGATTGAAACAAGTTAGAATAATGTTATGGGGCATGGTGGCAGGTTTGATTGAGGTCCCGAGGGCCTCGGGTGAGTTTCGGATGGTCAAGCAGACGGACCATTTTGTACTTTAAAAGATATCAGAAATTGCAGGCTTCAGTTGCAGATATGTTGTTCATTACGACTGCATCGATGCAATTGAGATTGTGTAGAAGCTTTTGGGGGTAGTCCATCTTTCTTCAATGCGTTCACATAGTATGTGTTGCGATCGCATAAGGGTAAGGAAATTGTTGATTGTGAATGCATAGGGAAGGTCGCATTCGCGTAGAGTTAATGGACGTGGGGTCTTGGCTCGACTTTGTTCAGTGTGAACGCGGCATTGTGTCCGCGATTGCATAGTATGGTAAGACTGTGCATTGTGTTCCCAGAGTATTATATGCGATCGCATAAGAGGAATTTTAAGAGCTGAAGGTTTGTCATTCGCGATCGTGAGGAATGTTCCGTGATTGCATAGAAGAAAATATACCCAGGCAGAATGTTTTTAAAGTCATCTTGTTCTCAAATGTGGGTCTATTTTCACCCATTGCTGCTCATCTTCAGAGATTTTTGAAGAAGATTGAAGAGGGATTCAAGGGGAAACGACTTGATGTAATAATTTTGGTCTTGAAACTCGATTATATTGTGTAATCCACCTAGAAATTCATGAAACTTAAGCTAAAAATTGAAAAAACTAGGGCTTGGGATTTTGAAATTTTAATTATGGAGTTGAAGGACCATTTGAGGTCGGATTTAAGAACTTTTGGTATGTATGAACTCGTGGGAAGATAAGGGATCTTATGATGTGAAATTTTTTGAGTTTCGAGAAGTGGACCCGGGGCTCGGGTTTTGCTAATTTTGGGATTTTTAATATTTTTCGATTGTTTTTACTTGGGCTTTGTTCCCTTAGCATGTTGTGATATATTCGCTTTGATTGTGGTTAGATTCAACGTGTGTGGAGGCCGATTTGAGGGGCAAAGGCGTCGCGAGCTAGAGATTTCGCCGGTTTGAGGTGAGTAATGATTATAAATGATGTTCTGAGGGTTTGAAACCCCGTATTGCACATCGTAGTACTATATTGAGGTGACTTGCACGCCGGATAGAGAGCGTGGGGTAGAGCACCGTTGGGGATTGTGACTTGGTCCATCCCGATTGATGATTTTACTGTGTATTTGACTGAAACTTACTTGTTATCATCATGATTTGGGTTGATTGCCATATTTGGGCTTCGTGCCAATTATTTGAACCCTTCGGGGATTATTATCACTGTTTCCTCAGTGTTTTGACTTATTGCTTGAACTCAGTCATGCTGATTTCTACTGTTTTACAACTCAGCCATTTAACTCAGTTTTTAAACTTGAAAGATATTTATAATTGATGTTTTTGGGCTGAGAATTACTATTTTACAATTGCCCGAGGGCTTGTGATGATTCTTATCATACTGAGTGAGGTCGAGGGCTTGTGTTGTGAAGATACTATGGGATCAGACTGCGCGCCGCAACAGTGTTATACGGGTACCGATATGAGGCCGAGGGCTATGGATTTGATGCCACGAGATGGCTTGATAATTGCGCTTGGGCCCTAAGGTGCCCCTCCCAGAGTGTGTGCACCCCCAGTGAGCGCCATCAACAAAATATATGGATCGGGTTGCATGCTGCAGCGATGTATGGATCGGGCTGCACGCCGCAGCGATATATGGATCGGGATGCATGCCGTAACAGTTACTATATGATACTAATCTTTGTGTTTACTTTGTTGCATTTTTCTGCCATTATTTGTTGTTTGTGTTACTACATGGGGTATCTACCTGATTGCCTGGCATTATCTGTTGAGTGAGTATTGTGCCTGAAAGGCGGATTTCTGTGCTTATCTGCACTAGTTGTTTGCATTCATTTGCATAATTGTAGAAAAGGTCATTTTCAAAAGAGGTTTAAATTGAGTTAAGACGTCTTCTAAAGATTTCATAGCTTCATTGCTTTTCTCAAGGGGTTTTATACTGCTTCTATACAGCATGATGATTTGCCTTAAGTGATTTCTTACTGCTCAGTTATTATTTACCTTTATTACTCACTGAGTTGGAGTAGTCAGTTTACTCTCTGCACCTCGCGTGCAGATGCAGGCATTTGTTCCCCCAATAACGGGTTTTGAGCATATCGGAGGCTAAGTTATCGGAGTTAACAAGGTGGATGCATGACGTTCGTAGCAACACTTCTTTCCTCTCATTGTAGTTACTGTATTTAGTACATTTTTACTTTTGTTGTATTCAGACCTTGATAGTTACTCATGACTAATGACACCCCGATGTAGAGCTTGTATTTCTATTCCGCACCGTTATTTCAGAATTTTATCATGAAATATTGTTTAATTAAAGGCTTAAAAATGACTCTTAATGATTAAAGGGTTAATGTGAGTGTTGTATCGGCTGGGTTTATCTTCACGAAAGGCACCATCACGACCGGTCGGTTTAGGGTCGTGACAAGATAGTATTAGAGCCTAGTTACTAGGTCTCACGCGTCATGAGCAGGTTTAGTAGAGTCTCATGGATCAGCATAGAGACGTCTGTATTTATCCTCGAGAGGCTGAAACACTTTTAGGAAAACTTCACATTCTTGAATTCTTATCGTGCGTCCTTGGATTCAGCTTGAAATGACTTTTTAAATTCCTTCCATGCGTTTGTATGCGCGCATGAGTGCTTAGTATCAGATGTGCCTTTATGGCTTGTCATTCCCCCGATCGAGGGACGAAATATGATCTCAATGAGTTTGATGTTGGGCCGGTTTGGAGGACTTGAGGCCGGATCTTTTCCTATGGCTTGAGCACTGAGATGCTGATTGTGTGAGCAAGTCTTTTGAACTTATATGTTTGGTATTGTCTCTATTAGTGGGAATGACAGTTAGATAGCTACGTGATGAGTATGTTAGTATTGCGGGATGCATCTATATAACTTGGAAGTGATGACGAAGGTCTACTGGATGATAGATGAGCTATTAAGTGTTTGATTTACATTGTGATTGGATGTGTAGCCCAAGTTATAGGCGCACGAAGAATCTTTTCATGTCCCCTAGTTGGAGTGGAGTAAATTTCGTGTTGTGGTATGAGTTCAGAATCAGAAAGACTAAGTGACCGTGTAAGGTGTATGACGGTGGAAGGTATACAGAAATGTTAGATTGAGGCGAAACAGGTGGTGTGATCCTTATGTGTATGTTAGAAGGTCTCATGTGCAAGTGAAAAATACGTGTTAAAATTTGAAATTTTGGATCGCTTAAGAGAGTGGGATTAACTATTGTGTGGATAATGCTAGATTTGTAGAAGATTTACAATACTAGATGATCTGTGTTTTCACAAGCTTACGAATGATTTGAGTTTAGTCTCACTATGGTAGTGTGGCATTAATAGAGTAAAAGAGTTATGAGTCACTGTGTGTATCTTGATCCATGGCTTCGAGCCAAGTAGGGGAGTCTGCCGTGAGCAGTTGATTGCACGGTTAGGTGCTATGTTGATTACAGTTTGAGGCGTGTGGGCGAATCAGTTATGGCTCACGGAAATAGAGACCGAGGATGGTTTGAGTGAATGAAAGTGTTGACAAAGGTTATATTATGCTTTACAAAGTAATCACGGGATGTCTTAAGTGGTTGTTGGTAAAGAATGCTCAATGCATAAAGTAGGAAGTTTCTTGGTTGTAATGGGATGAGGATTTCATTCTGTGATGTCGAAGTGCAAATGAGGCACAAATGGTTCTGTTCGTTGAGTCGGGTAATTTGCAGTTTGAATAAGAGTGAATGACTTGCGAGAACGCTTCTAATATGTTCAAGATTTTACATACATCAACTGTGTATTCTAAGTTGCATATGCGGTTAAAAATTATGTTTTCATTGGAAGAGGTCAAGACTTGTGGTATTTCTGTGTTAATTATGGGACTCTACATATCAGTATCTGAAAAGTAAAGGTAACGTATTTAGATTCGCGAGAGTAAAGTACGCTAGAATGTGGTGTTTCTGGGAGTGGTTAAGAAAGTATTCGGTCACGTATGAACCTTAAACAGTGCAATTTTATTCTTGGTTCTGTGTGGTAAGTCTGAGTTGAGAATAATGGTGCTACAACAAAAAGGAAATATCAAGTTGAAGATAAATCAGAAGGAAATTTAGATAGATGGGGTAATTCAGTAGTAGACCGGACCGGTATGGTAAGGACATGACTTATTCCTTGTGTGTGTTTGGGGTAGTGAGTTCCTATTTGTATTTTGCAAAAATGCTCTTAGGTTTCAATGGCTTGCTTAGCTTGGTTGAGTTAGACGGATTCAGTACAAGGGGAACTCAGAGAGTTCTTGATGGTTTTTACTGCGGTTTGGAGAGGTATTATTTCTATGGGCATGCGGAGCATGGGATGTATAGTGATTTTATTCTAGATAGGACCAATGCAAGGTTCTTGACTAGTTGAGTATGTAGATGTTTGTGGCTCGGAAGGTAGTATGAAGTTCTCATGATTACCCTAGGGTGGTATGGTATATGCGATATATTGAGAGTTGTGTGTAAGGTCACGGTTCAGATTTGAATAAGTGGTCATAAATTCTTAGGCAGCACGGGCAGTTTCAGATAAATAAAGAAATGACCTTCGAAGGAATTGAGAAATTATCTTCTGATGATTAAGCAAATGGTAACGCTAATTTAGGTGATTTGACGAAGGTATATGTTTCAGAAAGAGGAAATGTGATTAAGTTGATGGTACTTCGGTAGTATTGCGACACTTTTTGTCAGATCGGCTGCTGATATTCAAGTTTTCTTGTTAGCACATAAGAATCTTAGAGTATCTCTTATGGAATGATTGAGTACTAAAGGTGAGTTATATAAGCGAATGATGGAATTAGGATCAGATATGGTAATTTGTGTGTTTTATGGACTTGGAGACTGGAAGTTCTCATATGCAGGTTAAATTGTGGTTGTGGATGGAAAAATGTGGGTAAGCTAGTCAGATATTAGTATATGCTATGATTCAGTCATTGTGGACCTTCTAAGGATTATTTATCTATTGTGTATAACTTGAGCTGATATGTGGTCCATTGGTAGACCTATATGTGTCCGACATTGAGATGGTTTTTTTGACTTCGAGTTTTTGTTTTCGAAGGATATGTTGACTCGGTTGCTTTGAGCTATGAGAAATTAGGGGGAAATATGAGTTACCTTTCTGTGTTATGAGACGTTACGATCTGTTGGTTATAGGCACCTATGGTGCAGTTCTATCGGAGTTTCATAATGAAAGTTGAGCGGGAAGAGTAATTGGGAGTGCTCAGTGAATGGCGTATTCGTTATGTCATATCAGGTTTGCGTGGTATATGCCATTTGTTTCACCATGGGTGTAATTATTTGCTTTGGTTCTAGACATCAATTGAGCATGGTTGTCGAATTTCGAGCATAGTGACTTGAGGTAGTCTATGTGGAGCAGGGTTTGGATAGCATCACGCGTAGTAGCGAAGCTATGTGGAAATATGACCTTGGGGGTTAGATTGGTGTATTATATTTCTATGATGTGATACGGGTTCTCAGCCGTGTGTTCTGATGGTACTGGTGAGCTTGAGGTATAGCTCTTTCATTTGAGTCAGTTTCATGATGTGAGTATGTTCGGATTGTTGCTTATTAGTGTGCGGCCTGCTAAAGTTGTGGCTTTAGCCTGTTTTGATGTGTAATGTCACTAGAGTAACTATGTTGGATTAGATGAGATTGTTGGGGTCCTTAATAAATTCAAACAGATTCGATTTTAGCATGTTTGATGGATAAATATCGAGGTTCGGCTCAGAAATTGCTACTGTATTTGTCAGAGGAGAAGTGGCTTCATGAATGGGTGATCGTAGAAGAATGGTTATGGTTTATTTCGTGTTTCATTTACCATTGGCAATATATGGCAGTGTTTGAATGAGACTTTAGTTGTTAAGAGGTTTTCTATCAGTATTCAGTTGTTTTGTGTACCTGCTGTGATTAGAAGTTATTGTTGTGAGTGTTTGAGTTCCATGGTATATCAGGTAATTGCACTTGAGGTTGTAGGCAGGAATTATTACAGCTGGTTCGGGCCTATTTAGAGTATAGGTGTGAGGTTTTGATCATACTAATGGTTTTAGGAGTGGAAATGTGGTTCTATGGCTTATGGGCCAAACTGGATTGTGTAATTTCAATTGCAATGTGTTATCAGATTTATATAAGATAGGTTGACATGGGATCACCCCCGGATATATGCATGGTAAAGTTACGCAACTATTGGTTGGCTTCTAGCACAACTCTAGGTACGTTCGAGGACGAACGTGTCTTTAAATGGGGGAGGATGTAACAACCGGACCGGTCGTTTTGAGCTTTTGCACTTTGATTGCTAGTTCTCAAGGCATGAATTGCCCCGTATGATGTATTATGACTTATGAAAATCGTTGGTTTTAATTTTCACGAAAATCGATATGAATTTGAAAGAACAGTCTCAGTTGAAAGCTTTGAATTTGAAAGGTTTGACTAAGAGTTGACATATTTTTATATGAGCTCAGATTGGAATTTTTATGATTTGGTTAGTTTCATTGGGTGATTTATGACTAAGGAGCGTGATCAGAATTAGTTTTGGAGGTCCGGAGTCTAATTATGCTTGAATTGGCGAAGTTGAGATTTTGGCAATTTCCAGTTGGTAGGTGAGATTTTGATCCGAGAGTCGGAATGAAATTCCGAGAGTTGCAGTAGCTAAATTATGTAATTTGGGATATGTGTGCAAATTTCAGGTCATTCGCACGTCATTTGGTCGGTTTTTTGATCGAAAGTGTATTTCGAAAGTTTTTGGAAAACTTAGGCTTGAATCGATGAGTTTTGAGTAATTTGATGTTGTTTGAGGTGTTATGATGATTGAAACAAGTTATAATAAATTTATGGGGTACGTTGGAAGGTTTGGTGGAGGTTCCGAGGGACTCAGATGAATTTCGGATGGTCAATCGAACCATTTTGTGCCTTAAAAGATAGTAAATATTTTGTTCATTGCGATCGCATAAATGCAATCGCGAGCGCATAGAAGCTTTTGGGGGAAGTCCATCTTTTTTCAATGTGTTTTCATAGTATGTGTTGCAATCGCATAAGGGTAAGGAAATTGTTGATTGCGAACACACAGGGAAGGTCGCGTTCGTGTAGAGTTAATGGACATGGGATCTTTGGCTAGACTTTGTTTAGTGCGAACGCGATACTGTGTCCGCGATCGTGTAGTGTGGTAAGTCTGTGCATTGCATTCGCGGAGTATCATATGCGATCACATAAGAGGAATTTTGAGAGCTGAATATTTGTTCTTCGCAATCGTGAGGAATGTTCTGCCATCACGTAGAAGAAAATATACTCGGGCAGAATGTTTTTAAAGTCATCTTATTCGCGACTGTGGGTCTATTTTTACCCATTTCTACTCATCTTGAGAGATTTTTGAAGAAGATTGAAGAGGGGTTCAAGGGGAAATGAGTTGAGGTAAGAGTTTTGGTCTTGAAGCTCGATTATATTGTATTAATCCACCTAGAAATTCATGGAACTTAAGCTAAAAATGAAAGAAACTAGGGTTTGGGATTTTGAAATTTTAATTATTGATTTGAAGGACCATTTGAGGTCGGATGTAAGAACTTTTGGTATGTATGAACTCGTGAGAAGATAAGGGATCGAATGATGCGAAAATTTCTAAGTTTCGTGAAGCGGGCCCGGGGCTCAGGTTTTTGCTAATTTCGGGATTTTTGATATCTTTCGATTGTTTTCGCTTGGGCTTTGTTCCCTTGGCATATTGTGATGTATTCGCTCTAATATTGTGGTTAGATTCGACGAGCGTGGAGGCCGATTTGAGGGGCAAAGGCGTTGCAATCTAGAGATTTTGCCGCTTCGAGGTGAGTAATGATTGTAAATGATTTTCTGAGGGTTTGAAACCCCGGATTGCACATCGTAGTGCTATATTGAGGTGACTTTCACGCTGGGGGAATTGTGACTTGGTCCGTCCCGATTGATGATTTTACCGTGTATTTGACTGAAACTTGCTTGTTATCATCATGATTTGGGCTGATTTCCATATTTGGACTTCATGCCAATTATTTATATCCTTTCAGGGATTATTATCACTGTTTCCTCACCGTTTTGACTTATTGCTTGAACTCGGTTATGCTGATTTCCACTATTTTACAACTCAACCATTTCACTCAGTTTTGAGACTTGAAAGATATTTCTAATTGATGTTTTTGGGCTGAGAACTATTATTTTACAAATGTGTGAGGGGCTTGTGATGATTCTTATCTGACTGAGTGAGGCCGAGGGCTATGGATTTGATTCCACGAGATGGCTTGATAATTTCCCTTGGGCCGTATGGTGCCCCACCCGGAGTGTGCACACCTCCAATGAGCGCCGTTGATAAAATATATGGATCGGGCTGCACGCCGTAGCGATGTATGGATCGGGCTGCACGTCGCATCGGTATATGGATCGGGCTGCATGCCGCAACAGTTACTGCATGATACTAATCTATGTGTTTACTTTGTTGCATTTTTCTACCATTATCTGTTGTTTGTGTTACTACACGGGGTATCTACCTGATTTCCTGGTATTATCTGTTGAGTGAGTATTGTGCCAGAGGGGCGGATTTTTGTGCTTATCTGCACTAATTGTTTTGCATTCATTTGCATAATTGTTGAAAAAGTCATTTTCAAATGAGGTTTAAACTGAGTTAAGACGTCTTCTAAAGATTTCATAGCTTTATTGCTTTTCTCAAGGGGTTTGATACTGCTTCTATACAGCATGATGATTTGCGTGATGTGATTTCTTACTACTTATTATTATTTACCTTTATTAATCACTGAATTGGAGTACTCACTTTACTCCTTGTACCTCACGTGCAGATGCAGGAATTTGTTTCCCCAGTAGCGGGTTTTGAGCTGGTCGTAGGCTAAGTTTTCCGAGTTAGCAAGGTAGCTGCATGATGTTTGCAACATCGCTTCTTTCCCCTCATTGCAGTTACTGTATTTAGTACATTTTAGACTTTTGTTGTATTTAGACCTCGATAGTTGCTCATGACAAGTGACACCCCAGTGTAGGGCTTGTATTTCTATTTTGCACCATTATTTTAGAATATCATGAAACATTGTTTAATTAAAGGCTTAAAAATGACTCTTTATTATTAAAGGGTTAATGTGAGTGTTGTGTCGACTGTCCTTGTCTTCACGAGCGGCGCCATTACGACCGGGCCGGTTTGGGGTCGTGACATTATGACAACAATGTCGATGAGTCTGGAGATGACTCACCCTTTCCTAACGAGGATGATGATGAGGAGGAAGAGAATGTCGAACCAAATTTAACGAGGGAGCATGCTCCACCTCCCATTATACCTAGAGTGTACGAGTCCCATGCGTCATTTCATTCAAGGCATATTCCCTATCTTGATCATTTGCCAAGTATGTCGGATATGGATGCCCTCACAAGGGATATTGGCGAAATTCAGACAGCAATATGGGATAATCTAAACTAACGATGCTGTCAAAGGGCATGCTTTTTCCTAATAACGCATGCCTAAGCAGGGGGTGAAAATGTACATCGTAAAAATGTGCCGTGAGATAATGGTGTAGTAGTTATCTACGGATGTATACAAGGTTTTTTGGTGTAGATGGTTTACGGGTTGTAATTGGAAGCTGCATGCGATAAAGAACAAAATAAATATGTGGAAAATGGGTAAACACATTGTCACCCACAATTGTGAAAAGGGCACATTCAATGAGAATCACTTCAACTTGGATGCTGGCTTGATTTCTCTTCTCTTGATTCCACATATTGAAGCATCCATAAGGTACACGATCAAAGAGCGTATTACATCAGTCCACCAAAAATATGGGTGTACTATTACCAAAAGAAAGGAATATCTTGGACGCAAACATGCATTTGAAATTGTTTATGGTGACTGGGATAAGTCATTTGCATTTCTACCCAGGTATATGACCGCATTTCAACACTTTGACCCTGGGACTATTGTTGGTTGGAAGCTTGAGCGGAGTACGGAAATGCCAGAATATATATTCAGATATGTGTTCTGGGCATTTAAACCAGCAATTGATGGTTTTGTACATTCTCGACCGGTAATATCCATAGACGGTTCTCATGTCTATGGAAAGTATGATATTAAGTTGTTGAACGCCATTGCAGTAGATGCCAATGGACAAATATTTCCCCTAGATTTTTCCATCTGTGCTGATGAAAGACAAGAGACATGGACATTATTTTTGAACCACTTGATGGAGCACGTTATCAAACAACATTCAGGTATTTGTCTAATATCTGATCGACATGGTTGTATATTAAGTTCTGTAGAGCATTTGCATGAATGGTAGGAACCGTATGCATACCACCATTAGCACGCGAAGAATAGCGCGGTTGCATACCACATTATGTGTATTGTCTTGTCAACCTGATAAAGCTGCCATTCTGCAAAAGCTGCTCGCATGGAAAAGATGCACTGTACCTGAAATAATCTTTAACACGCGAAGCATAACGCGGTTAAATACTACGTTATGTGTGTTCCCTTTCCTGTAAATAACTAGAGCATTTTAGTTATTATCTACGCTTAATCAAAATAAATAGCAAAACTTTCCATAAGACCATGTGTGTTTTTTTTGCATTAACAAATGTCTGGATGTAATGACCAACCAATGCGCTATTGTGGAAAACGATGTATGATGAACTCATGTTGGTCCGATAGTGATTTTGGTCATAGATAGCTGATGTGTGTAAACAGGTTTGGAGACAATGACGGGAATTATTACGATTTTGAGGAATTGTATGATGAACCCATTGAGCAGGAATGCTACAAAAAATCTTTGCAGTATATATGGAATATGGACTGTGAATATCGACAGCGTGAGTTTGAAATGAAATGAGAAATTGTGGCATCGCAGGAGAAACTAAACAAGGTGGGAGAAGAAAAAAATAAGAATGGAAGAGAAATTTAAGTGGTTGGAGCAGAGAATACTTGACGGTAATGACTAAACAATGACATGTATATGTTGAGTGTAGTATTTTATCTTTATGTTTTCCGTGTCTTGTATTTTCATTAGTTATACTGAATATAAATTATGTAAGTTGTTATGTTTTTATTTTTGCTCTAGTATTAAAATAACGGAGAATCTAAGAAATAAAAACATAATTCACATATAATGTAAATAGTAAAAATAGTTTTTATTATTTACTGATTGTCATATGTACATAAAATTAAAAATATCAAGGTGTCTACATCCTTTATGCTTTATAGCAGTCGCTAACCTCAGGCATATCCCATCCCCCACGAAAACACTATCAGGATCATCCTTATCCCGACGCCTCTTTACCGGAGGATGAGATGCAACATGATCGTCAGTAAGGCTAGCAGGATTCGTAGACGGGGTCGTCGGTGCAATAGTAACTACGAAATAATGACATATTTTAGTATATGAAATACAACAGTAATGTAGGGGTTAATTGCATAAAAATAATTAAAATGTCTTACCATGGTCGCAATGGGCTCCTGAATATACTTATACATGCATGCTAGTGTTGCACCTAGTGGCTCCGTGACGGGCGAGGATGATGGCTTCAAAAACAAAATGCTTTAGATATTTATGACTAATCAATGAGATAAACATAAAAATTAAGTAATAGTAATACAAACTAACCAAATCCTGTGGAAGATCCTCAACATCCCTCGGTGGTGAGCCATATCTAAGTCGGCGCCCACTATCCACATCTCGTATCGGACAAGTATCACCAATCGTCGATGCCTGTGGAGGGTCAGTAAACAACGCATCCTAGTCCTATGAAGTCAAGGCCGTGCCCGCAATCGACAATGAAGCTGAAAGGGTCACCTGTGAAGTCCTTGGAGTAATCCCTACGCTAAATGACGGGATATCACTAGGATCACGATGGTCACCTGGCTGATCAACTCCAACATCCTCAATAGGTGCCTCAATGCCCCCTTTCTGGGGACCATTTCCTCGGCGACCCTCACGACTTTGTGGGACACCCCTACCTCGTGGCATACCCCTACCACGCCGACCACGTTCAGGCTGCACTTTTGGTCCATGATGGTACTTTTCTAGCACCATATAATCAGCCTCATGTGCTAAGTGCTCATCATCTTGTGCTCGGTGCAATGTCCGGGCAACCAAATCTGCAACCTGTCGTCCATAGTCGTGCAAATGTAGTCCAATTACCTACACAACATGTAAAATATTAATTACGAAACAATAGTGTTAACGATATAACTAAGTATACCAAATAACATACCAACGCCTCATACCTGCCGATGTATAGAATGAACTGACCGCCAGCACGATAAACATGATTCCGATGATAAGTCGAGTAATGCTGCGGTAGCAACCGATATACTCATATGCACCAGCCATAAGCTCGGGTGGAGGGGTGGAGGAATCAGGGCACACCCCTGGTCCCAAATCTCAATCTGGCACTCTAGTCATGCCTCATATGCCTGGTTAACCCTCAATCAATCATCCCGCCTGTAATGTGTCCTAACCCAAGTGGGCAGTGGAGGTACAAGCTATGGTCGACCAAACTGGCGAAGGACTCGCTCGGTAGCATGATGCTCGACATATCGAGACATATCAATCGGACGGAAAAGCTCCAGATAAGTGGCCCGATCAAGCAATAATGGGGAAAACTAGCTATTAGCTCGTCGCTGTATGGCCTCCAAATAAATTATTACGTAAAAACAAGAACCGTGAGTATACAAACACATATAATGCATGACAAGTAAACTTAAGTATACAATTACTAGCGTGTCCTCCAGCAAATCTAATAAATCTCTGCAATATGGGAGATTATGTCGAGCCTCGTACTCGCATATGTATCCCCGCCTCTAAACCCACCTCCTATCCAAATGGAGAAATGGTGGTGGTGGTGCATCCTGAGCTATGGGTGGTAAAGGTGGTTGCAACTGCAGGAACCGCTCCTAGGCCCAAACCTAATATACAATTTGGAGGTAATATTAAAGGTATATTTTTACGATTTATGGCATAATGAAGAGAGTATTTTACTATGTTTTCACCTGCAGCAGCGACATAAATCCTGCAATGTCTCGCTAGGAGCCTATGCATGTTCAACACATCAGCCGGTACAAGTAACCAATATTAATAACATTCTAGTTGTAGTGATGTAATCGTCTAGCCACTCAAGATGATGAAGAAATATCAAGCTAACTAGGTTTTTCAAAGTGTTCGAGAACAATATGCCTCCAAAAATAAAAGCAATAACGACCTCATGTACCAGTTAATATGAAGCTCCGGTGTATCATGAGTAATATCATCATGCATGGTCTATGAATGTAGTCGGATGGGCGCCAACACAAGACGACTAGCCCCAACCCAATATACCCCCATCCTCTAGCCGGAAACCGGTGAGCCGCTGCATCCAGGTACCGAGCTCCCATATAATCTCCCATGCCTTGCGGCAAAGCAACAACAAGCCCATCAACTAGAAGCTCATACTGGACCTCCACGTCCTCTAGCGTGATAGTGGCCGCACCGATGGACAAATGGAATGTGTGCTTCTCTTGTCAACACCGCTCTATCAAAGCTTTGACCTGAGACCAATCTAGCTATAGCCGGCCGATCTCAATAATCCTATAAAAAGCTATATGCTGCAAGCGTATGACTACACGTGGATGGAGCTCGTGGTCCTTAAGAAAGACCGACATCGTCTATTTTCCTAGAACGTAAACTCTAGGCCAATAGCTCACCCACCCATATATAGGAAGATCTATGCTCAGCCTATAGCAGTAGTAGCTCTAAGGAGGCAAGTCCGAGATGCAAAGGTGGAACCTCATAATGACTACTATAAATTGAACAAAATTAATTATATTATTTTTCTTTTTCATTGCTTAAATATATTACAATACCTTAAATATTAAATTTTATTCAAAATTTTTGCTGTACTGTTAATTAGTTTGATACATTTTCAATATTATACTTTTATATTTTATATGTTACTTTAATATGTTAGTTTTATTATTTTACATGCTAGTTTTATTAATTTATATGTTAATTTTATAATTTATATATAATTTTATTATTTATATGTTTGTTAGTTATTCACCTACTTTTACAATACATGATTTAATTATTAAATATTTGTATTTTGGTTTAAGACATAATATTTGAGGCCCAGTAACATCAATGTATCCGGAATTCTTATGTTCATAATGAATTTTTTTGGTGATGTTTCACTCAACAGGTCTGTTATTTTTTATGTGAGTTTATTTTTGTATATGTTTGTTTTATTATTTTATATGTATTTTTTCTTACTGACTTATTTTTAGTATACTAAAACTAAATAATTAATTTTCACAGCTATACACGATTTAATTATTATGTATTGATTTTTTTGGTTCCGGACATACTATTTGAGTCCTAGTAGCACCAATGTATCTTGAATTCTTATGTTCTTACATTTGTTGACTATAATTGGAGATGATTTGTGCTTAAATATAAGCTTTTTGAAGTATTTTTTAGAATATGAGATACTTAGAGGATTCATTTACATAACTACAAGAATACTACGTTAAAGGGTACCACGTTTTACTACACTAAAACGTCACTGCATTACAAATACGAAAATTACATTAGGCCACAAGATATCACTACAGGGAACTAAGTAAAAATGTATCCACTTACTAGTCTTTTAGCAAATTAATAATCTAAACCAAATAAAAATAATAAATTAATTTAATCGTAAAACAAACACAAATTTACATATACCACAGTAAAAAGTAACTAATTAACGTTTTTAACAACTAATAATAATTTCTCTATTATCTTAGCACATTAATACTATAGTCCAGACAAAAAATAACAAATGAGTTAAACTGCAAAACAATCACAAAATAACATAGAACATGTTAAGAATAGAATTCTAATTAGAGTGAATGTCTATCTTGTAGAGAGTTTTACTTTGAGGCTAAGTTATTTTTTCTCCTATAAATATAGGGGTCTTACCCCATTGTAAATAACCCCAAAATTCAATAAGAATTCTCTCTCTCTTTCTCTGCAATATTGCTCTTGTTCTTTTATTGTTTTATAACACGTTATCTGCACGAGACTCTAATCAATTGAGTAGAACCTTTGGGATTGAGCATAATGATTGTCAATTGTTTTATAACCTTTGGGATTGAGCACAACATGCTCTTTAAGCATCTGGCTTTTATTTTAATTTTCTCCTTTTGGCTGCTGATCGAATTTAAAGTTCTTAATTTATTGTTTGGTTGCAGAAGATGCTATTGAATGTTTTCTTTTAAAAAAAAAAAAATTTCTCGACTTATCTCACATAAGTTCTAATAAGCATGAATAGATTTGGGTTTACAAGGTTATCTCGAGTTGTTTCAAAATTTGATTAATGGTACTATATAATATACTGAATTAACAGTGGAATCTATGTTAATGTTTTATTGTAGGAATATCGTCAAATATTCTATGATCTTCCTTCATGATTAAATTCTGGATTTAAGGTAAGTATTTTACTTTTCTCTTTCAAATTCTTGACATTCTATAAATTGATTTTACATACAAGTAAAGATGATAAATTTTTATTCCAACTCTAATGGAGTTTGAAAGATATTATAACCATCCAAAATGGTAAAACTTCTATGCTTTACATAATGAAATTCATGTATGATTGTGGGCAAAGAATTGAAAACCCGTCCAATTTAATTTGCTCCATTCCCTTTAGAGAATGTGATAGCAGTATGTGATAAGTCTGAAAGAAGACAAAATTATTACCATGAAGGTATCAATGGATGTGGACTTGGCAATAGACGAAATTATAATCGTCATTATTGTGGTAATGAGAACAATAAGGATTCTCAAAATAATCCTTCACTCTATGAAAGTAATATCTGTCATCGATTTGACATGAGATTTTATATACCACATACAGATTATTATGGTCCATTCATGGTGTGAATGTGACAACATCTGATTTATGAATACATATTCATTATTGGAAGAATATGAACATGCTATTGGTATTGAATATACCACACTCACCTCTAGAAGGAGGTTTGAGATGAAATAAGAAAATAATATCATTATTATGACATGGATGGTCATTGAACACGTACCTATTGTACGCCAAAATATTTTGGCAATGTGATTATTAAAGGACAAAAATAATGCAAGAAACATATCTTGCATATAATTTTGACAATGGCCATAATGGTATAACTTTCTCTTGAAAGAGATATTCACCATATGGATATTGATGAATATATGGTAGTACCAAATTAATTGAGAACTCTGCAAGAGCCAATGATACTATTTTGGAGAAACACAATTGATTACCAATAAGGTATTGTGTTGTAGTAAGTCTCAAAGAAACTTATTCAGTTTTCAAAGTATACGTGAAAGCGGTTGATTATATGGATCCATGGTTAAAGAAGATTGAGCAGTTTGATATTTTTATTTTTACTTATTCGTAGTAGTTAATGAATAAACAATTATCATAGTTTACATAAGTTATCTATTATTGTGATATGGTTCAAATTTTATATTTTACAATTCAATCAATGATCAAATATTGATATGTACCTTAAGAGTTTTATCAACTTGACAAATAATCTGTATTATGGTTTTAAAATATATAACTTTAGATTACACATTCATCTTATGCTTTATTTGTAATGATTTTTCAGTAAGTTAATCGATTAACATAACAGATAGTCGATTAACCAATATATTCTATTAAACTGGACCTTTTTCGCAAGGCATGTTAGTCGACTATCCGATTTAGTTAATCGACTAACCTAATGACCGTTGCCTAAGTTAATCGATTATCATTTTAGTTAATCGATTAACCTTATGTCCGTTGCCTGTTCATCGACTAGTTTTTAAAACGTTGAAACAGGTTAGTCGATTATCTATTTGGTTAATCGACTAACCTCAGCAAATTTTGAAAATATTGTTTAATTATTAAGCTACGGATACAAGAGTATTAAAAGGAGAATAACTATGATAAAAGATATTTTTTTTATAATGACCGCACTGAAACTATTATGTTGAATCATAGACTTAAATTTGTTTATTCTCATATTTTTCGTATATTTCTTTTGTATGTCAAACCATGGGAAGCAAATATGGATATCTCACAAAGCAACTTGGATCAACGTCCAATTGTAAAAATATTAGTTTAATTGATTCATGTACCACACATACGATATTCAAAGAGAAGAAATATTTCTCTCATTTAAGTATGTGTAAGGCAGATGTTACTACAATTTCTGGTAGTAGTAAATTGATTGAGGTTCCGGAAGAGCAACTATAACTCTGCCTAAAGGAACAATATTTATCATAGAGAATGCAATGTTCTCTTCCAAGTCCAAGAGGAACTTGTTGAGTTTTAAAGATATCCGTCAAAATGGATATCATATTGAGACAATAGATGAGAATAATCTTGAATACCTCATCATTACAAAGAATGTCTCTGGCCAAAAGAGGGTTATTGAGAAGTTCCCATCTTTATCTTGTGGCATGTATTGGACAAAAATTAGTGCAATTGAGGCACGTTCCACAGTAAACCAAAAGGTTACTGATTCCAATACTTTTTGTACTTTGGCATGATCGATTGGGACATCCTGGATCAATAATGATGAGACGGAATATAGAAAACTCATATGGGCATCCATTAAATAATTTAAAGATTCTTTTAAATAATGAATTTTCTTGCACTTCTTGTTATCAAGGCAAGTTAATTATTAGACCATCACCAACAAAGGTTGGAACTGAGTCACCTACATTTTTGGAACGTATACAAGGGGATATTTGTGGACTATTCACCCACCTAGTGGGTCCTTTAGATATTTTATGGTCTTAATAGACGCATCCTCTAGATGGTCTCATGTGTGCCCATTGTAATCACGCAACCTTGCGTTTGCAAAATTAATGGCAAAAATAATTCGATTACGAGCACAATTTCCTGATAATCCAATTAAGTCTATTAGACTAGATAATGCTGTTGAGTTTTCATCCCAAGCATTTAATGATTATTGCTTATCAATTGGGATAAAAGTGAAACATCCTGTAGCTCATGTTCACACTCAAAATGGTCTTGCAGAATCTTTAATAAAACGTCTGCAGTTGATTGCAAGACCATTACTCATGAAAACGAGGCTGCCCACTTCGGTTTGGGGTCACGCCATTTTGCATGCAGCAATGCTAGTTCGTCTCAGACCGACGAATTATTACAAATATTCCCCGTTGCAATTAGTTTTGGGTCATGAACCTAATATATCCCATTTAAGAATTTCTGGATGCGCAGTATATGTGCCTGTAGCACCGCCATACCGCACCAAAATGGGTCCGCAAAGAAGGTTAGGAATATATGTTGGGTTTGAATCACCCTCCATTATTCGCTACCTCGAAACATTGACAGAGGATTTGTTCACTGCACGATTTGCAGACTGTCGATTCGATGAGACACTTTTCCCAAAATTAGGGGGAGAAGCTGGTGAAACCAAACGGGAAATTTTGTGGAAAAATCCATCATTATCTCATCTTGATCCACATACCTCTATTTGTGAAAAAGAGGTGCAAAATATTATCTATTTGCAAAGAATAGCAAATCAAATGCAGACGCATTTACGAACCCTCTTATATTGCTTGTTCTCATTAATTAAGAGACCAACTAAAGTTGGGATTAAATGCCATGAACTCTGGAAATATCAAAGGTGAATATGGGCTCATTCATCTGCAATGTATACCACATAAGATGCATCTATGAGATGGTTACATGTGCGATTATTATTAACCTACAACCTGGCCGGTGCTTGCGAGGTAACTTGCTCAGTAATCTAATTTTGAGCATAATTTCCAGATTTTCTATCCAAGATAGTTCATCTTGATAAGTTGGTTTACATCATAGTTGGTTTAGCAAAATAATTTATTGAGTGCCTCACTTAATAGCTAAATTATTGCTTATGAGAACAAAGTTATCTATATCAATTTGATATACGTTATACACGAGAGTATATATATTTTCCCATCACAAGTGGTTCAGGGTCAGGAACCAAATAATTTCATCTTATTATTATTGATGTGCAGTGTATATTAACATGATAATGCACAAAGATGATTTCCCAGAGTTGAGGAAACAAGTTAGTTTTTCTAACATGAGGGGGAGACATGATAAACACTTGAGAAAAAGTTACATGGAACGAATTATCATTTGTATATATAGATCCTCGAATATCATAATATGAACTTGAAGTTCATAAAAAGATAATTCAATTGCAACATATTGTAAAGCATGCCATACGCATTTGCTGACCCAAAGAAAGTAACTATATTCTCACTGCAAATGCTCATATTAAGTCCTAGAAGGACAAAGTCTTTGATACGCTTAAAGCGTATAGACAAATCGGTTTCAAAAGAACTTATTAATAAAGAAGATGAGCAAATGATCAAAGTGATCATAATAAGGAGGCAAGTGATCTAGAAGATCACATGACATAACACTTCATAAAATCTCATGAGAGATTCAGGTACCTGAATATATGAATGAAGAGATCTCCATGTTATGTCTTTATGAAAATTTACTGGAACTGATATAAAATGTTCGTCGACGACATCTATGATAGCGCTAAATATCGATGAGGATCTTAAGTTTGTCGAATACAAACAAAAGTATTGGCCAAATGGAAGAGATACAATTCGAATAGAATTGGTTTCATATGAAAGACATATAATTTTATCTATGTTGTTCAAACACTTAAAAGTATAAAGTCAATGGTATGTGCAATCAGTTTTCAATATCTTATTTGTCTAGCATGACATGAAAAACTTGATATGCATCTAAAGTCTATTATATGGCTTATATGACTTAACTTATATGTCAATCCATGAAGGATTTAAGTTGCTTGAAGCATATACAATTCTTGATCTTGAGGTACCACTTCCTCAGTGCAATTTATGCACAAATGTATCTTGCTATAACTATAAGCATGATAATATGATAGCAAGAGTTTTTCACTTCTATGAGAAGATATAGAACTGACGATTCCAACAAGATCATACGAAGACGATACAACTATTAGGGATGATGATTTCAAAGTGAAACAAATTCATTCAAGTTAATATGGCTGATTTATTAATCAAATCTCTACCAAAGAACTTTTGAAGATGTTGCACAAGATTGGAATGCAAAGGCTCAAAGATATGAATTGATGCTCTCATCAGGGGGAGTTAATGCGCGTTGCACTCTTTTTTCCTACAAGGTTTTGTCCCACTGGGTTTTCCTTGCAAGGTTTTTAACGAGGCAACCAAAAGACGTATTATTAGATATGTGTACTCTTTTTCCTTTTTCTAGAATTTTTTTCCCATTGGGTTTTATTTGAGTTAAATTTTAACGAGGCACATTATTTATTGAGTAGACATTCAAGGGGGAGTGTTAAGAATAGAATTCTAATTAGAGTGAATGTCTATCTTGTAGAGAGTTTTACTTTGAGGCTAAGTTATTTTTGCTCCTATAAATATAGGGGTCTTACCCCATTGTAAATAACCCCAAAATTCAATAAGAATTCTCTCTCTCTTTCTCTGCAATATTGCTCTTGTTCTTTTATTATTTTATAACAGAACACATAATAAAATAACCAATATGCATTTTTTACACAAGTTTTTAAAAAAATTAAGTCGGAATACCTCGATGTAATGTTTTTAGAAAGTCAAAGATTTTATGATTTGGAAGCGAAACAAGCAACAATGTCCGAAATAACGCCTAGCTAGCACGTGGGACCGATATTCTTTACTTTTTGTAGTACAGGTGGGCTCCACTCAAGCTTTTTTGAATTAAAAATAGGGGGGAGGGACTGCCACTTTTTTTAGTTTGGGGGAGGGGGGAGAGGATTTCTGGGATTCTGTTTTGGGGAAGACGGAGACCGTTTTTTATTATAAATATAGCGTCTTTTGTAAAGACGATATACCTTAACGGTTGCTTGGCTAATTAAGTATAGCGTCATTCAAAAAGAAGTTATATTTTAATTAATTGAAGTGGGAAAATATAGCGTCTTTAGTTAAGACGTTTTATATATTTTAGTCACTAAATTTTTTTTTTCATATGTTTTTGTTCATTGAGTTAAAAGAACCACATTTTGGTTCCAGACTCTATATTCTACTAATCATTTTAAGTAGTAGAGTATTTTCTTTTTCTTTTTGATGAGATAATCTTATTAGGTGATATCTAAATGAGGAATTAATTAAATGTGGAGAATTTAAGGGAGGAATCTATGATTATTTATTAGCCCTTTTTTTTCCTTAATCAACTTTCAAATACTTATTATTTTTAGCTTCAATTTTAAGTATTTTTGTCCTTTTTCAACTCAGTATTATTTGAAATATAATAAATATAAAACAAAAGAGAACAAGCTTGACAAAACTCAGTATATTTTTTATGGGAAAGTGAACACAATGTTGGTTCGGTGGTTGATAAAACCAGTTATACTGTAAAATGAATAGTGACAGATGAAAAAGAGGTATGTCCGTCAAAGAACCAACTTAATAGTTGAAGTGTTAAAAAAAACTTTCAGATGAGAGTGTCTTTCACTCGTCGCGTTTTTTTTTTCTTGGAACTTAGAAGGTCAAATAATTAGAAATATATGCTAAAAGGTTATTATTGTTAAGAAACTAAATCAAAATAATAATATGAAACAAGAAAACAGATAAGAACGTAAAGAGCAAGATATGAGAGCTTCTTATTTCTTTTAAATGTTTCAAGTATGTATAATGTGGTGCATATACCCTATATTTATAGGATCATAGTTAGGCAATACAAATGGATGTCATGAACATGGTATTAACTATTGGGATCATGAGGGCAAGATCATGGAGGGGGTTATGGAGGTGTGAGAGTTACAACAATAATTGTAAGAAGTAGTGAAAGGTTAATGGAGAAGAGTAGTGAGAGTAACTTCTTTAGGAGTTATAGACATCCACTACATAATATAATATTTCATAATACTCTCCCTTGGATATCTATGGATATGTGCCTCGTTAAAACCTTACTAAAAGAAATCTAGTGAAAGAAAATCTTAGTGAAGGAAAAAGAGTAAGAGTCAGATGCTGAAGGCAAAACTAGAACTGGAGTAATGGTCAAGGCAATTTTGAGCTTCTGAAAGCTCTACTCACGCTCATCCGATTTGGGTCAACCTGGCTAAAGGCGCTTTAAAGGACGAGAAACCCTCCACGAATCAATAACAATATTAGGCCAAACCGAGAAAACTCTGAATCTTAGTAGCTGAAGACGATTTGGGACAACTCTGAATGCCCTCTATCTTCTTCGGATCTACCTTAATCCCATCAATAGACACCACGTGCCCCAAGAAAGCCACTAAACTAAGCCAAAACTCACACTTGGAGAACTTGGCATAAAGCTTCTCCTCTCTCAACCTCTGTAGTATAATCCTCAAATATTGTGCGTACTCCTCCTGGCTACGTGAGTATACCAGGATATCATCAATAAATACTATGACAAACGAATCGATATATGGCTAGAATACACTATTCATTAGATGCATGAATGCTTCCTGGGCATCGGTCTGCCCAAAAGACATTACAAGGAACGCATAGTGACCATAGCGGGTCCTATATGCCGTCTTCAGAAGGTTCGAGTCCCAAATCTTCAATTTGTGGTACCAAGACCTTAGATCAATAATAGGGAACAGCCTAGCTCCCTGAAGTTCGTCAATTAAGTCATCAGTACACGACAAATGACTCTTGTTCTTACTTGTATATTTGTTCAACTGCCTATAGCCGTTGCACATTTGCATAGTACCATCCTCCTTCTTCATAAACGGAACTGCTCCACCCCAAGGAGAAGCACTAAGCCTAATGAACCCTTGGGGGGGGGGGGGGGGAGAAATAGGCTGAGTGCTCGACACCAAGTTAATACTAAAATCAATGTCCCTATTGGGTGGCATGCCCGGTAGGTCTTCAAGAAATACATCCGAAAAATCTTGTACTACTGGCAGGATCAATAGTAGGAGTATTAACACCAACATCCCTCACAAATGACAAATACGACAAACACCCATTCCCAACCATCCTTTAGGGCTTCAGATATAAAATCACCCTACTGGAAACATAGTCTAGAGAACCTCTCCACTTGATCCTAAGTAACTCCGACATCGCTAATGTTACTGTCTTTGCATGGGACTCCAAAATAGCATGACATAGGGATAACCAATCCATACCCAAAATCATGTCAAAACAACAATACTAAGAAATAAGAGATCAACTCTAATCTCCAATCCCCCACTAGTCACCCCACACGAGAAATGCATACGGTCCACAATAATGGAATCGCCCACTGGCGTAGATACATGAAAATGTGAAGCTAAGAACTCAAGGGGGCATATCCAAATAGCAATCAAAATATGATGACACATATGAATAAGTGGAACTTATGTCAAATAATATAGAAGCATCCTTATGAATTACTGAGACAATACTTGTAATCACTGAGTCTGAAGCAACAATCTCTAGTCTAGCAGAGAAAGCATAGTATCGAGCCCGATTGTCACCTGATCGGCCTCCCCCTCTTGGGCAACCTCTAGTTGTCTGAGCCTCACCCCAAGCTGGCTGGGCGGGTGGTGAAGTAACTGGTATTGAAGTCATAACCTGGGACCTCTGCTGTGGATCCCTACTCAATAACTTGGGGCAATCTCTCGTGAGATGACTAAAATCCCTCCACTCGTAGCAACCCTTCCTGACAGGTTGCTGACCCTGTTAACCGAAGGAACTGCCGGTAGAATCCTGGGAAATGAAGTATGGTAAGAAATCTATGCTGGTAACACACTGAAGGATGACTGACTTGAATGAGCGTTATAGGAACCATGGCCAAGTGATGCACCCTGATAAACCAGACGATCCATTTGAGCGGGCCTATAAGGACGACCCCTGCAGTGGTGGGACCCTCTCGAAGAAATATCGCGAAAACCACCCAAACCACGAGGACTCTTGGCCTCCCTATCTTCATGCTCATATATACGAACATGCTCAATCTACCTAGCAATATCAATCACCTCGTCGAACCTAGCACCTGATACAATCCCTCGAAACATGAAAAAAATGTAGTCCATAGTTGTGGCCATCAATGACCCTCCTAATCCTCTCCCTCTCTGTGGAAACCAACCAAATTGCGTGGTGATCCAACTATGAAAATGTCATCTCGTACTGGTCACGGGCACACCATCCTGGCGTAGCTGCTCAAAGTGCCTACATAAATCCTCCAAGCGGGTCGATGTCACAAATTTCTCCAAGAAAAGAATGGAAACTCATACCTTGTAAGTGGTATAACATCGACTGGCCTGATCCGCTCATAGGCCTCTTACCATCCGAAGGATACATACCTACCGTGCGAAGAGTCCGCTAGAACCTATCCAAGAAATCTTGAGACTCCTCTGACTTCGCCCCATCAAATGATGGAGGATTGAGCTTCCCAAACCTCCCTAGCCTCTTCTGGTCCTCGTCACTCATATGTAGACCCACTTGTGCCTGAGTAATTGCACCCGACAAGGCTGGTAGTACCCCCCGGTGTCTGAAGTCCCTACATCACCTACTCTGGAGTACGGGGCGGGAGTTTGAGAACCTCTCCCGGCCTGAGATATGACTAGTGTGGCTTGAACTGAAACCTCACGAGAAAAGCTAGTGCATACAGTCAATATTTGGGCCAGAGCCTCCTAGAGGCTTGGAATCACAATGGGCATAGATAGTGCCTGAGTTGGTCCTACCGACTCAACCATATCCGGAATCTGCTCCCAGCTGGAGCAATTTTTTGGTCTATAGGTGCTGCTCTAGCTGTTGTACGAGCTGCACCTAGGCCTCTATTATAGTCCCGACCCCTTGTGGCCTTAGCTGGTGGTACTGGTGGTCGTTCGCTTGGTCCAGTAATGTGTGTCCTCACCATATACGAGAGAATATGATAATAAAAGTTTAGTTTCTGGAATCAACAAATCCACAGTACAAGAACACAAGAAAGTGAAGTTTTTCCTAGGGGTTCGATAGCTTCTCCAAGATAAGTACACGTCTCTATATTGATTCACAAAACTCTACTAAATTTGCTCATGACTTGTGAGACCTATGTAACTTAAATTTTGATACCAACATGTCGCGACCCAAAATCTTACATGTAGTGATTGCGCCTATCACATTACTAGGCAAGCCGACAACCATAAGTAACCATGCATCTTTAAATTTAATACATAAAGAAATAAGCTTAATAGTGAAAATCTCATAATAATTTATATGAAAATACTGTAACTCAATATAAAATCCTCCAAAATCCGGGTGCCACTGAGTACATGACCATCAAATGATGATATAGTTTGAATGCTAAGACACTGTCTAGAAAGATAGAACCGTATTAATAAACTAAAAAAATAAAAGAAGAAGAGTTAAGGTTTGTGGTCGCCAAAGTAGCTACCTCAATAGTTTCTGAATAGATTAAGCTCCAAAGCTAACAATCAACGTGCCCAGAAGTACCTGGATCTGCACACGAAATGCAAGGTATAGTATAAGTATAATTGACCTAATGTACCTAATAAGTATCATAAATATACACGGCAAGGTAAAAAGAGCACAAATTGTTAATGATACTAGCTATCACATGTGTATTTTCATCTTCAATACCAGTACAAAACAATATTGAAATGAAATCATCAAGTTTAGAGCCCGTTTTGATTGGCTGAATTTAAGTAATAAGTTTAAATGCTAGAGCTTGTTTTATAAAAAAACAGTGTTTGGATAGAAATGCTGGAGTAGAAAAAAAGTTACAGTGGTGTTTGGTAAAAAAGTAGTTGAAAAGGAGTTTTCTATTAAAATGACTAAAATATCCTTAAAATTGTTAGTTATTATAGAGGAACTGATTATTCAAGATTTTTAATTTGAAATTACTCACATACTAATAAATTACAGTATATTCAATTCACATTCAGTTCTATGTTGATTGCAAGAAAGCCATTTTACTAATTAATATAAATTATTTATTTGAAATGTTTATGTTCTAGCTGTTATTTGGTTTTAAAAATCTAACTAATTTATTAACAAAGTTACTGAAACCATTACGTTCTTTCTGCTATTATTATATACATATATTAATGCTAACCAATATTTCATATACACATCAGTGCACTAATTGGTGGTTTTCCATAAAGTTTCATTTCCAAAAATGAGAAAATCACATTAGAAATATTTTACTAAAGGTGGGTCATCTATTTACCTACGGACCTTAATTATGCATACAAGCTTCTACAGAATATCTTCATTTCAGTTTCTTGAATTATTCAGCATCTCTGGATACTTCACAGAGTTCAAAATCATGAGAAGAAAGTAATTCCACAAAAATATAAAAAAAAAGACAAGAAGTGATGTAGAGATTGAGGGAAGGAAGAGGAAAGAACAGAGGAAACAAATAGGAGTAGAAAAGAAGACGGACGAGTCTAGGGATTTTGTTAGTAAGGGGTGTTGCTGGAATTTAAAAATATTGTAAAGGATAAAAATATAAAATTATTGGTCAAAGTAAAATGATTTTTAAGCCAAAAAGCAATAAGATGGGAGTAGTCCAACTTATCCTTTTGGCTTAAAAGTCAAGTGCTTTTAAGGATTTTTTTTACTTTCCCAAACACTCAATTAAGTTAAAAAAAGCTTAAAAGCTAGTTTGATCAGCTTTTAAGCCAATTCAAACACACTCTTAGTAAGAAAATATTAGTGTGTGTATGTGTACGATTTCTCAATTACTCTTCTCAAACAATATCTTGGCATATAGAAGTGATATGCAGTTAAATCAAATAAATGATAAAGGAAATTGCAAGTAAAGATGAAATGCAAAATCACACACAACACTATCCAGAATCTCTCAGTTTTCCATATCAGTTCCAAATAATAGTCAGTACTCCCAGTATCTGCATGTACACTATCACGAGAGAAACATAAAAGGGTGACCCTAGGGGGATGGACCCATATCCACACGCAAGAATGAGAAATTCATCGTGCTGCCAGCTCGGCGTGATCCCGTGCTCAATATCATCACTCGCCCGGCATAGTCACATGCATAATAGTACAATCTGCTCGGCGTGGTCACATGCATATCAACATAATTTGCCTTCCATGATCATAAGCATAACAACACAATTCGCCCTGTGTAGTCACATGCCTAACAATACAATCTGCTCGACATGGTCCCAAGATTCCAGTCCAAAAATATCCTACATGTGCAACTAAACAAGTATACATGTATGAAATAAGTGAATATTAAATCTCATTCTCTTGGACTGGTATAATAACATGCTAAAGTGTAGCCATGTGCAAGTGTATTATCATAGCTTAAATAGGCAATTTTCAATGAAGAATAGCATTTATCAATCCATTAAGTGATTAAACCCCTATGTAGCCTTAATCGTGGCTCAAATAGTTCACAACAATATCACAAATGTGCTAAGCATCATAGCTTAAGGTTAACAATCAAATTCTAGGCTTAAAAGAGCTCGAGCACATCCCGAACATGAATAAATAATCCTGCTTGTCGCACATGGGTTCATCCCCACACATGTGCGCACCCAATAGCATGTTGCAATCATAATAGTTCAAGTAAACTATGCCTAAATGGAGTTTAAATATGATAATTACCTCAAGAAAATCAAATCACTCTACTAGTAGGACCTTCCCACACATATCGACCTCCAAAAGGCTCGAATCCACCCAAAAATAATGTAATACTATCAACAAAAGCTATAGGAATTGATTCCAAATAATAAAGCTAAGATCTTTGACTAAAGTCAATAAGTCAACCAAAAAGTCAACCCCACTTTTGTGCATTTGAATATCTTTATGAGAATGAGTTAATTCTTTCCATTTGATATCCCATTTATGTTGTAAATTGTAATTTATAAGTTGGGGTTCTCTCATAAGTGTGAGGACACATGAAAATTTAAGTTGTGAACTTAATCCAATCTCCAAATAGGAGGAATGAACAAAAGAAAATTGTTTGTGATAATGAGGCAAATTTTGACGCTTTAGTGTCATGACTTGGTTGCTACTTTGATTAATGTATGTTTGAGCACTTGAATTGAAGTGAAATTTGTGAAAATTTATTGGCGATTCATATGCTTTGGATTAATTTTTGGTACCATAAGAAGTCACTAGATTGTGTTTAATTTGAACCTTTTTGACTTGAAATGATATTTCGTATACTGTTGAGCTCAATTGATGGTTTTATTGAAGTATATCCTTAGTTGTTGAATTTCTTGAGGACAAGTAACAGTTTAAGTTTGGAGGTGTGATAAGAGGATATTTTACCAACTTATTTCGTCTTTAAATTTAGATTTTTGCTATGTTTGGTTGATAAAATCGTGTGTTTAATGTTATTTACATCTATTTTACAGGTTGTGTGTAATTTAGAAGTGATGGTGAAGAAACCAAGTGAAAACTAGCTAAAAAGGAGCTAAAATAGACAATGAAAATCTGCCCAGTGATTTACCCTTTGCGAACGCGAAGAAGCAGAAAGCTAGGCCTTCGCGAACACGAACTATATATCACGAACACAAATCAGCATAACTCAAACCTTCATGAACGTGATGGGACAATCGCAAACACAAAGATGAAGGAAAAAGGTGTAGTCGCGAACATGAAGAAGAAACTAGGCGGAAGAATTGGGCAATTCTAGAATTTCACAATTTTTACCCTAAACCATTTATTATACAAATTAGCTCATTTGTAAAATATCTTTGGCATATTTTTGGCTTAATTTTTAATCTTTAGACTAGAGAGAACAAGTTTTGGAGCTAGGGTTATTACACACACACTTTGGTCTTGAAGATTTAAAGCTTTTGGTGGAGAATTTCTGATCCATTTATGTTCATTTATTCATTTTCTTGCTTTGTATTGTATATATAAGTTTGTTGTATTTATTCCAACACTTGAATCTTGTTTATGAAAATATTCATGTTTAAAGTGTGGATTAAATATCTTGTTGTGCTTATGTATTAGATGATTATTTATCTTTTACAAAGTGAGTTATTGTTTCTTTAATTATTCTTGTTCTTTAATATTACCAAAGGGATGAGCTAACTCTAGGACTTACCCATTAACTTCAAATTAATTTTGGAAAAGATTATTTGGGGTTGGAAAAGATTAATTAACAAGAACTTGAGGCTTTAACCCTCACTTTATAGATTCTACCCCAGGATAAGATTGAACTATTTGTAGCCATAATTGGGTGTACTTGATCTCCTAATTGGTTTAAGTATAATTCAATTAGGAAGTCTTGTTAGTCTTTGGAATAAGCTAATATAGAATTATTACCCGAGGGTAATTAACATAAACTTGCTCATATTTGTAAAATAGCAAAATCATCACAATATCCTAAGGTAAGAAATTGGGGTCGTGACAAGAATGCTGACAATAAAAACTAGTTCTTGAGCTGAAGACCGCGGTAAAATTACTCAAACAGTTGGGTAATTTTCAAATGGATTTTTCATTATCAAAAAGGATGTATTTGTTAAACCGGGAAAGTTTAGCTTGAATTAAATAAGGATAATTAACAAATATGTTAGAAAGAATCAAGTTTTATTGATGTCATTTATTATGCTACTAAATGGTGTCAAGACATGACATGCAGATGATGAGAGCAACAACTATCTAGCAGGATGAAGTAGAATGCTAAAGATTTTAATCAGAAACGGCAAAAGATTGAATGCAAGTTGAATTCCGGAAAGAAGTCAATTTGTAGGCTACAAGAAAATATTAGCTGGAGGAATTCGTATTCAAAAGGGTTTTACCAAGTATGAAAAACTTGTAGTGAAAGAAAATGTTGAGGAGTTAAAACAAAAGAAGGAAACTCTTAATCGAAATATTGTAGGTTTTGGAGCATTAATTGGAGAAAGATTTCAGCCAATCTCACACCTGGATATTGTTGCTATTCAAGACTGATGTTATTCACACAGGGATCACTCTTGGCAATAGCATTCTCAAACAAGAATGTGCTCTTACCAACTCAAACAGCTCAACCAAAAGAACTAAATTTCGAAGAGGATGTTGCTTAGTTCTTTAATTGTCAAGTTAAGTCGTTCTTCTTGAATTGTAGCCTATTTTTCTTTTAAAAAAGTGTAACTATAGGTTAGCATGACTTTTAAATTTTGGTTGCGCTTTATAGACAAGAGTTAGTTTAGAAAGGGATAGTTACAATTTATTTGATTGTGGGGAGGGTGCTAAAGTTTGTTTTATTTTTTATTTTTTGTTATTGAAAACCTAAGACTGCTCTTTGAAGTTAGTAAATAATTTTCACGTAAAATTATTACTTTTTGTAAATTCTGCAATGCACTAATTGTTTGTGTATGTATTAAATTCGGCAATCATTAACCCATTAAATTGGACTAGGTCCAAAGAAACATGTCGATAAATTATAAGCCCTTGAAACATGAAAGCAGCCAACCAAATGTTTTGCATACCTTTCTTTTCCTCTCATATAGTTTTGACATGATCTTGATAGGAGGTATGGAGATTGAGGATTAAGATGGAAAGTTAGTGGCGAGTTTTTAATTCTTCACCGATAGTCTTATTAGCAAGCATATTCCTTTATATTCTTAGTTTTTTTTTAAATTATGTGGTTTTGTTCGTCTCAAATATTGTATTTTTTATTGTTATTATTTGGTACTACTTATCCTTTATCTTTCCCTTTTTCTTTTCTCTTCGTCCTTTCTTCCTTCCTTGCTTTCCTCTTCTTCTTCTTACCCTTCCTGAGCGGAGGGTCTATTGGAAACAATCTCTCTACCTATATTAGATAGGGGTAAGATCTGCGTATAGACTACCCTCCACAGGCTTCACATGTTGGAATCATACTATGTTTGTTGTTGTTGTTAATTCAAGCCCTTTAAGATATGTTAATTTTTCCAGGAAACAAAGTTTTTACTAATCAACAAACATCTCCAAATTGATGTTTTACCTGGCAGGTAAGTGGTAGTTGGCACATGTGATTAATATTACAAACCAAAACTCAGGAAGGTCTAAGTCAAGTGCTTGAGAAGGGAAAAAGGAAACATAAAGCAAAAGAATGTGTACGCGTGTGCTCAGTTATATCACTTTTTACATATCCTAGTTCCAGTGGCATGTTAAAAAAGAGACCTCCAATTTTTCACATTATTGATATGAGTTGGGACTCCAAGAAAAGACACAACATTGCTTTGTTACTTAACCTCTAGGAGTTATTTTGAGCCCCGGCACTCCCCCACGCCCCAACCCCTTTACAAAAAAAATAAAGAAGAAAAAGACCCTTCATTTGAAGTCTTGCAATGAATGAACTCCAGAAAGTTTGCAACAATGGCATAATAGTTAGACCATTTTCACCTTTTTTCTCAAATAGAATTGGCAATGCCATGAGTTCCCACAGAGTAAACTTAGCTTCATAATGTATATGTAGATGTTGAACAAGGTTTTGGAATGTTTAAAGAATGGAAGAGAAAGTTGTTCATGTCAAACAACTAAGTTCTTGATTATTGAGTGCTCTTGAAATTTTTGGTTAAGCACCCGAATGAATTTCTTATTAAAATAGCTGTAGTATAAGCCATTATCCATACATAATTGTTACACACAATCTATGTTCAAGATTACTTAAGTCCCTTGTTGGATTGCAAGAAAGTTGATCTGGTGAGACCAGCAATTTCTCTACCAAGGTAATTTACATTCAAACGTTCCAAAAGAAGGAAATATTCTCTTGGAGCTAAGAATCTACAAGTGGAAAAAAATCCTTTATATTGAAAATTACAAGAAGACCTTATACATAACGCAAAAGATCTTCCTGTCAGTGTTACTTTTGAGTATCTGGATGACTGTCCACTTAAGTGAGACATGTAAAGGGATCGGTCTTAGAAATCTATGGCATCAACTGGAAGTGAAGTGGTCCTGTGAAGTGAGTGGGGGAGTAATGCTCCTGTATAGAAACTCTGGGCAGTGGCCATGTGCTCTGGGCTGCAGGAGCCGTATGCAAGTGGATATCTCCTTACCTTAGAATCAGAACATTCATTCTCGATTTCTATGGGCAAATATGAAGAAAAATGCTTGCCTGAGTTAAATGATCTTAGTAGAAGCTCATCCTTCTCTATAGATGGAGTTGAACCTGACGATACCTTATCCTTTCTTGGGATTTTGTTGCTGGAACTTTGACGAGAATATTTTGAATCAACTCCTAACCGCTGATCTTTTAGGCCCCTCAATTGCATTTGGTACTTTGCCTTGAGCCACCTCAACTCTCGCCTTATCTCATTCTCATAATCTTCTACTGGTGTTCTAGCTCCTGAAGATTTTGAGGAGGGAGAGTCTTGTAGTCTTACATGAGACTTGTCATCCTTGTCAACACTCGTAAGTTTCTCCTCACCACCATCAATGGATTCATCCACCAATTTGTCTTTAACATCAGAGTGATAGTCAACAGAGCCTCGCGCTCGTGATTTTGTTTTGTCATGCTGTGCCCAAATATCAGTATAATGTACACCATCAGATTCCCATATGCCCTCAGGAGCGTCAGTGATACATTGTTCAGAGCGATCCAAATGGTACATTATCTCCTCAAAACGCCCATGCATAGCACCACATCCATGCTTGGAACAATGGAGCACTTGCAAGTTCCTAGGACCATCGGGCAATAGGTAGTTCACAAGAGACCCATTAGAAGCACAGTTGTGACAGCCACGGTTCGTGTGATTGAGGTTTTCCTCCATCCCAAACCCCTTCTTCCACACAGGTACTAATGAGGCAATTTCTCCATCTATCATGTCTGCTATCTTGGTAACGTCTTGGTCTGTAATATCTAACTCGGCCACCATTTCAGTAGCAACAGTTAGTGCTGTGTCATTCTCAACATCAAAGGGAAAATAAATGTTGCGTACACGACCTGTAAATGAAAATGCAGAGCAGTTTAGTTTTCAACAAGACTACTTAACAGTATCAGATATGAAGCACTAATAACACAGAACCTTCTTTATCCGCAATCCTGAGTCGTAAGAAGATGCCATCATCTTCTCTTCTCCGTCCCTTAATGCTGATATCAACATTTTCCATGTCATCATCTTCGTGATCTGTGAATAGATCAATTTCATTTGCCTCATACTCAAGTTGTTGATAGTATGAGTCAGTCTCTGGTTCATATCCGAGATAACCATTTACTAGAGAGTTGTTAGTATCACATATGCTCAAGAGACGCTGTCCTAATGTAGGATCTAATTCGTCAGACTCTTGCAAGTAATTTGGTGTCTCTGAGTCTGATACGTAATCATCAATTTGGAGAAAAGGGTCATCAAGAAGCTCCCTTGCGGATAGCCTGTGAGATACAGTTGCCAAGCATTTCTCAACAAAACGTCGAACCTCAGGATCCTCCACTTTGTAAAGGGCATCTGGCTTTTTTCCCTACACAACGAATCTATGTTGATAGATATGAATTCAAAGAGAAAAATAATCAAAAAGTTTCAAGATTTTAGGTTCTTACAGAAGTCACTTTTTTGTAGATCTGAGCAGGGTGAGTGCACTCACTATATGGATAATCAAAGGTCACCATCTCTAAAATACACATTCCAAATGAATAAATGTCCACTAATTCATTGTACTCCTCCGCATAAACCTCCGGAGCCATGAACTCTGGTGTTCCTGGTAGGACAAACAAGAAGCAACAAAACATTGTAGGACTAAAACTGCAAAAGTTCTCATCTTTAAAATTTTCCAGAAGAAGTTAAGCTGGATAGAATATGAATATGCACTATTACATCTCAAACTCATCATCAATTTCATTTACTCTTCAAGATTTTTGTCGAGCATGATAGTATTAGAATTACCATTTTAAGAACAATTTAAGCTGGAAATAATACGAAACATACACAAGAGATCTCATAATCCCACTTAGTGGGGTCTGGGGAGGGTAGTGTGTACACAGACCTTACCCCTACCTGGGGTAGAGAGGCTGTTTCCAAATAGACCCCCGCATACTTCCCTCCAAGAACTTCCCACCTTGCTCTTGGGGAGACTCGAACTCACAACCTCTCGGTTGGAAGTGGGGGTTGCTTACCATCAGAGCAACTCCTCTTGTCAGGTCTCATTCACATCATGAGTTCCAATTATTCTTCAACATTTTCGTGGAAAATAAATAGCATTAGGATTACCTACACAACGTTCGGCATGGGATTTGCGCAGGATGGCGGCAAGGCCAAGATCACCAATCTTGACTTCCCCTTGGTTTCCGTTGATGAAAATATTATCACACTTGAGGTCTCTGTGTATAACAGGAGGGTCGTGGCTATGCAGGTAATGAAGCCCTCTTAAAATCTGTCGACACCAACGCTTTACTGCTCTAATGTTAACCCTCTTGTGTTTTAGCCTGTACCTGTCCAAGATTAAGAAATAGTTCCACAATACATCACAACAAATTACAACTTACAGATATTACCATTGATCAGATAATCTCAACAAACCAAATATGATTTGTACTTACTGTCTAAGAGTGCCAGAGGTAAACATCTCAGTGACAAAGTTAATGTTTCTATTGGAAACATCAACCCAAGAAGTGTAAAATTTCATGATGTTTTTATGCTTCAGTGTCTTGAGCAAATGAATTTCACAATACAGCCTCTCAAGATCTTCTGGACTTTGCATAAAGTCATAAAGCTTCACCTGATTCCATGCTACTTCAATCCCTTCATACTCATCAAAAGCCTTATAACTGCACCAAAATTAGCCCAAATTAGAATTAAAAAATCAATAAAGAAAATTTAAGCATTAGATATGTGTATATAATGCCTGGTTCTAAAGCACCCAAATTTTCAAGATACCATATTCTTGACTGCAAAAGATTCAATTTTGCAGAAAGTAAACCAAGAAAGAGAGGCACATACACTGTCTTTGAAGCCCCTTTACCAAGAATTTCATTGTACTGATTTCAGAAAACAAATATGAAGCAAATGAGAATTCAATATAATGGAAAAAGAGAGTAACATAAACTAAATGCAACAAATTTAGAATAGGAGTAGAAACAAGAACATACCCTTCCATATCTTCCAGTAGGATCAACTTCAACAAAGTCAGAATCATCTGATTCAAAGTCAATGACACCATTCATTCCTTGTATTTTTTTTTTTTTTGGGTATTAGGATAATCTGCTCAGTCGATCTTGTTTCTTTGTTACCTATGACTTATGGGGAGGAGAGGGGAGAGATAGAAAGGGAGATGAATTGGCACTCAATCAAGATTAATACTAGAAGAAAATCTGGGGACTATGTTGTTGTGTTAAAAAGTTACTTATCTTATTTGTTTAAAAATAAAAAAAGAAAAAAAGGGAGAGGCATAGGTTAGTCCATTGAAAAGACAAAAACCTTTTAATTTTAATATTATTTTGTGTAACAACTCATAGACAGCCAACATGGCAAAGATTTCTCAAGGCTATGAAGTAAATAAAACAGGCATATCATGACAAAGCACCTTTATTTCAATCCTGCTTTTCTTTCTATATCATCACGAGCTGTAAATCCACACCCCCTATGCACTCACCTTCTCCCCTTTGCTCTTTTCCGTACACTGTATGTTTGTTCTTCAACAAACTTTTTACTTACACGCTTTCACTTTTTGGTTTATTTTAAGTTACTTTTTTAAGAATGCATATAATAAATTTTTATGGTTTGGCTTTTCCCTAGATCCTGCACAGGGATGGTAAATGGGCGGCTCGGGTCGGGTCAAATATGAGCGGATCGAAATTTAAGAAACAGATAAATTATTCAATGTGACTCATAATTGAGACGGATAAAAAACGGGTTATCCGACGAATAATATGGATATCCATACTGTCTATGGCTTCTTGAATATGATCACATATGATAGAATTACTAATCGAACCCCCCAATTTAGGTTTTACATATGTAAAAATTAAACACATTAGTTATCCATTTGGTTAACTATTTTCTAAGCGGATAATATGGTTCTTATTCATATTTGACCCCATTTTAAAAAGTTTATTATCCAACCAATTTTTTAATAAATAATATGAATGAATAATTATTTTCTTTTAATCATTTTGCCACATATAATCATGCGCATAGCGAAAACTTAATACAGCAAGTTCTTCTTTTATATTTTTTATTTTACTAATACTCTTAAGGGAGGAAGAACTTGCTATATGTCTTTAATTTTTAGTAGGATAGATACCTTATGGTGTATTTTTGGTAATAAGGGAAATAACTTTCATAAAGATATTTATCGTGGGAAAGTCATTTTTGTTAATAATAGAATTCTAACTAGAGTGAATGTTTATCTTGTAGAAAGTTTTACTTTGAGGCTAAGTCATTTTTTCTCCTATAAATAGAGGGGTCTTACCCCATTGTAAACAACCCCAAAATTCAATAAGAATTTTCTCTCTCTCTTTCTCTGCAATATTACTCTTCTTCTTTTATTGTTTTATAACACGTTATCAGCACAAGACTCTAACCAATTGAGTAGAAGCTTTGGGATTGAGAATAAAGATCGTCAAATGTTCTATGATCTTCCTTCATGGTAAATTCTGAATTTAAGGTAAGTATTTAACTTTTTTCTTTTAAATTCTTGATATTCTATAATTTGATTTTATATAGAAGCAAAGACAACAAAGTTTGATTATAATTCTAATAGAGTTTGTAAGAAATTACACTCACATGAAGTGGTAAAATTTCTATGCCTTGCCATGATCAAAATCATGTATGATTGTGGGCAAAGAATTGAAAACCCGTCCCAGTGAATTTGCTCCATTCTCATTCCCTTTAGAGAATGTGATAGCAGTATGTGATAAGTCTGAAAGAAGACAAAATTATTACCGTGAAGGTATCAATGGATGTGGACGTGGCAATAGACGAAATTATAATAGTCCTTATTATGGTAATGAGAACAATAAGGATTCTCAAAATAATCATTCACTCTGTGAAAGTAATATCTGTCATCGATTTGACATGAGATTTTATATAGCACATACAGATTATTATGGTCCATTCATGGTGTGAATGTGACAACATCTTATTTATGAATACATATTCATTTTTGGAAGAATATAAATGTGCTATTGGTATTGAATATACCACACTCACCTTTAGAAGGAGGTTTGAGATGATATAAGAAAATAATATTATTATTATGGCATGAATGGTCATTGATCACGTACCTATTGTATGCCAAAATATTTTGGCAATGTGATTATTAAAGGACAACAATAATAGAAGAAATATATCTTGCATATAATTTTGATCATGACCATAATGGTGTAACTTTCTCTTTAAAAGAGCTATTCACCACATGGATGTTGATGAATTTGTGGTAGTACAAAACTAATTGAGAGCTCTAGAAGAGCTAATTATTACTATTTTGGAGAAACACAATTGATTACCGATAAGGTATTGTATTGTAGTAAGTCTCAAAAAAATTTATTTAGTTTCCAAAGTATACGCGAAAGCGATTGATTATATTGAGACTATAAATAAAGAAAAGATTTGATATCTTCTATTAGTACAACTTGTAGCGGGGTAATATATATACGAAAAGTTACCTGCTTTATTTTTTAATTTGTACTACACAAATAAACGAATACCACAATAAAGTGGATGTTTATTGATATAAAAATCCATATCATAATAAAGATGGAGTTTATTGATAATTACACATGTCATGGTGTAAACATGAACTTATCAATATTGATATTTATTCAGTTGGCATAATCAGTTAAGCCATATCAATTTAAATATGATGTACAAAAATAATAGAGAATTCACATGGGTAAATATTAAAGAACTAGAAAGTTCTTTACGGATTCTCTTATATTGCTTGTTCTCATTAATTAATTGACCAACTAAAGTTGGGATTGAATCCCATGAATTCTGGAAATATCAAAAGTGAATATGGGCTCATTCACCTGCCATGTATACCACATAAGATGCATTTGTAAGATGGTTACATGTGCGATTATTATTAACCCGCAACATGGTGTTTTGCGAGGTAACTTACTCAATAATTCAATTTAGAGCACAATTTCTAGATTTTCTATTCAAGTTAGTTTATCTTGATAAGTTAGTTTACATCACAGCGGGTTTAGCAAGATAATTTATTTAGTGCCTCCACTTAATAGCTAAACTATTGCTTATGAGAACAAAGTTATCTATATCCGTTTGATATATGTTATATACGAAAGTATATTACATTCTCCCCTGACAAGTGGTTCAGGGTCAGGAACCAAATAACTCCATCTTATTATTATTGATGTGTGGTGTATATTTTCATTAACACCATAATGCACAAAGATGGGTCCTCAAAGTTGAGGAAATAAGTTAGTTTTTCTAACATGAGGGGGAGATGTGATAAACAATTGAGAAAAAGTTATGTGGAATGAATTATCATTTGTATATCTAGATCCTCGAATAAGATACTATGAACTTGAAGTTCATAAAAAAATAATTCATCTGCAATATATTGCAAAGTATGCTAGACGCATTTTGCTGACCCAAAGAAAGTAACTATATTCTCATTGCAAATGCTCATATTAAGTCCTAGAAGGACAAAATCTATGGTACGCTTAAAGTGTATAGACAAAATCAGTTTCAAATAGAACTTCTTGATAAAGAAGATGAGCAAATGATCAAAGTAATCATAATAAGTGAGGCAAGTGATCTAGAAGGTCACGTGACATAACACTTCATAAAATCTCATGAGAGACTCAGGTACCTGAATATATGAATGAAAAGATCTATATGTTATGTCTTTATGAAAATTTATTGGAACTAATATAACATGTTTGTCGACGACATCTATCATAGCGCTAAGTTTAGATGAGGATCTTAAGTCTATCAAATATAGACACAAAAATATTGGCCAAATGGAAGAGATACAATTCAAGTAGAATTGATTCCATATGAAAGACATGTAGTTTTGGACATGTAGTTCAAATACTTAAAAGTATAAAGTAAATGGTATGTGCAATCAGTTTTCGATATCTTATTTGTCTAGCATGACATAAACACTTGATATACATTTATAGTCTATTATATGGCTTATATTACTTAACTTATATGACAATCCATGAAGGATTTAAGTTGCTTGAAGCATCTATAATTCTTGATCTTGAGGTACCACTTCTTAGTGCAATTTATGCACAAATGTATCTTGCTATAACTATAAGCATGATAATGTGATAGCGAGGATACCTTTAAGGAGATATTGAAGAGCCATTCCACGATATTTGTGAAGACATTATATATCTATCACGAGTTATGATTTCAAGGTGCAAATATTTATTATAGTTAATATGGCTGATTTATTTATCAAATCTCTACCAACGATCTCTTGAAGATGGTGCACAAGATTGGAATGTGAAGGCTCAAGGATGTGAATTGATGCTCTCATAAGAGGGAGTTAATGCACGTTGTACTCTTTTTCCCTTATAAGGTTTTGTCCCACTGGGTTTTCCTTGCAAGGTTTTTAACGAGTCAACCAATAGGCGCATTTATAAACATGTGTACTCTTTTTCCTTTTCTAGAATTTTTTTCCCATTGGGTTTTGTTTTAGTTAAGGTTTTAACGAGGCACATTACTTATTGGGTAGACATTCAAGGGGGAGTGTTAAGAATAGAATTCTAATTAGAGTGAACGTCTATCTTGTAGAGAGTTTTACTTTGAGGCTAAGTCATTTTTTCTCCTATAAATAAAGGGATCTTACCCCATTGTAAACAATCCGAAAATTCAATAAGAATTTTTTCTCACTTTCTTAGCAATATTGCTCTTCTGCTTTTATTGTTTTATAACAATTTTATAATATTTGATGTGACGAAAGTCATTTTCCATCAGGAGGTAGAAAATTACTTTTCTTACTTGTGGACGGACGTTATTTTCTTTGCAGCTATTTTAACTTATAGTTTCATATCACTTGGTTCAGCTAACATTTAGACGTTATTATTAATATCTAGTACTGAATAGTTTCATCAAAACATCTAAATTGCATGTTGGAATCATTGTATATCTTTAATATATATTTTTCTAGAAAATTTTTCACTCACTCACAAAAGACTAAAACATATTTTCTAGAAAAATAATACAAACTTGTCTCTCTCTCCACTGATACATTTGTACTAAAATTTTAGGTTACAAGTACTCAGCACATATTGCAATCATAAGTGTCCGAATAAAGAGAAGGAAGACCAATATTTTGCCTTTATCTTGATAATAAATATATATTTAATTGCTCAAAGTGCATTCCTTTGAATTGCCTAGAAACTACACTAGAGAGAGTCTTTTGTGAAAACAAAGGTACAACAATTTATTGTTCGTGAATTTTATATCCTCATATATAAACATATATGTATGCTTTCTGTTGTTGCGAACTATAACATCATTAAAATCCTTCATAACATTTTAAAAAAATAATTCATGTAGCTCTGGTATGTATTAAAAATAATTCATTCATTTTTATATATACTGCCTAATAAAACCCAATCATATAATGAAAAGAATACATTTTGCTGTGTGGATATGTCCAAGGGCAGTAGGGCAATTTGCGTTCAAGGGCACTGACAATCTTGCAACAGCTTGCAAAACAGGGACCAAACAAGTGGAGTATATTATATTTAATATACAACATTTGATTTATTTTTTTCGTTTTTTACTTGGGAATTTCTACAAGTGTGTAGGGTATAAGTACACTTTGTACTCCTGTGGAATAAAGGAAGATAAAGTGCGTCATGAATATTTGTTGATTGGAAAACATGGCTCATTGACTCCTTGGTCACATTGTGAGTTGTCATTAGTGATGTGCATACATATTTTTATCCCTAATCGGATAACTAGTACTGCCAATATCTAGAAGATACATGGATTAATGAATATTTAAATATAAGCACATTACAAATTCTTTTTTTGTTTATTTTATGTAATTGTAGTTCACTTTTCGGGAATTAAACAAAAATGATTTATGACTCAAATGGTCACTCAACTATCCCAAATAGTTTCTTAAAATCATTTGTACTTTTGTTATAACAACAAAGTCACTGAACTATGTCTATTGCACTCATAAGGTCACTCAACTAAATTTTACAAATTTTTGATTGCTAAATACCTATTTTACCCTCTAAATTATAAATATTTATCTTCTTTTTATTTTTTAATTTTTTTTATATTATGTTTTTTCCTTTATAATTTATAGTGTGGATTTAACTATAGAATAAATAATTCAAAAATTTAAAAACAAAAATTTGTAAGCATACATAATGCTGGAATAACAAAATAATGAGCATACTAAATAATTAAGTAGAATAATTTGTTAGTAATAATATTTGAGTATTAACAAAAAAGGTTCAAAATTTTATTTATACAATTCAGAATGAAAGAAATAAAAGTTATAAAATTTATATTCCATGCACGTAATATAAAACATATAATGAATATTATAAAAATAATTATTTTTATATTATGTTCATGGAATATATATTTTACAACCTTTAATTTCCTTATTTCTAAATGTGTAAATAAATCTTTAAATTTTTGTTGTTAATAGTAAAATTATTATTACAAAAATATTATTCTAATTAATTTATTTGTTATGCTCATTATTTGTTATATCAGCATTGTAGATGCTTAAATACTTTTTATTATTTAATTCAATATTTATTTATTGTATAGATAAGTCCATAATATAAATTAAAATTAGAAAATCATAATATTAAAAAATTTAAAAAATAAAAGAAAAGAAATATTTATAATTTAGAGTGTAAAATAGGTATTTGGCAATTCAAAATTTGAAAAATCTAGTTGTGTGATCTTTTGAGTGCAATAGTCATAGTTCACTTACTTTATTGTTACAAATGAAAAAAAATTAACCTTAGAAGATAATTTAAAATAATTAAGTGCCCATTTGAATAATCGACTCTTTTGATATGTCTAATAAAACATTGTAACTTATACTTTATTATGTAATACAAATTTACATGTGCGATGGACCATCTTCCTTTGTACTATCAGTTCGTGCAAGACACCGAAATTGTCATAAGTCAGCACTGGTACATAATCAGCAGACATTGCAAAACACCGATGACCATGCCTATCGCAACTGCTCCGTATATTTTTGGTAAAATACATCAAAAAAACTATTAAACTTGTTCGGAAAATAAATTTGAACACTTAAATTAAATGGGTAACTTTTTATCTCCCCCCCCCCCCCCCCCAATACATTGTGGGTGAATATTGTTCCGCCCTCCATGACACAAGCTCGACCTACTTTATTTAATTTTTATCATAATTTTCTAACCTGAACCTCATTTTTTTCTAAACACACTGAGAAATGGTCCGATGAACTCAAAACCTAATGCAAATTTTGCCTCAAATCTCGTTGATTGTTATGAAATAATATAAGAACAAGAACAATAATACAAGAACAAGAACAATAGAGAGAAAAGTAGAGAGAGGAGTACTCTTATTGATACTTTGGGATGGTTTACAATGGAATAGAACCCCTTTATTTATAGGGAGGTGGTGACTTAGCCACCAAGAAGTAAACCCTAGAATCTCTCTAAATATGGACATTCACCTAAAATAGAATATTTTATAACACTCCCCCTTGAATGTCTATTCAATAATGTGCCTCGTTAAAACCTTAACTAAAACAAAACCCAATGGGAAAAAATTAAAGAAAAGGAAAAAGAGTACACATGTTTGAATATGCGCCTATTGGTTGCCTCGTTAAAAACCTTGCAAGGAAAACTCATTGGGACAAAACCTTGTAAGGGAAAAAGAGTGCAACGCGCATTAACTCCCCCTGAAAAGAGCATCAATTCATATCCTTGAGTCTTCGCATTCCGATCTTGTGAACCAGCTTCTTGGAGGTTGACGTTGGTAGAGATTTTGTGAACAAATCAGCCATATTATCGTTTGAACGAATCTGTTGCACATTGATATCACCATTCTTTTGAAGATCATGTGTGAAAAATAACTTTGGTGAAATATGATTTGTTCTATCTCCTTTTATGAATCCTCCCTTCAATTGAGCTATACATGCTGCATTGTCTTCATACAAAGTCGTGGGTAGTTTGTTACACTTCAAACCACATTTGTCTTGAATATGATGTATTATAGACCTCAACCACACACACTCCCGACTTGCTTCATGAATAGCGATTATCTCGGCATGATTAGATGAAGTAGCCACAATTGATTGCTTAGTCGATCGCCAAGATATGGCGGTGCCTCCACAGGTAAACACATAACCTGTTTGAGATCGAGCCTTGTGTGGGTCGGATAAATATCCAGCATCAGCATAACCAACAAGATCAGGACTGCAATTATTGCTATAAAATAAGCCCATATCGGTAGTCCCTTTTAGGTACCGCAATATATGTTTGATCCCATTCCAATATCTCCTTGTGGGAGCCGAGCTATACCTTGCTAAGACATTAACTGAAAAGGTTATGTCAGGCCTTGTAGTATTTGCAAGATACATTAGTGCGCCAATTGCACTAAGATATGGTACTTCAGGACCAAGTAGCTCTTCATTCCTTTCTTGCGGTCGGAATGGATCTTTATTCACATCAAGTGATCGAATAACCGTCGGAGTACTTAAAGGATATGCTCCATCCATGTAAAACCGTTTCAGTACCTTATATAGGTAGATTGATGAACAAAAATTCCGTTTGACAAATATTCAATTTGCAAACCAAGACATAATTTTGTCTTTCCGAGATCTTTCATCTCGAATTCATTATTTAGTTAATCAATTGCCTTTTGGAGTTCTATGGGGGTTCTAATAAGGTTTATGTCATCGACATATACGGCAAGTACAACAAATTCCGATGTTGTTTTCTTCATAAAAACACACGGGCAAATGGCATCATTTATATAGCCTTATTTTAATAAATACTCACTAAGACGATTATACCACATTCGTCCTGATTGCTTTAGACCATACAAGGATCTTTGCAATTTGATTGAAAACATTTCCCGGGACTTTGAATTATGAGCGTTTGGCATTTTGAGTCCATCGGAAATTTTCATGTATATCTCATTATCCAGTGAGCCATAAAGATAGGCAGTAACCACATCCATTAAATGCATGTCAAGCTTTTCAAGGACAGCAAAACTAATGAGATAACGAAAAGTTATGGCATCCATTACAGGCGAATATGTCTCTTCATAATCGACACCAGGCCTTTGAGAAAATCCTTGTGCAACAAGGCGTGCCTTATATCTTTGTACCTCGTTTTTCTCATTTCTCTTGCATACAAAGACCCATTTATATTTAACAGGCTTAACACCATTAGGTGTTTCAACTATAGGGCCAAAAACTTCACGTTTTGCCAGTGAATTCAATTCTGATTGGATTGCTTCTTGCCATTTTGGCCAATCATGTCTTTTTCGACATTCTCCAACAGATTGAGGTTCAAGATCCTCACTTTCTTGCATAATGCTAGATGCGATATTAAAAGCAAAGACATAATCCACCACTATATCCACTCGATTAAAATTTGCCTCAATATCGATTGGATTTATTGATAGTTCCTTATTTTCTTGAGTCTCGGGCTCAATGGATTCTTCATGAATCTCAGAATTTATTAAATCATGAATTTCCTTATGAGATTCTTTTGTAGTGTCATTTTGATCGTTTGCTTTCCTCTTTCTAGGATTTCGATCTTTGGAACCTAATGGCCTGCCACGCTTCAGGCGTGCATTCGACTCATTGGATATGACACTAGATGATTGTCCAACAGGGACATCAATACGGATTGGAACGTTCTCTGCGGGGATGTGGGATTTTGTTATCCTTTTCAAGTCCGTAAATGCGTCAGGCATTTGATTTGCTATTCTTTGCAAATGGATAATCTTTTGCACCTCTTTTTCACAAATAGAGGTATGTGGATCAAGATGAGATAATGATGCATTTTTCCACAAAATATCCCGTTTGTTTTCACCAACTTCTCCCCCTAATTTTGGGAAAAGTGTCTCATCAAATTGATAGTCTGCAAATCGTGCAGTGAACAAATCCCCTGTCAATGTTTCGAGGTAGCGAATAATGGAGGGCGATTCAAATCCAACATATAATCCAAACCTTCTTTGCGGACCCATTTTAGTGCGGTATGGCGGTGCTATAGGCACATATACTGCACATCCAAAGATTCTTAAATGGGATATATTGGGTTCATGACCCAAAACCAATTGCAACGGGGAATATTTGTGATAATTCGTCGGTCTGAGACGAATTAGCATTGCTGCATGCAAAATGGCGTGACCCCATACCGAAGTGGGCAGCCTCGTTTTCATGAGTAATGGTCTTGCAATCAACTGCAGGCGTTTAGCTAAAGATTCTGCAAGACCGTTTTGAGTGTGAACATGAGCTACAGAATGTTCCACTTTTATCCCAATTGATAAGCAATAATCATTAAATGCTTGGGATGAAAACTCAGAAGCATTATCCAGTCTAATAGACTTGATTGGATTATCAGGAAATTGTGCTCGTAGTCGAATTATTTGTGCCATTAGTTTTGCAAACGCAAGGTTGCGTGATGACAACAGGCACACATGAGACCATCTACAGGATGCGTCTATTAAGACCATAAAATATCTAAAGGACCCACTAGGTGGGTGAATAGGTCCACAAATGTCCCCTTGTATACGTTCCAAAAACGTAGGTGACTCAGTCCCAACCTTTGTTGGTGATGGTCTAATAATTAACTTGCCTTGATAACAAGAAGTGCAAGAAAATTCATTATTTAAAAGAATCTTGAAATTCTTTAACGGATGCCCATATGAGCTTTCTATAATCCGTCTCATCATGATTGATCCAGGGTGTCCCAATCGATCATGCCAAAGTACAAAAGTATTGGAATCAGTAACCTTTTGGTTTACTGTTGAATGTGCCTCAATTGCACTAATTTTTGTCCAATACAGGCCACAAGATAAAGACGGGAATTTCTCAATAACCCTCTTTTGGCCAGAGACATTCTTTGTAATGATGAGATATTCAAGATTATTCTCATCTATTGTCTCAATATGATAGCCATTCCGGCGTATATCTTTAAAACTCAACAAGTTTCTCTTAGACTTGGAGGAGAACATTGCATTCTCTATGATAAACATTGTTCCTCTAGGCAGAGTTATAGTTGCTCTTCCGGAGCCTTCAATCAATTTACTACTACCAGAGATTGTAGTAACATCTGCCTTACACATACTTAGTTGAGAGAAATATTTCTTTTCTATGAGTATCGTATGTGTAGTACATGAATCAACTAAACAAATATTTTTACAGTTGGACGTTGATCCAAGCTTGCTTTGTGAGATATCCATATTTGCTTAATTTTCTCAAGAGGATTCTTGAGACGGTAGAGTCTCGTGCTGATAACGTGTTATGAAATAATATAAGAACTGTTAGATAATACGCTTAACGCTAGAGGGGGGGGGGGGTGAATAGCGTTATTATAAAATTTAGCGTAAACTTGCGGAAATTAAAATTTGCAGGAAGTAAATAAGTGCGATAAATAATAACTTACACACAGATATATCCTGGTTCACCACAACGTGTGGTTAGTCCAGTCCCCAAGAGACTCTCTCGAGATTTTCCACTAACGTGTCAAGCTTCCGGGTGCTTAACAAACCTATACAACTTGAGGACGCAAGCCTCAACACCTTTGCTCGGAGTTACAACACTCCAAGACTTCAACCAAGGAAACACAAGTTCCTTACAACAAGAGAATTACAATTCTCTTACAAGTGTATACAACACTAAAACACTCAAACAAAATACTCCTTAATGAGTAGATATGAGTAAAAGAAGTAAGCTCTGGATCACAACAACTTTGGACAAGAATATGGCTCTCAAAAGCTTTATGAAATTGAATATAAAATGATAAACAAAAGTATGCAAGCTTATAGCAATGTAATGATCAGTTGTAGTATGTTGTTGTGTTTAAAACACTGAAATGAAGCTGTATTTATAGTTGAAAAACTTGGCAATACCGTTGCCTAATTGCCAATTAAGAGTTGCTGATTTTACTCACTGACAATCGATTGTCAAACCCCAACAATCGATTGTCTGCCAGTCAGATCAAAATTCAATCCCAGATTATACGCTTGACAATCGATTACTTACAATCCATAATCGATTACTGGCAACGTTCAAAAAATCCTTTCCAGATTTTACCACAAACAATCGATTATTCAGAATCAACAATCGATTACTCAGCAACGTTCAAAAAATCTTTTCCGGATTTTAATCACAACAATCGATTATACAGAAGCAATAATCGATTACCTGACGGTATTTGAAAACTTTACGACAACGGTCAGCTTCACAATCGATTGCACAAAGTCAACAATCGATTACTTATCAGTTTTTGAAAAACATTTTAGACACTGCCTCTTGACAATCGATTGTTATATACTCACAATCGATTATTTAATAAATTTGAAAATCACTGGAAGTCACTGCCTCAACACAATCGATTGTCATTAGTTCACAATCGATTATTTTGTGACTTTGAAAAATCTGAAGGACACTGTCTCTTCACAATCGATTGTCATTAGCTTCACAATCGATTATTCTGAGTTTTGAAAAACTTTGATGGACACTGCCTCAGCACAATCGATTGTCAGAAGGTTCACAATCGATTGTCATGCAGGTTTGAAAAAACCTGATGTTCACTACCTTAACACAATCGATTGTCATTAGTTCACAATCGATTGCCATGCAGTTTTGGCTCAACATAATCGATTATCATAAGTACATAATCGATTATCTTAGTCCAGTTTTCAGAGGCATTTAAAAATCATTTTGACTAATGAAAATATGCATGATTTAAAATCATTTAGCATTGAATTAAATATGCATGATTTTGGAAAATAGTTTTATGAGAGAAGCCATGTTACGAGTCAAGTTGTAGGATCAAGATCACAATTAAGAATGACTCAATTAAACTATAAAACTTTGTCTTGAGTTTGAAACTCGATGTATATCAATTGTGCGCTTGTTTCTTGAACTTCGTCATGTATTAGTTTTCGCTTCGTTTGTCATTCATCAAAACCTATACAAAAGAACACACGTTTTAGTATATTGCATTGAGAACGTGTTTCCAACAATTTCCCCCTTTCTGATAATGGCAAACATTAAGCGCGATATGCAACGCAAGCAATTTATATTGACGATTCAAGACAAGTGTATACATGCAACAAGTATGCAATTTGTTCCCCCTCAATATATGAATTCCCCCTTAATTTAAGCTTATAGATATTGAGAGTGCATACCCGTTATCTTCCCCCTTTTGCCATTAGCAAAAAAATAATAATAAGATGCCAAAGATGAAATAAACTTTGTTTATTTATTGAAAAAAATAGCAACAACAACCCGAATAATAGCAACATAATCGATTATTGATACTAAATAATCGATTTTTAGACGACAGAAACCGATTGTTGTACGTCAAGCTTTATAATTCCCCTTTCCTTTGGGGCGATACCTGCAAAAATCGTTAGACGTCTCCGACGCTCAAGTTAGAACTCATGTAGTAAAAAATTGCAATACATGACTTAGATCAACGTGGAGTCAAGGATCCCGAGTTCACTGCGAATTCGGAAGAAGGACTCTTTCTCTAAAGGCTTTATAAAGATGTCTGCCAATTGGTTTTTGGTTTCAACAAATTCAATTTCGACATCGCCTTTGAGAACGTGATATCTAATAAAATGATGTCTAATTTCAATGTGTTTCGTTCGCGAATGAAGAGCGGGGTTCTTCGTCAAGCATATGGCACTAGTATTATCACATCTAAGAGGGATATGATCAAGACTTAGGCCATAGTCCAAGAGTTGTTGTTTCATCCATAGGATTTGAGCGCAACAACTCCCCGCGGCTACATATTCAGCCTCGGTTGTGGACAATGCAACACTTACTTGTTTCTTGCTAAACCAAGAAACGAGAGAGCTACCGAGCAAATGGCAAGTGCCACTAGTGCTCTTGCGGTCCAATTTGCATCCAGCAAAATCGGAATCGGAGTAGCCAACGAGTTGGCATGAAGAGCCTTTGGGGTACCATAGACCCACATTTGTAGTACCAACAAGATACCTTAAAATCCGTTTTACCGCAGTAAGGTGAGACTCCTTCGGACACGATTGATAACGAGCGCATAAGCACACGCTAAACATGATGTCCGGACGACTAGCAGTAAGATACAGAAGAGAGCCAATCATACCTCGATACTTTTTGGTGTCGACTTCCTTACCTTTCTCATCTTTGTCTAGATGATTGGATGTGCTCATGGGAGTTGCCATTTCTTTTGCATTGTTCATCTCAAATCGTTTCAGCAATTCTTTGCAATATTTGGCTTGACAAATGAATGTACCTTCTTTCATTTGCTTTACTTGTAATCCCAAAAAGAATGTTAACTCACCCATCATAGACATCTCAAATTCGCTTGTCATTAAATCGGAAAAATCCTTGCATAAAACATTGTTAGTAGCACCAAATATAATATCATCTACATATATTTGAACTAACAAAATATTATTGTTTTTATGCTTAACAATGAGAGTTGTGTCAACATTTCCCCTAATGAAATCATTTTCCAAAAGAAACTTACTCAATCTTTCATACCAAGCTCGGGGAGCTTGTTTTAAACCATAAAGAGCCTTTTTGAGTTTGAAAACATGATCGGGAGATTTAAAGTTTTCAAAGCCGGGGGGTTGTTCAACAAAAACTTCTTCTTGAATAAAACCGTTTAGAAAAGCACTTTTCACATCCATTTGATATAAATTGAAATTCATAGAAGAGGCAAATGCAAGCAATAAGCGAATAGCTTCTAATCTAGCTACAGGAGCATATGTTTCCTCATAGTCAATACCTTCTTCTTGATTATAGCCTTTTGCTACAAGCCTAGCTTTGTTTCTAGTGATTATACCATTTTCATCTAGTTTATTGCGAAACACCCATTTCGTACCAATTATGGTATGACCTTCGGGTCTTGGCACCAAATCCCAAACGTCATTTCGTTCGAATTGGTTAAGCTCCTCTTGCATTGCCAAGGTCCAAAATTCATCCCCAATTGCTTCTGAGATGGTTTTGGGTTCAATTTGAGAAACAAAAGCAGTATGTTCTAAGGTATTTTTGAGAGAGTTTCGGGTACTTACCTTGTCTCCAACGTTGCCAATTACCTGTTCGTGAGGGTGATCTTTGATTGTCCTCCACTCGTTAGGCATATTCTTTTCTTTTTCCAATTGTGGCGCTTCTTCCGTTGGTTGTCCCTCAGTTTCATCTTTATTTTCCTTGGGTGGTTCCTCTTGTATTTTTTCTTTCAAGCTATCTAAGATACCTGCAAGATCAAAACCGGAATCCTTTCTCGCCAAGCGAGCATTATTTTCGGAAAATACAACATGAGGGGATTCCTCCACAATTTGGGTTCTTTTATTAAAGACCCTATATGCTTTACTACGTGAGGAATATCCAATGAAAATACCTTCATCCGACTTAGCATCAAATTTACCCTATTGGTCTTTGCCATTGTTATGAACAAAACATTTGCAACCAAAAACTCTAAAATGGGAAATATTTGGTTTTCTTCCCTTATAAAGTTCATAGGGGATTTTCATGAGTATCGGCCGAATTACTACTCTATTTAGAACGTAGCAAGCGGTACTCACGGCATCCGCCCAAAAATGTTTGGGTATCTTAGCTTCGTCGAGCATGGTTCTAGCCATCTCTTCGAGACACCTATTTTTCCTTTTCACCACCCCATTTTGTTGTGGTGTACGTGGAGCGGAAAAGGTATGCTCGATTCCGAGTTCGTCACAAAAGTCCGCAAAGAGATTGTGATCAAACTCTCCCCCATGATCACTTCTAATTGAAGTGACGGTTGTTTCTTTCTCATTTTGAACACGCTTAAGAAAAAATTTAAAATTTTGAAAAGCATCACTTTTATTGGCAAGAAATAAAGTCCAAGTAAATCTCGAGTAATCATCAACAATCACAAAAGCATATTTATTTCTTCCTAGACTTTCAATGCGAGAGGGACCAAATAAATCCATATGAAGCAATTGCAATGGTCTAGAAGTTGAAACAATGTTTTTAGATTTGAAAGATGCTTTTGTTTGCTTCCCCTTTTGACACGAGTCACAAATAGAGTCATTTTCAAATTTTAAAAAGGGAAGACCAACAACTAAGTTTTGAGAAATCAATTTGTTCAAAAGATGCATATTGATATGTGCTAATCTACGATGCCATAGCCAAGTATCATCCTCTTTACTCATTAGACAATCAACATATTCGGGTGAGGAATTAGCAAGATCAACCATATAAATATTATCAACTCTAAAACCACGAAGTATGATTTTGAAATCACTGCGTCTAAATACTAGGCATTCATCCGAATCAAATAGAGCAAGATTTCCCTTGTCACATAATTGGCTTATGCTCAAGAGATTATGCATCAAACCTTTCACAAGTGATATATGCTTAATAGAGGATTTTTCATCCTTACCGACCGAGCCGATGCCGATGATCTTTCCTTTATTGTTATCACCGAAGATAACACTTCCTCCTTCTTTGTGCTCTAATTGAAGGAATTTGGATTCATCTCCCGTCATGTGCTTGGAGCATCCACTATCAAGGTACCATAGTACACTTGATCCCTTCAAGCACACCTACAAAACAAATTAATGTTCTTTAGGTACCCATGCCATCTTGGGTCCTTGGGGGTTAGGCATATTATAATGATGCGATTGAGTAACATGTCTATGACGTGTAAAGCATGCAGGAGCAATATGACCAATACGTCTACAATAATGACAAGTCAAATTTGGGTTATGCATCCTTCTAGGTTCATAGTAACTAGACGGATGAAAATTGCTTACTCTATTTTGAGCACTATGACTATTTCGCATTTCATGAGAGTTATTTCTCCTACTATGAGCTCTAGGATGGGCAGCATTTCTAGAGTGATTGTTTCTCGGTTGAGGGCCATTGCTAGGTCTTCTAAGGGGTTCAAAATTTGGCCTAAAATATGCATCATTTCTAGGGTGACTATTTATAGGTGGTAAGTCATTCCTAGGTCTTCTAAAATGTTCAGCATTTTGTCTAGCATGCATATTGGCTCTAGAGTTGTTGTTTCTAGAATAAGCATTTCTATTGTTAATCCTAGGTTGAGCTTTAGGTTGTTGAGGTTTAGCAGCAACCTTTTCTTCATTTTTAAAGCCTATTCCATGCTTAGTTGATTTCAAGTTAACAAGAACATCATTCAAGTTTTTGTGCGAAGAATTAAACTTATCTAATGTGCCTTTAAGCCTACTTACTTCATTCTTAAGAAGCAAACAAGAAGTGCAATTTCTAGTAGAGCTTTCGGGCTTATCGGAACTTCTTTTTCCAAAAAACTTGTTTTCCTCTTTCAGCTTCTCATTTTCTAAAACCAGTTTTTCTAAATCCTTTTCTTTCAAAGAAAGCTGTTTTTGAAAATCCTTTTCTTTTCATGAAGCATTTTCTTTTATGCCCTTAACAGTTTTTGAAGCCTTAATAAACTCAGCATATAATTCATCAAAAGCAGTTCGCATTTCTTCAAGAGTAAAGAAGTTTTTAGACGAAATTTGACATACCTCATCTTTGTTGTCTTCTTGTGCCATAAGGCAAAGATTTGCTGCTTCGTCTTCTTCTCCTTCGCTTGACTCATCTCCGGAGTCGCCTCCCCAAGAAATGTATGCGCGTTGCTTTTTAACAGGTTTCTTCTCCTTTTTGATGTTTGGGCAATTTGATTTGATGTGCCCGGTTTCACCATATTCATAGCACTTGATTTGTTCGCCTTGCTTTTTGCCCTTGCGTTCATACTCCTTGCGCATGAACTTTTGAAATCTTTTGATAACGAGTCCAAACTCGTTGTCTCCTTCCTCATCAATTTGCGGTTGGCTTGTGCTCGCCTTTAGAGCTATTCTTTGCCTCCTTTGATCATCAACAAAAGGGTTAAGAATAGTAGATTCATAGGTATTAAGGTTACCTCTTAGTGCGTCGATGGTGACGTTTGAAACGCCAATGGATTCTTGAATTGCATCGGCCTTTGATCTCCATGCTGGTGTGAGACTTCTAAGAATTTTTCGAACGAGCTCTCTATCCGCGAATGTTTTCTTGAAAGCATGTATGTCATTTACGATTATTGAAAATCGCTCAAACATTTCGTCCACCTTTTCACCTTCCTTCATGTGAAATAATTCATAAGAATGGGTTAGGAAATCAATTTTTGCTTCCCTTACCTGGTCCGTACCTTCTTACGTGACTTCTAGCTTGTCCCACATCTCCTTTGCCGTTGTACAACACGATATTTTCCTGTAATCGTCAGCATTAGCAGCACAATATAATAAATTTATTGCCTTAGCATTATTTTGAACCTTTCGGATGTCATCCACGTCATACTCATCCTCGGACTTGGGAACCCATTCGTTTTCCACCTTCTTTGTTGGAATTTGGTTTCCCTTCATTATCACCTTCCTAAGGTGAAAGCTGTTGGACTGAACGAAGATCTTCATCCTTTCCTTCCAGTACGTGTAATTTGTACCGTTGAATAGAGGTGGTCGTGTGGAGCACTGTCCTTCTTCAATTCCTGCAAAAGAATCACGAGTAGAAGCCATGGATGGTTCTCTCAAACTGTTAAGTTTTTCAGAGAGTTGGGCTCTGATACCAATTGTTAGATAATACGCTTAACGCTAGAGGGGGGGTGAATAGCGTTATAATAAAATTTAGCGTAAACTTGCGGAAATTAAAATTTGCAGGAAGTAAATAAGTGCGATAAATAATAACTTACACACAGATATATCCTAGTTCACCACAACGTGTGGTTAGTCCAGTCCCCGAGAGACTCTCTCGAGATTTTCCACTAACGTGTCAAGCTTCCGGGTGCTTAAAAAACCTTTAAAACTTGAGGACGCAAGCCTCAACACCTTTGCTCGGAGTTACAACACTCCAAGACTTCAACCAAGGAAACACAAGTTCCTTACAACAAGAGAATTACAATTCTCTTACAAGTGTATACAACACTAAAACACTCAAACAAAATACTCCTTAATGAGTAGATATGAGTAAAAGAAGTAAGCTCTGGATCACAACAACTTTGGACAAGAATATGGCTCTCAAAAGCTTTATGAAATTGAATATAAAATGATAAACAAAAGTATGCAAGCTTATAGCAATATAATGATCAGTTGTAGTATGTTGTTGTGTTTAAAATACTGAAATGAAGCTGTATTTATAGTTGAAAAACTTGGCATTACCGTTGCCTAATTGCCAATTAAGAGTTGCTGATTTTACTCACTGACAATCGATTGTCAAACCCCAACAATCGATTGTCTGCCAGTCAGATCAAAATTCAATCCCAGATTATACGCTTGACAATCGATTACTTACAATCCATAATCGATTACTGGCAACGTTCAAAAAATCCTTTCCAGATTTTACCACAAACAATCGATTGTTCAGAATCAACAATCGATTACTCAGCAACGTTCAAAAAATCTTTTCCGGATTTTAATCAAAACAATCGATTATACAAAATCAATAATCGATTATCAAATAACGTTCAAAAAATCTTTTCCGGATTTTAATCACAACAATCGATTATACAGAAGCAATAATCGATTACCTGACGGTATTTGAAAACTTTACGACAACGGTCAGCTTCACAATCGATTGCACAAAGTCAACAATCGATTACTTATCAGTTTTTGAAAAACATTTTAGACACTGCCTCTTGACAATCGATTGTTATATACTCACAATCGATTATTTAATAAATTTGAAAATCACTGGAAGTCACTGCCTCAACACAATCGATTGTCATTAGTTCACAATCGATTATTTTGTGACTTTGAAAAATCTGAAGGACACTGTCTCTTCACAATCGATTGTCATTAGCTTCACAATCGATTATTCTGAGTTTTGAAAAACTTTGATGGACACTGCCTCAGCACAATCGATTGTCAGAAGGTTCACAATCGATTGTCATGCAGGTTTGAAAAAACCTGATGTTCACTGCCTTAACACAATCGATTTTCATTAGTTCACAATCGATTGTCATGCAGTCTTGGCTCAACATAATCGATTATCATAAGTACATAATCGATTATCTTAGTCCAGTTTTCAGAGGCATTTAAAAATCATTTTGACTAATGAAAATATGCATGATTTAAAATCATTTAGCATTGAATTAAATATGCATGATTTTGGAAAATAATTTTATGAGAGAAGCCATGTTACGAGTCAAGTTGTAGGATCAAGATCACAATTAAGAATGACTCAATTAAACTATAAAACTTTGTCTTGAGCTTGAATCTCGATGTATATCAATTGTGCGCTTGTTTCTTGAACTTCGTCATGTATCAGTTTTCGCTTCGTTTGTCATTCATCAAAACCTATACAAAAGAACACACGTTTTAGTATATTGCATTGAGAACGTGTTTCCAACAAGAACAAGAACAATAGAGAGAAAAGTAGAGAGAGGAGTATTCTTATTGATACTTTGGGATGGTTTACAATGAAATAGAACCCCTTTATTTATAGGGAGGTGGTGACTTAGCCACCAAGAAGTAAACCCTAGAATCTCTCTAAATATGGACATTCACCTAAAATAGAATATTTTATAACATCGATTAAAATATAGATACTGAAGATTATTGGCTTATCTTGTAGGATCATCATCATTCATGCAAAAGCTAACCAAGTTAGTTGATCGCATTATGCGCAAAAAACAAAAAATTAGAGAAAATCCCTCAAATAAGAAGAAATTCGAACCACTTAAAAGAAGCCCTAAAATCGGATGAACCAAAAGATTATAAAGAAGAATAAGACTTTGATTTTGTTCAAAGTTTCATATTTTGGCCATAAATTGTGACTAATTGAAGGAGAGAGAGATAAGGGTTCTTGAAAAAGAGAAAAAGAATTGGATCAGGTAATTAAATTTTATTGTTACGGTCTCTTTATAAAGTAAATATAATTTTAAAACAGCTTTCCTTTTTTAATTTTATTTTATCCGTTAACGTTAATGTAAAATGCTCATAAATTATACGATTCCATGCTATGGGTCTAGTATCATATAGGTGGAACAAAAATCACTCATAATGTGTTTAAGGAGGTAATGTGATGATTCAAAGGGTCATCTTTTGTTTTAGAATCTAATTTCATATTTCGAGACCTTAAAAGCCTTCATTTATTTCTTCTAGATTTGTGTGCGCATACGGAAAATTTTTATGTGAAAAAATTAAGAAAAGATAACTTTTTGCTTAAAAAAATGATTTTAGTTGACTTCGATCAATATTTTGCGTAAACATACCCGAACTCATATTCCGGCGGTCTTGGAGGGTCCCTAGTAAAATATGAGACTTGGACGTATGCCCGAAATTAAATTTCGAGGTTCCTAGCCCGAGAAATAAATTTTTGAAGAAAATTATTTACTAAAAATATATGATAGTTTTTGGAAATTGAATAATGTTTGATATAGTTGGTATCAAGGCCATATTTTGGTTCTGGAGCTTGGTACAGCTCTGTTATAATATTTAAATCTTTTCTGTGAAATTTGATGGAAAATGGAAGTAATTTGACGTGATTTGGACCATTGATTAAGAAAATAGGAAGTTTGAACTATTCCAAAAATTTCATGAGTTTTGGTGTTGAATTCATAGTTCTAGATGTTATTTTGGTAATTTAATCGCGTGAGCAAGTTTATATGATATTTTAAGCCTTGTGTGTATAGTTAGTTTGGAGCCACGAGGGCTCGGGTGAGTTTTGGATAGGCTACAAAGTGTTTTGAGACTTAAGAAATTTTCTGGTGTGTCGCAGATCTGCAGACTTCTCAATTGCGAAGTTAAGCTCGCAAATGCGAGCACCGCATATGCGAAGATTCATCGCATTTGCGATGATTAGGCTGGGAGGGGACCTTCGCATTTGCGAAGTTCATCGTCGCAATTGCTACTCAAGCAATGGCCACTATTGCGAACAAATGTTCGCATTTACGAAGGCATCAGGACAGGCCAAGCTCCGCATTTGTGAGGCATTTGTCGCATTTGCGAGTTCGCACTTACTAACCTGTGATCACAAATGTGATACCTGCAAGTATTCAAAACATAACTTAGACGGGATTTTTAATTTATTTCTCATATTTTCAAACCCTAAGCTTCAAGTGGCGATTTTTTAAAGAAAGTTATTCTCCAAATCATAGGTAAATGATTTCTAAATTATTTCTTGCAATCTATTTCATCATTTTACAAGATTTCATCACAAAACCTAGGGATTTTAGCCGGGAAATTGGGTATTTTGGGTAAATTTAGGAATTTCAAATTTTGGGGAATTAGACCTCAAATTAGGGTCGGGTTCCAAAACCAATTCCATATCCGGGCTCGATGGTGAATGAGTAATCGGATTTTGGTCAGAATTTTGAGTTTTGACCAAGCGGGCCTGAGTCGATTTTTGGTTTTTTGGGAAAAATATTGAGAAATCTATAATTATGTATTGCAATTGGTTCTTTAGCGTTTATTGATGTTATAAAGTTAAATATGGCTAGATACGAGTGGATTGGTGGTGGAATCGAAAGGTGAAGCGGTGGTTGAGCTGTGAAATGCATGTTTGCTTGAGATAAATGTTTGGTCTAACCTTGACTTGAGGGATTAGGGATCCCCAACTTGTTTGCCATGTGAAATACCTTGTGTGTGGCGTATAGGTGTGGTGACGAGCACCTATGCGTCGCCAAATTACTTGTTAGCTTGTTCCCTTACCCCGTTTCCCCATATTTTGCTCTCCTGTTGTACTTGCTACTTGCTTATTGTTGCTCCCATAGCTAATTGCATCTTGTTAAATTTTATTTCTCTATTGGTGTTGTTACTTGTTCCATAGTTCCATTATATCACACTGTTGTTTTATGTTGGTTTATTGGTGCTTCATGGTACACTTAGGTTGGTCTCTCTGTGTTGTTTAAATTGGTGAAGTTTCATAATTGTTGTGATATACCAATGTGTTGGTTTGAGGTATAAGTGTTGCGGGGGATTTGAGTTAACTTGTGAAAAATTTGTCTTTATTTTGTTATTTGTGTTGATTTGTATATTGGGAATGGGTTGCGCGTCACAATAGGAGGAATAAAGGTGAATGTAATTGTCTGATGGGATCAGGTTGCATACTGCAACAAGGAGTAATAAGGGTAGACAGGTGAAATCGGGTTGCACGCTGTAACAGGAGGAATAAGGGTGGTATATTAAGGAGTAATAAGGATGGACTGGTGGGGTCAGGTTGCGCGCCGCAATGAAGAGTAATAAAGGTGAATGATTATACTGTTACTGATTATATGGTGGGGTCTGGATATACTCCGCATCGGTTGTTGTTCATGTATTTATATTCTGCTGAGTTTCATTATTGTGGTGTTGAAACTCCCCTAAGGATTGGTTATAGCTAAGTAATGGTCGAAGGACCGGTTTCCCTACTTATGTAATGTCAGTTACTACTTTATTTCATTCTGTATTTCCTTTTTGTTTAGTATAAACTGCTACAGGTTGTGTATGTTATTATGCCCTGCCGTAGCCTCATTACTACTTCGTCGAGGTTAGGCTCGGCATTTACCTGTACATGAGGTTGGCTGTACTAATACTGCACTCTGCACTTTTTGTGCACATTTCGATGCTAGTAGCTGATCGGGAGGTTGGTTGCTTTCACTGTATTTAGGAGACCCAAGGTAGTACTATAGGCGTCCGCAGGCCCTGGCACTGCATTCTATTTTACTTTTCCCCAGACAGATGTATATTTTTATTTCAAACAAATACTAGTAGTATTCGTAGACTGTTCGTGAGTTGTGACACCAGATTCTAGGTGGTATCTATTTGTGATTTCATTACTAGCATAAAGATAATCATTTAAATTGTTTACTTTCGCTTTTATTTTAGCTAATTTACTTTTGTTAAGCTTTAATAATAAAAACATAAAGGAAAAAGTTGAAATATTATGTAACATTGGTTTTCCTAGCCAGTACAATATTTTGCGCTATCACGGTCACGATGATGGAAAATTCGGGTCATGAAAAGTTGGTATCAGACAACTAGGTTGCCTAGATCTCACGATTCACGAACAAGCTTGGTAGAGTTTTAGGGATCGATACGGAGATATTTGTGCTCATCCCTTAGAGGTTATTGAGTTAGGAATAATTTCACTTATATTCATCTTTGTCGTGCAATGATCTCTCAATACTAATTGAACTTCTATTCTGTTCTTTCGCAGATGGCGAGAACACGTACAGCTTCATCAGTTGATTAGCAGCCCGAGCCCCAGTGGCAGCTCATACGAGGGTCAAAGGCCGAGGCCGTGATATAGGCTGAGGCAGGGGCATGGCTCAGCCTAGAGCTCGAGCAACAGCACCAGCGGTGAAGCCTCAGGTTGAGTTTGATGACGAGGTTCCAGCCACACCATTCCAACGGGTCCAGCTCAAGTTCCAGAGGGGTTCATCGCTACCCCGGTGCTTCAGGATGCTTTGGTCCGTCTAGTGGGCCTTATGGAGAGTGTTGATCAGGCAGGCATAGTTCTAGTAGCACCAGCTGTCTCTCGGGCTAGGGGAGGAGCATAGACTCCCACTACTCACACTCCGGAGCAGATGGCTCCCCAGTTTCAAACTCCAGCAGCTCAGCTAGTTGGGGTAGTCCCGTCAGGTGTTGTAGCACAGACCAGTGATGGAGTAGCTATGTGTTCTGATGCCTTTTGGAGATTGGACAATTTACCAAGATTTTTACTACTACCTATAGCGGTGCATCTTCAGAAAATCCCCATCACTATTTGGACAGTTGCCGTGAGGTTCTACGAAACATGGGGTCAGTGGAGACCAATGAGGTCGACTTTGCTGCTTTTTGTCTGTCAGGTTCCTCCAAGAAATGTTGAAGAGATTACTATTTGGCTAGACCAGTGGGGTCACCAACTCTCACTTGGCACCAATGCTTGCAGCTATTCTTGGAGAAGTATCTTCCTATCACTCAAAGAAATGACTATCGGAGGTAGTTTGAGCGACTTCAATAGGGTTCTATGATTGTCACTCAGTACGAGACCAAATTTGTGGACTTAGCCTGTCATGCTCTTCTTATACTTCCTATCAAGATTGAGAGAGGGTGAGGAGGTTTATTGAGGGACTTGCTCAGCCTATCATATTGCAGATAGCTAAGGATGCAGGGAGTAAAATTTCTTTCTAGGATGCAGCCAATATAGCCAGACAAGTTGAGATGGTTTTAGATCAAGGTAGTGGTCAAGGGTCTAACATGAGGACCCGTCACTCCGGTGGATTCAGTGGGACCTCATCTAGAGGTCGAGGTACTTTTGGTAGAGGCTATTATCCCAGGTTATTTCATTCAGCGCTTCAGGCATCCTATGGAGCTTTAGGGAGTCGTGGTCCTTATGCACCTCCTTCAGGGCACCACCATCTCCCATCAGAGAACCTCCTCTTTAGAGTAATTATCGTGAGCAGCCAGCCCATCAGAGTCGGGCTCAATTTCCCCAGAGGTAGTATTCATATGGATGTCTTGAGTCTGGTGAGATGGGCATATCCGAAGGATTTGTCCGAGATTAGTAGGTGTTCAGTCGCAGCAGCAGAGTTCTCATGCCATGATTCTAGCACTGCTATCCTAGCCAGCTAGAGGTAGGGGTCAAGGAGCCAAAGGTAGGGGTTAGCTCGCTAGAAGTGGAGGTCAGGCCATTAGAGGTGGAGGCCAGGCTGCTGGAGATGGAGGTTAGCCAGCAGGAGGTCGTCCAAGGGATGTACTTTAGGGTGGCGGGGCCCAGCCCCGATGTTATGGTATTTTGGCTAGGCCTGAGGCTGAGTCATCCGATGTAGTTATCACAGGTACGGTTTTAGTTTGTAGTAGAGATCCTTCAGTTCTGCTTGATTTAGGGTCAACATACTCCTATGTGTCATCTTATTTCGCTCCATATTTGGTTGTCCCTCGAGATTCCTTGAGTGCTCCCATGTATGTGTCCATGCCAGTATGGGATTCTATTATTGTAGATCGTGTTTATTGTTCGTGTGTGGTTGTTATTAGGGGTCTTAAGACTAGTATAGATCTACTACTTCTTGATATGTTGGATTTTGATGTCATTTTGGGGATGGATTGGTTGTCACCTTACCATGCTATATTAGACTATCATGCCAAGACCATGACCTTTTCTTTGATGGGGTTGCCTCGATTGGAGTGGAGTGGGACTCCTTGTCATTCTATCAGTAGGGTTATTTCTTATATGAAGGCCCGCCGTATGGTTGAAAAGGGGTGTTTGGCTTATTTGGATTAGTTCGTGATTCTAGTGTTGAGGTTCCTTCTATGGATTTTGCACCAATTGTTCGGGAGTTTCCAGAGATATTTCTTGCAAATTTTTTGGGGCTGCCACCCGACAGAGACATTAACTTTTGCATTGATTTGACTCCGAGCACTCAACCCATTTCTATTCTGTTGTATCGCATGGCCCCGCCAGAGTTGAAAGAATTAAAAGAGCAGCTACAAAATTGGCTTTATAAAGCCTTTATTAGACCTAATGTCTCGCCTTGTGGTGCGTCTTGTTTGTTGATAAGAAAGATGGATCGATGAGGACATGTATAGATTATCGGCGGTTGAACAAAGTCACCATCAAGAACAAGTATCCATTGCCGATGATTGATGATTTTTTTATCAGCTTCTGGGTGCCAAGGTATTTTCGAAGATTGATTTGAGATTTGGCTACCATCAGTTGATGATTAGGGCATCATATATTCCTAAGACAGCTTTACACACTCGGTGCGGGCATTATAAGTTTCTAGTGATGTCATTTGGGTTGACAAATGCCCTAGCAGCATTCATGGATTTGATGAACTGGGTGTTCAAGCCTTATCTAGATTCTTTCATGATTGTTTTTATTGATGATATTTTGATCTACTCCCACATCCAAGAGGAGCATGAGCAACATCTTCGGATCATTCTTCGAACTCTAAGAGACAGCTAGTTATATGCTAAGTTTTTGAAATACAAGTTTTTGTTGAGTTCAGTTGCTTTCTTGGGTCATGTTGTGTTAGCAGAAGGTATTCAGGTGGATCCTAAGAAGATTGAAGCAGTCAAGGACTGGCCTAGGCCTACATCGGCTATAGAGATCCAGAGTTTCTTGGGTTTAGCGGGTTATTACCGTTGGTTTATGGAGGGGTTTTCATCTATAGCAGCCCCGATGACCAGGTTGACCTAGAAAAGTGCCTCGTTCAGGTGCTCGAATGAGTGTGAAGCAAGCCTTTAGAAGCTCAAGAAATCATTGACTTCGGTACCGGTGTTGTTGGAAACACGTTCTCAATGCAATATACTAAAACGTGTGTTCTTTTGTGTAGGTTTTGATGAATGACAAACGAAGCGAAAATTGATATATGACGAAGTTCAAGAAACAAGCACACAATTGATATACAACGAGATTCAAGCTCAAGACAAAGTTTTATAAGTTTAATTGAGTCATTCTTATTTGTGATCTTGATCCTACAACTTGACTCGTAACATGGCTTCTCTCATAAAACTATTTTCCAAAATCATGCATATTTAATTTAATGTCAAATAATTTTAAATCATGCATATTTACAGTAGTCAAAATAATTTTTAGACATGCCTTAAAAATCTGGACTAAGATAATCAATTATGTACTTATGATAATCGATTGTTTTAAGCCAAGACTGCATGACAATCGATTGTGAACTAATGACAATCGATTGTGAGTAAGACAGTGAGCATCAGGTTTTTCAAACCTGCATAACAATCGATTGTGAACTAATGACAATCGATTGTGACTGAGGCAGTGTCCATCAAAGTTTTTTCAAAACTCAGAATAATCGATTATGAACTAATGGTAATCGATTATGTTGAGACAGTGTCTTCTAGTGATTTTCAAATTTATTAAATAATCGATTGTTGCATTGGACAATCGATTGTCAAAGAGACAGTGTCTAAAATATTTTTCAAAAACTGATAAGTAATCGATTGTTGACTTTGTGCAATCGATTGTGAAGCTGACCGTTGTCGTAAAGTTTTCAAATACCGTCAGGTAATCGATTATTGATTCTGTATAATGATTAAAATCCGGAAAAGATTTTTTGAACGTTACTGGGTAATCGATTATTGATTTGGTATAATCGATTGTTTTGATTAAAATCCGGAAAAGATTTTTTGAACGTTGCTGAGTAATCGATTGTTGACTCTGGACAATCGATTGTTTGTGGTAAAATCTGGAAAGGATTTTTTGAACGTTGCCAGTAATCGATTATGGATTGTAAGTAATCGATTATCAAGCGTAAAATCTGGGATTGAATTTTGATCTGACTGGCAGACAATCGATTGTTGGGGTTTGACAATCGATTGTCAGTGAGTAAAATCAGCAACTCTTAATTGGCAATTAGGCAACGGTAATGCCAAGTTTTTCAACTATAAATACAGCTTCATTTCAGTGTTTTAAATACAACAACATACTACAACTGATCATTACATTGCTATAAGCTTGCATACTTTTGTTTATCATTTTATATTCAATTTCATAAAGCTTTTGAGAGCCATATTCTTGTCCAAAGTTGTTGTGATCTAGAGCTTACTTCTTTTACTCATACCTACTCATAAAGGAGTATTTTGTTTGAGTGTTAAGTGTTTTACACACTTGTAAGAGAATTGTGATTCTCTTGTTGTAAGGAACTTGTGTTTCCTTGGTTGAAGTCTTGGAGTGTTGTATCTCCGAGCAAAGGTGTTAAGGCTTGTGTCCTTACGTTGTAAAGGTTTGTTGAGCACCCGTAAGCTTAACAAGTTAGTGGAAAATCTCGAGAGAGTCTCTCGGGGACTGGACTAGCCACGTGTTGTGGTGAACCAGAATATATCGGTGCGTTCTTTCCTTTTTATTTATTTAACGCACTTAATTATTTCCTGCAAATTTTAATTTTCGCAAGTTTACGCTAAATTTTATTATAACGCTATTCACTCCCCCTCTAGCGTTAAGCGTATTATCTAACAATTGGTATCAGAGCCCAACTCTCTGAAAACTTAATAGTTTGAGAGAACCATCCATGGCTTCTACTCGTGATTCTTTTGCAGGAATTGATGAAGGACTGTGCTCCACACGACCACCTCTATTCAACAGTACAAATTACACGTACTGGAAGGAGAGGATGAAGATCTTCGTTCAGTCCAACTGCTTTCACCTTTGGAAGGTGATAATGAAGGGAAACCAAATTCCAACAAAGAAGGTGGAAAACGAATGGGTTCCCAAGTCCGAGGATGAGTATGACGCGGATGACATCCGAAAGGTTCAAAATAATGCTAAAGCAATTAATTTATTATATTGTGCTGTTAGTGCTGACGATTACAGGAAAATATCGTGTTGCACAACGGCAAAGGAGATGTGGGACAAACTAGAAGTTACGTATGAAGGTACGGACCAGGTAAGGGAAGCAAAAATTGATTTCCTAACCCATTCTTATGAATTATTTCACATGAAGGAAGGTGAAAAGGTGGACGAAATGTTTGAGCGATTTTCAATAATCGTAAATGACCTACATGCTCTCAAGAAAACATTCACGGATAGAGAGCTCATGCGAAAAATTCTTAGAAGTCTCACACCGGCATGGAGATCAAAGGCCGATGCAATTCAAGAATCCATTGGCGTTTCAAACGTCACCATCGACGCACTAAGAGGTAACCTTAAGACCTTTGAATCTACTATTCTTAACCCTTTTGTTGATGATCAAAGGAGGCAAAGAATAGCTTTAAAGGCGAGAACAAGCCAACCGCAAATTGATGAGGAAAGAGACAACGAGTTTGGACTCGTTATCAAAAGATTTCAAAAGTTCATGCGCAAGGAGTATGAACGCAAGGGCAAAAAGCAAGGCGAACAAATCAAGTGCTATGAATGTGGTGAAACCAGGCACATCAAATCAAATTGCCCAAACATCAAAAAGGAGAAGAAATCTTTTAAAAAGCAACGTGCATACATTTCTTGGGGAGGCGACTCCGGAGATGAGTCAAGCGAAGGAGAAGAAGACGAAGCAGCAAATCTTTGCCTTATGGCACAAGAAGACAACAAAGATGAGGTATGTCAAATCTCGTCTAAAAACTTCTTTACTCTTGAAGAAATGCGAACTGCTTTTGATGAATTATATACTGAATTTATTAAGGCTTCAAAAACTGTTAAGGGCATAAAAGAAAATGCTTCATTAAAAGAAAAGGATTTTCAAAAACAGCTTTCTTTGAAAGAAAAGGATTAGAAAAACTGGTTTTAGAAAATGAAAAGCTGAAAGAGGAAAACAAGTTTTTTGGAAAAAGAAGCGCCGATAAGCCCGAAAGTTCTACTAAAAATTGTTCTTCTTGCTTGCATCTCAAAAATGAGGTAGATAGACTCAAAGGTACCTTAGATAAGTTTAATTCTTCCCACAAGAATTTGAATGAGGTCCTTGTAAATTTGAAATCAACCAAGCATGGCATAGGATTTAAGAATGAGGTTAAAGAAAAGGTTGAAGCCAAACCCCAACCACCTAGGCTCAACCTAGGACTAATAAAACAAATGCTTATCCTAGAAATAGCAATCCTAGAACCAATATGAATGCTAGACAAAATGTTGAACATTTTAGGAGACCTAGAAATAACTTACCACCTAGAAATAGTTACCCTAGAAATGATGCATATTTTAGGCCAAATGTTGAACCTTTGAGAAGACCTAGAAATGGCCTTCAAACGAGAAACAATCACTCTAGAAACGCTGCCCATCCTAGAGCTCATAGTAGGAGAAATAATTCTCATGAAATGCGAAATAGTCACAGTGTTCAAAATAGAGTAAGAAATTTTCATCCGTCTAGTTACTATGAACCTAGAAGGATGCATAACCCAAATGTGACTTGTCATTATTGTAGACGTGTTGGTCATATTGCTCCTGCATGCTTTACACGTCATAGACATATTACTCAATTGCATCATTATAATATGCCTAACCCCCAAGGACCCAAGATGGCATGGGTACCTAAAGAACATTAATTTGTTTTGTAGGTGTGCTGAAGGGATCAAGTGTACTGTGGTACCTTGATAGTGGATGCTCCAAGCATATGACGGGAGATGAATCCAAATTCCTTCAATTAGAGCACAAAGAAGGAGGAAGTGTTATCTTCGGTGATAACAATAAAGGAAAGATCATCGGCATCGGCTCGGTCGGTAAGGATGAAAAATCCTCTATTAAGCATATATTACTTGTTAAAGGATTAAAGCATAATCTCTTGAGCATAAGCCAATTGTGTGACAAGGGAAATCTTGCTTTATTTGATTTGGATGAATTCTTAGTGTTCAGACGTAGTGATTTCAAAATTATCCTCCGTGGTTTTAGAGTGGATAATATTTATATGGTTGATCTTGCTAATTCCTCACCCAATTATGTTGATTGTCTAATGAGTAAAGAGGATAATACTTGGCTATGGCATCCTAGAGTAGCACATATCAATATGCATCTTTTGAGCAAATTGATTTCTCAAAACTTAGTTGTGGGTCTTCCCAATTTAAAATTTGAAAATGACTCTATTTGTGACTCGTGTCAAAAGGGGAAGTAAACAAAAGCATCTTTCAAATCTAAAAACATTGTTTCAACTTCTAGACCATTGCAATTGCTTCATATGGATTTATTTGGTCCCTCTCGCATTGAAAGTCTAGGAAGAAATAAATATGCTTTTGTGATTGTTGATGATTACTCGAGATTTACTTGGACTTTATTTCTTGCCAATAAAAGTGATGCTTTTCAAAATTTTAAATATTTTCTTAAGCGTGTTCAAAATGAGAAAGAAACAACCGTCACTTCAATTAGAAGTGATCATGGGGGAGAGTTTGATCACAATCTCTTTGCGGACTTTTGTGACGAACTCAGAATCGAGCATACTTTTCCGCTCCACGTACACCACAACAAAATGGGGTGGTGGAAAGGAAAAATAGGTGTCTCGAAGAGATGGCTAAACCATGCTCGACGAAGCTAAGATACCCAAACATTTTTGGGCAGACACCGTGAGTACCGCTTGCTATATTCTAAATAGAGTAGTAATTCGGCCGATACTCATGAAAACCCCCTATGAACTTTATAAGGGTAGAAAACCAAATATTTCCCATTTTAGAGTTTTTGGTTGCAAATGTTTTGTTCATAACAATGGCAAAGACCAATTGGGTAAATTTGATGCTAAGTCGGATGAAGGTATTTTCATTGGATATTCCTCACGTAGTAAAGCATACAGGGTCTTTAATAAAAGAACCCAAATTGTGGAGGAATCCCCTAATGTTGTATTTTCCGAAAATAATGCCCGCTTGGCGAGAAAGGATTCCGGTTTTGATCTTGCAGGTATCTTAGATAGCTTGAAAGACAAAATACAAGAGGAACCACCCAAGGAAAATAAAGATGAAACTGAGGAACAACCAACGGAAGAAGCGCCACAATTGGAAAAAGAAACAAAAGTGCCAAATGAGTGGAGGACGATCAAAGATCACCCTCTTGAACAGGTAATTGGCAACGTTGGAGACAAGGTAAGTACCCGAAACTCTCTCAAAAATACCTTAGAACATACTGCTTTTGTTTCTCAAATTGAACCCAAAACCATCTCAAAGGCGATGTCGAAATTGAATTTGTTGAAACCAAAAACCAATTGGCAGACATCTTTACAAAGCCTTAGAGAAAGAGTCCTTCTTCCTAATTCGCAGTGAACTTGGGATTCTTGACTCCACGTTGATCTAAGTCATGCATTGCATTTTTTGTTACATGATTTCTAACTTGAGCGTCGGAGACGTCTAATCCTATTTTGCAGGTATCGCCCTAAAAGTAGGGGGAATTATAAAGCATGACGCGCAAGAATCGAGTCTTCTTCAGAAAAATCTGTTTCTGTCATCTAATAATCGATTATCTCGTATCAATAATCGATTGTAATGCTATCATTTGAGCTATTATACTCTCTTTAAATAATCACGCCTTCTTTCCAATAAATAAACAATGTTTATTTCATCTTTGGCATCTTATTATTATTTTTGCTAATGGCAAAAGGGGGAAGATAACGGGTATGCACTCTCAGTATTTATAAGCTTAAATTGAGAGGGAATTCTCAAATTGAGGGGGAACAAATTGCATACTTGTTACATGTATATACTTGTCTTGAATCGTCAATATAAATTGCTTGTCTTGCATATCCCGCTTAATGTTTGCCATTATCATAAATGGGGAAATTGTTGGAAACACGTTCTCAATGCAAACTAAAACGTGTGTTCTTTTGTGTAGGTTTTGATGAATGACAAACGAAGCGATAATTGATATATGACGAAGTTCAAGAAACAAGCGCACAATTGATATACAACGAGATTCAAGCTCAAGACAAAGTTTTATAAGTTTAATTGAGTCATTCTTATTTGTGATCTTGATCCTACAACTTGACTCGTAACATGGCTTCTCTCATAAAACTATTTTCCAAAATCATGCATATTTAATTTAATGTCAAATAATTTTAAATCATGCATATTTACAGTAGTCAAAATAATTTTTAGACATGCCTTAAAAATCTGGACTAAGATAATCAATTATGTACTTATGATAATCGATTGTTTTAAGCCAAGACTGCATGACAATCGATTGTGAACTAATGACAATCGATTGTGAGTAAGACAGTGAGCATCAGGTTATTCAAACCTGCATAACAATCGATTTTGAACTAATGACAATCGATTGTGACTGAGGCAGTGTCCATCAAAGTTTTTTCAAAACTCAGAATAATCGATTATGAACTAATGGTAATCGATTATGTTGAGACAGTGTCTTCCAGTGATTTTCAAATTTATTAAATAATCGATTGTTGCATTAGACAATCGATTGTCAAAGAGACAGTATCTAAAATGTTTTTCAAAAACTGATAAGTAATCGATTGTTGACTTTGTGCAATCGATTGTGAAGCTGACCGTTGTCGTAAAGTTTTCAAATATCGTCAGGTAATCGATTATTGATTCTGTATAATGATTAAAATCCGGAAAAGATTTTTTGAACGTTACTGGGTAATCGATTATTGATTTGGTATAATCGATTGTTTTGATTAAAATCCGGAAAAGATTTTTTGAACGTTGCTGAGTAATCGATTGTTGACTCTGGACAATCGATTGTTTGTGGTAAAATCTGGAAAGGATTTATTGAACGTTGCCAGTAATCGATTATGGATTGTAAGTAATCGATTATCAAGCGTAAAATCTGGGATTGAATTTTGATCTGACTGGCAGACAATCGATTGTTGGGGTTTGACAATCGATTGTCAGTGAGTAAAATCAGCAACTCTTAATTGGCAATTAGGCAACGGTAATGCCAAGTTTTTCAACTATAAATACAGCTTCATTTCAGTGTTTTAAATACAACAACATACTACAACTGATCATTACATTGCTATAAGCTTGCATACTTTTGTTTATCATTTTATATTCAATTTCATAAAGCTTTTGAGAGCCATATTCTTGTCCAAAGTTGTTGTGATCTAGAGCTTACTTCTTTTACTCATACCTACTCATAAAGGAGTATTTTATTTGAGTGTTAAGTGTTTTACACACTTGTAAGAGAATTGTGATTCTCTTGTTGTAAGGAACTTGTGTTTCCTTGGTTGAAGTCTTGGAGTGTTGTATCTCCGAGCAAAGGTGTTAAGGCTTGTGTCCTTACGTTGTAAAGGTCTGTTGAGCACCCGTAAGCTTAACAAGTTAGTGGAAAATCTCGAGAGAGTCTCTCGGGGACTGGACTAGCCACGTGTTGTGGTGAACCAGAATATATCGGTGCGTTCTTTCCTTTCTATTTATTTAACGCACTTAATTATTTCCTGCAAATTTTAATTTCCGCAAGTTTACGCTAAATTTTATTATAACGCTATTCACCCCCCCTCTAGCGTTAAGCGTATTATCTAACAGGTGTTAGTGTTTCCCACAGATTCAGGGCCATATACAATATATTATGACTCATCTCATATTGTACTTGGTGCGGTGTTGATGCAGAATGGCAAGGTTATTGCATATGCTTCGCAACAGCTGAAGATTCACGAGAAGAATTATTCAGTTCATGATTTGGAGCTAGCAGCCATTGTTCACGCGCTGAAGATTTGGAGGCATTATCTATATGGCATGTCATGTGAGTTGTTCACGAACCATAAGAGTTTTCAGTACTTGTTCAAGCAAAAGGAGCTATTTGAGGCAGAGAAGGCGGTTTGATCTATTAAAAGACTATGATCTCACCATCTTGTATCATCTCGGGAAGGCCAACGTGGTGGCCGGTTCTTTGAGTAGGAAGTCAACTAGTATGGGTAGTATTGCATATATTCCAGTCGGTGAGAGACCGCTTGCTTTGGATGTTCAGGCTTTGGCTAATCAGTTTATGAGGTTGGATGTTGCTAATCCCAGTCGTGTTCTGGCATGTATGGTTCCCCGATCTTCATTATTTGAGTGTATGAGAGATCGACAGTTTTATGATCCTCATTTGCTTGTCCTCAGGGACACTGTACGACATGGAGGTGCCAAGCATGTTCAGTTGGAGATGACGGAGTTTTGAGGATGCAGGGTCGAGTTTGTGTGCCTAATATGGATGGACTTTGTGAGATTATTTTAGAGGAGGCCCATACGTCTCGGTATTCTATTCATCTGGGCGGCGCCAAGATGTATCAGGATTTGCGGCAGCATTACTGGTGAAGAAGGATATTGTTGCATATTTAGCTCGGTGTATAAAATGTCAGTAGGTAAAGTACGAGTATTAGAGACATGGTGGTTTGCTTCAGAAGATTGAGATTCCTGAGTGGAACTGGGAGCATATCATTATGGACTTCGTTGTTGGACTCCTACTGACTCAAAGGAAGTTTGATGCAGTATGGGTTATTATTGATAGTGTAACTAAGTCAACGCATTTCATTCCTCTGGCAGTTTTCTATTCCTCAGAGCAGTTGGCTAAGATCTATATCCAAGAGATCATTCGTCTTCATGGTATGCTCGTGTCTATTATTTTTTATTGAGGTACGCGGTTTACCTTGCGCTTCTCGAGAGCAGTATAGGGTGAGTTAGGTACACGGGTCGAGTTGAACACAACATTTCATCCTCAGACGGATGAACAGTCCGAGCGAACTATTTAGATTTTGGAGGACATGGTTTAAGCTGGTGTTATTGACTTTGGAGGTTCTTGGGATTAGTTCTTGCTATTAGCAGAGTTTACCTACAACAACAACTATCAGTTGAGCATCCAGATGGCTCCTTTTGAGGCATTATATGGTAGATGGTGTTGATTTCCAATTGGGTGGTTTGAGAAAGGAAAGACTCGGTTGTTGGGTATAGATCTAGTGCAGGATGCCTTTGATAAGGTTAAGTTCATTCAGTACAGGCTTTGTTCAGCTCAGTCCAAACAAAAGAGTTATGCAAACCACAAGGTTCGTGATATGGCATTCAGGATGAAAGCGCGTGTGTTCCTTCGAGTGTTGCCCATGAAGGGCATGATGAGATTCGGGGACGAAAGGTTGTTTTAGAGTGGAGAATGTATCTTTTATTTTAGAATCTGATTCTGTATTTCGAGGTCTTATGAACCTCCATTTATTTTCCTCAATTTTCGTGCGCAGTCTGGGCACGTATCCGGAAAGCTTTTATGTGAAAGAAATTATGAAAAGATACTTTTTGGCTTAAAAAGATGATTTTAGTTGAGTTCGGTCAATATTTTAGGTAAAAGGACCCGTACAAGTATTCCGACGGTCCCGGAGGGTCCGTAGTAAAATATGGGAGTTGAGCGTATGCCAGGAATTAAATTCCGAGGTCCCTAGCCCGAGAAATGAATTTTTAAAGAAAATTATTTACTTAAATATATGATAGTTTTTAGAAATTGAATAACGTTTGATATGGTTTGGTTCCGAAGTCTGGTACAGGACCATTATAATATTTAAACCTTATCTATGAAATTTGGTGGAAAATAAAAGTAATTTGGCGTGATCCGGACCATTGGTTGAGAAAATAGGAAGTTTGAACTATTTTGAAAATTTTATGAGTTTTGATGTTTAGTTCTAGATGTTATTTTGGTGATTTGATCGCGCGAGCAAGTCCGTATGATGTTTCAAGACTTGTGTGCATGTTTAGTTTGAAGCCCCGAGGGCTTGGGTGAGTTTTGGATAGGCTGCAGAATGTTTTGAGACTTAAGGAATTTTCTAGTGTGATGTAGATCTGCAGACTTTGCAATTGTGAATGCATTTTTGATGATTCATCGCATTTTCGATGATTCGTCGCATTTGCGATGATTAGTCTGGGAGGGGAGCTTCGTATTTGCTAAGTTCATCATAAACTGCGACTCGAACAGTGGCCGCTTTTGCAAACAAATGTTCATATTTGCGAAGGCAGCAGGCCAGGCCAAGCTTCGCATTTGCGAACCTGTGATAAAAAATGCGATACATGCAACTGTTCAAAACATAACTTAGATGGGATTTTCAATTCATTTCTCATTTCGAACCCTAAGCTTCAAGAGGCGATCTTCTAAAGAGAAGATCTTCCGAAAAACAAAGGTAAATGATTTCTAACTAATTTCTTTCAATCTATTTCATCTTTCTACCAGATCTCATCACAAAATATAGGGATTTTCATGGGGAATTGGGTGTTTTGGGTAGAATTTAGAAATTTTGAAATCTACGGATTAAGACCTCAAACTGGGGTCGAATTTCAAAACTGATTGTATATCCGGGCTCGGGGGTGAATGGGTGATCGGATTTTGGTCAGAATGTCGAGTTTTAACTAAGCGGGCTTGGGGCCAATTTTTTGAATTTTTGGAAAAAATATTGGAAAATCTATAACTATATGTTGGAATTGCTTTTTTTAGCGTTTATTGATATTATAAAGTTAAATATTGCTAAATACGAGTGGATTGGTGGTGGAATCGAAAGGTAAAGCGGTGGTTGAGCTGTGAAATACTCGTTGGCTTGAGGTAAGTATTTGGTCTAACCTTGACTTGAGAGATTAAGGATCCCCAACTTGTTTGCTATGTGAAATACCTTGTGTTTGGCATATAGGTATGGTGATGAGCATCTATGCATTGCCAAATTACTTGTTTAGCCTATTTCCTTGCTCCGTTTCTATATAGTTTGCTCTCATGTTGTACTTGCTACTTGGTTATTGCTTCTCATATGCCTAATTGCTTCTTGTTAACTGTTATTTCTCTATTGTTATTGTTATTTGTTCTATAGTTCCACTATATCACACTTTTGTTTTATGTTGGTTTATTGGTGTTTCATGGTACACTTAGGTTGGTCTCGCTGTGTAGTTTAAATTGGTAAAGTTTCATAATTGTAGTGATATTCCAATGTAAAGGTTTGAGGTATAAGTGTTGTGGGGGATTTGAGTTAACTTGTGAAAGACTTGTCTTTATTTTTTGATTGGTGCTGATATGTATATTGGGAACGGGTTGCACGTCACAACAAGAGGAATAAGGGTGAATGTAATTGTCTGGTAGGATCGGGTTGCACGCTGCAATAAGGAGTAATAAAGGTAGACAGGTGAGATCAAACCGTACGCCGTAACAAGAGGAATAAGGGTGATATATTGAGCAGTAATAAGGGTAGACTGGAGGGATCGGGTTGCACGCCGTAACAAGAAGTAATAAGGGTAGATGATCATACTGTTATTTATTATATGGTGGGATCGCAATACGCGTCGCATCAGTTGTTGTTCATGTATTTATATTCTGCTAAGGTTCATTATTGTGGTGTTGAAACTCCCCTAAGGATATAGCTGAGTAATGGTAGAACGACCAGTTTTCATACTTATTTAATGCCATTTACTACTTTATTTTATTCCGTATTTCCTTTCTTTTTAGTATAAACTGTTGCAGGTTGTGTATGTTGTTATGCCCCACCGTAGCTTTGTCAGTACTTTGTCGAGGTTAGGCTCGTAATTACCAGTACAAGGGGTCAGTTGTACTGATACTTCAGTCTGCACTTTCTGTGCAGATTTCGGAGCTAGTGACTTATCGAGAGATTGGTAGCTTTCACTGCATTCATGAAATCCAAGGTAGTTCTATTGGCATCCGCAGGCCTTGGCGTCCTCTCCTATCTTTGTTGCATTCTATTTCTTTTTCTAAGACAGATGTATATTTTTCTTTCAAACCAATACTCGTAGTATTCGTGGATTGTTTGTAAGTTGTGACACCAAATTTTGGTGGTATCTATTTTGGGTTTCGTTACTAGCATAAAGATAATTATTTAAATTGTGCACTTCCGCTGATTTACTTTTGTTAAGTTTTAATTATAATAGATAAAGGAAAAAAGTGAAATATTCTGTAACATTGCTTACCTAGCGAGTACAATGTTAGGTACCATTACGGTTCTTGCGATGAAAAATTCGGATCGTAACAAGTAAAAAATCACTGATTTAGTTTATGCGTTCAAACCTATTTTATGGACAAGTTTTAATAGGATCTTTATGTATTTTTGCCTTTATTTTTTGTTCATTCAGTGTCCTATATCCACTTAAGTAGATTAATTTGGATTTTCACAAATAAATTCACTTTAAGGGGTAAAGGCGTTACCTGTCGAAGGTGATTTCATTGTTGAAGCATCGCAATTGTATAATTATTCGTCAGTAACGGATTCAAGATTTTAAGTTAGTATGTGTATTTATTATCATAAATGATACTCTTTTTATCCTAACGTATATTGTGCACTTTGATTGAACTTAAAGTTTAAGAAGAAATACTTATCTGCACCAAATCATATAATTTAACTTTAGTAATTAGAAAATCAGGTGAAATTATATATCAGTTATTTGCAAATGACACATATATAACGTATCAAAAAATACTTATGTTGCATTCATTAGTGTGGTATCAACTTTAAAGTTATTATTATGCAACTTTAAGAGTGGGTGTCCACTAAGTAATTCTCCAAATTTATATTACCTATAATATCAACAAAGGCTTGGGTTATCAAATATTATAGCGTATATTATTAATCAGTTGGAAGCTTCTGATATGTAGCTGCGGTCAAGGGGAAAAGACAACTGAAATGTAAGTCAAAAGGGAGGGGTTTATACTTTATATATAAGAAAAATTATTTAAATAGCTACACCAACCGTGCATAAAATTCTTTGAAATGGTGGTAATACTCGCTGACTTTAAGACTTTAATGTGTAGCCCCGTTGTTTGATTGCTAAATTTCCTTTACCTACTACAAGGGGAACCCAAAAGAGATACAAGGGTAAAAATGACAATAAATGTCTACTTAAAACTGAAGATATATCTAAAATTTAAATTTTATGGGTTCAAATTTAAAATTCTACTGTAAGTTGTGTAATTTACAACAACAACAACAACAACAACTACCCAGTGTATTCCCACCAGGTGGGGTCTGGGGAGGGTAATATGTAGACGAACTTTACCCCTACCCGAAAGGGCAGAGAGGCTGTTTCCAATCGACCCTCGGCGCATAGGATAAAATGAAAAGCAGCATTAGAACAAAAACAAAAACAAAAACAAAGACAAAATTAGAAACAAAAATAAGAAAAAACAAAACAATAAAGCATTAGTAAATCCCGCAGAAATAACATAAATAATTATGTAAACATAGGAAACATAAATACCATTGCATGCAATAATAACAAACAGTAACTACCCCACTAACGACCATAAGGGGGACATAAGCTAAAACACGAATCCTCTATGGGTAACCCTGCTGTCCCACACCCAACCCCGGATGAGGCGAACAAAGAACTCTATGAGCGAAGAACTCTAAGAGCCCCTAGCCTACAACCCTGATTCTAGACCTCCAAACTCCCCTATCAAGGGTCATGTCCTCGGAAACCTGCATTCTAGTCATGTCCTGCCTAATCACCTCTCCCCAATGCTTCTTAGGCCTCCCTCTTCCTCGCCGACCGCCAACAATCTCCAACCGCTCACAGCTCCTCACCGGGGCTTCGGGACCCCTCCTCCGAACATGCCCGAACCACCTAAGCCTCGCTTCCCACATCTTCTCATCCACCGGGGCCACCCCTACCTTCTGTCGAATAACTTCATTCTTAATCTTATCTAGCCTGGTGTGCCCACACATCCACCTAAGCATCCTCATCTCCGCAACCTTCATTCTCTGAACATGAGAGTTCTTCACGGGCCAGCACTCCGCCCCATACAGCATCGCAGGTCTAACCACGGCTTTGTAGAATTTCCCCTTGAGTTTGTGTGGAATTTTCTTGTCACACAGGACCCCTGAATCAAGCCTCCACTTTGACCACCCCGCTCCTATTCGATGGGTGACGTCCCCGTCAATCTCTCCGTCCCCCTGAATCACAGACCCAAGATATCGGACACTGTCCCTCTTGGCGATGGCCTGAGAACCAAGCATCACGTCCCTGACTACCCCACTCGGCTCGTCGCCAAACTTGCACTCCAGGTATTCTGTCTTAGATCTGCTTATCTTGAAACCTTTAGACTCGAGGGTCTGTCTCCATACCTCTAACCTTTCACTAACACCGACCCTCGTCTCGTCTATCAATACTATATCATCAGCAAAAAGCATACACCATGGCAGATCCCCTTGGATATGTCGGGTTAGAGCATCTATCACTAAGGCAAACAAGAGGGGGCTCAGCGTCGATCCTTGATGGAGCCCCATTACCACAGGAAAATGGTCTGATTCGCCACCCACCGTACCCTAGTCTTAGCTCCATTATACATGTCCTTGATTACTCTGATATAGGCTTCCGGCACGCTCTTCGCCTCCAAGCACCTCCATAGCACCTCCCTCGGGACCTTGTCATACGCCTTCTCCAAGTCGATAAGCACCATGTGAAGATCCTTCTTCTTATCCCTGAATTGCTCCGCCAGCCGCCTGACTAGGTGAATAGCCTCTGTGGTGGAGCGGCCCGGCATGAAACCCAATTTAATTGGTTTAAAATTTATTATTTGTACATATATAATAAATTTTCTAACAGATATATAGGGTCTAAGTAGATTATGTTAGTCTTAAGGAAAAATAACGTTCTGTTATTGAAGAACATATCTTAATTTAGACAAATTAATAACTTGGGTTTGTGATAATTTATAAAATAGGTATGCTTTTAACAAGTAGAATAAATTTTAAAAAAATGTGAATTTTAATTACTAATATTATGAAGTGAATTATGAGTACATATGAGCCCATAGCTTCCATTTTAAATATTTTCTTGCTTACAAAAACATGCCTACTTTAATCTTCTGCTTGTATCAGGAATTTAACTTCTACATATTAATATTACGAATATTGTGCACTATCAGGACATTAAAAAGTCAATTACTGATAACATTATATATGGGTGTCAATTGGTAACGTTGAAAAGATGATAAATAACATATTTATTTCCTTATGATCATGAAGGCCTTAATTAGTACTATTATTGTTACGAAGGTGTTGCTCTGAACATCACATCTTGATCCAATTAATTTAATCAATCTTGGAAAATTCGTTTCTTTTACAGATTCTGCTTGTTTCTGCTGGGGAATATACTTTGAATCATGCATCTAGATATAATATATTTTGATAATCATCATGTTTAAAAGTTTAAGTGTGAGATTATTGGGATATATACTATTAATCATGAATTTGGTTTAAATATAAAATTTATTATGATATAATTGTTCATTCAATTTTAATAAAGTTTTAAACATATAATATATTAGTATGTGACCTTTGCTTATATAGTAGATGTTTTAGTATATAGAGTTTAGCTTATACACGGAAGATTAAGCCATGGGTTCTTATAAGTATATAGTTTGAGCTCACTATCTAATGATAGAATTGGACAAACCATCATGAATGATTATAGCACAAGATTAAATATAATTTATCTTGATTATGGGAATGATTAAATTCCAACTTCTTGCGCTAGTACATTTTGTATGTATTGAATGGACTAAGTGTCATGCCCCAAAATCGATAGACACGACCGGCGCTCAACCGGAGGACCCCAGTCATGCAGACCTGGAATTGCCTTTCCTATCCCATATTTCAATATACATTACTTATACTGTGTTTACGGAGTCTCTATGAATACTAGAAACATAACAATACCTGCCGGCAACAAGGCCCCGGCTATACCTGACAATACACAATAAACTCAAAAGAATGTGGCGTGAACCACATATAGTCCCGAGAGGAAGTGGAGCTCACCAATGCAGCTGAAGGAAAGTGAAGGAGTGCTACTGTCGATGGACTGGAGTACCTGCTATGGAACCACCAAAAATCATAACACGAATGTAGTACCCCGACAAAAGAAACGTCAGTACATGTGAATTCTACTGGTATATATGAACAAACTTTACCCCGAGTACAATCAAGCAATACACAGATAAGAGACAGTAATAGAACCAATAAGTGTTGCATGTAGGAAGAAACAACCAAAGACAAAAGTTTCACAATCTCTCATTTTTCCTTTCTAACATCCCCATATTCATGAATTTCATATATTTTCATTTTAACAGTGATAATGATCACATTTTTACCTTTATTACCTCGGCCACCCTTATTACCTCGGTCATCCTTATCATCCACAACCCACACCTTATAACTTTGTGTTGCGACGCGCAACCCGTTCCCACTGGACAATCATATTTTGCAACAACAACCACAAACAATACATCACAACAATCATCATTTCAAGGAACACAAGTTTATATCAACAATTCATGTATTTAGGCCCAAGGCATAATAATTCTCATCAAACAGTAGTTCATATACAAGGCATTTCCACAATTACTCAATTCATCTACAACATTTCACATTGATGCCCTCAAAAAATTACAGGCCCTGCACATAAGAAGAAACAAACAAAATCACAAGTTTCACAATCTCTCATTTTCCTCTTTCAACATCATTTCATACTCAAGAGTTTCGTATATTTTTCCACCCTTATTACCTCGGCCACCCTTATCACCACAACCCACACCTTATAACTCGTGTTGCGACGCACAACCCGATCCTACTGGACAATCATATTTCACACAATAACAAACAATACTTCACAAGAATTATCATTTCATAAGGAAACACAAGTTCATATCAACAATTCATATATTTGGGCCAAAGGCACCATAACTGTCACTAAGCAATAATTCATGTACAAAGAGTTGACGTAATTGTTCAACTCATTTACGTCATTTCACAATTGACTCTTTAATTACTTACCATGCAGGGGTTTTAGCCATTATACACATTTCATATTTGGATACATTAACATTCTTTCATTTGTTAACACATATTTCCATATCAACATCGTCAAGCATTTTCAAGCTTTGCACATAATAAGGTAGGTACATAAAATCACTTTTCACAATCACATATAACACGGTGATATGAAAATCAACTAAGACAATCAATACACATATTTTCATACAAGTACGCATACCGTGTGCTCGTCATAACAAGGGAATTCTACAAGAGTTAAAGTTTTCCATACATACCTCAAAGAGCTTTTTCTTAAGTTTATACAATACACCAACACCTCTAACAATAACAATCTATAAGGACATAGCAAAGATCGATAAATAATTAGGAAGATTACCCATGGTGTAACTCTCTTAGGAATTTTATCAAACACCTAACATGTGAAGTAGACTACAAGGTTTAGAAATGGCAGTCTCTTCTTCCTTCACCTAAATCATAACAAAAGTTACCCAAATTAGTTATTTAACCACACATACTACAACTTAGCCTCACATGCATGGCCTATTTCTAACCATCACAACATATTTGAACTTTTAACTTCTTGTATGAAAATTTTAGAAGTAGAACTTACCCGGATGGAAGATAATCTATGGTTATCTTCCTTGATTCTTGAAGACTTGAGCAAGATCTGATGATTATGAAGTTAACCCCCTTCTTTCTCTCTATATATGCTCTCATCTCTCTCTAAAAATCAGTAAAAAATGACCCCAAATGAAGCCCCTAATCCTATTTATGAAAATGGGGTCGGGTTATAAAAGTAGAAAAAATAATCCTCCGTAATAGGGTCTGCAATCGCAGAATGGACCGCAGAACCAACATGCGAGCCGCATAGTGAATTGCAGAATCACTGCCCAAAAATGCGCTACACTGGCCCGGTGTGCGACCAGAATTTCTATCGCAGATCAAAAATGCAGACGCATTGTGATTCTGCGATCGCAGATTTGACATAGGATCGCATTTTTTTCATCATTCGGCAATTTGATCATAACTTTGCGTAGGAATGTCCAAATGATGAACGGTTTGACGTGTTGGAAACGAGAATCAAATATATTTCATTTTATAGGTTAGTCATTATATAATACCTTATACATCTTTAAATATGATCGTTCAAAGTGTGTACTAGTGCAAACTCATTCGGAATTTTAGCCTATTATGAACTTTTCCCATTTGGCTTAGACTTAGGCTTACCCTTGGACCCCACATTAGTTATTATATGACTCATACACTTATTCACCATATCCAATTCATTTACATCATATTTAATGCACATAAAATATTATAATTAGTCTACCAGGTACCCCGAATCCCTTATAGCTTAGCAATTTTTTTCAGGGGCCTTACATTCTCCCCCTCTTAGGATCATTCATCCTCAAATGAGAGGTAGAGCCTGACACAAACACCTAACATGACATATCTCTTTTATATCCTACCTCAAATTCCTAAATTTTGACTAACTCTTTTATTTTTCAGAAATTTTGGCAGTATCTCCTTTGTAACTAGGCCTATCCACCTTACCACAAAACCATATTAAAAACTCATCAATAACTCGACCGAGCACCACAATGTATATAACCATAACACTAATCTCAACATCACAAGAAATACGTTACCATGAAGACACCTAAACATGGACTGCACATTTTTAGATCATAACACCTATATGGTACCTTTCAAGTCAAAACTAATTGATATTCAATTAAGAAAAAATATTTTCCTTCCATGACACTTTCAGCCTTCAAGATGGCCTCCTCGACTTACAAGATCTGTCATAACACACTCTCGGAAATAATATCAACTCCCAAACATACATAACAAGGATGACAGATAGACACCTCGCATGAGTTAACTATCCATTGAATTTACCTTTAATAGTTTCCACTGTACAATTTACATTCCACCTGATATTACAATTTATGGTAACAACAACAACCCACAATTCCATCATATGGCATCATACCATCAAGAATATCATTTTATAGTAACCAAATAATCATGTGTTCATAATAATCCCTAACAGCCATTAATGTAATCATAAAGGTGTTCATCAACAAGAATATAATGTCATTGCAATCAAAAATCCATGTAAAGTCAAGCCACGATGATTCTTTCCAGTAGTGCATCATATAGGCTATTACCATGACAATGTAGTTCAATCAAATCAATTCACACCCTTATTTTATCACTACCTTCTTAGACATAGACATATGGAAACACAAAGTACATGAGGAAAAGTTACGGGGAACATCATACTCCTAGTGCAACTTAATGGGGAAAACGTGCTTATGTACCCTTCATTATCAATTCACATAACATCTTTAGGGAACATTTTGAGAATAAACTGTTCACCTTCCTAATTAATTCTAAATCTCTACATGAACACCCAACTGAACCCGTGGCAACCTTCAACGATTACTCTAAGATATGCTATCATGAATTGACCATAACACTACCGATCGAATATATGGGATCACAGTGTGATGCTTCTTCTTTCAACATGTTTGAAACTTCAATACCCAATAGATCTTATATAATGAGGATCAACGGAGTTCAAGATAGGGCCAGGATTATTTAAGGATCCATTATAATACTAAGCCGAGCATTTCCTAGTGTTATATGCTCAGAGCCACGGGGACTTCCACTAGCGATGCTGACATTTTACACCTGGTGACAACATCAATTTCAGATAAGTGAAGCATAGTGGTAACTAGCATTCTTAGATGATGTGAATGTTATGAATGTGACTTTTTCAGATTTAAAGGAAGTGGTTATTTCCTGACATGAGATGCATGCGGGGCATGTTCAGGAAGACAAAGACACCAACATCAGATATCCTTTGGAGGCGACATGTTATGCATGGGGTAACAATAATTTCTCTATTCCATTTATGCCTTTCCCTACCACAATAAGCTCTCGTGAAGTGGTCAAATATGATACACCAATTGTCTTCCTGAGTGTAAGGTACATAGTTCAACTCAAATAGCAGGACTCTTACAACATGGATACGTTCGAGGCCACAAAAGAAATTCATTGAATTTGACTTTACTTCGAACAATAATCGGCACAAGGATTCTATGCCACAAGAGCATGAGGATGGATGGGTAAGAAGTCATCCACTTATGAAATTATCATAATTTGAACAATGTAATCCTTCCTAAGGAGGTGAAATGCCAGAGGCAGCAAAATTCCCCATATATGACAATGACGCTAGCAATGCTCCTAAAGCCGAGTGAGTAGAAAGCTGCATAACCTCATCAAATCTGACCCATTTAAGACTTTTGAAAAGGGAAAACACTTTGGTTTGAAATCATGGAAATTTAAGCTTGAACTCTTAAGGAAAATCATTACTTTTGGAACCCATGAGGCAAGCCCTCGCAGCCCTAGAAAAGCGGATTTCCATATGAATGTGTTACTAGGGGTATTGCTCCTTGGTTAACCCAAAACCAAAATGTGAGAGTCAGACTGATAAGCAGATCGTTAGATTAGCACCCGCGTAGATAATCCATTAATAAGATTTATCGAAGTATTGTCAAAATAGAGCTGCTCTTTTTGGGTCAAAGTTCAATCTTTAAAGATAGTGCCTCTGAGGGGTACATGATTAAGAAGGGATAGTATAGTTAATAATGAATGAAGCAGATTCATATATAAAGTGAGAGGATGGATTGACTTACTCCTACCACCTATAATCCCATATCCTTGTTTAGTTATGTCAGAATATTGAAAACCCCATTAATATCAGAGGACCGAAAGCTAGTTAGATAGAAAATGAAGGTATTGTTATATCTATCCCATTTTCTGCATTCATCGGAATTGGTAAAGAATTTGGGTGGATCACCATTGAAAAAAGAAAGTGTATTTATAAATACCAAGGATAAAATTATGTTCTTCCTTCAGCCCTTGAAATTGGACGTGAGAAATGGGTCAACAACTACGGGAAGAGTAACTCAATAGCTTTACGGCTAGTGGAGCCAATACAAACATCAAAATCAGTTGGATTTGTAGAAACATAGAGCAATTAACATATAGTGATACTTAATCAAGTATTATGCAAACGAAATGAGGAGTGAAAATGCTGGTCTTCCATACAACCAAAAGAAGAGAAACCTTCAAGAATAAGATGAGCAACAAGAATAAGTAGCATGATCCAGCTACATGGAGGCTCAACGGATACTAGCTTCGATGGAGATTTTAGTAATCTTTAAAATTAATTGAGCAGACCAAATTCAAAAAATAACCTGTCGGAGGAGAGGAAAATTATCGTCAAGCAAATAAAAATCTTGCCGATTTCGACCACTGGGCCAAGATGAAAGCCTCAACAAAGATAGAACGAGGGCACTACCATACTAGAGATGATGATGAGACAAAGTAAGATCTTCACCTATATCAACATTCAAATTGAAGCAGAAACCCGAGGAAAAAGAGTCAAGAAAAGATATCTTTTTATTTTGTGCGAATACAATAATGGTTCATCCCTTCATTTGATGAGAAATTCTTCGGGTATAGTCCCTTCTTAGAGTTTAGAAAGGCGTGTTGGAAATGAAAATTCTATAGCTATAACTGAATTCAAGGACATGATTATAGAGCTCGATGTCATAAGATATTACATATAAGAAAATTTGCGATGGGGTGGAGTCACGAAATATTGGATCACGTTCAAAGAGTAGGTGCATGCAATAATTTGTGACTCAACATTTACTAAGACCATGCCTATGAAAATTCTTTAGGATGGATGTACATATACAATAAGAGTATATTGGTACCATACCGATACACTATGGTATTTGGTGGTGCATTGACATCAATATGGAGAAGGGCACTCGATTCTTAGAGATAGGTTCTACCAATCCCTCCACAACTCAGTACATTATCCTAACAAGCCCTTGGGCAGTCCCTTCAGACTCAATGATGGGATCATTCCCTTCAAATGGCTTCAAACATGCGGATTATGGTATCACAGTTACTCATATTGAGAGTAATGTTTGGAGAGAAAATTAACTCCCTAAATTAAGCTCAATCGCACGATTAGAGTACCAAAGAAAGGTGAAATTCCTAAATGTCCATGTAGGCCCCTAGTTACAGATGTGGTCGACAACACACCGATAAGAAGAGCTCTACTAAACATGGCTCTAAGATATCCTAGGACACTTTAAAGCCTTAGGCTACCAAGTTTTTCATGCCCCAAAACCAAGGGACACGACCGGTGCTCAACCGGAGGACTCCAGTCAAGTGGACCTGGAATTGCCTTTCCTATCCCACACGTTACCCCATGATTTCAATATACATTACTCATGTGAAATAGCCATATATAGTTAAGCATAAACTTACAACTTGAATTCATTTCTACTTTTTACCATTACCAACATATGATATCAAATACTTACAATATTTACCAACGTGGATCATGATTCCAAACCATACCATTACTTATCCAAAATACATATGTACACTACCCATATTGTGTCTACGGAGCCGTACGAACACTAGAAACATAATAATACCTGCCGGCAACAAGGCCCCGACTATACCTTACAATACACAATAAACTCAAAAGAATGTGGCATGAACCACACATAGCCCCGAGAGGAAGTGGGGCTCACCAATGCAGCTGACGGGAAGTGAAAGAGTGCTACTGTCGGTGGACTGGAGTACCTTCTATGGAAGAACCTACAATCATAACACGAATGTAGCGCCCCGGGTAAAAAGGACATTAGTACATTTGAATTGTACTGGTATGTATGAACAAACTTTACCCCAAGTACAATCAAGAAATACACATATAACAGACAGTAATAGAACCAATAAGCATTGCACGTAGGAAGAAACAACCAAAGACAAAAGTTTCACAATCTCTCCTTTATCCTTTCCAACATCCCCATATTCACGAATTTTGTATATTTTCCTTTCAACAGTGATAATGATCTCATTTCCACCCTTACTACCTTGGCCACTCTTATCACCACAACCCACACCTTGTAACTTCGTGTTGCAAAGTGCAACCTGATCCAACCAGATAATCATATTTTGCAACAACAACCACAAACAACACATCACAACAATCATCATTTCAAGGAACATAAGTTTATATCAACAATTCATCTATTTAGGCCCAAGGCATAATAATTCTCATCAAACAGTAGTTCATATACAAGGCATTTCCACAATTACTCAACTCATCCACAACATTTTGCATCGATGCCCTCAAACAATTACAGGCCTTGCACATAAGAAGAAACAAACAAAATCACAAGTTTCACAATATCTCCTTTTCACCTTTCAACATCATTTCATACTCAAGAGTTTCGTATATTTTCATTTCAATAGTGATTATGATCATTTTTCCACCTTTATTACCTCGGCCACCCTTATCAGCACAATCCATACCTTATAACTTCGTGTTTCGGCGCTCAACCCTATCCCACAGGACAATCAGATTTCACACAACAACAATCAATACTTCACAAGAATCATCATTCAAGGAAACACAAGTTCATATCAACAATTCATACATTTAGGCCCAAGTCACCATAACTGTCACTAAGCAGTAATTCATGTACAAGGTGTTGTCGTAATCATTCAACTCATTTACGTCATTTCACAATTCCCTCTTTCATTACTTACCCTGCAAGGTTTTTAGCCTTTATACACATTCCCATATTTGGACACATTAGCATTCTTTCATTCGTTAACACATATTTCCATGTCGGCATCCTCAAGCATTTTCAAGATTTACACATAATAAGATAGGTACATCAAATCACTTTTCACAATCACATATAACACGGTGGTGTAAAAATTAACTAAGGCAATCAATACATATATTTTCATACAAGTACACATACCGTATGTCCGTCACAACAAGGGGATTCTGCAAGAGTTAAAGTTAGCCATACATACCTTCAAGAGCTTTTCCTTAAGTTTATACAATACACCAACACCTCTAGCAATAACAATCTACAAGGAGATAGCAAAGATCGATAAATAATTAGGGAGATTACCCATGGTATAACTCTCTTAGGAATTTTATCAAACACCTAACGTGTGGAGTAGACTACAAGGTTTTGAAATGGAAATCTCTTCTTCCTTCACCTAAATCTTAACAAAAACTACCCATTAGTTATTTTACCACACATATTATAACTTAGTCCCACATGCCTGGCCTATTTCTAACCCTCACAACCTATTGGAACTCTTAACTTCTTGTATGAAAAATTTAGAAGTAGAACTTACCTAGAAGGAAAATAATCTATGGTTATCTTCCTTGATTCTTGAAGACTTGAGCAAGATCTAGATGATTATGAAGTTAAGCCCTTTATTTCTCTATCTATATGCTCTCATCTCTCTCTAAAAATCAGTAGAAAATGACTCCAAATGAAGCCCTTAACCCTATTTATGAAAATGGGGTCGGGTTATAAAAGTAGGAAAAATAATCCTCCGTAACATGTTTGCGATTGCAGAATGGACCGCAGAACCAACATGCGAGCCGTAGAGTGAATCGCAGAATCACTGCCCAAAACTGGGCTTCACTGGCCCAGTCTGCGACCAGATTTACGATCGCAGATCAAAAACACGAACCGCATTGTGATTCTGCGGTCGCAGATTTGACACAGGATTGCATTTTTTCACTCTTCGCTAATTTGATCATAACTTTGCGTAGGAACGTCCAAATGAAAAACGGTTTGTATAATTGGAAACTATACTCGAAGATCTTTCATTTGATAGTTTATTCATCACATAATATCTTATACATATTTAGATATGATCGTTCAAGGTGTGTACTAGTGCAAACTCATTTGGAATTTTAGCCTATTATGAAATTTTCCCATTTGGCTTAGACTTAGGCTTACCCTTGGACCTTAAATTAGTTATTATATGACTCATACACCTATTCACCATATGCAATTTATTTACATTATATTTAATGCACATAAAATGTTATAATTAGTCTACCAGGCACCCCGAATCCCTTATAGCTTAGCAAATTTTAGTCCGGGTCCTTACACTAAGTAGAGATAAGTATTTTATACTGGCTTAATAAATGAATTCTCTAGCCATTAAATGTAATTATACTCTTAATATTGATATAACTATTATTATTTTTATATATTATTATTGTTTTTATTTATGAAAAGGTAAGATTCTTTCGTAGGTCTATATGCCTGGTAAATTGGACAATAATAATGTACGTTGGTACACCTTTATGAAAGCTTATAAGTTTTCATGTGTAAACCCGGACGGTGGATTTTGTATCCGACACATGAATAAGTTAAGCGAAAGTCTAAAAGAAATAATCAATTAATCAAATCATCAGTAATTTAATTTAAATGATTAGTATTAGAGCGTAACATGTGAAGTTAAATAAGCTTAATGGATGAATTTCATAATTGAATAAGGAGTGCAATTATAATTTTTAGTGAAGTAATTCTTAATTAATTATGGTGGATATTAATTTTTGAGCTTTATTACTTAAATTATATGGTCCCTACTGTGCCTAAATAATGGAGTAGGAAATAAAGGAATCCTTGTTCTGGTGGAAAGGAAAACCTAACAAGTTTTGGAAATGGATTTTAACCCTAAAAACTTGTGCTATAACTACATAAGATTTTCCACCTAGAGAGATTAGTACATGGAGGCTGAAATTTTCAGCCAAATTTTCCTAGAAATTTTGCCCACACGAAATTGCTACTTTCGGATATTATTTGGGTAACATAGTAGAAGACCGTGGAACGCTCAGAGATCGTGATCGTGCGGGTCGTTGAGATTTCATTGAGTTGTTTTGCAATTGGAGGCTCACGTGACAGAGAAGTTTTGTTCACACTTCAAGAGGTGACCCGTGAAATCTCGTTTATACTAGTTGTTTAGATTACATGTGATTTTGATACTGGAATTGCTTTCGCTGCTTATTATAATTGGTCAGAGCTCACTCACATCTAATTAGATAACTAAGTTTTTCATGAAACAAAAATCATATTTATGTGCGTTTTTTGAATTACATGTATATGTGATTTTCTGAAAAACTGCACTGTTATTTTGTGAATTAATAGTGACAAAATTTGGATTATTCCTGTAATCATGAGATATCTGTTTTTATTGATATTTGATGGGATGATATGGATATATTTTTGGTAAACTCTAGAAAAACGCAGAACCTGATTTTGGCCGAATTGTAAGTTTTTTCGAAGGTCAGCAGACTTGATGGACTGCGATTAAGCTAAAATTTGACGGGTCCATCGGAAACAACGTGGGGATAAAAACGCATCGCATTAGTAGTTAATCATGGTGTTTTTTGGCGTTTTGAGGCTATTTGGATTGTGTTTTGGAAGTTTTTCTATTTTTGGAAATTATTTTGTAATAATTTTCATTCTTTTTTAATTTAATGGTGGTGCGGGTGACTCCTCATGATCTCCATAATTAAATACTAACGATTTAATAGGTTTACACATTGACTAATAGTAAATAAACGTGTTATTATAATAAATTCAATAATTGAGGTGTAGGATTTTATTGACTAGGTCTTACAAGGTATAATTGATATTATGTGATGATATAATTATTTTGTAAGAAAGTGAAATTCTCTATTTAATATCCTGGATGACTAATGATTGGAGCGTTTGACATATTTATGCATAAAAATTTCTCCAATTTTAGTGTATGTTTTCATGCCCTACGTGATTACTAGTCTTGGATTTTCGATGAAAATTTTTGTTCTCTAGTTGGAAGATATAATTAAGTGAAATATGAAGTTATTTTGTATGAGTTTTATATTATTGGCATGACTTTTTAAGTTGTGGTCCATAATCTACCATAAAATAATTTTATAAGCTATATGTATCTTCACTCATAAATTGAAAATTTTGTGAGTAATAAATAGTTACCACTAAAGTGGTTTGTTTATTTGAACTCATGAAAATTTCTTAATAAATTTGTACATGTAAAATTATGTCTATTCATGGATTAAGCATTATGATTAATAAGTATGATTCACAAAATGGTCTATTTATTTGAGTCATTAAAATTTGCTTAATGTACCATGTGAAAAATTACCCTTGATAAATCTACATTAGTGGTGGGGCTCTTAATTAGAAAAAGAGTTTTATCTTTGGGTACTAGTGAGACCAACTCCACCCATGAGAAGAGATATTAAGTTTTTCGACGAACTGGAGAAAATATAATATCTTAGGTTCTTGCGTATTTAATAAAAGGATAATTTATTGCAAAAGGAGATATTATATATCCTAGAAATAGGAAGAACATAATATATGCCTTGAGGTCAGAGTATAATTATAAGGAGAATGGAAATCAATATCATATTTATTTTAATTCATGATACTACTTAAAGTGGTTTCTTCGAGTTTGGTTACATGCTGGTGGTCATGAATTTGACGGACTCTGATTGACATGAAACTTGATAGGTTCATCAAAAATGATCTAGTGAGAAAAATTTACTATTATGAAAGTGAATCGTGCTTTAGCATTTTGAGGTCGTTTAGAAGGGTTTTCAAGCAGTTTATTAAATTTAATTCATTATAAATATAAAAAAATTATTCTTTATATATCGGTTATATTTGTGTTAAATCTAAAACATGATGATTTAACTTGATATGATATATAGCAATAATGCAAATAAAACAGATTTAATCTAAACACGCCCACAATAATTTATTCGAGTTTGGTCTTCACAATCTCCAAATGACCTTCAGTAGGATCATGGGAAACGATTAGTTAAGAAGAACTCACTGCTATGCAGTGAATCATATCGTATTTTGACGATTCAAGATCGTTTCGATGCGTGTTTGGGAGGTTTGGTGGATTAATATATAATTTACATAAGAAAAATCATTATTTCTATTATTTTATTTATGTCTAATCTCGAACATAATAACACATGTTGATTTGACATGATTTGGTGTATGATATGAATATAGGTCATATTTTAAATTCTTAAAAATGTTTTAAATGGTAATTTTCCAAATTTGATCACAATTTTTGGAGATTGTGATTGTCACGATCCAAAACCCACTAAGGGTCGTGATGGAGTCGGAAACCACTGTCAGGAAAGACAACCAAAACTACTTAATTAAATTCTCGTTTAATAATTTTGAAAACTATGATTTCCTTCAATTTTACTAGAAAAAGGTAATCATTTCAAATTAAATACAAATGTTAAGAAGTTAATATGACATACACCATAATCATCCCAAAATGCAGTATCACAAGTACATGAGCTATCTTTAGGAAGCAATATAATACAACAACCGTCCGGAATACAAATTGGACAGGGAGTAAATACAATAATCTAAATGAGACTCTGTTGGCTGCGAGTTGTCTCGAGAAGTGCAGCCCACCTAAGTCTTTGTATCAACCATGTTGCTATGCCCACTAAGCCACTAGAGATGCATGTGCATGTGCAACAAGAATGCACAACAAGTATAGCATGATTTTTACGAAAACAATGTGTACTCAGTAAGTATCCCGTCTAATCTCGAAGAAGTAGAGACGATAAGCCGACTTTGACACTTTCTAGTGGTCCAATATAAGTAAACAGTCACCTTACTCGCGAATCATACATGCAACACAGGTACACATAGAAACACATATTCGAACAGTCAATCAAGACTTTATTGAGGAAACAATTATTCGGTGAGGTGTAAATTTCTCTTTTACAAGTCAAGAAAATACAGTTTAGCTCTTTTAGAAAATCATTTGCCACTTCGATATGATTTAATCAATATAAACTATCAATAAGGTTACAATTATTACAAGTAAGCATGCTTTTGGGTCCTAGACTACCCCCAACATAAGCACAATAGTAGCTATGCACGAAGTCTCATCACCTCGTGCATACGTAGCCCCCACAAACAGCAGCACATATTCAATTAGTTCACCTATGGGGATAATGCCATCTTACAAGATTAGAAAGGAGACTCACCTCGTTATGAAGTTCCATAACTGGCATTCCACGCCCTTCAAAGACTCGAATTGATGTACAATGCTCTAAAACTAGCCAATAATTATGCAAATCCATTGATATATGTTCAATTACTCCTAATGATCCAATTTATAACAATTTCTAATTCCGATCGAAAATTTGAAAAAAATTTCCTTGGGCATACGTGCCCGGATTCTGAATATTTGAAAATAATTTTTTCTCATAACCTAACGAACTCAAATATATAATTTACTCTAAATTCTATACCCAAAATCATGGTCAAAATCCAAAAATACAAATTCTAGGTATTTACACCAAAACTCCAAGTTTCTACCAATTTTCATACTTTTATCCGTAATAATACCATGCATTTAATTCACAAGGAATGGAAGTAACTTACCTCATGCTTGGTGACGAAATCCCCCTCTTCAGAGGATCCAAAATCGCCCACCAAGAAGAAAAATGAAGGATAATCGACCATATCCCAATTTTTAAAGAACTCATTGCCTCCAGTATTTCCGCACCTACGCTCATTTGACTCCTTCTGCGATCCCGCGGTGTGGCCCCCACTACCACTTTTTGCGGTCTCTTTCCGCTTTTGCAGTCAGCTCTCTCGCTTTTGTGCTTGCGAAGATGCGGCTAATAGCCCATATCTGCGGTCCTTCCCTTGGTTGACCCATTCCGCTCTTGCGACTCCTAGGCCACTTTTGCGGCTCCACACCTGCGGCCACAACCTCACAGGTGTGGTTACACCAGATATCAGGTGCCTTAATTTTCTTCAAATTCAAATTTAATCTATTAACCATCCGGAATTCACCCGAGGCCCACGGGTCCCCAACCAATCATACCAGCCAATCCCAAAATATAATGCGTACCTGATCGAGGCCCCAAATCACATCAAACAACGCCGAAACCATGAATCATACCCCAATTCAAACTTTATCAACTTTAGAACTTCAAACTTCTACATATTATGCCGAAACCTATCAAATCACGTCTGATTGACCTCAAATTTTGCACACAAGCCCTATTCGACATTACAGACATACTCCAACATTCGAAATCAAAATCCGACCTCGATATAAAAACGTCCACTTCCGGTCAAACTACTCAAAAACTTTCAAATTTCTATCTTTATCCAAATGACTCCAAAATGACCTACAAACCTCTGGATTCACTTGCGATTGCGCTCCCAATACCAGAATCACAAATGCACCTCAACCCAAATTATGAAATTCTTCCAAAAATGCTAACTTCCACAATAGGTGCCGAAATGTTCTCGATTTTCCAAAACCCAATTCGGACATATGACCAAGTCTAAAATTATCATACAAACCTGCTGGAACCCTCGAATCCCAATTCCGAGGTCATTTACTCAAAAATCAATGTAGTCAATTCTTTCAACTTAAAGCTTCCGAAATAAGAATTTTCTTTCCAAATCAACTTTGAACTTCCCAGAATTCAGTTCCGACCATGCGTACAAGTCATATTACCTAAAGTGAAGCTACTTCGAGTCTTAAACCGATGAACAATGTGCTAAAGATAAAAACGACCGGTCTAGTTGTTACATTGATTTAACAATCTCCGATTGATCTGAAATTTGGTAGGTTTATCAGAAATAGCCCAGTGAAAAATACTCACTGCTAAAAATATTAATGTTAGTATTTTAAGACTATTTAAATGGGGTATTGCGTATTATTTTATTTATGGAACTTAATCCTCAGAGAAAGTTCGTGGTTCTGATAAATTGGTGATAGGAATTAACCCCTATGGCCTTCATTTTTTTTATTTAAAGTGAGACACTAATCTTATGCATTGACTTTAGGTGTCCTCCATATCAGATAGATTTGTTATGAACTCACTAGATATAGTTATTGGTTATTGATAACCTCTATTAACTCTCTATCTGAGTTTAAAGGGTTGAATCAATTTTGTAACTCAAATACAATTATGATTAACTCGTGATAGAAATATATTTATATGGTATTCAAAATTTCAAGTGAGTATAAATTTACGCGTTGACTTTAGATCCTTATCCATGTCGGATAAATTTATTGTAAGCTCACTAGGTGAAATGCTAGTAATTGATATCGTGTACTTACTCTTAATCTGAGAATACATGCTGGATCAATGGAACTAGAGCTATTAATTATGATATTCACTTGACTTAAATTAATAGTATAATCTCCATGTGAGTTTGGTTTGTTTTAATTATTGGAGTGAATAATCTGGCATTATATATGTATGTTGCATGAGTAGTTCTTTTCCTATTGAAATTGCTATTCAATATGCATGACATATATGCGTAGTGTGTTTATAATTTTCATACTAAACGGTTATATACAATTTACTGAAAATAATAGTATACTCTCCACCTGAGTCGTTTCTATTTATTTTTGGATTGCATAATTCTTGCATTCTATAATATACTTTGCACAAATGATTCTTTTCCCATCGAAATTTATTATTCGAGATGCATATATGTATATAACTATTGAATGTAGTCTGAATTTTATTGTTCAATGATTTGACTTATTATAATCTATTTAATGTTTTTATATCAACTCCACAATGACTTTATGCAATTTGACAAATTACTTATTAAAATTTTCTTTTAGTGATAAGACATTAATTTAAAGGATGCAAATTATGTACTTTTCGTTAGAAGGAATTTTATTCCGGTTTTTGGGTAAAATAAGAAATTGATATTTTTTTATTTTCGAATAAATCTTGAGTTATTGAGCTTGATAAATATTTTACTCTTATGGTACATGAATACATGACCTTGTTATTGTATATTAATATCTCTCCTAAATAGAACAATATTAGTCTACCTCGTAAGAGAATATATCCTTCAAAATTGAGTAAAACTTATCGGTGCACTTTTTTCTAAGTCATATTAATTTGGATAGGATTTCAAGTTGGTCAAGGATGGACCTTAATGTTCATTGAAAGTAGAGGCACTACCAACTTGTGGATCGTGTTTGGAAGGAAATTTGGGTAAATGATGTTACCGTTCAAAAGGAAATAAAGCTAGTGATAAGCTAGAATGAATCCGTTCTGATTTATATGGTTAAATGAACATATTCATAAGATATAGTTTTGAGTATTTTGTAACATTCATAAATGATTACTCAAAATAGTAATATAATTATTTGATGCACCGTAAGTTTTAATGAATTAAGTAATTCAAGAATTTTAAGACTTGAAACGCAGAAGCACCATGGAAATATATTAAGTTACTGCAATTTAATTGTTGTAGTGAGCACCTATATAAAGAGTTTTTTTGTTATTTATCAGAATAAGGGATTACATCTCAATTGACTACACCGTAAACTCCATAATAGGGTGGTGTGGTAGAAAGAAGAAATAAGTCTCTTTTGGACATGGATAGATTAATGACGTATTATTCAAATTGCTTTTTTTATTTTTGAAATATATTCTACAAATTGCAAATTACATTATGAATTTAGTTCCTTCTAAGATAGTACATGGGACATCTATAGAACTGTGGACTGAATGTAAGCTTAGTCTATGGTATGTTCAAATATAGGATTGTCATGCTTATGTTCTGAAAGGAAGCGGATATGTAAGTTGGGACTATGAATGGATAGATGCATATTTATTGGATATCCAGGAAAACGAATGCAGTTTTATTTCATTATCCTAAAAAACTAAGGCAATTGACGTTCAAGAACATCAAATCCACAAGTTAGAATTGACGTTCTATTGCATTTGAGTAGCGGGAAACGTTAATAGACATAATATACCTTTATCGGGTGTGAGTGATGTTTAAACAGGAAACACTATAGTAAGAAGCCAGTATTATTTCAATGCCCTAAGGTAATGAATGTAATATTAGTAGTACTTCATCGTAGTGGAAGAATGCTAAAGAAAATCATAGTTCGGTATACACTCTTGGGATAGTTTAGTTTAAGTAACAGGATCCCTGAAGAATTTAATACCAACTTAGATGGTTACGACTAAGCACTACTGGAAAAATATTGCATCAGAAATAACTTGGCAAGATTCTTTAACAAAACCCTATTTGGTGAAGATGTTTAATAGTTATGTAAAAGAATGCCTGAAAAAGTTATAGATGCATGGTTATGAGTCTAAGTGGAATATCGTTGGGGCCTATACTATTAACCATGCGTTTAGATATAGTATATTTTGGCAATTGTCATGGTTAAAAATCTAAGTCGGATATTATTGGGATATATACCTATCACAACCCGGATTTTCCATCCTCGGGAATCATGATGGCGCCTACTAATGTGAGCTAGGCAAGCCAATTATTCGAACAATTTACCTTTTTACCCATTTTATGTCCATTAACAGTTAAGAAGAAATAACATTTAAACAACAGGATTTAATGTGTGGGGGAGAAAAATAATAATCTAATACAATTGTTTGAGACTCGACTACCCAGAACTGATGTCACACTTTCACATACGGTCTAAGAATACTACAAATAAAGGTCTAAAAGAAATAAATACAACACCGTCTATGAAAATGCATGAAAGAAACAGGAATAGTAGATAAAAGAATATGCCAAGGCCTGTGGACGACTGCAGGACTACCTCGAGTTGCCTGATGAGCTACAATCAGCAATCACACCGCAGTCCGAAGTCTACAATACTGGGATTTACAGAAAGGAGTGTAGAGTGTAGTATCAACACAACCCGCCCCATGTACTGGTAAGTGCCTAGCCTAATCTCAGCGAAGTAGTGACGAGGCTAGGACCAGATTATCAAATAAACCTTTGCAGTTATATAACATACATCGGAAAGTAAAGCAGGTAAAAGAAAGTAAGGATGGGACGGGGAAAAATGCATTGGGGAATAACAGGTAAAAACATAATATCAAGAGAACTATAAAGGAATCAAAATCCAACCACTAGCAAGAATAAGGAAAACAAAGGCAGATTTCACTTTCTTTTCACATCTTGTTACAGGGGTGCAACCCGATCCCACTTCTTGTATGTCGTCGCAGGCGTGCCACCCGCTCCTATTTCATGTATCTCGTGGTAGGCGTACCATCCGCTCCAATTTCATTTATCTCGTGCTAGATGTATCACGCGCTCGCATTTTATTATATCTCGTGGTAGGCATACCACTCGCTCCCATTTTATTATATCTCATGGTTGGCTTACCACATACTCCCATTTTATTATCTCGTGGTAGGCGTACCACCCACTCCCATTTCATTATATCTCGTGATAGGCTTACCACCCGCTCCCATTTTATTACATCTTGTGATAGGCGTACCTGTCACACTCCTTTTTTCACTTACACGTGGTTACCCCGAAATGTGACACGTGTATAGGAGTTTTTCCAATAAAAGTGACATTATTCGAGATGGGATTAATTATTTGTTTCAAGTCGCCACTTGGGATAAGTTTGGCTTTTGGTGTCTCAAGTCACCGGTTTATTTAAAATCCCAAATCAAGAAATTTTGACTACCCAATTGGAGTCTGCGAACCAGAAATTCTTGAGTAAGGAATTCTGTTGACCCGAGGGAGGTGTTAGGCACCTTCGGATCCCGTGGATCTAGCATGGTTGCTTAAACTCATTATAAGTGGCTAAAATATGATTTGCTATACCTGTTAATCCTGCAATTTTAGATTATTAACTACTTTTAACCTTATTTAGGAAAGTATGCAATGTTGATAAAACCCGTCGCATAAATGCACCCGAAATTCTAGACATACTTTAATTCTATTGAGAATAGGATTTGGGTCACATAAATGCAGACCAGAATTTAGGAAGGTATTTTTTATTAAACATGCACCTATAGCAGCTACGTCTTCGAAATTTGTGGGAAGGCTTTGAAGTTCGCAAAACGACACTTCCTACTTTCTATGTGTTTTAATGAATTAAATAGCCATCGCGTGGTATTGGATTAGATTAACACTGCTCCCCTTATTTTAGGATGTTCTAATGTTTTCTAAATTCTCTACTATAGCTAGTATTAAATGCAGTAATCATTTTTATGTATGGATTGTGTATTTTGGGAAAAACAAACATCTGCACTTAGCCTCATTCATGGCTAAATGCATTGACCTAAGTTTGGACCAGCCTAAGACACGCATTGCTTAGGCTGTAACTGGTAGCTATTGTGACTTGCCTGGGCTTTTAGTCACTCAGCCCAGAAAACATGTAGAGTTACAATACTCCTGATGCGTATTGGCCTCTCACTTGGGCCCAGTTTTGATTTGGACGAAAGAGTCCACTTCGAACAATTCTTAGCAACATTGCCTTAGTTTGAAAATAATCACAAAGGTTAACTATCTACATTTTCACAAAACGGACACTAACGACCATGTCAATTTAATATTAGATCTGAACCAAAGGATTCACATACTCGTTAGTCAGAGTATATGAATCTAACTCTTAAAATTCAATTACGCTTCAGGTTATACTTCATTGGACAGATATGAAACAATTGTTGTTGAATGTACTAAACTTGAGTGAACTAAATAGTACATAATGTTTTGAATTTCAAATAATTACCAAGCTAAATATTTCCTGAATCCTTTACTTCTAAACAAAACAGGAAGTAATCACCTAGAACAGCCATACATTAATCAACAGCACTATTGATCGTACATACGTAAAATAATTTGAATGTCCAGTTATTACAGGATAAAACAGTCTCTAATGTTCAGTTATTACAGAATGAAACAGTCCAAATGTCTAATTACAACAAGGAGAATGTATTAACGGTAAAGGGTGGGGATTCAATACAAAAATGAAAATAAAAACAGATCTTCATGCTAAGGATGCATTTTACTTGAGCTTCAAAACATTAAGGAACATTGAAGGTACCTGTAATTCAGCAGAAGAAGCAAGAGCCTATGAGTAAATGTAAGGAACCAGCTAAGTAAATAGTAGCCAATCAAACAGTAGACCTAGGACTTTCAACAGAGTTTTTGAGAGAATTAAACCTCAAAAGGATCAAACACAACACTAATAGCTTCTCACAGATATAACAAGATGCTAATATGTATTTTTATTTTTAGGATTCAAAGGGAAAATTCTGGATTCTTCAAAGTGTGCTCAGGGGGTTTCTTTTATAATGGAGCCTTAGGGCATCAGCTTTTCTCTTATTTTTTCTTTTAGTCCTTGCTTCAGATTTACACTTTTCCTAAATGGTCCTTCATTTCCTGACTTTTGCCTCAAGTTTGAGGCAAGAATTGTGTTTTAGTCCCTTGGTAGAAGGTTCTAGCGGATTAATATCAGATCATCAAAGGTTCAAATCCCTCTTATACCCCTACTTCCTTTCCTAAATTACCCACATGAAGCTTTAATCTCAACTATTCCTTGACCCTAGTTTAGATACAATTGAACATGGTCAATCAAGTTCGGGTCATATTTTAATCTTGGAATAACAGGCTTAAAAATGTTTAAAATCAGCCAACACTACCAAGTTTTAAAAACAAATGCCTTAATGTAGACTTTCAGCACACAAACATTATTGCGGATTATCAAAACAAAGCATCAAAATAACCATATGATAGCATATATCTATCAACACTTAACTTTTCAGAAATATCTCAATCAAATTACTCAGAAATGCTTGAAAATAAGAAGCACATAGCAGGGAGTGGACACTTAGTTCATGAATCAAATTAGGAAGCAAGTAAAGGCTACCACTTAGCAATTAAAGATCTACCCAACAAATCAGCCTAAACTGAAAACCAAAATTATTATGAAAATCAAATACTTAGGAACATGAACGACCAAACAAACCAGAACATGGAATAAACAAATAAGGATCAGAAGATGGAGGTCAATCGAGCCCTAAAAATAACAGTACTGCACAAAACTAAGCTTTCAAGATCAATGAGCTGATACTAACAGGATATCCAATTATTCAAGAGACAAAGAGATTTTTGGACAAATAAAAACCAAGACATACTGAACTCATTTCATATGATGTTGTGGACGCGCAAACAATTACTCATAAGAAATCAAAACAATTGGGGCTCAAACTAATAGGCGTACAACTACTGAACCCATCTCGTATGAAATTGTGGACAAACAAACAATTATTAAAAGGAAATCAAACATCTAAAAGCCAAAGAAATAAAGCATATATACAAAATTCTTAGCTTTTTCTCATGCATGTCCATTTTAGACCATTTCGCCGATTCTTGACCCCTTTTGTAGAAGTTTTTAACCTCCTAGGATAACTGGCAATGATGTGCAACCGGTTTAGAGTTCAAGAAAGGCTTTGTGATTCTGAGACCCTAATGAGATACCATATCTGGATTTATTCAAAGGTTGAGGTTGTTTGGGGGTCATGGGTGGTATGGTTGGGGAAGGGAAAGGCCAAGGATTGCCTGGGGGAAGCTTGACTAAGTTCCGCCAGGGTTGGGTTTTTAGGGCTTGAACTTTAAATCAATATTCGACATGCTTGGGCTGGATTTGAAGAGTGTGACACCCATGGTTGGAAAGAGGATATCGAGCTGCCTCAGGGGTGTAAGTTTGGAGGGTTTTGGAACAGGGTCGCCGGAGATTGGGTTTCCGACGTACTTTCTACGAATGTTCGAGATGATGGGGGAGGGGGGGTTCGAAAGGAGTGGGATGCAGGACGGGGAAGGGGAGGTTCTAATGGCCCTAGGGTGTAAAGCTATGGAAGATTGGAATAAGGTCGCCGGAGACGGTGGTTCCGACGACCTTATTTTGAATATTCGAGACGGAAGGGGCTTGTTCAACGGGAACTAATTGCAGGGTGGGAAAGAGGAGGTTGTGACGGTTTAGTGGTGTAAATTTGGGGAGGTTTGGTTACCGGCCGCCGGCATTAGGCAATTTCTGGCGGCAGCGTTAGGGTGGTAGGTGGGTGGTCAATGGTGGTCGTGGGATGGTCAGCGGCAGTGTTACGCCGGGGACGATGGTACGAGGATGGGGAGGGTTTGGTCTCTATTGTATTAGAGACATTTGGACATATATATATGGTTTGGGAGGGGGTTTGATAGCCGTTGGATGAGATGAGATTGACGGCTGTGATGAACCTTACTGAAACGGCGTTATTTGGGCTTTGGGTGTGGACTGGATCAAAGGGGTCGGTTATTTGGGTTGGGATGTGTGTTTTTAGAGGGAGGAAAGGTTTGGGCCACTCAGGCCTGGCACAATTGTGGCCAGCCTGTGTGGCTATATATATATATATATATATATATATATATATATATGTCTTTTTATTTTTATTTTTATTTAGTTACTAACTTTATTTAAAAACCAAAAATCCTAATTATCACAAATAAAACTACACCAAGTGGAAATTAAACAAAAATATTTTCAAATGCCTGAAATATATATATATATATATATATATATATATATATATATATATATATATATATATATATATATATATATATATATATATATATGTATGTATGTATGTATGTATTTTAATTTGCAAAAAAAATTTATTTAACAATTAAATCCTAATCCATCTTAAACATGCAGTAATGAACATGAACATGCAATTAAATCCCAAAAATTAAAATCCATATATTTTAAAGAAAATCCTAAGCTTATGAGTCCTGTAGGAGCTTGTTTCAATCGGGTGGAAATCATATGCTCACAACTGTCCCTCTTTGCGTGGGAACACGAAGAGTTTTCGTGCAAAGATAAGTGAGCAAATATGAGCGATTTTCGTCCGATTGAGTACTCCATGTGAAGCATTTTTTAAAAATTTCTGACCAAACCTTGCTTCATAGGGTTGCCTACATATCCTTGGTAATAAAGGAATTAGGTCAGTGTACTTCTTGAAGTTTTTTGTAGCTGGGACTACCGGGGGACTGTGATTGGCTGCTGTTGCTGCTGTATCTGCTTGCTAAGCTCCTTATTACACCAAAAGAAAATCAAAAGCTATGCTAGTTAAGCCTATTAACTACAAGTTACAAGATTCCTATCTATGAGTATCTTGAAGCTTGATCTTGAGTCTCGACTATCTTTTGTGGCAGACTCAGATCTGAATCTTGATGATCGTTAATTGCAATCGCTGGCTCAGACTTCAATTTCGAGATAAAGCAAGACATGCGGAGCTTGTGACTTTGATTATATTTTGAGCAGTCTGTGTCTTTGTCCGCTTCATCACTTTGAGTTCACTTCCTTTATCTCTTTTCTTTTCTTCAGTTTTGAATTGACACTCATGCTTTCAATCATGCCGAATCTTGTGCCTTCAGATGACACCTGCTCAGACAGCAACACAAGCAAACGAACAAAATTTTCGTCCCCAGTTATCACTGGAAAATTTCGTGAGTTATTTGCAACACACATCTATGCTACTCTTTATTGAAAACAATCAAAATCAAAATCATGTATCCCTTGGAAAAATCACCAGGTTATGCTGGGGAAGGGAAAGGGTTCCTGCTGGGGATAAGACAAAAATCCACGGGTTATGGCGGGATAGGAATGAAAAAGGGGTCTCTGTGGGGATAGGAAGAAAAGATCTGTGGGTTACGCCGAGATAGGAAAGTTCCTGCTAAGGCTGGGTTATGAAGAAATTCCTGGGTTATGCCAGGGAGTCCACGGGTTATATCGGGATGCACGAAACATTCCTAAATTATGCTAGGGGGATCCGCGGGTTATGACGGGATAATGAGAAAATCCTAGGGTTTCCGGGATTGGAAGGAGATCCTGGGTTATGCCAAGGGAAACCACGGGTTATGACAGGATGAATGGAAAGTCCTAGGTTATGCTAGGGGAATCCACGAGTTATGCCGGGATTAAAGGAGATCTTGAGTTATGTCAGGAAAATCCACGGGTTATGACGGGACGAGTGAGAAATCCTAAGTAATGCTAATGGAATCCACGGGTTATGCCAGGATTAAAGGAGATCCTGAGTTATGTCAGGGGAATCCGTGGGTTATGCCGAGATAAGTGAGAAATCCTGAGTTATGTCAGGAAAATACACGGGTTATGCCGGGATGAGTGAGAAATCCTAGGTTATGCTAGGGAGATCCGCGGGTTATGCCGGGATAAATGAGAAAATCCTAGGTTATGTCAGGGGAATCCACGGGTTATGCCGGGATGAGTGAGAAATCCTAGGTTATGCTAGGGAAATCCACGGGTTATGCTGGGATGAATGAGAAAATCCTAGGTTATGCTAAGGAAATCCGCGGGTTATGCCAGGATAAATGAGAACATCCTAGGTTATGCTAGGGAAATTTGTGGGTTATGTCGGGATTGGAAGGAGATCCTGAGATATGTTAGGGGAATCCACGGGTTTTTCCGAGATGAATGAAAAATCCTAGGTTATGTTAGGGAGATCTGCAGGTTATGCCGGGATAAATTAAAAAATCCTAGGTTATGCTAGGGAAATCCGCGGGTTATGCCGGGATGTTTTAAAAATCCTAGGTTATACTAGGGAGATCTAAGAGGCAGTGGAGTACCTCAGAGGTCCTTTGACTGTGTTGGGGATAGAGGAGGCAAGTAATAACTCTTAGGTTATGCTAAGGGTATGTGAGCGTTAGCTCCTAGACTATGATGGGGAGTGGAAAGTGTAGGGAGAAAATCCCCTGGTTATGCTGGGGATGTGGACGGAAACTTCCTAGGTTTATGCTGGAGGGGGTGGAATGCAATCCTTGGGTAATGCCCAGGAAACCCACAAGTTTCACAAAGGGGAACTAAGGATTGGGATCTCGTGCTATCATGCTCATTTACGAGTTTGCAAAAAAATGAAAAGAAAACTTTCCTTTTGTCACTGAAGCACCACCATCTTTGGTCCTTGTGCCTATCCTTTGGTTGTTTTTTCCCTATGTTCCTTTTTGCTTTTCTAAGTTGCACCTGCATCTATTTTAATTCAGAAACAAAACAAACTGTTAGTTTGAATAGTGATTGGTTTTTCAACCTTGTGACGCTTGATTTCGACTTCCTTTGTATTCAAAGCAAACCCTTGGCTTTCATCCCTTGCTTTTTTAATTGTCCAGGGGGTCCTCATTTCGGATTGATCTTTGTTTCTCGGGCCTTGGGTTGTGAGTTTTTGTCCTACCTTGGTTTTGGGCTTGCTTTTGGGACCTTTGATAAGAATCAACATCCTGTTCGGCTTAAAATTCCCTGGTTTTGCTTTAACTTCACGCCTCTTTGACTTTGAATTTTATTTCTTTTATTTCCTTAATTTCGGGACATTAACTATCATGATCAACCGGTATTGGCCAAACATACTTGACGATGTCGGTCGTTCCCATAATTCTTGCCATGAGAAAACTGCGAAGCCGGCCCTGCTACCTTTTTTTGAGGAATGGTGAGGAAATTGAAGTGGAAGAGAGTGAAGTATGAATTTAGAGAGGTATGCACTTTGAAGGAAAAGAGGGAACTTATCTGGAGTGGAGCCGGCTTTAAATGGTGACGACATGCTTCTTGGACTAGATACCCGGCCCAAACCCCTTTCTGACTTCAACTTTTCCGAAAGCCAAAGAACTTATTCAGACCTGGGCAGCAATATTTTCTCTTTTCGACCGACGGCGCCCTTTGCGGGTTTTCGCCAATCGGCCTTTCTCTTTCTCTTCTCCCATCGCCCGGTAGCGCTCTTTGCGAGTTTTCACTAACCGGCCTCTCTTATTTTGTTTTTTTCTGCTCGCCATCGCCTTATGATGCCCAGAGGTTTTTACCGATAAGTCTCTCTCATTTATTTCTCTGAAAAATTTGATTGGTTCCGAACCCCAAAAAATGGTATTTTCCTCCCCGGGAATCTATAACTTTGTAACCATTCGGATGGATTTGTGCCCGAACCAATACATTTCTGCTCCAGTTTTGATTTTCTTGGGTAAGTGGGGTCTCTATTTTGATGTGACTGAACCTCAGGGAGAGGCTGCATACGTATCCTTTCGGAATCAAGTCAGACGTAGTTCAGGAAGTGTTTCCTAAACTAATTTTGCTTTGTATTCTCTTTTTTTTCTTTATTTTTTTTTCTTTTTCTTCTTCTTTTATTTTTGAATTTTTTTTTTGAATTTTCTTTTTCTCTTTCTTTCTTTTTTTTTGAATTTTTTTTTCTTTTCTTTCTGGGTTACAAAGAGGGTGGGGATAGCGGGAGAATAAAGCCTTCGTCCTTTCAATCCACCAGGGTAATTGCTGCAGGGGATTTAAACATAATACATTTTTACTGCGTCTGTGTTTACCGCTGCCTCGGGCTCGTCTCCTTCAACGTCGCCCAAGTATAAGGCTCCTCTGGGCAATATCTTTCTGGTGATGTATGGGCCTTCCCAATTTGGGACAAATTTTCCTTTAGCTTCCTGATTATGGGGAAGTATCCATCTCAAAACCAGCTACCCGACTTCGAAATTCCTAGGGCGCACTTTCTTGTTATAGGCACGGGCCATTCTTTGTTGGTACAACAGCCCGTGGCATACTGCAGCCATTCGTTTTTCATCAATTAATGCCAGCTGCTCCAACCGGGTTTTGACCCATTCACTATCTTTAATTTCTGCTTCGACAATCACTCGGAGTGAAGAGATTTCCACTTCGGCAGGTATAAGAGCCTCGGTCCCATAGACCAACAAGTAGGGGGTTGCTCCTACTAATGTACGTACTGTGGTGCGATATCCCATCAGTGCAAAAGGCAGTTTTCCGTGCCATTGCCTTGAGCTTTGAATCATTTTCCTCAAGATCTTCTTTATGTTTTTGTTGGCTGCTTTGACCGCACCATTAGCCTTGGGTCGATATGGAGTAGAGTTTCTATGTGTTATTTTGAACTGTTCACATATCTCTCTCATCATCCGACTGTTTAGGTTAGCTGCATTGCCTGTAATGATGACAGCGGGAATCCCAAAGCGGCAAATGATGTTGGAATGCACAAAATCCATTACCACGTTCTTGGTGACAAACATGAGGGTAATGGCCTCAACCCATTTTGTGAAATAATCAATAGCGACCAATATAAATCTGTGCCCATTTGAGGCTTTTGGCTCGATTAGCCCAATGACGTCCATACCCTAGGCGGCAAATGGCCAAGGCGCTAACATAGGATTCAGTTCATTTGGTGGTGCATGAATCAGATCACTGTGCACCTGGCATTGATGATATTTTCGAACAAAGCTGAAGCAGTCTTTTTCCATGGTCATCCAGTAATAGCCAGAAGTATCTTCTTTGCCAGTATATAGCCATTCATATGGGGCCCACATACACCCGCATGTACTTCGTTCATAATTCTCCTGGCTTCTTCGGCATCCACACATCTCAACAAATTAAGATCTGGAGTCATTTTATACAAAGTGTCACCACTTAAGAAGAAATTGCTCGCATGCAGTCAGATGGTTTTCTTTTGTTCTTCGGTGGCTTGCTCATGATACTCCTGTAATATTAGGAATATCAAGATGTCGTAATACCAAGGTTATGCGCTTGGCTCTGCCTCGGTTGCATTGTAATACCCATGTCTTTTTTTGATTTAAATTTGTAAAGGGCCAACATAGGCATTCCCAGGTTATGGCAGCATGGAAGCCAAAGTTGCAAGTGCATCTGCGAACTCATTGTGGCACCGGGGAATGTACATGAACTGTACCGACCTGAACCATTTGTTGATGTCTTCGACATGCTGTCTATACGGGAGGGGCTTAATGTCCCTTGTCTCCCCTTCTCCTTGAGCTTGTCGGATGATTAGATCGGAATCCCCCATGATTAGCAACTCTTCAACATCTTGGTTAATAGCCATGTTCATGCCCTTTATGTTTGCTGCTCTATCGAAGAACATTTACCAGATGGGGGTGTCTTCAGCTTCTATTTCCAATGAGTTTACTTCTTCGTCTGGGAAGTAAGTGTTTAAAGGCTGATACTCGTTGTCAACGGGGTTCTATGCCAGATGATCTGCCAGTGCCTGAGTTTCATCGCCGTACGAGTGACATAAATAATGCCGAACTCGGTAAGCAGGATGTTCCATTTAGTCAGTCGCCCTGTCGGCATTGGTTTTTAGAATATGTACCTTAATGGATCTAGCCTAGTTATGAGGTACGTGGTATGGGCTTGGAGATAATGCCTTACTTTCTGAGCTACCCATGTCAAGGTGCACCACGTTCTCTCTAACAATGTGTACTTGGCCTCGTAGCCAGTAAACATTTTGCTCAGATAATAAATGGCGTGCTCTTTCTTTCCCGTGGCGTCATGCTGCCCGAGAATACAATCGAAAGAACCTTCCAAGACCGTCAGATAGAGAAATAGTGCCCTTCCTGGTTCTGGCGGAACTAAAACTTGTGGATTGGACAAGTATTGTTTGATTTTATCAAAAGCCTCCTGACACCCCACCGTCCACTTAACCGCTGCGTCCTTTTACAGTAGCTTAAATATGGGCTCATAGGTTGAGGTCAACTGGGCGATGAACCGGATGATGTAATTTAATCTTCCCAATAGACTCATTGCATCCTTTTTATTCTAGCGGGGGCAGCTCTCGAATGGATTTGATCTTGGTTGGATCCAATTCGATGCTCTCCGGCTTACGATGAACCCCAGAAGTTTGCCTGACGGAACTCCAAATGCGCATTTTGCCGGATTCAATTTCAGATTATATTAGCGGAGCCTTTTGAAGAATTTCCTCAAATCCTTTACATGATCGTCCTGCGTCTTGGATTTGATAATCACATCATCGACATATACCTCTATCGCTCGATGCATCATGTCGTCGGAGATGGTGGTCATAGCCCTCATGTAGGTTGCCCCAGTGTTTTTCAATCAAAAAGGCATAACTTTATAACATTATGTTCCCCAAGGTATCGTAAAGGCGGTTTTCTCAGCATCCTCCTCATCCCTCAGCACTTGGTGATATCCCGCGTAGCAGTCTACAAAGGATTGAATCTCATGTTTGGCACAATTATCGACAAGGATGCGGATGTTGGGAAGAGGGAAATTATCCTTGGGACTCGCCTTGTTCAAATCTCTATAATCCACACACACTCAATTTTTCCCGTCCTTCTTCGGCACCGGGACCACATTAGCCAGCCATGTGGTGTACCGCACTATCCGGATTACCCCTGCTTCAAGCTGTTTTGTTCCTCTTTGATTTATTCACTAACATTAGGCTTGAAATTTCTTTGCTTTTGTTGTACTAGAGGGAATTCGGGGTATGTAGGCAACATAAGAACCACCAAATTCATACTAAGACCAAGCATGTCGTTATAGGACCACGCAAATACATCTTTGAATTCCAACAAGAGTTGATCCAATGAATCCCCTGTCTCTTTATTTACGTGAATGCTTATTTTAGTTTCTTCGATTTCATCGAGATTTCCCAGGTTAACCGATTTAGTATCATTTAAGTTAGGCTTGGATTTTTTTTCAAAGTGTTCCAACTCTCGAGCGATTTCCCAAAAAGCCTCTTCTTTATTGTATTCCGGATCTTGGTTCATTATTTCACAGACAGACAACGGGTTTTGGGCCGTGCCAAGAAGTCTGCGAGCATTTCGTTTTATTTAATGCCGCATTATTGGGACTGAAAGAAAAGATGAAAAATAAAGCAAGACAAAAATCAGAGAAAGGCAAACAAGTGTGAATGACAAAATATTGACTTTGTTTCTTAGAACTTGGAAGACAAAAGGGTTTACAATCGAGATTAAAGTGCTAAAAGGAAAACAAACAACATGGCTACACCCTGAAATAGCTCATGATGTGGGAAGAGGTAGCAAGGGGAGACTACCGGGTCTCCTGCCTGATCGGAAAGGGTATGGCCTTCCAATTTTGAAGTTTGGCATCTGGCCCCATATACAGCACTTCAGTGGCGCTTGAACTTTGTCTCTTTTGGACCATGTTTACTTCATAGAGCAACTCCCTCATAGCCTGCAGATCTCATCAATTTCTTCTGCTGTGAAGGTTTCTTCTTCCTCCTCTTCACTATACTTTGGTTTTATGAAGGTTTTGTACAAGTGAGGTAGGGGTCGTGGTAAGTCCCATCCCTGGCGCTTTCTGTGATTAGCCTAAGTGATATCTTCTGTGGTTGGATGAAATCCCAGATCAAAGAACTTTTAGGGACCGGCTCGGTTATGCCTTGTAGGGAGCTTCCGAGTCCCTTTCCTGGCTTGACGCCTTGGCGCGTCATTTCCTTTGCTACCATAATTGAAGCATTTTACAGAAAAGGCTTGAGGAGCGACTTGCCCTCTTCATTCTGATCCGCTACTATGACTTCAAAAGCTTGATAAATTATGTGTTCACTGTCTTCCTTGGCTTCTAGACAGGAAACAGAGGGGTCCCGGTACATCGATTGTTCATCCTCTCCATGAAATACAATCTCCTAATTTTCATACTCAAATTTCAGCATTTGGTGTAGGGTCGAAGGCACTGCCCCTGCTGCATGAATCTACGACCTTCCCAAGAGGTAGTTATAGGAGGTGTTCATATCCAACACCTGGAATGTTACTTCAAAATCGACTGGACTAATAGTGAGCACCAAATCGATTTCACCTATGGTATCCCTTTTTATTCCATCTAACGCTCGCACGCATACGTTGTTAGGACGGATCCTCCCCGTCCCAATCTCCATTATCTGCAAGGTAGATAGTGGGCATATGTCTACTCCGGATCCTCCGTCGACCATCACTCTCTTGACATAATATCTCTCAGACTTGACAGTGAGGTGCAAAGCCTTGTTATGTGCAGCTCCCTCCGGGGGTAAGTCATTCTTACTAAACGATATTTGGTTGATAACAAAGAATCTCTCCGCCATTTTCTCTAGTTGCTCTACAGAGGTCTCAGCCGGTACATAATCTTCGTTTAGAGTTTTACCCAACACCTGCTGATACTCGGGAGACTTCATCAAGAGTGACAATAATGAAATCTGCTCAGAGGATCTTCGGAGATGATCTACCACTTCGTACTCTAGCATTTTCATTTTCTGGAAAAAAGCTTATGCTTCCTTAGCATTCACTGGCTTCTTTGGCGGAAATCCCCATTTGGTAGTGGCGTTCAACTCTTCCATGTCTAGGTATTTCTTTGTGGGACATCCTTTTTGGGCTTATCCGAGGACTTCTTTGCCCTTGTATGTAACAATGGTTTCCCGATAATTCCAAGGGACGGCTGAAAGGTTGGTCATGGGCTTCTGTGGCACGCGACCAATAACCACGGGCTCATTCAGCACCGGTGGTTTAATCGATCCCCGTACAACATTGGCTTTCTTGGGCACATACATGGTTTTGTTCAGCTCAAACCTTTTTGGAGGGCTTAAAGTGGGCTGCTTTTCTTTGCGTCCTCGTGGGATGTAGAGTATTGTTTCATTGGTAGGGGTCATCTCAGCTTCGACCTCAACCTTCTTTTCTGCTTCAAGGCATTTGGCTTAATTCATTTTCTTTTCTTCCATTTTCTTTGGGGTGACATTTGGTTTCTTATTCGCCTCGGCGATGGCTATGATGGCTTTTAGAGCGGGATCAAATTCTTTGTCCTCGCAGATCATTCCGATGACCGGCCCATTGTTGTGAGCCGGTAACGGGTTATCAGTTACATTTGGGACTTCATCATCTCTTAGAACTATCTTCTTTTGATCGATCAAGCCCTCCATCGCTCGTTTTAAGGTCCAGCAATTTTCAGTATCATGTCCCTATGCCCCAGAGTGGTAGGCTGAATGCATGCTCCTTTGGTAAGAAGGTGATTCAGGATTATGTCTGTTTGGGAGTACAGGCTGGAGGAGACCCATATGGACTAACTTTGAGAACAGGCTGCCATAGGACTCTCCTATCAGGGTGAAGTTCTGTCTCTAGGATGGCTCCCTGGGACGATAATTATATTGCTGAGGGCGGGGATTGCAATGATTCTGAGGAAGTGGATTTCTTGGAGCTTGATGTCTATTGTTCTGCTATTGAGGTCGGGCGAAGGGTTGAGCGTTCATAACTGCATAGGGTTGAGGGACATAGTGCATGTCTCGGTGAGGATAGTAATGTTGGGACGCTCTTTCAGAGAATGCATGCCTGCGGGTATGCTGTTTCCTCATCCCGGAGGCTGCCATGGATGCTTCCTCTTTTTTCTTGTTCCTTGGGATTCCTCCCGCCCCTCCTTGTATGGCATGGGAAGTGGCTCTTATGGCAGATTGACATAGAATCCTCCCTGTTTTGAGGCCATTCTCCACCATTTCCCCAATCTTTATTTCTTATGCGAATGGTTTGCCCATTGCGAACATCATGTTCTGAAAATAGTCTGCCTCTTATGCTTGCAAAAAGACGGTGACCATTTCTATTTCGTCCATAGGAGGCTTCACTCTTAATGCTTGCTCTAGCCATTTAATAGCATACTCTCTGAAGCTTTCAGTAGGTTTCTTCTTCAGGTTGGCTAGGGAATTCCTATCCGGGCGATGTTGATATTGTACTGGAATTGTCTTACAAAGTCCCGAGCAAGGTCGTCGCGTATGTGCTATCGGGTAATGTCTTGATCTATGCACCATTTGGATGCAATAACCACTAGGCTCTCCCCAAAGTACGCCATCAGGAGTTCTTCCTTCCCGCCGGCTCCACGTAATTGATTGCAATACCTTTTCAGATGGGCGATGGGGTCGCCGTGGCCGTCGTATTTCACGAATTTCGGCATTTTAAGCCCCAAAGGAAGATGTACATGGGGGAACATGCACGGGTCTGAATAAGATACACTTTTCTGACAGCTCAGTTCTTGCATATTCTTCCGACTTTGCTCAAGACTCTTCATTCTCCTTATGTTTTCATCCTGCTCGGGCGCTTTGGAAGTTTTGTCTAGAACAGGGGTAAGTTCATATGTTGGTTGAGGGTAGCTGTATGTAGGATACGAGGGAGGATCATTTTGGTAGTTAGGAGTTTGGAACGTAAAGGCTGCAGGGTCAAACACGGGCCTCAGTACTGCAGCTGTGTAGTAGTTGGGCACGGAGAGGCTGTAAAGATGTTGGGAACTAGCCCGGATGTAAACGTTGGAGGGTGGGTTTCCGAAGGGGCCCCAACAAAATTAGTTAAAATGGTGGGCTGCCCCAGGAGAATGCTCGGGTGACTGATAGGAATAGTAGAGGTACCCCCTGACCTTGGAAATAGCTTGGGAAATCCAGGGATGGCGTTGGGAGGCTCCTTCCCATTGGTCCATGCATCCCATATTTCCATGACCCGGAGCCGCAAGATCCTGTTCTCTTCGGCCGCTGCAGATTCAGAGGCCGGTACTCCTGTGGTTGGACTGTCTTCTGGAATAGGAACGGTGGGTAGAGCCATTTCAGTCGACATCTCTATATTTCCCTTTGACCGAGTGAAGTATCCGTGTGAAGCCAGTTTACCGCAAAACCAACCACTGTTCTAAACACTTGAACTGTAATTCTAGAAAACGTAGTTAATTCATGGTAGATGACAAACAAGAAATCACACGTTGAGCATGATGCACCTATGCAGATAATGGGTTTCTATATGCTTTCCATAATCTCATGTTTCATCCCGACATTTATTTCAATTTCCTTTTTATTTTATATTTTTTAGCTCTTTAAAGAATACGCTCGAATCCTATAGAGATTGCCCACGTATCATGACTTTGCATGAATAAGATCGAGCGCAGTTCATGGAAATAAACGATGAAGTACACAGCAAAATATGTTTGAGCTTTTCAATTTTGAAAAGACATAGACTTTGATTAGCATGGCTAATTGAACAAAAACAACTATCAGACTGGGACTTAATGACCTTATAGACTCGAAAGGACAACAGACAGACTTTTTCCAGAAAAATACAAATCTATGAGTACATTAACACTTCAAATGCTTTTGGAGCTTGCCGGTCATCATTCGACCTTGCCGCAGGTTTGCGCGCTAGACTTTCTTGGAGATAGTGGATATCTTCCATTACTTGTCGGACAAACATCATAGCAGCGGCAAAAAGCATAGATTTTGTCATGTCTTCACAAGGATTGCATTTAGTGGTAAAATAGTCTACAATAGCCCACACATTTTCTCTGATAACCCCTTTTTCTTATAGCAGACGCCCTATTTGTTCGGCCCGTGCTTCTAATGTCCGTTCAAATGCCTGATTTATCTTTTGAAGCTGCCACAAATCTCTTTCCAACCCCGCTATTACCACATAGCAATGCTCTCTCTCGGATTTGAAAATCCTTGGCCTGTTTGGCCATTTTGCTTTCAATTACGATAACCTTATGTTTTAGACCAGCGGTTTCTCTGCCGCTTCCTTCTTTTAACTGTTCCAGTATGCGGTCCCTCTCTTCAAAACTTTTAATTAATTGTTTCCGAGCTCTAGACAATTCACCCTCTGCCTTATCCAGGTCAAACCCGTATTTGGTTACTTTTTGACGCATGTTCTCTATGAGCTTTTCATCTTTTGTACTTCTCAGAGGATTTTCTGTGGTTGTCTTCAATTTCTAAATCTGGGCTCGCAGGGTTTTGTTTTCTTCAACCAATACCTTCTTTTCTCCCTTGCTAGCAGCAGTTTGCAGGCTGTTTTTGAATTGCAATTCTTGAATTTTCTTTTCTAGCCTTCCTATAGTAGCACGGTATTCATTTTCTTTTGCTAACCAATCTCACTGCTCTTGTGATGTTCCAATGAACTCTTGGAGGTGAGGCCTTTTGTATGGTCTTTCGTGCTCAATTTATCTCATGTACCAATCGAGGTACCCCCGAGACACTTCACTTTTGACCAGATCGTGTACACATGTGTCAGCAGCTAGGTATTGGCATTCATTCCAGATTTTGTGAACCATTGCTTCGGGGAACTGACTACCATGCCCAATTTCGACTATCCGGATGCTGAGATCTTCATCTTTTGGCACTAGCTGGCATCTTCCAAGTTGTCTCAAGACCCAATGCGGGGCGTAAGGCCGAATGCTTCTAAGGCCCATCAAGAGAAAATGCGGTTCTGTTGCGGGCATATACACAACTTCGTCCACGGAGAGCCAACTGAGTGTCAATTGTATTTGATTTGCAGAAATAACCCGGAGATGCGACACCCACTCTGCGACACCCTCTTAATTTAAACACATTCACCATGTCGTCAACTTCTTCTATGTAACCTTTTGTTGGTAGCCCACAATTCATGAGCCGCAACATGTGACATAAATGCTCAATCATCCATATTTGCAATAGCAAGTTACAACCTTAAATGAAATCCCCTCCTGCTTTACAAATGGTAAGGGCTCGGAAGATATCAGATAGGATCATTGAAGCAAGAGTACTCTTTGTTTGAGTCATCAAAGTACTAACGACCCCTGCTATCCGTATGTCGATATTCCCGTCCTTTCGTGGGAATACTAAAAGACACAAGAAAGATAACATGAACGCGAAACATCGATGCTCCTCCCACTTGAGCCAATTACCCTTGCTACAAATGAGGTTTTCAGGGTTGTTGAATCCTCTGATGTGGCCATACATCTGGTATATAAATTGCAGGGTGTAGAAGCCAACTGATAAGTCAGGGTTGTGAATCTTTCTACAGTGAGGGCTCTGGGTGCAACCAAATATTGATGTCTCAAAGGGGTTGTATGGGTCCTGATATATCCGGTTATCTTCTCTAAAGTCGGGGTTAGCTCGAAGTCCGAAAAGTGGAAGACGTTGTGGGCCGGGTCCCAGAAAGTGATTAATGTATTTATGATGTCTCCCCTGGGGTTGATTTTCAATAAACCAGTGAGGCCTCCCAGATGTGCGTTGACCTTTTTCTGTCCTGCTTCCCCGAGGTCATTCCACCACAGCCGCAACTCCAAAGGAATTTTGTTCATTATCGTGCTCATTCTGCCCATTTATTAGGGCAAATTAGTATTCTCAAAACATAAAAATTGACATTTTATTATAAAACAGGGACCGGCTTTGCAAATACGGCCTTTTGACACTTCGGCAAGAAGGTTTTTCAGGCTGTGCTTGCCTACCCGCCCGAAAATTCAGAGGTAGCCATTTGCGTAGATTAGCCTTCTGGCATCCCTTGTAGCAACATTCAATTATTATCGTAATAATGGCACCATCCGTCTCATTTCAAAGTAAGAAAACTCGGGCATTTCTTGACAGTTTTGAAAAAGGGGTTAGACCTGGCAAATATAATTTATCGAAACCCAAGACATTATTAAAAACTCCAAAATGTAGTGCCTTTGTTTTGTTGTTTTTTTTAAACAAATCCGGCAGCATTTTGGCGCATTTGAGCGTTGGTTTTTAAAAGTGACTACCCTAGCACTGCTTATTTTCCTCAATTCATTCCCTTTGATTACAGGCCGGTCAACATGCAAATTCAAGGCAAATAAATGCGCAAGTAGCACGTAAAAATGCATCAGGGTGGCCTTTTATTTCTGGGCACCTGTCCTAGACGGACCCAACCCCTGTGTTGAGTACCCTAAGTCAAAATGCATGATGCAAATAAACGTTCCTACTAGGTATCCGGCATGAAGCTTTGTTGTACTAAGTTGAGAACCTCGGCATAGGGTCTAGACTGTGTACCCGAGTGGACAACTCATGTCAAGGAGGGGGCTACGTACCGGGGACCCGCGAGATTGTCCGGCTTTGTAACTTGTTCGGCCTCTTTCTTATTTTAGGATAAGACACTAGCAGAAGAGGGAGTCTCAACCAGTAAGCACATCCCCAGAGGTGAGAAGTGAAGGGTTACGTAACAGTTTATATATATAGTTCAGATAATATCAAAGGAGTAAAACATGCGGCATTTAGCACAAGACAGGTAAGCAAATCAGAAGAAGCCAAATATAACAGTTATTGTAAGCTCGAATTCTTGAACCCTAAACCAGAGATTCGTATGGAATGTGTATTTTGGGAAAAAGCAACATCTGCACTTAGCCTCATTCATGGCTAATTGCATTGACTCAAGTTTGGACCATCCCAAGACACACATTGCTTAGGATGGAACTGGTAGCTATTGTGACTGGCCTGGGCTTTTAATCACTCAGCCCAGAAAACATGTAGGGTTACAATACCCCGGATGCGTACGGGGCCTCTCATTTGGGCCCAGTTTCGATTTCAAAGAAAGAGTCCACTTCGAACAATTCTTAGCAACATTGCCTTGGTTTTTAATTATTCACAAAGGTTAACTATCTACATTTTCACAAAACAGATACTAACGACTATGTCAATTTAATATTAGATTTGAACCAAAGGATTCATATACTCGTTAGTCAGAGTACATGAATCTAACTCTCAAAATTCAATTACGATTCAGGTTATACTTCATTGGACAGATATGAAACAATTGTTGTTGAATGTACTAAACTTGAGTGAACTAAATAGTACATCATGTTTTGAATTTCAAATAATTACTAAGATAAATATTTCCTGACTCCTTTACTTCTAAACAAAACATGAAGTAATCACCTAGAACAGACATACATTAATTAACAGCACTATTGATTGTACATACTTAAAATAATTTGAATGTCCAGTTATTACAGGATAAAGCAGTCTCTAATGTTCAGTTATTATAGAATGAAACAGTCAAAATTTCTAATTACAACAAGGTTAATGTATTAACGCTAAAGGAGGGGAAGAATATGGTGGGGATTCAATACAAAAATGAAAATAGAAACTGATCTACATGCTAAGGATGCATTTTACTTGAGCTTCAAAACATTAAGGAACATTGAAGGCACCTGTAATTCAGCAGAAGAAGCAAGAGCCTATGAGTAAATGTAAGGAACCAGCTAAGTAAATAGTAGCCAATCAAACAGTAGACCTAGGACTTTCAACAGAGTTTTTGAGAGAATTAAACCTCAAAAGGATCAAACACAACACTAATAGCTTCTCACAGATATAACAAGATGCTAATATGTATTTTTATTTTTAGGATTCAAAGGGAAAATTCTGGATTCTTCAAAAAGTGCTCAGGGGGTTTCTTTTATAATGGAGCCTTAGGGCATCAGCTTTTCTCTTATTTTTTCTTTTAGTCCATGCTTCAGATTTACACTTTTCCTAAATGGTCCTTCATTTCCTGACTTTTGCCTCAAGTTTGAGGCAAGAATTGTGTTTTAGTCCCTTGTTAGAAGGTTCTAGCGGATTAATATCAGATCATCAAAGGTTCAAATCCCTCTTATACCCCTACTTCCTTTCCTAAATTACCCACATGAAGCTTTAATCTCAACTATTCCTTGACCCTAGTTTAGTTACAATTGAACCTGGTCAATCAAGTTTGGGTCATATTTTAATCTTGGAATAACAGGCTTAAAAATGTTTAAAATCAGCCAAAACTACCAAGTTTTAAAAACAAATGCCTTAATGTAGACTTTCAGCACACAAACATTATTGCGGATTATCAAAACAAAGCATCAAAATAACCATATGATAGCATATATCTATCAGCACTTAACTTTTCAGAAATATCTCAATCAAATTACTCAAAAATGCTTGAAAATAAGAAGCACATAGCAGGGAGTGGACACTTAGTTCATGAATCAAATTAGGAAGCAAGTAAAGGCTACCACTTAGCAATTAAAGATCTACCCAACAAATCAGCCTAAACTGAAAACCAAAATTATTATGAAAATCAAATACTTTATTATGAAAATCAAATACTTAGGAACATGAACGACCAAACAAACCAGAAATCATGGAATAAACAAATAAGGATCAGAAGATGGAGGTCAATCGAGCCCTAAAAATAACAGTACTGCACAAAACTAAGCTTTCAAGATCAATGAGCTGATACTAACAGGATATCCAATTATTCAAGAGACAAAGAGATTTTTGGACTAATAAAAACCAAGACATATAACTACTGAACTCATTTCATATGATGTTGTGGACGCGCAAACAATTACTCATAAGAAATCAAAACAATTGGGGCTCAAACTAATAGGCGTACAACTACTGAACCCAACTCGTATGAAATTATGGACAAACAAACAATTATTAAAAGGAAATCAAACATCTAAAAGCTAAAGAAATAAAGCATATATACAAAATTCTTAGCTTTTTCTCATGCATGTCCATTTTAGACCATTTCGCCGATTCTTGACCCCTTTTGTAGAGGTTTTTAACCTCCTAGGATAACTGGCAATGATGTGCAACCGGTTTAGAGTTCAGGAAAGGCTTTGTGATTCTAAGACCCTAATGAGGTCTCAGATCTGGATTTATTCAGTAGTTGAGGATGTTTGAGGGTCGTGGGTGGTATGGTTGGGGAAGGGAAAGGCCAAGGATTTCTTGGGGGAAGATTGACTAAGTTCCGACATGGTTGGGTTTTTAGGGCTTCAACTATAAACCAATATTCGACACGTTTGGGATGGATTTGATGGGTCTGAAACCCATGGTTGGAAAGAGGAGATCAAGCTTCCTCAAGGGTGTAAGTTTGGAGGGTTTTGGAACAGGGTCGCCGGAGATAGGGTTTCCGATGTCCTTTCTGTGAATGTTCGAGACGATGGGGGGGTGTTCGAAAGGAATGGGATACAGGACGGGGAAGGGGAGGTTCTAATGGCCCTAGGGTGTAAAGCTGGGGAAGATTGGAATAAGGTCACGGGAGACAGTGGTTCCGACGACCTTATTTTGAATATTCGAGACGGAGGGGGCTTGTTCGACGGGAACTAATTACGGGGTGGGAAAGCGGAGGTTGTGTCGGTTTAGTGGTGTAAATTTGGGAAGGTTTGGTTACCAGCCACCGCCGTGAGGCGATTTTCGACGGCGGCGTTAGGGTGGTAGGTGGGTGGTCAATGGTGGTCATGGGGTGGTCAGCAACGGTGTTACGCCGGGGAAGATGGCACGAGGAGGGGGAGGGTTTGGTCTCTATTGTATTAGAGAGGTTTTGAACATGTATAAATGGTTTGGGAGGGGGTTTGATGGCCGTTGGATGAGATGAGATTGACGCCTGTGATGAACCCTTTTGAATCGGCATCGTTTGGGTTTTGGGTGTGGACTGGATCAAAGGGATCGGTTATTTGGGCTGGGTTGTGTGTTTTTAGAGGGAGGAAAGGTTTGGGCCACTCAGGTTTGGCCCAATTGTGGCCAACCTGTGTGGATGTATATATATACACATATATATTTTTTGTCTTTTTCTTTTTATTTAAATTTAATTTCTAACTTTTTTTAAAACCCAAAAATTCCTAATTATCACAAATAAAACTACACCAAGTTGAAATTAAACAAAAATAATTTCAAATGCAGGATATATATATATATTTTGTATTTTGATTTGCAAAACAAATTTATTTAACAATTAAATCCTAATCCATCTTAAACATGCAGTGATGAACATGCTCATGCAATTAAATCTTAAAAATAAAATCTTAATATTCAAAAGAAAATCCTAAACTTAAGATTCCTGTAGGAGCTTGTTTCAACCGGGTAGAAATCATATGCTCACAGTACCAACCGCTCTCATTTTATTATATCTTGTTGTAGGCGTACCACCCGCTCCCATTTTATTATATCTTGTGGTAGGCGTACCACCGCTCCCATGTACATGCCAACAATAATCACAAGGAATCCCGACAAAGGAACAATAATATCAACAAACATCATGGTAAGGAAACAATGATATCTCAACAATATCCCCGCAAGGGAGAAACAACTATAACCAAAATTGTTACAACATCTAACTACCCAGCTATAACTAAACTTGTTACAACATCTAACTACCCCAGCTATAACTAAACTTGTTACAACACCTAAACAACATCTAACTACCCCAGCTATAACTAAACTTGTTACAACACCTAAACTACCCCAGCTATAACTAAACTTGTTACAACACCTAACTTTAGGAATCATCAACCTAAGCATCTGTAATATCAAATAAGAATACAAAATCACAACTCAACAATAGCCCGGCAAGGGGAAACATAATGATCTCTTCTTTTTCTCACTTTTACTTTGCATTTCACGTCACAACTCGAGCCAACGCTCTAGAGTTTCAATTATCACTTATACTTTCACAATTCGTTATACAACTGGAGCCAACACTCCTCAATGTTCATAGGTCACAATTATTTCCACAACTTTCCACAACAAATATAAATCTTCACCCATGCATGAATAATACAGCAAAGTCATGAAAATCACAATATAAGACTCACGGTCATACTTGACACCAACGTATAGATACTCGTAACCATGTCTATATGTCGTACACAGCAAGAAGCAAATAGCAAATAGGACATAACTCCTCATCCCTCAAGCGAAGGTTAGACCAAACACTTATCTCGACGCCACGAACACAACTCACGATTCAACTACAGTTTTACCCTTTGATTCCACCACCAATTTGCTCGTATCAAGTCACAAGTTACTTAATTATATCGATAAACACTAAATGAATCAATTTGAATGCATGAAAATGAGTTTTCCAAAGCTTTACCCGAAAAGTCAAAATTGCTTCCGGGCCTACGTGGTCAAAACCCAAGGTTCGAACCAAAATCCGATTACACATTCCCCTTCGAACTCAAATATGTGATTTGTTTTGAAATCGGACCTCAAATCGAGGTCTAAATCCCCAATTTTTGAAAATCTAGGTTCTACCAAAACTCGCAATTTCCACCATGAAAACCATTGATTTGAAGTTGAAATCATGTTAAAGATGTTAATGATTGAAGAAAACTAGTTAAAAACAACTTACAACTGATTTGGAGAAGAAGGTTGTTTGGAAAAATTGTCTCTTATGTTTTTAGGGTTTTGAAAAAATGAAAAATAACTAAAATTCCCATCTATTTATACCCCTGTCAGACCCCCTGTGCGGACCAAATGAAATCGACTGCTGCCACACTGCCTAGTGAACCGGAGGGCCTATGACACTGTGTGGATCGCACAAAATGAAGAGCGGCCACACAGCCCCCACCGTGCACTACACAAAGGCGACCGCGTACCGCACAAAGGTGACCGGGACCGCGCTGGCGGGTTCAGAGAATTGCGATTGCTCCGAACCTGCAATATCTGTGTTTTTAAGCCTAAGAACTTCCGGAACATACCCAAAACTCACCCGATCCCTCGCGGTTCCTAACCAACATGCGTACTAACTCAACTACATTATACAAACATATTCGTGCGATCAAATCGCCAAGACACCCTTAATAACAATGAATTAAGCCTCAAAATCCTGGAATTTTTTCTCAAACTTCATAAAACATCAACTTTAGCAATTTAGGTCCGAATCATGTCAAATGATATCCGTTTTTTACCAAATTCACATTAACATCTTTAATTATATATAAGACATGTAATGGGTGTCGGAACCAAAATACGGGCCCGATACTAACATGTTATAATCAAATTTTATTTCAAAATTCCTTAAATAATTTCCTTCAAAAATGCATTCCTCATGCTTGGGACCTCGGAATTCGATTCTGGGCATACGCCCAAGTCCCATATTTTCCTACAGACCCTCCAGGACACTCAAATCATGGGTCCGGGTCCGTTTTCCCGATATATTGACCGAAGTCAAACTTATTCATTTTATAGTCAATACTTATCATTTTTCACAGATTTTTTTAAGATTTCCGGCTATGTGCTCGGACTGCGCATGCAAATCGAGGTGACTCTAAATAAGGTTTTTAAAACCTCGGAAGTACAAAGTTCAATTTAAAACAAGTGATGACCTTTTTGGGTCATCATAATACTATTAGCCATGGATTTGGTTTAGATATAGTATTTATTAAGATATAATTGTTCATTTATTTTAATAAAGTTTTAAATAGATCATATGTTAGTATTTGTCCTTTGCTTATATAGTAGATGATTTAGTGTATAGAGTTTAGCTTATACACGGAAGATTAAATCATGATTCTTATAAGTATAAAGTTTGAGTTCACAATTTAATGATGAAATTGGACAAACCATCAGGAATGATTGTAGCACAAGATTAAATATAATTTATCTTGATTATGGGAATGATTTAATTCCAACTTCTTGTGCTAGTACATTTTGTATGTATTGAATAGACCAAGTAGAGATAAGTATTATATACTGACTTAATGAAATAAACTCTCTAGCCATTAAATGTAATTATACTCTTAATTTTGATATAATTATTATTAATTGTGTATATTTTATTGTTTTGATTTATTAAAAGGCGGGATTCTTTTGTGGGTTAATATACCTGTTAATTAGACAATAATAATGTACATTGGCAAAGTAGTAGTTAGTTGATGGAATCCATATCTTGGTTTAGAGATTGATGATATACCCGGTGGATTTTGTACCCGACACGTGAAATAAGTTAAGCGAAAGTCTAAAGGAAATAATCAATAAATTAAATTTTCAGTAATTTAATTTAATTGATTAGTATCAGAATCATAACATGAAGAGGTAAATAAGATTTAATGGATGAATTTCAGAATTGAATAAGGAGTGCAATTATAATTTTTAGTGAAATAATTCTTAATTAATTATGGTGGATATTAATTTTAAAAATTAGAAATTAACCTCATAACTGGAGCCTTGTTAATTAAATCATGTGGTCCATATTGTGCCTAATGGAGTAGAAAATAAAGGAATCTTTTTTCTAGTGGAAAGGAAAACCTAACAGGTTTTGAAAAGGATTTTAACTCTTAAAACTTGTGTTATAAATACATAAGAGATCTACCTAGAGGGAGTAGTACATGGTGGCCGAAATTTTCAGCCAAGTTTTCCTAGAAATTTCGCTCACACGAAATTACTATTTGCGGATATTATTTGGGTAACACGGTAGAAGACCGTGGAACGTTCGAAGATCGTGATCGTGCGAGTAGTTGAGATTTTATTGAGTTGCTATGGAATCGGAGGCTCATGTGATAGAGAAGTTTTGTTCACGCTTCAAGAGGTAACTCGTAAAATTCCACTTATACTAATTATCTAAATTATATATGATTTTGATACTAAAATTACTTCCGTTGCTTATTATAATCCATCAGTTTCACTTTGATCTCTTCCCAATTCGTGTCGTTGATATATTTTTAAAAAAAAATTATTAAAAAATTCTCTTATTCCCATCTCAAGCTCAGTTATTGGTTGTCCTCGGTTGATTAGACTATAGCGAATCACTTATTTTTTGATTGGGTAGGAGAATACGTGGAAGTAGAATGAAGACTATGAGAATTAAAATCACATTTGTTGTGTGAGACAAAACTCCAATTATCGGTAAACTATCAGAATTAATTAGTCAATTCGTGTTTAGTTCGCACATCTAAAATAAAAGAAAGCGATAGAGAAAGAGAAAGAGATAAAGAACACTTAAATTTAAATTTTTGTTCTTTAATTTCATTTGACTCATATTAAACAAAAATTAAACATTTTTCACAAGTAAACAAACAACTGCTTCTCATTTTTCTCTCCTTAAATTTAACATAGGAATCTCTATTTTGACTGCATTATTAATTTGCCATGCACAATTCTCCTAGCCGGCTTCTTCTTGACGGAGTTGACGTTGAATATCAGTATTTATTGTTTTGTTTCATCCTTTTTCCCTTAATTTTATCGGTATTTTATTTAATTTATCCAAAAAAAAAACTAATTAAACACTAAAGTTTTATTGAGATAGGGCAATGTTGAAAATTCTGGAGAATTGGGAGGTCATTCAATTTTTAAGTGCTGGAAAGAGAGTCCACTGATAAAGAATCTTAAGGCTCACTACGTGAATATAGTAATTTCAGTAATTACTGTTAAATCCTAATCTCGTATGACAACAATAACAAAAACTCAGTATAGTCCCATTTAGTGGGGCCTGGGGAGGGTACTGTGTACGCAGACCTTACCCTATCATTAGGTAGAGAGGTTGTTCCCAAATAGACCCCCGGCATCCTTCCCTCCAAGAACTTCTCACCTTGCTTTAGGGGAGACCCGAACTCACAACCTCTCGGTTGGAAGTGGGGGTTTCTTACCATCAGAGCAACCCCTCTTGTCTAATCTCGTATATATATATATATATATATATATATATATATATATATATATATATATATATATATAATACTCTGAAACTCAGATCTAGAAATACTGCTTTTTTTTGTATTTATTTTTTTTCTCATTGAAAATTCGATGCGCTTAACTAATGGTGTACTGTGACCCGGACCTGAATCGGGACTGGATCGAGCCCGCGGTCCTGGCGGGCCTCACGGGCATGGAGGTCCCGGTCCTGGCGGTCCTGTAGGCCCGTGACGGGCCGGTCCAAAACTAAAAAATTGTGAGCCCGGGACCGCCAGGCGGGCCTGGGCCGGTCCTGGCGGGCCCATGCGGGCTCAATGGCTCTTTTTAAAAAAAGAATTTGTATATATTGTATATATAGTGTATATTATGTATATATTATTACCCAAAATGGCATATCTTAAAAGAAAGGTATGCCATTTTGGGTAATAATATATACATAATATACAATATCTATACTAATTACTACAACACAATATATACATAATATACAATATATACTAATTACTACAACACAATATACAATGAAATATATATTATATATACTATACTAATAACTTAATATACTATATAAAATATATTCTATACTATACTAATAACTGCTATGCAAGATATTGCCATTAGAAAAAACCGCCAGGCCCGCCAGGACTGCCAGGCCCGGCACACGAAGCCCGGGACCACTGTGGGCTTAGGCCCGTCACGGGCTGGTCTCACCCACCAGGACCGCCAGGCCCGTCAGGCCCGACACCCAAAGTCCGGGACCGCAAAGCCCGGCCCGTTAGGCCCGGAACAAAATACACCCCTACACTTAACACGGCCTAAAACGAATCTTCTGGAGAAGATATGATGCGTTTTTTTTGTTCTTGTTCAAAGCCCTTGTAACGTACAAGTGATGTTGATAGTGACTCTCAAACCACGCGTATTACCTTGAAACCAAAGAGAATATAAATAAAACTAACATTTTAAACTCAGGATTAATCAGGAAAGATAATAAAAAGAGTTCCACATTTGAGCCTCTTGTTTCTTTCTTTTGTCCGTTCGATGACGAACGGTTGTTTTAGAGGTGAAGAATATGACGGCCCAAAGAGTCATCACCTGTTTCTTTGCTCATTCCGTGTCTCCGAGGCCTTGAAAACCTCGTTAACGGTTTCCTCGATCTGCATGCACAGTCCGGCGCGTAACCGGAGAACTTAATATGAATTCTGTGTGAAAAATAATGAATTTTGATATTAATATGATTACAGTTGACTCTGGTCAACATTTGGGGTAAAGTGATCTCGGACCCGTGATTTGACGGTTCCAGAGGGTCTGTAGGAAAATACAGGACTTGGGCGTACGCCCAGAATCGAATTCCGAGGCCCCAAGTCCGAGAAATGAATTTTTATGTGAAATTATTTCCTGAAAAATAACTAAAGAAATTGGAAAATTTTGGTTTCGACGCCTGGTACATGTTTTATATGTGATTTAAGTACTTTCTATAAAGTTTGATTGAAAACGGACGTCATCTGACGTATTTCGGACTTAAGATGGAAATATTGTGTTTCATGAAAGAATTGAAAGAAATCTTAAGCCTTGGGGCTTGATTCTACGTATATGATGTTATTTTTGATAATTTGATCGCACAAATTAGTCCATATGATATTTTTGAAGTTGTATGTATGTTTGGTTTGGGGTCCAGGGGCTCAGGTGAGTTTCGAGTAGGTTCCAGGAGGTCTTAGACTTAAAACACCAAATATTTCAGGACAGGGAAAAGCTGCAGGCCCCAGCGCGGCCGCATTAGCGCAGTTCGCAGTGGAAGCCACGCGGTCGCGGTCGTCCTCACGCGGTCCACGCTGCGATCTCTAGAGAACCAGCGACCTTCATTTCCACCGGCGCGGCCGAGGCCGCCTAAGCGCGGTCCGCGGTGGAAGCCGCACGGCCGCGATCGTCTTTGTACGGCCCGCGTGGCAAGCTTCAGAGAACCAGCAAGTATTCATCCACACCAGCACGGCCGCGATCCGCGCTGGGCGCGCCTGTGAGAATAAATACACGGGATTTTCAGTTATTTCTCACCTTTCAAAAACCCAAAACATTAGGGGCGATTTTTCAAGCAATTCTTCTTCTTCAAAACGTTTGGTAAGTGATTTCTAAATTATTTTATTCACTCCTTACTATCTTTTAATATGATTTCAACTTCAATCAAAGATTTTAATGGGAAAATTTGGGAATTTCGGGTAGAACCTAGGTTTTCTAAAATTGGGGTTTTGGACCTCAATTAGAGGTCCGATTTCAAAATAAATCATATATTTGAGTTCATGGGGGAATGGGTAAACAGGTTTTGGTTCTAACCTCGGGTTTTGACCATGCGGGCCCGGGGGCTTTTTTGGAATTTTGGGCAAAATTTTTAGAAACCCATTTTTGTGCATTCAAATTGATTTCAATTGTATTTATTAATGTAATAAAGTGATTTGTGACTAGATTCGAGCGCTTTGTTGGTGTAAGCAAGGGGTAAAGCCATACTTGAGGTGTGAATTGAGTTTAAAACATCTAGGTAAGTGTTCGGTCTAACCTTAGCTTGAGGAATAGGAGTTGAGTCTTGTTTGCTACTTGCTAATTGTCGAGTACGGTGTATAGGCATGGTGACGAGTATCTATACATCGGTGTCTAGTATGACCGTGAGTCTTTAAATGTGATTATCATGATTTAGTTGTGAATTATGTGTTAAATTGAGGATTTTTGTGTATTGTAAATAACATGTGAAAGATATTATGATATTTTGATTTTGTGGAGCATGGGCTCGGTCGTGATATGAATTGAGAAAGTATATGGGATTATGAAACTTTGGAGAATTGGCTCAAATGATAAAGTGAGATATGAGTTAAGAAATGGAAGGAAGCTAATGAGTTAGCGGTAATTCCCTTGCTGGGATGTTTTGCTGTTTGATTGTTGTTATTGTTCCCTTGCCGGGATTCCTATTTTTGTTTGTCGATTCCCTCGCCCCATCGTTGTGATTGTTTTTTAGGTGAGGAAGAGTGATAAAGCATGAAGGGTGATGCCGTACATGTTTGTGATATGAATATTAATGCACGAAAGAACATCCCGTGCCATGATATGAATACTAGTGCACAAAGGAACATCCTCTGCTATAATATGATTACTAATACACGAAGGAACATTCTGTGCCATGATATGAGTGTTTACGCACGAAGGATCATTCCGTGCCATCATTATGTGAGGTAAAGCACGAAGGGTGATGTTGTGCACTCTATATGATTGATTTGGTGAGAACGAGAATAAAAGCACGAAGGGTGGTGCCGTGCAATAGTTGATTTTGTTTCTTATTCCCATTGATATTTAAGTTGTGCAGTTTCATTCCTTTTACTGATTGTAGTGTCTGCACTATTATAGCCCCCACAATATGCTCCTCTCCTTGTTTTTCTTTTTGACTGGTTAAATTCCTTTGTATTGTACTCTATGGCATACATATATATGGAACTGCACAGGTTTGATTGGTAGTCCGGTCCTAGCCTCGTCACTACTTCATCGGGGTTATGCCAGACACTTACCAGCACATGGGGTCGGTTGTGTTGATGCTACACTTCTGTGCTTATTTGCACAGGTCACACAGTTGGAGCAACTTTTGGCCAACAGGAGTAGGTTGGGAGCAAGCCTTCAGTCCAGAGTAAGATACCGAGGTAGTCTTGCAAACGTTCGCGGGCCTGGCATCTCATTTATCCTGTTATTGGTGGTTATCCTTGTATTTCGGGACAAACTCTTATCATTTCATTCTAAACATTGTATTTAGTAAACTTGTAGGAGTTCGTGAGCTATGTGACACCAGGTTTTGGGGTAGCGTATCGCGTTAATTTCGGCAATTTTATCTAAGCTCTTTAAAGTTGAGTCTTCTGCTTTAATATTTTAAATGCACGGTTTTATGTTACTATCATGAATTGTGAGAAAGGGTGATTAAGTTGGCTTGCCTAGCTCCTGTCAGTAGGCTCCATCACGACTCCTGAAGATGAAAAAATTCGGATCGTGAGTGCCAGCTTGGTTAATATCTTTTTACTCAGTGTGATTCAAATTTTCTTTACTTTTACTTGGTTTCTTTTACGTTGTTGTCCAATAGTTGTGTATCTATACTTTAGCCATCTTTCATGTTTTTTTAATTCATCATCCTATAAACAGTAAAAATGTCTAGAGAGTTTACTAAGTCCTATAAAAGAATGTATGTTATTGCAATCTACTTTTACTAGTGAATTTTAAATGAAATATAAAAGAATACCAAAAATTAATTAACCATACCAATACCGAAGTGAAACCGACATGATTGAGACGGTTCAAAAAGTCTAATTTTAATTATCAATAATACAATAACCAAAAAATTAATATAATATAAATTTTCTAAAATAACGAATCGAACCGAATCATTTACACTCCTATGTATGAGTATGATGATGCAACATAAATGGGATAATTCCCATGCTAATGTAGTATTAACACTACTATACTAGGCGTAAAACTTTATGACTGTTGGTAGTTCAAAGGTTTCAGTCCCCCTTTTTTGTGAGCTTAACGTTTATATGAATTGGGAACACGCCCAAGTCAATACTAAATCCTGGCACCTACAAGTAGATATAGCCTGAGGTGAAACTGGCTTCAATGAAATATTAAAAAAAAACATATTAAATTCGTACTCGATACAGAATTTTAAATTAAACCTTGTGATCTTAAATATATTAATATAATATTTATGTGATTATAAAGCTTGTAGTAAAGAATAAAAAGCAATATATGTCACTCATGTTTTACTCACATGTGAGTAGTTGACATTTTAGTAACTGCAAATTGTTCTAGTAAAAATGGTTTTCCAATACGTGTTCCTGACTTGTAAACTTGAAAGAAAAAATACATGGGGGAAATCTTTTTTTTAAAAAAAAGAAAATTTTTATTTTATACCCATTAATTTTAAATTATTTACTCTTTAATATTATATCCAAAGTATTTACTATTTTTATCCATGTACCCTAAATTATTTACCCGCAAATTCACCGTTCCTTGTGAGTATAATAAGATTGGTAACAAATAGATTAGAGAGACGATCAATACTTGATTCATTGCCGGTCTTAAGCAAAGTCATAATTCAAGAGTTGTTATGCTCCTATTCTGATAAGAAATCAAGCTCTTCATATCTATGTTGTAGTTTGTCATAGCCATAGGATATGTCATATCTATCCTTCGACACACATAAAGGGTGTGACCTGGTTTGAAGTTTTATCACTGCAAATAAGTTTTCAACGCTAAAATACAGAACACAATTCAAAAACTAGATCATAGGAAGAACAGATCAATTTTTGAAACTCTATATGAATGAGTTTAAAATACCACATGTGGTTTTTTATAGTGTTTTACTGTTAAAATTCGTTGGTTATTGTTCTTTGATGTGTATATTTTACCTTTGATGCTAGGTTTTGGAGATTTATTGTACAAAAATTTAAATCCACCATTGAAGGACATTGAAGCTTGAAACTCATAACTTGATTTATTTGAATTTTTATTGTTTTGATCCGATCCTGTATGGGTTTGTTTGGAAAGTTGAATGAAGGTTGTAAATAAAGTTTTAGTCAATTTGGTGGAGATTTTGTAGTAGATTTTTGAAATTTGGGTTGAAATATAGTTGAACTAGGGAAGAAGACGAACTTGCATTGTATACCCAAATAGTATAAAAACATATCATTTTAGTATATAATTTATTCCAACTATATACCCTATTAGTATGGCTATATACTATATTGGCATCATATGCTAGTTGAATCATTTTTAGGTTGTATTAGCTGCATTTAATTGGTACAATATTTTATTTTTTTAATAGTAATATAGTATAATATCTTGAAAACCTTATTATATTAATATGTGGTACACTATTTTTTTTATTTTTCTCTTTATGCATGTATGTTATATAATAGTAGTATAGTCATATAGTTGTCAGGAATTAACTAGTAAAACTATATACCATGTTGATATAGTTATATGCCATATTGATATCATATGGTAGTTTGAACATTATTTTGGTTGTTTTAGCTGCATTTAAGTGAATTCTATTATAAAATTATTTATATGAATATGAGTTGCAATGTTGGAATTTTTGTGTGCGGATGAACATAAATTATATGTATTATGTAATAATTTTTATAGTTATAGGCAATTGTTGGAACGATCCACACAAATATATACCTTCTTCGTCTACGAAATGTGTGAGTTATTTTGCGAATATTTAGCTTGCAATATGAGCATGTCATTTTCTCATACTTTTATTGCGTCCTTTAATGTTTTAGTACAGTAGTATAGTCGCAGATAGTTGTAGCAATATTCTAGAGAAATCATATGTTATGTTGGTATTCATATATACCATATTGGTATCACATGGTACTAGAAGTCTTTTTTGCTACTTATACTTTTGTTGTATTTTTAAGTATTTTATTATCATTTTTATTCTAGCTAGTATAATGGAGATTTGGTTGCCGTAGATTATGTTTTTTTTCTCCATAACTGGTTGTATTACCGCTAATGGTAGAGTGTGTACTGATATTTATAGGGAAGGAGATCAAGGTTTGCATTGCAATCACGTATTAATTCTTAGAATCTGACTATGTAATTTATAATGCTCAGCAGCTATCAATGTGATACTCAGTGAATTAGATCAAGTGACAACTGATATTATTTTCGTTTAATAATTAAATTTAAAAAATGAGAAGAAGAAAAATAAAAAGTATATTGTACTGGTTATATTAAAATAGGTAAATAAAATTAGATTATGAAGAGAAAAAAATATTTAAAAAAAAAGAAGTTAAATGAAAATAGAAAAAGAAAAAAGAAAAAATTAGAAGAAAACGAGAAAAAAGAAAAGGGGAAAAGAAAAAAAAAGAAGAAAAGAAGCATAAAAATAAAAAAGAATGAAGTATAAAGAAAAAATTTCCATAAAAACTACTATAGTTAAAAAAATAATGAAAACGGTAAATAAAATTAGATTATGAAGAGAAAAAAAAATAAAAAAAGAAGTTAGATGAAATTAGAAAAAGAAAAAAGAAAAAATTAGAAGAAATCGAGAAAAAATAAAAGGGGAAAAGAAAAAAAAAGAAGAAAAGAAACATAGAAATAAAAAAGAATGAAGTATAAAGAAAACATTTCCAGAAAAACTACTATAGGTAGGAAATGTAATTAGTTTATAGGTAAAAAAATAAATGAATAAATAAGAATAAATAATTTTATTTTAGGATAACTGAGTCATTCTCCTTTGAAAAAATCAATAGAACGATCCACCATCTTGCAGTTTGCTTCTTTAGATTTATTTTTTAATTTTTTTCTTTTAAAAAAAAAGAAAAGAAGAAGAAAGCCCCAACAGTGCATCTCAATACGGGCAAGTACTTTTGTAATCAAATTTATTCTTGTTAATAATAAATATAATCACGAACAACCATACAAATTTCAAAAGAAAAAAGATATATATTAGAACAACCAAACAAATTGAAAGTGATACTTTTGGTATTGATTGATCTTCATCCCATCTCATTGTGTGGTGGTTCGGGAGGTAGGACACAGTGAGACCCATTTAACACCAATTCTGTTTACTTGTTTGTTTATTTCTTTTATTTCCTTCTCATAATTATTTCACAAAAACTTAATGACTTTTCCTTTTCTTACGTGGGTTCGAATCCACATCTTGCAGGTGAAATGACCTACTTGGCGTGTCTTTTATTAAGGAGTAAATATCCCTTAAGTTTGTTCATCAAATATTACAATTTACGTACAACTCTTCAAGGTTAAAAATGCAATGATCATGGTGAATAAATAAATTAATTCTAGTGGTCTTCTTTAAGCTGATGATGATAGTGTCACACTCTCAAATTCGGGATAGGACCTGATTGACACCCTAACCTATATTACCCAATCTAAAAATTAATTTATTTCTCCCAAATAATTATAATAATCTATATATCTATATAAAAGAGGGAATCGAAAAGATAACTTGGCATCTATTTCTATTATCTTTTTTCTCCTTTTTCTCTTATCTTTCCCCGTTTAATTATCTATTCTTTCCACTTTTAAAAGACACATCTATTATAATTAATCAGTTAATAGGCACGTTCTTAACAATTTATTTTTGGCTTGTCTATTCTTACTTCATACTCAGTAAATCACATTTGCCACAGTTATTAATTTGTATAATATTTTACTTCTTTTTTATTGTTTAAGGAATATGGAAAAGAGCATATGACGTTATTTATGGGCAGTATTTGGTGATACGTATTCAAACTCCATGAGTACGCTATTATCAATGATGTATGCATGTTTTGCTGTTTTTTAGTATGTTGTAGACTTGTGTTAATAGTGCGAATTCAAATTACATAACTTCACCTTTTTTGTTAGAATAAAATGCCTTATTTTGGATTATAGGAATGATTGTATTAAATTGACATTGTATTTTGATTATTTTTTAATTGCTTGCAAAAATATAAAAATAGAATTATGATTACATATATGCTAAAAATAAATGACAACCTGAAAAAAGTACCTCATTTTAAAACATTGAGATGATGTGAGTGCTCATATATAAATAGTATGAAGAAAAAAGATACCTTAGAAAGGTTCTCAAAACCGACTCTCTTTGTTAATGATTTGTTATACTCTATCTCTCAAGCTGAATTTGATTGAAAATTCAGACGCATGACTTATTTATATGACTGTAAATTCCATATGTTAGCACCTATGCAAGTAATGTATATATAGAAGTTAATGCTCAATTGTTTCACATTAATGGATGTAATAACACATTATTAGTCAGATTGACCAAGTTGTTCATGATGATAAAATATTATATTTGTGATAATGCATATAGATAATAACTATTTATCTATTTTATATCAACTAAATTCATGAGAGATTATCATTTAAAAAAATTATCTGATTATAATTGTGCGAATTACAAAGGAATTCACTAGTATCAAATTAAATGAGACACAAAAAGTAGTGTGAAAAAGATGGAAGGATTCTTTTCCGAACTCATGTCTACAAGCGAGGAAATTTAGTAAGGATATTTAAATTTGTCAGTGGACTATACAAATATATTTAAAAATTTATTTTTTAATCACTATAAAGTAATATTTTATCTTATACGTAACATAATTTTTCTACGAAGAACATTATATTTGGGGTATAGCTTCGTCCCTGCCCACAAGTTGTACATTATGGGCAACCCTAAGTATTTAGAGTAAGACAAACCAAAAAAAATCCTCACACTAGGCTCCTCTCCCATATATCATAGTCCTAATATTAGGTTCTATAACTTGCACCTTTGCTTTAACTTTGCACCAAAAGTATCTCAGTAGGTCCTTATAGTACTTTATTATGGAGGCAATGCATATGGGTTTGGGCCAATAGATATGGACCACGTAACGAACTTGGTCCCTCTTTTCACATGCCAAGAGAGTCAATCTCAATTATTTAATCCAAAAAAAATTTCCATGGAATTTATCAAACCATGTATAAACTTAGACACTGATATTTCGTTACCATGTAACATCCCTGCATAGATTCAGCGTTTTCGTTGAGGTTTATCCAATTAAATAAAATTCGCTTAAATATAGTATTGAGGTTTGCTTCACTTAATTAAAATTTTTCTAAATTCAATTGAACTCTAACCAACCACTGATAAGGCTAACACAATAGTGGTTCTGATATCATCTGTAACAATTCAGTCCCTTAGTGATATTGTCCGCTTTGGGCCTCGATTTGCACGAACTTATAACGCTTTTTTAGGGTTTGAGGCTTATTAACTTATTTACCCCATATCTATCTTATGTTTTGACAATATAAAACTCTATCTAAAGTCTGAATACTACACTTTTATTCTTAATTGCTAATCGCTTTAAATTTAGGAAGAATCTTAATAGGGAACGGTTCTCTCTTTAATAAATCTTACATGGCATGATTTTAATTAGTCGAATATTAAAATAAAATAGTTTTTCCAATAAACATAATTTTAAAGTTAAAAAGAAGAATTTGATTTTATACATAAACCTGAGTAAATTATAATCTATCTTTTCTTTACCTTTATGTCTTGAGATTGTTCTCAACGCAACTTTTGAAAGACAAAAATGCGTGCCGTTAATTATTACTCCATATGATTTTGAAAACTATTTCAAAGAAGAAAGGTTTTTGGGTGAAGTTGAAAAATCATGAAAAAATATGGTAAATTTCCTTTCAACAATTAAAAACTCTATACCTTTCCTTTAACTTTCTTATATAATGTGACGATCCAAACGATTATCACTTATTTTAATTAAATTTTATGCTTTCGAGACTTTAAAAATCTCATTTAGAGTCGCCTCGATTGGCGTGTGCAGTCTAGGTGCGGAGCTAAAAAGTTTAAATATGAAATTCTGTGAAAATGCTAAGTTTTGATTTTGAAATGAATAAATTTGACTTTGGTCAACATTTTGGGTAAGCGGGCCCGAACCGGTGATTTGATGGTCTCGGAAGGTCCGTAAAAAAAATATAAGACTTGGGCGTATGCCCGGAATCGAATTCCGAGGTCCCAAGCCCCAGAAATGAATTTTTAAGAAAAATTATTTTCTGAAAATATTTAAGAAAATTTGAAATAAAATCATATTAGAAACTGATGGCATCGGGTCTGTATTTTTGTTCCGGCGCCAGGTACAGGTCTTATATATGGTTTAAGTCATTCTTGTAAAATTGGGTTAAAACGAATATCGTTTGTCGTGATTCGGACTTGAATTCTAAAATTTGAAACTTCATGAAGTTTGAGAAAAAGTTCTTGACTTTGAGGTTTGATTCACTGTTTTGAGGTAATTTTGGCAATTTGATCGCACGGGTAAATTCGTATGATGTTGTCAAGTTAGTACATCTAGTTGGTTAGGAGCCCCAAGGGCTCGGGTGTGATTCAGACGTGTTTCGTATGGTGTTAGACTTATAAAAATTTTTGCAGGTTTTCTAGTTTCTGGTGTTCAGATATTTCCTTCTTGGCGTTCGTGGGAGGACCCTCGCGAATGCGATAAGTAAAATATTGCTGAAGAAACTTTCTTCTACGCGAACGCATAGACCAGGTCGCGAACGCGAGGGGCAGCGGGGGTCTATACCTTCATGAACGCGTTCCTGGCCACGTAATGCGAAGGCCAAATGTCCTGGACAGGCGGAGAGGTAGATACCTTACGCGAACGCAATCGGTAGGACGCGAACGCGAGGGCTTGAGAAGCTAAAGCTTCTTCACCATAATCTCTTGAGTTAGTAATCTTTAACTTATTTTCTTTCATTTACATCAATATCTACTGAATTTATAGGTCTAAAACATGTGATTAAGGGTAGAAAATTTGGGATTTGGGTAGAGTTAGGGATTTTAGATTAATTGTGATTTAGACCTTATTTTTGGGGTCGAACTCTGAAAATAATTATATATTTAAGCTCACGGGTGAATGGATTTGATTTTGGTCCGAACCTCGTGTTTTGACCGAGTGGGCCCGGGGTCGATTTTTGAACTTTTGGGAAGAATGATTAGAAAGCTATAATTAGGCATTGAATTCAAATTTTTTAACATTTATTGATGTTATGAAGTCGATTATGTATAGATACAATTGATTTGGAGCCGAATTCAAGAGGAAAAGCGGTGTCCGGGACTTGAGTTAGCTGTGGAAGTTCGAGGTAACTGTTTGGTCTAACCTTAGCTTGAGGTATTAGGAATTGTGTCGTATTTTCTATTTATTTCTTGTTGAGTACGACTTATAGGCATGGCAACGAGTATCTATGCGTTCGTGTCAAGCATGACCATGGGTATTATATTGTGATTTTCATGACGTTGTTGTGTTATTCATGCCTTGGTAATGATTTATATTTATTGTGTAGAGTTGTGGAAAGAATTGTGACCTATGAACATTGAGGAGGATTGGCTCCAGCTGTATAACGAATTGTAAAAGTATAAGTGATAATTGAAACTCTAGAGTATTGGCTCGAGTTATAAAATGAATTGTGAAGTAGAAGTTAGAAAGAGAAGAGATAATTATGTTGCCCCCTTGCTGGGCTATTGATGAGTTGTAATTCCCTCGCATTGTGTTCTTAGTTGATATTAAGGATGCTTAGGTTGATGATTCCTTGTGTTATATTGTAATAAGTTTAGTTATAGTTAAGTAGTTAGATGTTGTAACGAGTTTGGTTATAGTTGAGGTAGTTAGATGTTGGAACAAGTTTGGTTATAGTTGTTTCTCCATTGTCAGGATAGTGTAGACTTTATTGATCCTTTGTCAGGACTCGCGTTATAATTGCAAGTATTATATATATTGATCGGGTTGCATGCTACAACAGTATTATTTATGGATTGGGTTGTACGCCGCAACAGTATTATATATGGGTCGGGTTGCACGCTGCAACAGTGTTGTATATGGATCTGGTTGCATGTCGCAACAGTATTATATATGGATCGGGTTGCACGCTGCAACAGTATTATGTATGGATCGGGTTGCACGCTGCAACAATATCACATATGGATCGGGTTGCACGCCGCAACAGTATTACATATGAATCGGGTTGCACGCCGCAACAGTATTATATATGGATCGGGTTGCATGCCGCAACACTATTATATATGGATCAGGTTGCATGCCGCAACAGTATTATATGTTGATTGGTTTGCACCCCACAATAATTATAAATGTGAGCAGGTGGTACGCCTACTACAAGATATAACAAAAAGGGAGCGGGTGGTACGCCTACCACAAGAAGTGAAAAGAAAGTAAAATTTGCCTTTATTTTTCTTACTCTTGTTAGTGGTTGGATTTTGATTTCTTTATAGTTCTTTTCATAATCTATTTTTACCTGTTATTCCCGAAGCATGTTTTACTTGTTTATTTCTGCTTTACTTTCCGATGTATATCATATAACTGCACAGGTTTATTTGGTAGTATGGTCCTAGATTCGTCACTACTTCGTCGAGGTTAGGCTAGGTACTTACCAGCACATGAGGTCGGTTGTACTGATACTACACTTTGCACTGTGTGTAGATCCCGGAGCAACTTTCGGACAGTAGTTGGAGTGCTTCCTTTAGTTCACTCAGAGACCAAAGGTAGACATGCAGGCGACCGCATGCCCCGGCATCTCCCTCTATCTCCATTTCCTGTTGCATTTCCCTCTATTCAGAAACAGTGTATTATTATTTCTTCAGACCTTGTATGTAGTAAATCTTAGATAGTCTGTGACACCAGGTTTTAGGTATTTGAGGTTTTAAAGTTATAATGGATATAGACTTCAGATATTAAATTGTTAACTTCCGTGTAATTATTTAAGTTGCGTTGTTGTTATATTATCGCGTTATGTTTGCTAAAAAGAGTTAATATGAAAATGAAGTAAGTAATAAAAATTGATTTGTCTAGCTCTCATTAGTAGGCGTCATCACAACTTCCGAGAGTGAGAAAATCCGATCGTGACGTATAACCTCAATACCACATTTTTCAGTATCAGAGGCTTTTATTGTCTGGTTTAATTGTAACTCAACATTTCATTTGTATAGTTACAATTGCAAATTGTATCCTTAAACTAATCATATTACTGCTCCGGAAATTTTAGAACTTTCCTATTTTTTTATACATTTCTTCCTCTAATTATTTGAAAATATTTCATTTATAATATTTTTAATTTTAAAAATAAAATAATAAATGTTCAAAATTTTGGCTAATAATTATTTATCAACACAAAATGTTAAAAGGGTTAACTTTTGTTTAATCGCAACATTTAAGAGGGTTGAATTGTAGTTGTAATAGTTTCAAACTTTCAATAGAATGTCTACCTAATAGAATGTCTACCTAAAAGAGGGCTGTAACATCAAGATCGATTTATCGCCTTTTTCTTCTGCCTACTCATATATATTTTTAATTTCTTATCCTATCAATTTCATGACTCATCTAGGAGTCTATTCGAAGCAGAAGATCATGACTTGTGAACTAGGGGACGAAACTATAAAATGTTCATTAAATAACTATTTTATTGAGTAAACGAGACCACTATTTTTAAATGAAGCTAATATATTAGTACATTTTCGTATTACTTTGTCAATTTTGATGACCACATATTCATGACTACGCGTGAAAAAAATGAAAGATGTTCCTTCATTTCGCAACTTGGCTCTTATTGGAGATCTTCTAGGGATGATTTGAGGGGTCAAACGAATTTCGATTTTCGAGTTCTTTATATATACAGACTCATGAGATGATGAAGAATATTTTGGTATAAAGTTTGTCTAGTTTCGGAACGCGGCCTCGAGAATCGGATTTTAACTGATTTCGAGTTTTGTGCTTAAAATCGATATTTCTATTGGAATTCATTCGCTTATCATAATTTGATAATAAAAATCTGAACTTGGTAGATTTCGAGCGCTCGGAAGTTGATTTGAGAGGCAAGCGTGTTGCGGAATAGCTTTTCGGGCTATTTGAGGGGAGTAATGATTATAATGATGTTCCGGGGGTATGAAACCCCGGATTGCACAGTATCGTGCTATATTAAGGTGAAACACACGATAGATGACGACCGTGCGGTCGTATAACGTTGAGGATTGTGACTTAGTCCATCCCGAATGAATATTTTTCTGTATGATAGGCAGCTAATTGTTTTATATTATTATTATACTTTGGGCTAAATGCCATATTTGGGTTTCCTCCCAACTGTTTGAACCCTTAGGAGATTGTTAATGATATTTTTTTCAGTGTTTAATTTCATACTTGTGCTCAGCATGCTATATTTTCACTACTTTAAAAACTCAGGTATGTTATTCTGTTTTAAACACATTAATTGATAGTTTCAAAGATATTTGAGATGGGCTTTATATTTTACTAATGCTTGGGGGGCTTAAGATTCCGATTGAGTAAGGTCGAGGGCCTGTATCGTGAGGATACTTTTGGGTTGGGCTGTGCGCCGTAGCAGTGATATACTGATTATGATAATGAAGCTGAGGGCCTGAGATTGTGCGTCACGACGTGGTTTGATATTGATATGAGGCCGAGAGCCTGTTTATGATGTCACAAGATGGCTTGATATTGCAATTGGGCCGTATGGGGCCCCTCCAGGAGTCTGCACACCCCTAGTGAGTGCGGGTACCTATTGTGATGTGGGATTGAGCCCAAGGAGTTGTTATTATTCAGATATGTTGCCCGACGGTCGGATATGGTGATACTGTGCCCGAGGGGCGAACTTTTATTTGTTTACTTTGCCTTAATTACATGTCCATTTACTTGTTGAAAGAGGATTTTACTTGATTTTTCACTGGCTTATTATTTTTAAATGGTTTTACTGTTTCTTTATAAAATGCCTTATGCCTTACGTATTTTCTTACTTTCAGTCATTATTTATATCCGTTACCCACTGAGTTAGAATACTTACTTTACTTTCTGCACCTTGTGTGCAGATTCAGGTGTAGCTGGTTCTACACTCGAGTGTTGATTCCTCCAGCTTCAGGCAGGCTTTCGGAGATTACGAGGTAGATGTTGATGTTTGCAGCCCCGTATCTCTACTCCTCTATTATTTCTGTTCCTTTTTAGACATTTGTACTAGTTTACGATTATTAGCGGGATTGAATTCTGACTTATAGATGCCCATGACTAGTGACACCCCGATTAGGGATGTGTATGGGTGTTCTTCTCCGTATTTATGTTATTTCAGATTTATCTGATCATGTTTAGACTGTTCTTAAATGCTTATTTGTTATAATTGAAAAATAAAAAGTGTCGACTGACCTTGTCTTCATGAGAGGCGCCATCACGATCGGGTTCGGGGTTAGAATCGTGACACATTTCGATACTCCGTTATGGATAAACATTTTCCCCGATAAAATATTATTCATACCTGGTACAATAAGCTTATCCTTTCGATACCCCGTTATAGATAAACGTTACCTCCAGTCGAAGATTATCTATATCTGGTACTGTAGCAGCTTAAACAGTAGCTTGCTTTCTTCTATAAATTACTTTTAGCTAGCGACCGAAATAATTTTATATTCGATAGCTGTAAAAATATATAAAATTTATAAATTTTTTGTATATAACATATAAAATATATGTCCGTGTATGTATGCATGCGTGCATATATATAAAATATTTTCGACTAGTATTTTAAGAATGATTGTACAATGTATTTTCCCGTCGATTAATTGGTTAGTGAACTGAACTCACCATATTAATAGCGACCCAAAACAAAAAGATAGCATCTATTATCAAATTTTGTTAAAGGTTCAAATAGAAAAACAGATTTTTCTTTCTTTAGTGTGTAATTCTATAGATTTACTAACTAATTTTGGTGAGAGAACAAGAACATTGCTTAGTTCACATAACTTTAAAGAAATATATTTCTAATGTTAGAAGTTTTAATTAGCTTTTAGTACAACTCTTTGTAACCGCTAATTTTCTATTGGTTGAGCTTCAATTAAGGGAATGAGGACCACATATATAAGATTTGGTAAATGTATTTGATAATTGCTGTTGTGTGTTTAAAATAACTCGAGTTCACCAAGAAATAACAACCCTAAAATGGAAATTATTTGAACTTTTTTGGAGAATGGAGCCTGTAATTACTGTTTATACTTCAATAAGAACTTAAACTATTATTTGGAGAAAAAACGAATTAATTAGTTTGATTCTCTATTTAGAGAATTTAACATGCTTGATAGAATGTGAAAACGACTAATAGGAAAGTATATTTAGGGTGGAGTCTAATGATTAGAAAGTACTAGATGACACTATGAACTATATTCCCCTCTTGACGTATAGGCATGGCAACGAGTATCTATGCGTTCGTGTCAAGCATGATCATGAGTATTATATTGTGATTTTCATGATGTTGTTGTGTTATTCATGCCTTGGTAATGATTTCTATTTATTGTGTAGAGTTGTGGAAAAAATTGTGACCTATGAACATTGAGGAGCATTGGCTCCAGCTGTATAACGAATTGTAAAAGTATAAGTGATAATTGAAACATTAGAGTATTGGCTCAAGTTGTAAAATGAATTGTGAAGTAGAAGTTAGAAAGAGAAGAGATAATTATGTTGCCCCCTTGCCGGGCTATTGATGAGTTGTAATTCCCTCGCATTGTGTTCTTAGTTGATATTACGGATGCTTAGGTTGATGATTCCTTGTGTTATGTATTGTAATAAGTTTAGTTATAGCTAAGTAGTTAGATGTTGTAACGAGTTTGGTTATAGTTGAGGTAGTTAGATGTTGGAACAAGTTTGGTTATAGTTGTTTCTCCATTGTCAGGATAGTGTAGACTTTATTAATCCTTTTTCGGGACTCGCGTTAATTGCAAGTATTATATATATGGATCGGGTTGCATGCTACAACAGTATTATTTATGGATTGGGTTGTACGCCGCAACAGTATTATATATGGGTCGGGTTGCACGCTGCAACAGTATTGTATATGGATCTGGTTGCATGCAGCAACAGTATTATATATGGATCGGGTTGCACGCTGCAACAGCATTATGTATGGATCGGGTTGCACGCCGCAACAGTATCACATATGGATCGGGTTGCACGCCGCAACAGTATTATATATGAATCGGGTTGCACGCCGCAACAGTATTATATATGGATCGGGTTGCATGCCGCAACACTATTATATATGGATCAGGTTGCATGCCGCAACAGTATTATATGTTGATTGGTTTGCACCCCGCAATAATATTATAAATGTGAGCGGGTGGTACGCCTACTACAAGATATAACAAAAAGGGAACGGGTGGTACGCCTACCACAAGAAGTGAAAAGAAAGTAAAATTTGCTTTTATTTTTCTTACTCTTGTTAGTGGTTGGATTTTGATTTCTTTATAGTTCTTTTAATAATCTATTTTTACCTGTTATTCCCGAAGCATGTTTTACTAGTTTATTTCTGCTTTACTTTCCGATGTATATCATATAACTGCACAGGTTTATTTGGTAGTATGGTCCTAGATTCGTCACTACTTCGTCGAGGTTAGGCTAGGCACTTACCAGCACATGAGGTTGGTTGTGCTGATACTACACTCTGCACTGTGTGTAGATCCCGAAGCAGCTTTCGAACAGTAGTTGGAGTGCTTCCTTTAGTTCACTCAGACACCAAAGGTAGACATGCAGGCGACCGCATGCCCCGGCATCTCCCTCTATCTCCATTTCCTGTTGCATTTCCCTCTATTCAGAAACAGTGTATTATTATTTCTTCAGACCTTGTATGCAGTAAATCTTAGATAGTCTGTGACACCAGATTTTAGATATTTGAGGTTTTAAAGTTATAATGGATATAGACTTCAGATATTAAATTGTTAACTTCCGTGTAATTATTTATGTTGCGTTGTTATTATATTATCGCGTTATGTTTGCTAAAAAGAGTTAATATGAAAATGAAGTAAGTAATAAAAATTGATTTGTCTAGCTCTCATTAGTAGGCGTCATCACAACTCCCGAGAGTGAGAAAATCCGATCGTGACGTATAACCTCAATACCACATTTTTCAGTATCAGAGGCTTTTATTGTAACTCAACATTTCATTTGTATAGTTACAATTGCAAATTGTATCCTTAAACTAATCATATTACTGCTCCGGAAATTTTAGAATTTTCCTATTTTTTTATACATTTCTTCCTCTAATTATTTGAAAATATTTCATTTATAATATTTTTAATTTTAAAAATAAAATAATAAATGTTTAAAATTTTGGCTAATAATTATTTATCAACACAAAATGTTAAAAGGGTTAACTTTTGTTTAATCGCAACATTTAAGAGGGTTGAATTGTAGTTGTAATAGTTTCAAACTTTCAATAGAATGTCTACCTAATAGAATGTCTACCTAAAAGAGGGCTGTAACATCAAGATCGATTTATCGCCTTTTTCTTCTGCCTACTCATATATATTTTTAATTTCTTATCCTATCAATTTCATGACTCATCTAGGAGTCTATTCGAAGCAGAAGATCATGACTTGTGAACTAGGGGACGAAACTATAAAATGTTCATTAAATAACTATTTTATTGAGTAAACGAGACCACTATTTTTAAATGAAGCTAATATATTAGTACATTTTCGTATTACTTTGTCAATTTTGATGACCACATATTCATGACTTCGCGTGAAAAAAATGAAAGATGTTCCTTCATTTCGCAACTTGGCCCTTATTGGAAACCTTCTAGGGATGATTTGAGGGGTCAAACGAATTTCGATTTTCGAGTTCTTTATATATACAGACTCATGAGATGATGAAGAATATTTTGGTATAAAGTTTGTCCAGTTTCGAAACGCGGCCTCGGGAATCGGATTTTAACTGATTTTGAGTTTTGTGCTTAAAATCGATATTTCTATTGGAATTCATTCGTTTATCATAATTTGATAATAAAAATCTGAACTTGATAGATTTGGAGCGTTCGGAAGTTGATTTGAGAGGCAAGCGTGTTGCGGAATAGCTTTCCGGGCTATTTGAGGTGAGTAATGATTTTAAATGATGTTCTGGGGGTATGAAACCCCGGATTGCACAGTATCGTGCTATATTAAGGTGAAACACACGATAGATGACGAGCGTGCGGTTGTATAACGTTGAGGATTGTGACTTAGTCCATCCCGAATGAATATTTTTCTGTATGATAGGCAGCTAATTGTTTGATATTATTATTATACTTTGGGCTAAATGCCATATCTGGGTTTCCTGCCAACTGTTTGAACCCTTAGGAGATTGTTAATGATATTTTTCTCACTGTTTAATTTCATACTTGTGCTTAGTCATGCTATATTTTCACTACTTTAAAAACTCAGCTATGTTATTCTGTTTTGAACACATTAATTGATAGTTTCAAAGATATTTGAGATGGGCTTCATATTTTACTAATGCTTGGGGGGCTTAAGATTCCGATTGAGTAAGGTCGAGGACCTGTATCGTGAGGATACTTTTGGGTTGGGTTGTGCGTCGTAGCAGTGATATACTGATTATGATAATGAAGCTGAGGGCCTGAGATTGTGCGTCACGACGTGGTTTGATATTGATATGAGGCCGAGAGCCTGTTTATGATGTCACAAGATGGCTTGATATTGCAATTGGGCCGTAAGGGTCCCCTCCAGGAGTCTGCACACCCCTAGTGAGTGCGGGTACCTACTGTGATGTGAGATTGAGCCCAAGGAGCTGTTATTGTCCAGAGACGTTGCCCGAGGGTCGGATATGGTGATACTGTAACTTTGCCGTAATAACATGTCCATTTACTTGTTGAAAGAGGATTTTACTTGACTTTTCACTGGCTTATTATTTTTAAATGGTTTTACTGTTTCTTTATAAAATGCCTTATGCCTTACGTATTTTCTTACTTTCAGTCATTATTTATATTCGTTACCCACTGAGTTAGAATACTTACTTTACTTTCTGCACCTTGTGTGGAGATTCAGGTGTAGCTGGTTCTACACTCGCGTGCTGATTCCTCCAGCTTCAGGCAGGCTTTCGGAGATTACGAGGTAGATGTTGATGTTTGCAGCCCCGTATCTCTACTCCTCTATTATTTTTGTTCCTTTTTAGACATTTGTACTAGTTTACGATTATTAGCGGGATTGAATTCTGACTTATAGATGCCCATGACTAGTGACACCCCGATTAAGGCTGTGTATGGGTGTTCTTCTCCGTATTTATGTTATTTCAGATTTATCTGATCATGTTTAGACTGTTCTTAAATGCTTATTTGTTATAATTGAAAAATAAAAAGTGTCGACTAACCTTGTCTTCATGAGAGGCGCCATCACGATCGGGTTCGGGGTTAGGATCGTGACACATTTCGATACTCCGTTATGGATAAACATTATCCCCGATAAAATATTATTCATACCTGGTACAATAAGCTTATCCTTTCGATACTCCGTTATAGATAAACATTACCTCCAGTCGAAGATTATCTATATCTGGTACTGTAGCAGCTTAAACAGTAGCTTGCTTTCTTCTATTAATAGAGGAGATTTTAGTTTATTATGTACATAAGTTTGAAGTTGAATAATATATCAGTTTCTCTCTATACTTGTCTGTACTTTATTGTCTTTATTTTATAATACGTTATCAGCATGAGACTCTGTCATCTCGAGAAAATACTCTGAGAGTATCTTAGGTACGAACTTTCTTTTTCTAAATAATGTCAAATCTTTCTAAAATTGAATTTGCCATGGATATATCGAGAAAAAGCAACATATCTTGGGTGTTTGATGCTGAAATTTATCTTGATGTGATGGGTCTGGCAGACACCATCAAGGATAAAAATCCGGCATCAAACCAAGACCGTTCCAAAGAAATTATATTGCTACGCCATCACCTTGATGAGGGCCTTAAAATGGAATATCTCACTATTAAAGATCCATTCATACCGTGGAATAATTTAAAAGGTAGCTATGACCATCTAAAGATGGTCGTTCTTCCACAGGCACATTATGACTGGACTCATGTGAGGCTACAAGATTTTAAATCTATAAGTGAGTATAATTCTTCTATATTCAGAATTACTTTCCAATTGAAATGATGTGGTGAGAATCTTGCTGATCATGATACGTTGGAGAAAACTTTCACCACTTTTCATGCCTTGAATATAATCTTGCAGTAGAAATATCGAGAGATGGGATTTAAAAAGCATTCTGAACTTATCTCACATCTTCTTATAGTCGAGCAACATAATAGGCTATTAATGAAAAATCACGAAAGTCGGACTACTGGTTCTTTTCCATTCCCTGAAGTGAATGAGACGAACTTTCACCAAGCTAAACGTGGAAGAGGCCGTGACCCCAATCGCGGTCATGGCCGTGGTCGAGGAAGAAACTCTAATCATGGTAATAACAATGTACCAAAGAACCCTTCTCATCACCAGTAGTGGAAAAGGAAGGAACAAAAGCATGAAGCGGTAAAAGCACCAAATGCAGAAAATGCATACTATATATGTGGAGGAAAAGGGTACTGGTCACGTACCTACCGTACGCCAAAGCACCTAGTTGAGCTTTATCAAGCCTCCCTGAAGAAGATAGAGAAAATATTGAAGCATATTTCTGAAGATAATTAGACTTCATGCATTTGGATGTAGTTGATACTTTGCACTTCCAGAAAGAGAAATAAGTCATGTAATTGGGAGTGAATCTATAGAGATGAAAATATTTTAATTTTGTTATTTGTAGTAGATAGTATGATTATGTAATTGTTGTATATAAATAAAATTTATGATAATGTTTACTATAATATATTTGATTTATGTCATGTTGAAGAATATGAATAACATTATTAGATCAACACTCTGCTAGAAATATACAATCACCAGAAGTGATTATATTTCGTATATCTCATTGCAACTAAATTTTGTTAACCACAAGAAGTGGTATATGCCTATGATCACCAGAAGTAATAATTTAGGCTTTCTATTGTTACAATTGAAGATAAGCTACATAAATATTCTCTATATTAAGTGCATGCCTCGATTATCTCCTGAAGTAGTAAATATTTTAAAAGAGGTTGAAGCATCACAATTTGATGTGATTAATGCACGTTTAGATAATTATGTTCGATTTCCTGAAGGATGAGAACTTTTGATAATATTAATCAATTTTCCGCAGTGAATGTGACAATATTAATAAATCTGTAAGTATGAACGTTCTCTTGATGTAAATATATAACAATTCACCTCAAGAAGAGGTAATATAATTGAGAGAATATATACTCAATATTTAGTATTATAAAATTTGCTCCTGAAGAAGTAACACAATTGAAATTGCCTCCTAGAGTGGGAAAATATTATGAAAAGGATTTTTCTTATACTTAAAAAATTGTTTTACATAGTCTATTTGATTGTGATTTTCTCTCATGATACCAGAAGTGTCTGAGCAATATTTGATAGTACAAAATGTATCAACAACTCTTGAAGAACTGTTTGCCTAAAAGACACATGAAACCAGTAGTGTCCGATAAATATTAGATTGTGGATAATAAATGAAGGCTCTCGAGAGGTTATATACAAATATATCATTCATATATATGATTATAGTCAAAAGATATGGTGTATTAAACCTGAAGTTTACTAATACAGATGACTATTATATTGAGACTACAAATGACTGGAAGATTGAAAATCTTCATATTTCCACAATCATAGGGGTAGAATAATATATATGTACGAAGTAACCCGTCTTATTTTAAAATTTATATTATATCATATATCACAGTAAATCAGAAATTTACTAATGTAAAAATAGTCACGGTAAACCAGAAGTTTACTAAGAGATAGCACATGCCATGATAAACTTAAAATTTTCATTTGTCATTTTGAATGAGCTATTTAAGAATTCAGATAAGCATATATTGAAGAACTAGAAGATTCTTCAAGAATTCTCTGGTGTTGTTTGTTCTTATAATAAATTGATTATACCAGCTAAAGTTGGGACTAAGACCCCTGAATTATGAAATATATAAAAGGTGAATATGGGTCCATTCACCTGTCATGTAAATCAGTTATAGATGCATATATGAGATGGTTATATGTGTGATTATTGTCAACCTGTAGTTTGGCATTTGAAATTGCTTTTCTCAAATAAGAGAATGATTTTCATATTATGAAATCAAGACAGTTCATCTTGATACTGTTGGTTTATATCCAAGTTGGTGTAGCATTGAATATCTCCTATTAATGGTTAAACTATTGCTTATGAGAACAAAGTTTCATGTGTAGGTCTCAGATTTTCTAAATTGCATACAGCAGCACTTGTATGCATCAGACCAACAATATATGATAAGTCTTCCCCCCACAATTAGTTTAGTATCAGAAACCAAATATTTTTACTATCTAATAACTTTTGATGAGTAGCATATGATTAATATCTCTACCACAAAGCACAAAGATAGGTTTCCCAAAGAAGATTAGGATATATGTTAGTTTTACCAACATTAGGGGGTGGAATAAATAGCTGGAAAACATGTTATGTTGAATTGAATTATCGTTAATATGATCCTCAATTAGAAGATAATTCAAGTCAAACGTGAGAAGCATTTGCATATCCAAAATTAAATATCATATTTCAGCTGCAAATGCTCTTATTAAAATTAAAATCCCAGAGGATAAAGTTTACGACACGAATGAAGCGTAGTACATCGATCGGTTCCAAAGGTAACAATCCTTGAAAGTTGATAGGATCAAATGATCAAAATGATCATAATGAGGAGGAAATGAGCTCTAGAAGAGCCCGCGACATAACATTTCATGGAACTCCAGAAGAAGTTCAGGCACCTGAAAACAAAGAAAGTGATGAGATCTCAACAAGTTATGTCGCTTAGGAACCGATACAAAATGATCGTCGATGATATCTTTGATACAATATAGTGCATAATATCGTAAAAGATTGTGAGGATCAGACATAGAGTCCAATCGTCCAGACACATGATGTCATTCCATTTAAATGATGCATGCATAGTCCAACTGAAGGGGGAATTTATAAAAGGATATAGAACGAAGCATATTTCACCAAATTTATTCTATACACACGATCTTAAGAAAAATGGTGACATTGATGTGCAACAAATCCGTTCAAGTGACAATCCAGCAGATTTATTCACCAAAACTTTGCCAACTTCAACTTTTGAGAAGATGGCATACAAGATTGGAATGCAGAGACGCAAATATTAGAAATATGTTTTCATCAGGGGGAGTAAAATACGCAATGCACTCTTTTTTCCTTATTACGGTTTATTCCCACAGTGTTTTTTAATGAGGCACCTGGAAATGTGTATTACTAAATATATGTACTCTTTTTCTTTCACTAGAATTTTTACCTACGAAATTTTTCCGAGTAAGTTTTAATGAAGCACATTGTCTTTTAATGAACATCAAGGGGGAGTATTATAAATATATTATATTATGGATGTTCATTTAGTACTTCATTGTAAATATGCTTCCTGAAGAAGCTTATCTATATGGGACTCTGCAGTAAATATGTTTATCTATTTAGTAATCTATTGGAAATAAGCCTCCTGAAGAAGCTTATCACCTCGGTACTCTGTGGATAGACGTTACCTACGGTAGAAGATTATTTATACCGGGTACAATAAGCTTATCCTTTCGATACTCTGTTACGGATAAATATTACCCTGATAGAAGATTATCCATCCCCGCGTATAATAAGTTTATCCTTTCGATACTCCGTTATGGATAAACATTACTTTCGGTAGAAAATTATCCATCTGGTACAATAAGTCTATTCTTCGGTACTCCGTTATATTACCTTCAATTGAAGATTACCTATATCTGATACAGTAGCAGCTTACACAACAGCTTGCAATAGCAGCTTACACAGCAATTTACTTTCTTCTATAAATAGAGAAAAATTCAATTTATTATATACATAAATTTAAAGTTGAATAATATATCAGTTTCTCTCTATACTTTTTTTACTTTATAATCTTTATTTTATAACACAATTTATTTTATTTAGGTAAAGGGTAATTTTCAACCGGCGAACCACTAAACTAATTTGACATCTGGCATAAATACAAGGAAACATTGATCCGTGACATATGCATTCATCCGTGGTTTTTATCTGTTAATCTAAGGTTAAATCGTACTTAACGTTGGTCTCATCATTATCTGTTTAATATTAAATGTAACACTTTCCAAAAAGTTGATACTCATTCTTTTAGGATAACCTGATTAATCACATGCTAAGACAATAGCTTCCCGCGTGGACAAAGTCTGGTAGAAGAACACTTGTTAATTTATATAGTACAAGATATCTGGTCCGTAATTTAAGATCTCAAAATATGTAAATCTGGTATTAAGCTTAGAGGCCGATAATATCTTATTAGACTTAGTTTCTGTCGCTAATTGGAATTAATGCGTGTGTATTTTAATCAATCAATAAATTATGCAGGTCATGCTCAATTTGCAACTAGGAAACCTGGTCAAAAAACTATACTATAAAGACAAATCCTGCTTTCATACATGTAGTATTTAACAATAGAAAATTGTTAACATCCCATCAGTATCAAGCCACAATATTGTTTACACAACCCCTTAGCAAAACAAGTCATAGCTAACACCCCTAGACTATAATATAAAGTTTGCCCAACATTAAAACTACTTTGCTTGTAAACTCCAGTATCCAAAACCTGCATAAAGTATTCTCTTTAAAAAAAATATAAAGATCAACAAGAAAATTATAAGACTAATTTGAATAGGATATGGTATTTGAGTCACAATGCATACACATAATGAAAGTCAACAAAAACATTAAAACCGAAGAAACAGACAGTGTTGCTTATTTACTTGTCTCATTAAATGGCTCTTCTGCAACAAAAGATATAATAAATCGTGGAATAAAGAAACACATCTTACATTTATCCTAAACTAACAATTGACGAGTACAACTTATGCATCAAATACAGTAATACTTTATGCCAAAATACTACACTTACAGAGTTGAAATTGTGATACTTATGTCACGAGGTAGATAGAGCTACATCAAAAAGAAAAAATTAAGATTCAAAATCAGCCTTTCAAAGTTGTATCAAAATGCCAGAATTAGCAAGTACCAAGAGATGATTGGTTCATAGGGTAAAAAGTATAGGAAAAATGAGAATTTACGTGTCAACTATCTCCCTATAGAACTGGATCCAAGTAGACAAACTTGTAAGACTATTTTGAATTGGATATGGTATTTCCTTATAAACTATCTCTTCAAATTAAAACTTCCATATTATTGTATGTTACACTAACAATTTAAATTCTACACCGTTTATGGGAAGTTGCACTAGCTAATATAACATAGAATCATCTACCCCGTCACAAAGTTTAAAAGGTTTTACTTGACATTCACAAAAATGCAGATTCAATTCTTGACATGAAGAAGCGAACATTCCCTCCATTAAAATATATTTTTGTGAAGAGCAATGCATCTTAGGTCTATTTGGCTCTGGCAAGCCTCCAATATGAAGATGAGATTGGAATTATTGAAAATTTCAGCAGAGAAACAACAGGGTCATATATATATGACACAAAGCAGTCCCAAGTGGGATTTGCAAAAGAAACCTGCAGTTTCATGTAGATCCACAGAAAATTAATAATGCCAACATCGACTTGTTGGCAACCATATCATCACTATTTTTGCTGGACAGAGTTACTATTGGAGTTTTATTTATGGAGCAAAGATATAGATATTATCAGTCGCAGTTATTCTTTTGACCGTTTAAATGTAAATCCACAAACATGGAGTACGCCTCATCCTTATGAAATTAACCAAGCATGCAAATATATTCTAAAGAACCATAACCAACAAATAATAACCTGGCTACATACAACCCGCAAATCCACAAACAACAAAAAGCATAAAGTCCCCAAATGACATACTAAAACACTCTCAAATCAACAAAATAAATTGAATTTTAATGGCATGTTCATCAAATGAATAGTCAATTGCTCCAAGCACATTAAAAAAAATAAACACAACTCAATAACTGGCTTACAGACATTTGGACAATATACCACTAATGCAAAAAGGAGTAAATGTTGTAAAAAACATGGCAATCATGATTCCTTATGCCAGAAATCTTGTAATCTTTCAAGTTAGCACATTCAGAAATATTACATGAAAATTCATTTCGGACCTTTAAATTCTTTAAAGATTTGAATGATTCATGGATTTTTTGGTTTCTAAAGAAATATCTTGAAATCAATTACTCTTCCAGACTAGAGGAAAGTAAGTGTTTTTTCAGACAAATAGAAGCTGGGAAGATCACGTGCAAACATACACCTAGGACTCCATTCAGGTGTGTCACCTTGCAAGAAACCGGGATTCAATAACATTGGTGACAAAGTTCTTATGCATAGCCTGATTAGATGATTAAGGAACATTTTCCCCACATTAAACAAAGAAGGAGAGGTGGTTACTATTAATGAGAGAAGGAATTCAAACAGGGAAAACAAGGCGAAATGAGTACTTGCTTTAAGTAAAGCTTCCATGTTTCAAAACTGAAATGGTCAAATTCCTACTTGAACAGAAGAACAAAGAATCAGAGAGGAGCAGCATAAGTGAAAGAAAGACTACGAAAACCAGAAATTATGAATACAAAACAAAAACAAAAACATCAAACAAATAATTCCACCAAAAGGCCTCAACCAACAATTAACCAACTCAAAGTACAACAGCTCGCAGACCATCACCAGGGCATGGACCAGCAATACAAAACCAAGGCATCAACAAAATTAGAAAATAATCAGTCAATCTGTTGTGAGTTCCTGATAACCATTTGTTCTCACCAATACTTTAACAATTTATAATCAATTTTTAGATAAAACTGCACAACTACTGCAACTTTTAGAGAATTAACAGTCGACAGAAAGTATACAGAAACTGAGCAGCATATCAGGGGAGCAAAGGATTCGTGTAGTCTTTCATAAATGATGGCAGAACTAGCTTTATATGCAATAGTCAGGTTAATATGATAGGCTTAGGCTCTAAGGACTTCCGTGTAACATTTTCAGTTGAGGTTCAAATTGTATCTCACCATGATGGTGAAATTACATTTTGTAAGACAAGGCTTTCTTAGAGCTCCAGTATGCTTCACATCTCGTCTAGCAGCAAAATGATCATAAACTGTAAACTATATGCAGCCATTACGTGACTTTTTTGTATAATGGTAGTGTTCGAGCCAGCTAGTGCGCACCTCAACTAATTTCACTAGGTACCACTACCTCCCACCGGTACAGGGTAACTCTGTCCACTAAGGCCTTGGACAGATAGGACGAAATCATCTAGGACTTTTGCCTCCAAATGACATTAGAAATGATGAAGAGTCATTCTTACAAAAGTTAAATATCAATCACCGATTATTTAGAGACTAGGCTCGGTTACGAATTCATTGGGAGAGAAAGCAATCAAACACAATTTCATTTTATTTTCTCCCTCACTGATAAACTTGAAATACTCATTAGAATCTGCAAGAGAAGAGTTTGGGGAATCACCTCTTACCTCCATTCCTAATACTTCGTGTTAGAATAAAGTGTCTGACCCTTTTTTTGCTAATGGTATATATTGACAAGAACCTGTTACAATTAGTGAAGAACAAAAAAAAATAAACCACAAAGAGTTGAAGAACATACTAAACAGTTTGACGATGAAAATCAGTGATTAGAAACATAACTCCAAATGGAATAGAGTAAATCATCATTTTAAGCGACTAACACCAGAAATTGAGAAGAATTTGAGCGGAAACATAGAAGAAATTGTCACTTTATCCCGAGAAAATAAAAAACGGGGGTGAAGATAAGGAATGGCTGCGGAGACCATTTACAATAGAGGAAGTGGAAGATGTAATCAAATCTTTTAGAGGTGACAAAGCCCCACGTTTCAACGTTATGTTTTCAGAAATGTTGCAGTACAGTAAAGGATGATGTGTGGAGAACTGTTGAAAGGCACCTTTATCAGGAGCCTAAATTCTACTTTTGTTGCTTTGATTCCCAAGAAAAAGGGAGCAATAAGGTGAAAGATCCCATTAGTCTATTGGGGCGCGTGTACAAGATTCTAGCAAAGTTGTTGGCGGAAAAACTAAAAGTGTTTATTGACAAACTAGTTTTTGAGAGTCATAATGCTTTCATTAAGGGTAGACAAATAACAGATGCATCAACGAAAGCTAATGAAAGTATCAAATTTCGGTTGAAAAGGAAGAAGAGAGGTGTTGCTTGCAAACTTGACCTTTTTTGAGAAGGCGTAAGATCATGTTAATTGGTCTTGTTTGTTAAGCATAATGAAGCAGATGAATTTTGGTGACAAGTGGATAGAATGGATCAGTTATTGTATCTCCGCTGTCATGTTCTGGGTGTTGATAAATGGAAACCCCAAGCTATTTTAGATCTCAAAGAGGATTGAGGCACAGGGATCCTTTTATCTCCTTATTTATTGACTCTGGTAATGGAAGCTTTCAGTAAGACGTTAATGAAGGCAGAAGAATTAGGATGGATTAAAGGCATGAGCTTTGGAAGTACTGATGAAGACAGGGTTTAAATCTCTCACATTTTATATGCTGATGATACTCAACTGTTTTCTGAACCAAAGAAAGAACAGATGCTTTAACTCAAAGGAGTTCTTTTTAACTTTTGAAGTAGTCACTGATTTGAGGACTAATTTGGCAAAAAGTAGTGTATTCAGTATAAATGCTGATGAGATTAAGAATGAAGTTATTCGAGAGAAGGTGGGGGTGGCCCCGGTGGATGAGAAGATGCGAGAAGCGAGGCTGAGGTGGTTCGGGCATGTGCGTAGGAGAAGTCCTGACGCCCTGGTGAGGAGTTGTGAGCGGCTGGCGATGGTCGGCGTACGGCGAGGCAGAGGGAGGCCTAAGAGGTATTGGGGAGAGGTGATTAGGCATGACATGGCTAGAATGCGGGTTTCTGAGGACATGACCGTGGATAGGAAAGTATGGAGGTCTAGTGTCATGGTTGTGGGATAGGGACCCCTAGAGTTTTTCATACTCCACACCCGGGGTTGGGTGAGGCTTGGCAGGGCTATTCATAGATGATTTGTGTATTGGATTTTGTCTTATGCTAGTTACTGTCCGATATTATTGCATGCTATTTTATTTATAGTTTTTATGTTTTTTATTTTTAGGTTTTTATGTTTAGATAATTATTTACGTTATTTATGTTGAAGTTACTAATGCTCTTTTGTTGTTTTTGTTTTTGTTGTTACTTTTCTTCACTGAGCCGAGGGTCGATTGGAAACAGCCTCTCTGCCCTTTCGGGCAGGGGTAAGGCCCGTCTACATATTACCTCCCCAGACCCCACTTTGTGGGACTATACTGGGTAGTTTGTTGTTGTTGTTGTTGATATTATTGATGAACTGGCTGACATTTTGGATTGTAAAGTGGAGAAGTTTCCAACAATTTACTTAGGGCTTCTTTTTGGGGAAAAGAAAAATGATCCTAATATATGGAAAGGGGTTCTGGACATGTGTGCAAGCAAGCTAATTCCTTGGAAGAAACAGTACCTATCCTTTGGGGGTAGACTCGCTCTAATTAACAGTGTGTTGGATGGTACGCCAACATATTTGATGTCTTTATTCTCAATGCCGGTTGCAGTTGAAAAAAAAAAGATGAATTCTTTGAGAAACCAATTTCTATGAGAAGGGAATGCTACTAAAAATAGATTGCATTTAATTAAATGGCAGGTGGTATTGAATGATAAAAAAGGAGGTGGTCTGGGAGTAAGGAATTTGAAATTGAATAATAAGAGCCTACTTTTCAAATGACTTTGGAGATACATTCTGGGAGATAATAAAGTTTGGAAGAATTTGATTATTGCCATTTATGGTAGTAAGAAAGGCTAGAGACCTCCAACTTTACACATGAAGGCAAGAGGTGGTTAATGCAAGTGCATTAGCGGACTATGGGAAAATATTTTGGATTATACTAACCTGGAAGTTGGAAATGGACAAAGAATCATGTTTTGGGCAGATTTATGGATAGGGGAAGAATATCTGAAATCTATATTCCCTAATTTGTTCAACTATTCTGTTAACAAGGATAGTACCATCTCTGGTTTCTGCTCAGATACAGGTTGGCAGATAGTTAATAATAAGGTGGACTCTTTGATTTGGACTGCCTGCAAGGATAGAACTTTCTCTGTGAAAAGCTGTTACAACAGGCTGACAGAACAGTCAAATCACAGAGATAACAACTGGCCTTGGAAGATTATTTGAAAAACCAAAGCTCCAGTTAAGGTTGCTTGCTTTGGGTGGATAGCGGCCTGGGGAGCCTGTTTCACTCAGGACAATTTGCAAAGAAGAGGTTTTAGTCGGTACAATAGGTGTTACCTATGTGAATAAGAGCAAGAATCAGTGAACCATACTGGGATCTATTTTTTAGCATCTGTGGTATTTCTTGGGTGATGCCTCAACCTGTAAGGGACTAGTTAGAAACTTGGCAATCCCAAAGAGTACCTAGAAGGCTAATATGTGGAGAACCATTCCATTGTGCATTCTATGAACCTTATGGCCGGAAAGAAACAAGGCCTGCTTTGAAGGACATAGAAATAACATTATTAGAATGTAGCCAGTTAGGGCACTGCGCTGCTTGATTTCGCCAGGGCTTCCGAGCTTCTGATTGCGAACTCGGCATTTCAAAAGAGGGAGGAGCATTTGGTCACCTTCAAGAGCTCGGTGGCGAGGACTCAGATTGATTACATCCTCATCAGAAGGAGCGATAGAGGTTTGTGCAAGGACTGCAAGGTTATCCCAGGAGAGTCTCTCACAACTCTTCATAGACTCCTAGTGGTGGTTGTCGGTCTCTGGGTGAAGAGGAAGAAGAGGGGAATTCGGGGCAAATCGCGGACTAGATGGGGTGCCTTGACTAAGGAGAAAGCACAGGAGATGGAAAGGAGGCTAGTTGAGGGCGGAGCTTGGAGAAGTTCTGGGGAAGCGGACGCTATGTGGTCAGCGACGGCGAACTTGGTTAGGGAGGTAGCAAGGGACGTGCTCGGGGTAGTCAAGGGCTATTCAGGCAGGCACCAAGGCGATTGGTGGTGGAACGATGTAGTCAAGGAAAAAGTAGAGGTGAAGAAGGCAGCGTTCGCTAGGTTGGCAGGGAGTTCTAGCGAGGAGGAACGGAGGGCGAACAGGGCGATCTACAAGGAGGCGAGAAAAGAAGCGAAGATGGCAGTCTCGGAAGCTAAAAACGCGGCATTCGGCCGCATGTATGAGGAACTAGGGGAGAAAGACGGGGATAAGAAGTTATTCCGGTTAGCAAAAGCAAGGGAAAGGAAGGCACGCGATCTAGATCAAGTTAGGTGTATCAAGGACGAGGATGGTAGAGTCCTGATGGGAGAAGCTCAAATCAAACAGAGATGGCAGGCATACTTTCGGGACCTTCTTAACGAGGAGGGGGACCGTATCATAGAGTTAGGGGAGTTGGGGCATTCAGAGCGGCATAGAGACCTTGGGTACTGCAGGCGCATTAGGGTGGAAGAGGTCATGGGGGCTTTGCGTAGGATGAGTAGGGGTCGAGCGACCGGGCCGGACGAGATCCCGGTGGAGTTCTGGAAGTACATGGGTAAATCTGGAAGGGAGTGGCTCTCTAGGTTGTTCAATGTTATCTTCAGGACCAAGAGGATGCCGGAGGAGTGGAGGTGGAGTACAGTGGTGCCCTTGTACAAGAACAAAGGGGACATCCAGTGCTGCAACAACTATAGGGGTATCAAATTAATAAGTCACACGATGAAGGTTTGGGAGAGGGTGATCGAGGCGCGAGTGAGGGAGGTGACTTCTATAGCCGGGAACCAGTTCGGTTTCATGCCGGGCCGCTCCACCACAGAGGCTATCCACCTAGTCAGGCGGTTGGCGGAGCAATTCAGGGATAAGAAGAAGGACCTCCACATGGTGCTCATCGACTTGGAGAAGGCGTATGACAAGGTACCAAGGGAGGTGCTATGGAGGTGCTTGGAGGCGAAGAGCGTGCCGGAAGCTTATATCAGAGTAATCAAGGACATGTACGATGGTGCTAAGACAAGGGTTAGGACGATGGGTGGTGAATCAGACCATTTTCCTGTGGTCATGGGGTTACATCAAGGATCAGCTCTGAGCCCCCTCCTGTTTGCCTTAGTGATAGATGCTCTAACCCGACATATCCAAGGGGATGTGCCTTGGTGTATGCTTTTTGCTGATGATATTATATTGATTGACGAGACGAGGGTTGGCGTCAGCGAGAGGTTAGAGGTGTGGAGTCAGACTCTCGAGTCTAAAGGTTTCAAAATAAGCAGATCCAAGACGGAATACCTGAAGTGCAAGTTTGGCGCGGAGCCGAGCGAGGTAGGCAGGGACGTGGTGATTGGTTCCCAGGCCATTGCCAAGAGGGACAGTGTCCGATATCTTGGGTCTGTGATTCAGGGGGACGGAGAGATTGACGGGGACGTCACCCATCGTATAGGAGCCGGGTGGGCAAAATGGAGGCTCGCCTCAGGGGTCCTGTGTGACAAGAAAGTTCTACACAAACTCAAGGGGAAATTCTATAGAGCCGTGGTTAGACCTGCTATGTTGTATGGGACGGAGTGCTGGCCCGTGAAAAACTCCCATGTTCAAAGAATGAAGGTTGCGGAGATGAGGATACTTAGGTGGATGTGCGGGCACACCAGACTAGATAGGATTAAGAACGAAGTTATCAGAGAGAAGGTAGGGGTGGCCCCAGTGGATGAGAAGATGCGAGAAGCGAGACTGAGGTGGTTCGGACACGTTCGGAGGAGGGGCCCGGATGCCCCGGTAAGGAGCTGCGAGAGGATGGAGATTGTTGGCGGTCGACGAGGTAGAGGGAGGCCTAAGAAGTATTGGGCAGAGGTGATTAGGCAGGACATGATTAGAATGCAAGTTTCCGAGGACATGACCCTTGATAGGAGCGTCTGGAGGTCCAGAATCAGGGTTGTAGGTTAGGGGCTCCTAGAGTCCTTCGCACGTCAGTAGGTTTTCTCATAGACGATTTGTGTGTTAGCGTGTGCCCCCCTGTGGCTGTTAGTTATGATAGTTACTGCACGATTTTATTGCCTGCGATTGTATGTATGTTTCTTATTTTTAGTTAATTATTTTCACTATTTTCTGCGGGAGTCACTAATGCTTTTTGTTTTTGTTTTGTTTTACAGCTGTTTTTCCTTTTGTCCTATGCGCCGAGGGTCGATTGGAAACAGCCTCCCTGCCCTTTCGGGTAGGGGTAAGGCTTGTCTACATATTACCCTCTCCAGACTCCCACCTGGTGGGAATATACTGGGTAGTTGTTGTTGTTGTTGTTGTAATGTAGCCAGTTAGGATATCTGAATCAGTTTATGGACTTTCTAGAGGTGTTAGGAGGGGAGAATAGTTTGCTTGTGTTGTAATTTGGGACTTTATTGTACCATCTTGGTACATTATTAAAAAAAATTACCTTATCAAGAAAAAGAAAAAAATAACGAGCATTTTAAGACTTCCGAGATATGGATGGCCAGGTTTTAAGATATTAAGTAGATTTGATACCTATTGTGACAAATTTTGTAGAATGCATTGTAGCGACTAACAATTCTGAGAATATTGAACAACAGATGTTGGCAAACATGGTCCAGGTCTATTCAGAAAGCAGCATATATAATCAGTAAAGTAGATCTATTTCTTTTTGAAAGTAATAAATCAGTATGATATTATTTACTCATTCTATAATTCAAATTAATAGAACTCTATAAGAGAAGGGCTCAGTCCAAGTCCATTACTCTCCTGGACTCCCCTCTGATTTGGTCATTCACTCCACTCTCATGACTATTGCAGCTTTACTTCCTAAATCTCGTTTTCTCGTCCAAACTGTTTGTGCTTTCATCAAAATGTTTGTCAGAGTGAAACAAGATTCGGCCATTAATTCACCAAATAAGTAAAAGAAAGAAAAAGAGAAAAGAAACAACCTGATACAAGGAAAAAGACCAAAATTGGATATTATGTCAAAACTTAACACTAGATCAGTATTCTTATTGTGCTTCTTTTAGCTCTATTAAGTATCCCCAAATGAAATGGACAACAGGTGCCGCAAAACCTGAATGCAAGACTAATCAAGCAGTGTTATCAAAGGCGAAAAGCACAAAAAGTTCTAAGGTCTTTTGGGGCTTTAGGCGCAAAGCGCAAATAAAGCGTGAGCTTTAATAAAAAAAGGCGACCCTGAAAGACAGTAAAAATATGTATATGTAGTCTAAGACTGATAATTATAAGCAGGAATGACAAATATACGGTGAAAGAAATTTAAAAAAAATTACAATAAGTGAAATAACAATTATTTAATGATGCCTTTTCAAGATTACACTTATTGGCAAGTAAAAGTATAAGAGCCTTGAGCGATACAAAGCGCCCACAAAATGAGGCGAAGCGCTCAACCTGTTTTGAGCCTCGCTTCAGGGGTTAAGCGCCTTTGACAACACTGTAATCAAGCTGCTGGGACGGCCTGCCTAGAGGAAAATCATGTCTTCTAAACCTCTATTTAAGACAACAACCAACATATATTTACTCTAACTTGAACTTTGAAAAACAATATACTACGACCTAATAACCTTTGTTTCATGCAAAATAGTGACAAAATAAAAAGGAGGAATGCTTAGAACTCCAACCAATACAAGAAAATGTAACGTATAGCTTCAAAGATGTACACTGTCTTGTTCTATATATGACTAGAAGGAAATGCAAAAGGAGAACATCAATTAGTAAAACGAAATGGGTAAAGCTGGACTCTTACAGTTATCGACGACATGGCTGTTAGTCTTCATGGTTACCATGTCCCGGGTCAGCAACCAACGACGGACTAACAAGGCTTTCAATGTAGATTTCTGCTTCAAAACAGCTCTCAAATTTAGTAACCTCTGGTTGTTTGATTGAGTCATCCTTTGGATTGTATATCATAAAAATTGACCGATACAAAAGTAAATTTCACCCTTATTTGACTGGAAAATCGGCAGTGAAAATGACATGGCAAAGGGTCGATAATACACATAATTCCCAGGATCATCAGGACAGTTAATGGTGAACATCTTTGTCCAGAATGCTTCAACTCCATAATCATTCATAACCCACACATCAGAATGACTTCCCTCACGGTTAAAAATCACGGCAAGATCACTTCCAAAAACCCCCGGCATCAAACTAAATTTGACTTCTCCATAATTGGGTTGCTCCACCATTCCCCATGTCTCATTTGCTAAATCAAAACAAATGATGTTGCATCTACTGTAGTCATTGAACTCATGAACACTAGCAACTGAGGTCCAATAAAGCTTCCCTTTAACAAATATACCTGAATTATTTACCATAAAGCCATCCTGAAAATTATCCACCGTTCTCCAAGAATCAGTCTTTAGGCTGTAAATTCTGATCTTAGTGTCATATGAAGGAAAATCACTAAAACTATTGAGAATAAACACAACTTTATAATCGTCATGTAACTCATCAAATCCAAAACCATATCCCAAATAGCTATTACAACCCCTCCTCAATGTAACTCCTGAGCCAGGCAACTTCTTTGACTTCCTAATTGATGGGTTCCAGATACATAAATCACCTGGTGAAGTATTATCAAAGGGGGTAAGCATTTGTCCAATGTCCAAACAAATTAATCCATTGGCAGAACCCACACACCAAGCAGTATGGGATTTTCTCATGGGAGAATCCGGGTCAAATGCCTCAGTGATTGGGCTGTAAAGTAAGGAACGTAAAGAACAGTCCTTGAGGTAATTATTCTCCAAAGCTTAACATAACCCTACTGCGGCGGTATTCTTTGTCAGTAGTGGAGGAATGAAGATGTGTTTTTATGAACTCAGAGCTAGATATTAGAGCAAGCGACGGTTTTGATACAGACCTGAATCGCAATAGTGACTTCACGGGCAGCTTCGAGAGTATCAGGAGGATGATTTCTTGGGGGAGTTGAGGAGGGATTATTGAACTTGAAATGGATGGAATTTGGACATTGCCTGTGAGTTTTCTCCTTTTTGAAGCCATCGTATGGAAGAGAGATTTTCACAGGAAGCTTACCAACTTGTCCTCCATTTCGCCTCTCATTTGCAGATTTTGGGCATTGGGGTTCTACTACTTTCAGCTTCGCCTTCGCCTTTTAGGTGTGAATAATGTCGATTTTAAAATGAGCGCTGTATTTTGTCCCAGGCCGGGCCTAAACGGGTTTTGCGGGCCGCGCTTCACTGTTCCGCGGTACCGTGGGTGAGACCAGTCCATCACGGATCTAAGTCCATGTGATCTTGAGTTTAGCAGGCCGTATTTCGTGGGCCTGGCTGACTTTTTTATAATTTTTTTTGTTTAAGGTAATATCTTGTATTGTAGTTATTAGTATAGTATATAATATAATATACTAGTATAGAATATACTGATACTATATTAGTTATTAGTATAGTATATATAATATATATTTCATTGTATATTGTGTTGTAGAAATTAGTATATATTGTATGTTATGTATATATATATTCCCTTATATATTTTCTTGTAGTATATATCGTATGTTATGTATATATATATATTCTCTTATATATTTTCTTGTAGTATATATATTGTGTCTTATGTATATATAATCACTTATATAGTTATATATTTTGTTGTAGTATATATATTGTATCTCTTATGTATATATATTATTACTTATATATTTTCTTGTAGTTTATGTTGTATGTTATGTATATATATATTTTCGTATATATTTTTTTGTAGTATATATTGTATGTTATATATATATATATATATATATATATATATATATATATATATATATATATATATATATATATATATATATATATATATATATATATATATATATATATATATATATATATATATATATAAATATATATATATATATATATATATATATATATTGTAGCTTATAATTAATTCGAAATAAACACAAAGAAATATTGAGAAAAAAGATATTCAAGGGTATGTTTTATAATTTTTATTACCAAAAATGACATATCTTTCTTAGTCTTCCTTCCCCCAATGGAATGAGCACAACAAGGTACTAATACCACCATTAAAAGGAAAAAAAACTAAAAGAAGATGTGCCAATATACAAGTTACATCATAATCTACATCGTACCCTCTAACAAATCTCATAAATCCGTCAAGGTTGAGAGGAGGTTGTGTTGGTGGTGGTGGAAAAGAAGCTTGTTCATCACCACTTCAGGGCAAAGCCGAATCCTTCGCAAGTTCTGCTATCATTTTTTCATAAGCTTCATCTATCTCCGGTTGTGATTCTGCAATTCCAAAGTTTCTTCTGCGCGGATCCAATCTCTAAAAAGTACCGATTTTTCCAAGCTATCCCTCATCGATGCTCTATGATCACCTATTTGCAGTTTTGCTTGACTGAAAGCGCTCTCTGATGCAACAGTTGAAGCTTGAATTGATAAAATATCCCGAGCCATCCTTGCAATAACCGAAAAATATTTTTCCCTTGACTTCCACCATTCCAAAAGATCGAAAGAGCCGTGTGGATTCTCCTTTTCAAGTCCCTGAGACAAATAAACTTGAAGCGCATTTAGATGTGAACTTTCATCATAATTATCACCTTGAGAACCCCGTAACTCTGTCCAAGATTTAAGAGTTGTTAAGCCCGCAGCTCTTTTAGACGATTGTGAGCTAGACGAAGTAGGGGTTGGAATATTTGGCCTAGCATGCTCTAAGGCAAGTTGATTAGCATTATAAACTGTTTGAGCATTAATTTTAATTGATGCTTTTGCATCTGCAAGTGTAGAAACTTCCTCGTTTGAAATATCTAAAGCCTTATAAATATTTGAATATAAAAAATGAGGACCTCACAATTTCATTGTAGGATTTAACATTGCAGCAACACCAAAAATAGGAGGGATAGGAAAAAAATATTTTTAAAATTTTTGTTTTATTTCATTTATAGCAAGTTCATAAATGCCTCCACCCTCGCCAAATTCAACAAACAAATCAGCTAGTGCTACAATATAAACTAAATAATTTGAAATAGTAGGATAATATTCCCCAGAAAATGCATTTATAGCAACTTGAAAATGTTCTAAAAATTCTAAAAGAATTTTAACATTCGTCCAATATTGCGTAGTAAGCATTTAATCATCATCCTCACCACCTACCCGAGAATTAAACGTTGCATTAATTGGGTTTCTATATTCATATGAAACTTCTAAACTTTCGTACATACAATTCCATCTAATCGGGCAAGGTTTATGAACCTTTCTTTCTCTAAGGCCATATTCATCACATTTTTTAAAATACTCTCTAAGTCTAGTTCTACGGTTTGAATAAAAAAGCCAATTAAGAGCCATTCGAACCTTTTCAATTTCCATGTTTAAAATTTGCATACTACCACCAACAATTAAATGATAAATATGACAAATACATCTAATATGGAAATATTAATAAATGCAGGATTTAGTGTTTTTGTAAGCATGTCTATAGCACTAGTGTTACTAGAAGCATTATCCATAGAAATTGCCATTATTTTGTGGCTAAAGCAAAAATATTTATATATATCTGAAACAGTGTTAGCTATAAACTTACCTGTGTGACGTGAATTAATTATTCTATAGGCAATTATAAGTTTTCTCATTGTCCAGTCCTCATCTATCCAATGACTTGTAATAGTTAGATAATCACAATCATTACCACTTCTACCAATATCAGTAGTAATAGAAATCCGATTAGGCATATGAGTAAATAAATAACGCAAATATTGTTCATATTCATGTTTGAATTTATAAATATCGGCCTTAGCTGTTGCGCGAGGCCAACCTTTATAAGTAGGACTAAAGACTCGTCTAATATAATGAACCCAATTAGGATTATGAGCAAAAGTATAAGGTAAGCACATAACAGTAATCATCTTTGCTAATTATTCACGATCTCTATTTGGATCGTAATATAAAAACATCCGTTGACAGTGTTAATTCCTGGTTGAACTAGATTTGAACATGTACTAGGGTTAACCGCAAAATCTACACTTGTCCCCTCTTGCTGCGCTTGCATTTGCAAAAATCTAGCCTTATCTCTATGGTGTGCTTTATGTGCCTAGTCAAACTACCCGTGCCGCTATGGTCTCCAGTAAATTTATGCACTAGTAATTTCCCACAAGTATTATACTTAGCCTTATTTTGTTCTCTTACTTGAGTAAAAAAATTCCAAACTAATGATGTTTCTTGACGTTTAGCACGTTTTCTATTAAAAGTAGGAGTTTCTACATGTGGGTCGTCCGGTGCATTACTTGGGTTATTAACAGGACTAGTATGTGTATCATCTAAATCTGGTGCTTGGGTTTCATCATCCTCATTTTCCTCTAAGATAGGTTCATTAGGATAAAGAGCATTCATAATTTCATCATCTAATCTATCACCTACTGCAACAACATGTAGAAATTTACTATCGGTAAATTGAAAAGAAGGGTGATCACTATCAAGAATTACGGGAGGAGGAGGAGGAGGCGGCTACTTTCAACTTGTTTATCTTTTCTAGGTCGGGGAGCAGGGGGAAGGGTAGTATTACAGCCACTACTTTCACCGGTTTTACCTTTTCCTTTACCAAATGTTTTTTCAAAGAAAATTCCATATTAATTATAATTATGCAAATTAAACCACACAAAAATGTATTATTAAAACGTAAGAGTTGAAACGAGTTTACCGGATTGCCGAACAACTTCTTGAAAATTAAAAATCGTTGAACACTTGAAAACTTCAATTCAACAACTTCACAATTTTTTACGAATTTTCAACAATAAATTAAGCAATTGTAGCAGAAAGATTGAGAGATATTGATGAATTGGTAAATAAAAATAAAAGAATGAGTGGGTATTTATAGTTGAGAAATGGATACAAGTGTAATTATATAAAGTTTGGGGTTAAATTAAAGTTTAGGGGCCAAATGACCATTTTTTAAACCTCCAAACGGTCAAATTGTAGCTCAAATGGCTACTTTTTAAAACCTATCCGTTGATGATTTTAAAATAAAAAAAAATTAAAAAATATATATAACCGTTGGGCCCGTTTAGGCCTGCCAGGACCGGCCCAGGCCTGGTTGACGGTCCTGGGCTCACGGGCTAAATTGTGCGGATCGGCCCGTCACGGGCTTAGAGTAACACCAAGCCCAGGACCACCAGGACCGGTTCACCAGGCTCGTTAGGGCCGCAGGCCCGATCCGGTCCGATTCAGGCCCGGGCCACAATACAAGGTTATTTTAAATAAGTACTATACCTCCTTTCAACTGTGTAAAAATATTATGAAATGACCTGTAATTGTAAATCACACAACCACATAAATGAGTAAGCATTTGTATATGAGATTTTTACATATACATACCATATAGCAAACCTTATTACCACCCATGTTTAAGGTTTGTGTTTATTACATTTAAGTATACCACCTTTCAATTTATGTACCAAAATTCTATTTAAGGTTTAATTATCAACTTATTAATTATAGGCTTGATTTGTGGAACTGAAAATCTTTTCAGATTTTATTGTACACGTTTCTTCTCTCTCTTACAAACAAAACCCATGATTTTCTCCCCATTTTTAATTACCCTCCCCCCATATTTTATTACCAAAACCGACTTCTCTCTCTCTCTGCTTGAATTTCATTCACCATTGTCGAAGCTTGAACAGTTTCAGATCGAGAAGTTCTTCTCAATCCATCATACTTTCAGTCCATAAAATTGTATCAAAGCCAGAAACCCTCTACAAAATCGATTTCTCTTTCTCTCTGCTTTGAAGTCGGATAACATGTCAGTTTGTATGTCCTTTGGCGTGTAAACAGTCTTGGGATCACAATACTTTGGAACGACAATGCTACCAACTATTGTTGCAGTACATTTGCGCTGTATGAATGTTTCGTCCATTCGGCAGCATGTGTGTTGTCGGCTAAAACTTCTTATCTTGAACAATGAAGAATCATGAATTGACGTTGCCTTGAAATACCATTTGCAGTTCTTAGCTACACATACAAGCCAGTAGCTACAAAAAAATCCAATTTTCAGACATATTTATTAAAAACTACAATTAACTATAAATTGACTACAATTAACTACAAACTGACTACAATTAACTACAAATTGACTACAAGTAGCTACAAACTGACTATAATTAAATCAAAAGTGACTACAAGTAACTACAAACGGACTACAATTAACTACAAATAATTAACTACAAACTGACTACAAGTAACTACAAACGGACTGCAATTAACTACAAACTGACTACAATTTAACTACAATTTGTATAAACAAACCTAGCTTCAATAATTTGGAATCTGGAAGAACTACAATTTGATTGACTATCACGCTGTAAATTCTGATTTTCGGTATTTGATGTAGAAGAATGAGAGATTTTCGAAACTGAAATCTGGAAGAACTACAATTTGATTGACTATCACACTGTAAATTCTGATTTTCGGTATTGGATGTAGAAGAATGAGAGATTTTCGAAACTGATGGCTACGTATGAGAGATTCACGCAGAGAGATTTGCGCTGGGATTAGATCTTTTAAGGTTTTAAAAAGATCATTTAATTAAGACAGAATCAAACATTAATTGGGATGCTTAAATGTGCGCTATTTTAGGCTATAAAATAAGCCAGATATGGTTTGGTACATTTTTGGTAACGAAAACATGGAATATGCGGGTAATAACCTAACAAGGCACAATAATGGTAATAAGGTTTGCTATATGGCATATTTAGGTAAAATCTCATTGTATATTCATTTATATTTATATATTATATTAAAAGCACAAAAATATTTAGCAAAATATTTTTATCTTTTTATCTTAAAATATATTTTATATTGAAAAAAATTATAATTTGTACTAATTTTTTACTATTTAAAATTTTGAAATCAACTAAAATCTTATTTAGTAAGTGTTCCCTTATTTGAACTGGAAAAAAGGTACTAATATTAGGGTATTGAATCAATTAATTAATAACATAACTATAATACCTTATATAAATTATTTGATTACTTGAATTAATAAGACTAACTCATAGTACGTTCCATAAGAAGGAACTTTAGATTTTCTTATGAAATATGAAATATGAAATATGAAATTTCATTACCATAAAACCTACTTGAACTATATCACCGCACAAACGAAGGCAGGCGAGATTTATTTGCAGATAATGAAATTCAATTAGTTCTTTGTTATGAAATAATATAACAATAAGAACAATAATACAAGAACAATATAGAGAGAAGTAGAGAGGGAATATTCTTATTGATACTTAGGGATGATTTACAATAGAATAGAACCCCTATATTTATAGGGAGGTGGTGACTTAGCCACCAAGTAGTAAACCCTAGAATCTCTCTAAATATAGACATTCACCTTAAATAGAGTTCTATTTATAACACTCCCCCTTGAATGTCTATTCAATAATGTGCCTCGTTAAAACCTTAACTAAAACAAAACCCAATGGGAAAAAATAATAGAAAAGGAAAAAGAGTACACATGTTTGAATATGCGCCTATTGGTTGCCTCGTTAAAAACCTTGCAAGGAAAACCCATTGGGACAAAACCTTGTAAGGGAAAAAGAGTGCAACGCGCATTAACTCCCCCTGAAGAGAGCATCAATTCACATCCTTGAGCATTTGCATTCCAATCTTGTGCACCATCTTGAAATTATCATTCTTGATAGATATGGACATCTTCATATAATGTCGTGGAATGACTCTTCAATATCTCCATAGAGGTATTCTTGATGCCATCATGCTTATAGTTATAGCAAGATACATATGTACACAAGTTGCACTTAGGATGTGGTATTTCAGGACCAAGAATTGTATATGCTTCAAGCAACTTCAATCTTTCATGGATTGACATATAAGTTAAGTCATATAAGCCATATAATAGACTTTAGATGCATATCAAGTTTTCATGTCATGCTAAACAAATAAGATATCGAAAACTGATTACACATACCATTGACTTTATACTTTCATGTATTTGAACTACATGTCCAAAACTACATGTCTTTCATATGGAATCAATTCTGCTTGAATTGTATCTCTTCCATTTGGCCAATATTTTTGTTTGTATCCGACAAACATAAGATCCTCATCGATATTTAGCGCTATCATAGATGTCGTCGACGAACAGTTTATATCGGTTCCAATAAATTTTCATAAAGACATAACATGGAGATCTCTTTATTCATATATTCAGGTACCTGAATCTCTCATGAGATTTTATGAAGTGTTATGTCATGTGATCTTCTAGATCACTTGCCTCCTTATTATGATCACATTGATCATTTGCTCATCTTCATTAAGAAGTTCTTTTTGAAACCGATTTGTCTATACGCCTTAAGCGTATCAAAGACTTTGTCCTTCCAGGACTTAATATGAGCATTTGCAGTGAGAATATAGTTACTTTCTTTGGGTCAGCAAATGCGTATAGCATGCTTTGCAATATGTTGCAATTGAATTATCCTTTTATGAACTTCAGGTTCATATTATGATATTCGAGGATCTATATATACAAATGATAATTCATCCCATGTAACCTTTTCTCAAGAGTTTATCATGTCTCCCCCTCATGTTAGAAAAGCTAACTTGTTTCCTCAACTTTGAGAGTCCATCTTTGTGCATTATGGTGTTAATGAAAATATACACCGCACATCAATAATAATAAGATGAAATTATTTGGTTCCTGACCCTGAACCACTTGTGAGGGGAGAATATAATATACTCTCGTATACAACGTATATCAAACTGATATATATAACTTTGTTCTCATAAGAAACAGTTTAGCTATTAAGTGGAGGCACTCAATAATTATCTTGCTAAACCGACTATGATATAAACCAACTTATCAAGATGAACTATCTTGAATAGAAAATCTGGAAATTATGCTCGAAGTTATATTACTGAGCAATTTACCTTGCAAGCACCGGCCAGGCTGCGGGTTAATAACAATCGCACATGTAACCATATCATAGATGCATCATATGTGGTATACATGGCAGGTGAATGGGCCCATATTCACCTTTGATATTTCCAGAATTTATGGGATTCAACCCGAACTCTTTAGTTGGTCAATCAATTAATGAGAACAAGTAATATAAGAGAATTCGTAAAGAACTTTCTAGTTCTTTAATATTTACCCATGTGAATTCTCTATTACTGCACATCATACTTAAAATAAGATGGCTAACCCGAATGCCAACTGAATAAATTATCAATATTGATAAACTTCAAATTTACACCATGACGTGTGCAATTATCAATAAACTTCAAGTTTATTATGGTATGGGTTTTTATACCAATAAATATCCACTTTATTGTGGTATTCTTTTGTTTGTGTAGTACAAACTGGAGAATAAAGCGGGTAGCTTTTCATATACAAATTATCCCGCTACAAGTTGTGGTAATAGAAGATATCAAATCTTTCCTTTATTTATAGTCTCAATATAATCCATCGCTTTCGCATATACTTTGGAAACTAAATAAGTTTCTTTGAGACTTACTACCACACAATACCTTATTGGTAATCAATTGCGTTTCTCCAACATAGTAATAATTGGCTCTTCTAGAGCTCTCAATTAATTTTGTACTACCACAGATTCATCAACATCCATGTGGTGAATATCTCTTTTAAAGAGAAAGTTATACCATTATGGTCATGGTCAAAATTATATGCAAGATATGTTTCTTGCATTATCGTTGTCCTTTAATAGTCATATTTCCAAAATATTTTGGCGTACAATAGGTACGTGACCAACGATCATTCATGCCATAACAATGACATTATTTTCATATATCATCTCAAACCTCCTTCTAGGGGTGAGTGTGGTATATTCAATACCAATGCGTCTGGCATTCGATTTGCTATTCTTTGCAAATGGATAATATTTTGCACCTCTTTTTCACAAATAGAGGTATGTGGATCAAGATGAGATAATGATGCATTTTTCCACAAAATTTCCCGTTTGGTTTCACCAACTTCTCCCCCTAATTTTGGGAAAAGTGTCTCATCGAATTGACAGTCTGCAAATCGTGCAGTGAACAAATCCCCTGTCAATGTTTCGAGGTAGCGAATAATGGAGGGCGATTCAAACTCAACATATATTCCTAACCTTCTTTGCAAACCCATTTTGGTGCAATATGGCGGTGCTACAAGGCACATATACTGCACATCCACAAATTTTTAAGTGGGATATATTAGGTTCATGACCCAAAACTAATTGCACGGGGAATATTTGTGATAATTCGTCAGTCAGAGACGAACTAGCATTGCTGCATGCAAAATGACGTGACCCCAAACCGAAGTGGGCAGCCTCGTTTTCATGAGTAAATGAGGTATTCAAGATTATACTCATGTATTGTCTCAATCTGATATCCATTTTGAATGATATCTTTAAAACTCAACAAGTTTCTCTTAGACTTGGAGGAGAACATTGCATTCTCTATGATAAACATTGTTCCTCTAGGCAGAGCTATAGTTGCTCTTCCGGAGCCTTCAATCAATTTACTACTACCAGAGAATGTAGTAACATCTGCCTTACACATACTTAGTTGAGAGAAATATTTCTTTTCTTTGAGTATCGTATGTGTAGTACATGAATCAACTAAACAAATATTTGATCCAAGTTTGCTTTGTGAGATATCCATATTTGCTTTCCCATGGTTTGATATTCAAAAGAAAATACACGAACATGAGAATAAACAAATTCAATCCGTTTGTCTCAATGTAATCGATTGTTAAACATACATAATCGATTATTTGCTATTTTGAAAACTTCAGATCACACTGTCTTAATATAATCGATTGTTAAACATACATAATCGATTATGTCTTAATATAATCGATTATTAAACATACATAATCGATTATTTGCTATTTTGAAAAACTTCAGATCATACTGTCTTAATATAACCGATTGTTAAACATACATAATCGATTATTTGCTATTTTGAAAAACTTCAGATCACACTGTCTTAATAGAATCGATTGTTAAACATACATAATCGATTATGTCTTAATATAATCGATTGTTAACAAGTATATAATCGATTGTTTTGCAGTTTTAATGCGAAATATTAGGTAATCGACTAACTGTTAGGTTAGTCGATTAACTCTACTGAAAAATAAAAATATCTTTGAAATTTAAGCACATTGAAACATTCTAAAGAACTAATACTAACATTATATCATAAACTAACTAATACGAGCTGATACTAATGACTATTAGTTTATTCACTAACTAATACAAATAAGTAATATAAAATCAAACAATTCCATCTTCCTTCATCACAGATCCATCACCGATTAAGTGGTCTATTTTCCCCTCAGGGTGCTCAAAGAAGTCTGCCACATCCAAGTGGGTTATGTCAAAATTGTCGTCAGAGACAGAATTGGTTTCAGGGCATTTACCTTTTAGAGATGCTTGATAAAGCTCAACCAAATGTCTTGGTACACGGCAAATTTTCGCCCAGTGCCCTTTTCCACCGCAACGATAATATATAGTTTATGAACTATTTGCTTTTGGATTCTCATCGCATCGTGCTTGTGGCAGAGTGACCAACTTCAGGTTGTCATATCTCTCATTTAAGCCATTCCACAAGATAGGTGGATCTTTGACTGTGATATATACAATTTTCAATCCTTCATCAAGGTGATGGCGCAAGAAAATCAAAGGCTGCGCAAGAAAATCAAGGCCTTAGCACAGTTTCAAACCTTCATCAAGGTGATGGCGCAAGAAAATCAAGGCCTTAGCATAGTCTTGGGTGGATGCATTATTTCTGTCTTTGATGGCGTCTCCAAGACCCATTGCATCCAAATGGATTTCAACATCCAACACCCATGTTATATAGTTCTTGCCCGAGATTTCAAGGGCAACGAACTTTCTTTTCATAATATGATACATGAAACAAAATTACATCAAGAGCGTGTTCATACTTACGGGCTTTATTATCACATTCACTTCAGGGAATGGATTATAATCATCTGTATGTGTTATATACAATCTCATGTCAAATATTACTTTCATAAAGTGAAAGATTATTTTGAGAATCTTTATTATTCTCATTATCACAATGATGACGATTATAATCCCGTCTATTGCCTCGTCCATATTCATTGATACCTTCATGGTAATAATTTTGTCTTCTTTCAGACTTATCACATACTGCTACCACATTCTCTAAAGGGAATGGAGCAAATTCAATTGGACGGATTTTGTCTTCTTTCAGACTTATCACATACTGCTCCCACATTCTCTAAAGGGAATGGAGAAAATTCAATTGGACGGATTTTTTAATTCTTTTCCCACAATCATACATGAATTTGATCATGGCAAGGCATAGAAATTTTACCACTTCATGTGAGTGTATTCTTACAAACTCCATTAGAGTTATAATCAAACTTTGTTGTCTTTGTTTGTATATGAAATCAAATCGTAGAATTTCAAGAATTTGAAAGGGAAAAGTAAATTACTTACCTTTAAGGTATACCAATAAATGTTGTGATATCAAATATACCTCTTGTGTAAATTCCTTTCTTTCTCTCACGTTTTTCTCTTTCTGTTTCTGTTTCTTTCTTCTTTGTTTTTCTTTCTTTCGTTTCCACCTTTTTTTTTTTCGTTTCTTTTCCTTCTTTCTTCATTCTTTCTTTTTCCTTTTTGTCCGTATAGAAATTCTGGAAGAAGGAAGAAAATCAAATTCAATTGGTTAGAGACTCGTGCTGATAACGCGTTATGAAATAATATAAGAACAAGAACAATAATATAAGAACAATATAGAGAGAAGTAGAGAGAGGAGTATTCTTATTGATACTTAGGGATGGTTTACAATAGAATAGAACCCCTATATTTATAGGGAGGTGGTGACTTAGCCACCAAGTAGTAAACCCTAGAATCTCTCTAAATATAGACATTCACCTTGAATAGAGTTCTATTTATAACATTTTGTTTTTTTTCTTCTTTTTTTGCATGTGTTGGGTTGGGTTATTCTAATATTTCAAGTAATTGTGGGAGTATATTGACTTATATATGACTATTTGTTGCTTTGGCGAATGTCTATCACTTTAGTAAGAATAACTAGACCAATATTAACGGCAAGAGATATAGAAGCCTCAATTATACCAATAATTGTGCATATAAAATAATATGGGATTAATTTCAGGAACCGAGATTGTTTATTCAAATATTTTTTATTTATTTTTTACCACTTTAAAATACAATTAGAATTAGAATTCAATTTGAACTCTTGGGTATTTTAGTCTTAAATGTGCTAAAATCCAGTATATATGCACTTTATGATTATTGATGAGTAGGTTCTTTCCTCTACATATCATAGGGATTTTTAAGTATCTTTATGTATTTATAGAATTTTCATTAGTATAGTTCATTTCTACGTAAATATATTTATTACTGTTACATTAAAAATACGATATAAATTCAATGAATGATTCTAGCAATAGTTGCATAAGATGGTATTAGAAAGTAGCTTATTTGTTAATACAGCACTTACTCAAGTCTACCAACATTATCGAGTTTTGTGACTTGACTATTTATTTTGAGCAATGGCATTATTTATTAATTTGTTCAAATTCGACAATTAGTATCAGTGAGCTTTGTGTTATTTTGAGCGTTGGCATTATTAATTTGTTCAAATCCGACAATCCAAAATTAGATGATTTAAATCTATGATTAATTTATTTATAAAAATAATAGTACAATATACTATTTACAGAAAGTATTTATTTGTTGTAATAGTATAGATAAAACAAAGCTATTAAATTTTTATAATACACAAAAGAATTATTTTATTTATAATGTTAATGAATCGTAAAACTGAAAAGAATTTCAAGTTGAATAGACTGAGAGAGATGAATAAGAATTACTATGACAAAGTTTTTACCTTTATTAAGTTAGTTAAATAGGATCAACAATATTATTTGTGAAAATTTTTAATTTTTCTTTAACTTTTATTTTATAACTCAAATACATTTCTCATGTGAATTTTATTTGATTTTTAAAAGTTTATGCTCATTGAGATGGGTACACGTACAACGCGCGTACTTTAAAACTAGAACTATATTAAAAGTGCTAAGTCCTTATCGAAATATTGTTTGGTCTTTTTTACGCTTCATATATACATTCTATATTGGATATAATTGTAATAAAAATCACAATTTATGTTTATTTGGGAAACAAAACTCTCGTTTGTTGTCGTATTTTCTATTGGCTAGGACTTTAATTTATTTAGGTTTTGAATTCTTTAAACTCTCCTCGGTTTAGGTATAATTTGGGCTCTTTATTGCTGTGTAGCTTTCCACTAAGTTTAAGCTAGCGTTTGATTAGCATGCATCTGCCATCTCCCTTAAGCAAATTGAAGAATGCCATTTTAACAAAGACTGGTTTCTTGGAATAGTTAGTCATCATCATCATTATTATCATAAGTTTTAGTACCTAACTAACCATATTAGGTTATGTTGAAAACATTTTTGGACCATCCATTTTAATCATGTGTCATTACTATTATTTTTATCTGAGAGTAGTAGTCTAGGCTAGTAGCACTATGTGTCGTCCTCTGATTATCAGCTAGCTAGTAGAAGGTCCACCTTCTAGTGTGACATTCTACTGTTTTTTAAGGAATAATTTCACATAAACACAATTAACATATTTGACTTGCAATATAATAGCTCAGTTATAACTTTATAATTCTGTAGCCTAAAAATAATAGGTTAATATTTAAAAAAAGAGTATTTTCTAGTTTTTTTATTTAGCAACGGAGTTTAATCAAGACATTTATCTTATTTAGATAAAGTCATGAGATTTTCTAATTCTTCTGTCATCTAATTTTGATCTTTCTCCCCCAATTTATTTTTAGTGCTACAAGTTGCTGCAAGTTGTCCTCCAATTTTTCGTTGATTCTACTTATATGGTAAAATTTAGATATAGTTATTGCAAGTTCGTGATTTGGCGGAGAATCAACAAGGAAAATAGATTTGTACATGAATCATTCTAGAAAACGTAAGAAAACATGAAAAAAAATAATTTGATTATACATATGCAATACATGTATAATGATGTATAACTATGTATAAATTTGTATATGAAATGTATAATAATGTATATCAAAAGAACAAGAGAATGAAGAAGAAGATAATTGTCAAACTTCCATGGAGGCATCTTATATAATGAAAATGTATATATATCCTTATACATTGAGAAATAAATAATTATGTGATGCTATGAACATATATACACATTTATACACAATCATGCAATAATGTATAAGTGTGTATAAATAGTTGTTACATAATATTTATACCAGAACATATCTTATGCTCAATATTACACCTCTATTTCAGTACCAAAATATCAAAAGAGATTTTTTCAGAGGAAGTTAGATCTGAAAATTAAAGAGGAGAGAAGATGAAGATGAAATTGTTTTCTAAAAGAAGATAAATAACTGGAACATCATCTCAATAACTTGAAAATTATTTGAAATTATCGTCGACCACCGGAGACTCATTTTCCGATGACTTCGCTGACTTTATCGTCGACCTATTTACCTTGAAAATTGAAGGAAAAAATGGGTAAAGAATATTTTCTACCGTCATATTTATTTTCCGATAACATCATTAACTTTGTCGGCGACCTCTTGATTGACTTCACTCTGAAAGTTGAAAAAGAAGGAAAAATGGATAAAGGAGGTTGTCTACTTCTCTTTTTCGCAGTAGGTTAACTGATGAGATCATTTTTATGCATTATCTATAAAATGGACTATGTCGGGTAAAGTTTTAAAACATAGGCTATTTTTGGTTCTGAAATTCTTTTTTTAATTTCTTTTTCTTCTCTTCCTCATCAGTTCAAGTATTGCCTTCCGATTTTGAGCTCGGAGTTGCAATTTTGTTAATTAGGAAGGTTTATATGTATTTGTATTCGGTATATCGTATATGAAACAGTAGTTGGAGAATAAAATAATTAAATAGGAACTTTGCAGTAGCTAGAAAGCAGAAAATAAAATAGGAATTTGTCATTAACGTCCGATATGGTTGTTGATGCAACAAAAAGGGTTAAGTTAAGAAAGAATAGATTATCGAATTTCCGGTAACAGAACCAATTTGTTTAACCAAAAAATAGAATTTTGGTCAAAGCTTTATTTTTAGAAGAACCCGGGTTACTGATAATCGAAAAAAAAAAATTAATTTTGCTTATAATAAGATAAATAGAAAGCAAAGTAAATTAGTATACTCAAATAGTATTTCGCATCCTTAAAAATTTTCAGTCTCCTTCTTTTTAAAGCTATCTCTAAGATATGCGTTTTGTCTTTGTCATAATTAGGTCATTATAGACAATTAAAGACATTAAATGCTACGTTACATATTACATTGAGTATTTAATATTCCTTAAATACTGTATTTGTACTCTCATGTGTTGTCATATTCATTCTCTTTGATTTTTAGATTTGAATAGGTACGAGTGTCGAGTCTTTTGAATATCCGCTCGTAGCTCTGCTCGTGCCTTTGCTTGTATCTATCGCAACTCGTGCCTCTTTGCCAATCATCATTTTTTGACCAGCCTTCGTGTCATGACATTTCATCTTTCAATCATTTTAATATTATATATAAACTTGATTTTTCGCAATATAGACAGTCCCCCACTTGCCATTTATTCATCAATTGAATATTTGAAAAATGGAATTTATTAAAGCGGTATTTATATTGCCATTGATGCTATTATAGAATCGACCCTTCAACTGTCACTTCCATTTAATGCTCATTACACGTGGCATCTTTTTTGTTGGTTCTGCGATTTTGCAGCGCTTTTTAAGATTTTTTACGGCTTCACCAATTATGAAGCGACAATTTTTATTATGACGTTTCCATCATTGCACCTTTTCCTTTGATGATTGCTTCCTAGTATAAACATAGTTTTCATATTTGCCTTTCTCACATAAAATTCAAAGTTTTTAGAATATTCAATTCTTATTCTCATCTTCCTCGTAAAACTTTTAGAATATTCAATTCTCATTCTTCATCTTCCTCGTATTGCCATGTCTTCATCAAACCCTAACCCTAGGAGATTCTCTATAGTTGATAATCTTCCTCTTGCCCCTAGTAAGAGTAGAAGAGAAGGTAGACTACGCAATTTAGGGTCTTCCTCCGTACAGGGTTCTTCTAGTTCCAGTCCTTCTTCAAGAACCAGGGATTCTCTTTCTCAAAGGTCTTCTTCTAGAGGTAACAAACCCTCTGAACCTCTTCGTGAACCTTCTGTGGAAGAAATAGTTCGTGCGGAACTATCTTTCTATAATGATAGAGAGTCTCTTAGAAATCAAGTGTCTTCTTTGGATCGTGCTGATATATACCCAACCCAGATCACTAAAGGTCTAACTTCTTTAATTCGTAGAGACTACTATTAGAGTCATGACTTCCCTATTATGATTCCTAATGCGAACTAAAGAATCACCTCCTATTTAATGGGGTTTTCTTTTGTTTATACATACCTTTCACATTAGGTTTCAAACCTTCTATTGACCCTGTTATCCTTGAATTTTGTCGATTTTTCGATGTCTATTTAGGTCAAATTTGTCCCATAGTGTGGAGGGTCGTTGCCTGTCTGAGGCATTTGACTAACATAGTCGTTGTGCCTTTCACTTTTTCCCATTTAATTCATCTCTACTCTCCCAGACTCTTTTACCAATGTGTTTTTACTTTAGTGGGAAGGAGCAAGAGAGTTTTGGTTAGTCTCAAAGATGACAGAAACCGTGACTGGTACGCCCGGTTTGTTGTTGCCCCCACTATTGGTTTAGTGGGTGATGAAAATGTTCCCTTCCCTGAGAAGAAAAATTTTGCACATGAGTTTTCTTTTTAATAATTTTCTCATACCTTTTTCCTCGATTCTGATGACCATTATCCTAATTTTTCTTTTCTTTCGTAGCAACCATGGAAATTGTTGATGAAATTCCCAATTTCCGTGGTTGGGTACGAAAACTGTTGAATACCGCCCCAATGGAGGGTAGATCTTGGAAGACTCTTTCCCAACAATTTGGTTGGAAAGTGAAAACTCATGGTAAGAGTTTTTTTTAAACTCTTTTCAGATCCTATTTTAATCATTCTTTTTATCAGGATTTGCTGTTTGAGGGATTAGTGCTGAGGCAGTCATAGCTTCTCGTATTTATTTAGAAAGGGCCCAAGAGATAATTTTGAGATCTTAATCGAAAAGAAAAGTTGTTGTTAACCAAGACTCTGAAGAAGAGGAAGATGGGGGTTCCTTGGTAACAAGGCCACGAGCTCATTGACGTACAATTTCTGATGATGAAGCATCCCCCATGTTCTATTCCTCTTACCGAGTTTGTTGAAGCCCCGGTGGTAATCCCTGATGATGATGTCCCCGCTGATGCTCATGATTCTATTGAGCATCTTTTTATTATGGGTTTGATAGCGAAAATTTAGGTCCGATTTTTTATGAAGCACCCCTTGCTTCTTTTTCTGCTCCCGTTCCAACGACACCTTCTTCACTGATCGTGGCTATTATCTTTCCTCCCCAGGCTGTTTTAACTGCTTCTGCCGGTCCTCCATCAACTACTCCTTCTTCATATGTTCCTTACCTCGAAGTTGGGTTCTCAAGTAGAGGTAAAGCTATGAGGCAAATTACCATTGAAGTCCCTGCTGAGGTTAACCTTTTGAGGAAATCAGGTCAAGCCGATGTATGGATAAAGCCTTTGATTGGTCCAATTGCGAGAGCTAAGCTTGATAGCCATAGTTCCTTAACATTGATGAACGATATCGTGCATGTTTCGTTAAAGGTATCCCTTTTAGAGCAATTAGTGTGTGACTACCGAGTTGAGGCGGATAATTGGAAGGAAAAGTGTGAAAGTCTTCAAATCAACAAAGAAACATTGGAAGAAAGTAAAAGTACCTTAGCGCAGTAGATAAAGGCTTTGACTTCACAGTTGGAGGTTGAGAAAGCTTTCCTCAAGTCAAGAAAGTAAAGAAAATGATCATCTTGAAATCTCATTTTCTGAGCAACTCTCCAATGCAAGTGAAGAGATTAGAGAGTTGAAGGCTCTCTTAGATAAAAAAGAAGCATATGCAGGTGAACTCGTGCAGACCCTGACTCAAACTCGAGAAGAACTCCGGGAGTCTTCTGAAAAAGTTCGTTTTCTAGAAAGTTCACATGCTTCTCTTCAAACTTCTTATGAGTCTGCCTTGTCCGAGAATCAGAGGCTTAGAAATAAGATTGCTGACTGGGAAAGAGAATATGAAATTCTTGAAGATAAAACCGCCATTGAAGTGAGTTGGGCGTTTTTAGATTCTCTCCATGATACCTTTGTTGAAGTTAGCCAAGAGAATTTTAACTTGGAACCTAAGTTGGCCAAAATCAAGGAGACTATTGAAAAAACTCAGCAAAGTCAAGATTTTCTTTCTCCCATGGATGAAACTTCTGAAAACATTGGAGATGAAATGGGTATGGCGAGTACTAAAATTCTTTCAAGTCAAGTTGAACCTGCTCCTGCTGATGATCTTACGAACCAAGCTGATCTCGTTTCTGTTGATGATCCTACCTCGATTCCTTCTTCAACTCCTTAGTGATAAGTCAATGACATGTGACTTTTTTTCTCTTTGGCGATATGTGGTTATAAACCTTGGTATTTTTTAAGGGATTGTTGAAAATGCTAAGTCCCAGACCTTTCATGGGGTTCTCTCTATAAACAAATTTCTGTTTATGACTAAGTTTATACTTAGTCTAAACTTTTTAATTTAAGAAGTTTACGTTGTTGTTTGAACTTCTATTTTGTTTAGTATTGCCTTTATTTTTAAGGACTTACTGAATAACTTGTACTTTTATTTTTCAAAAATGCTTCTTTTTTTTACTGCATGAATACTTGTAATCATAAATTTTATAAAAAAGGGCCTTTTTTTAGTCGACACTTAATGAAGAAGATGTCTCAACTTCATAACAGTATTTATGTACGATAAAAGATGTAGGAATACACACGTTTTTTTTTGGAATAACTTCGACAAGTTTTATTTGAACTTTGTCAAGTTTAAATAACACTTTACATGTATTTAAATTACTTCTATTACTTTCTTGTAACTATTTTTCTTATAACAGATTTCAAAAGAGAAAATGCACACAAGGTTTTTACGTATAGCATGTTTCAGTACATTTCAGTAAAGAAAATGAACACAAGGTGTTTATTTATAACCTGTTTCAGTACATTGCTTTACCTTCACTATGATAATGTTTTTCTTTGTCCTTAGCTCGTGACTTTTCTCTGCACTTGACTCATTCAATGAGTGAACTTTTCAGGCTTGAACTTTGATCATTTCCCATCTTCTTTGCCTTCTTTATACACATGTCTATTTATATTATGTAGTCCCCCAAGTGCTTCAGCTTTGAAGTATGAAGTCTCGAGCATTTGGTTGTGCCTCTCATTTGGTCCTTTCCTTAAAAAGGAAAAACATATGGGGCTCGGAGGTGCGATTATAGATGAAAACTGCTTAACCCATTTCTATTTTTATCAGAATAATTGTACCCTAGATAAGAAAATTTAATTAATTACACGTGCCTTGCAGGTCGTGACTCATCATTTAGTACGGGTTAGATTTTAGCCTATCATCTAAAAACATTACTAAAATTTTAACAATTCAAAAAATAAAATTTTAAAGTATGAATACCTGACCGTGGGTATTCCTTAAAAATAGTATCTCTTAAAGTGAACAACATTCCAATGTAAAGGTAATATATTTCCATCCATCATTTCTAGCTCGTATGCTCCTTTTTTCTACGATACCATGAATTCTGTAAGGTCCTTCCCGGGCTGGACTCAATTTTCCCGCATTGGCTACCGTCGTAGATTGAAAAACTTTTTTGAGCACGAAGTCCCCAATATTGAAGTATCTTTGGCATGCTTTTCGATTGTAGTATCATTCCAAGACCTGCTTTTATGCTGCCATTCTTATTAATGCAACTTCCTTTTTTCCTTCAAGTAGATCAAAGTTTATGCTCATTTCATCGTCATTGGATTCTTTTGATGCCTGTATAAACCTCGTGCGTGGCTCTCCTATCTCAACTAGAATTAAGGCTTCAGCTCCATAAACAAATGAGAATGCTATTTCTCTCGTACTTGTTTTTGCGGTTGTGCGGTATGCCCATAAAACACCAGGTAGCAATTTTGGCCAATTACCTTTGGATTCCTCTAAACACTTCTTTAGATTTTTGGTAATAACTTTATTTGTTGACTCAGCTTGGTCATTACCCATCGGATGATAAAGTGTGGATGTGATCATTTTGATATGCCAACTTTGAAAAAATTCTGTGATTTGTGCGCCTATAAATTGAGGGCCATTATCACACACGATTTCCTTTGGAACACTGAATCAACATATGATATTTTGTCAAATGAAATCTCTAACTTCTTTTTCTTGCACCTGTTTGAATGCTTCTGCTTCCACCCATTTAGTAAAATAATCAGTGAGTACAAGCAAAAATTTTACCTGTCCTTTTGCTTGTGGTAGTGGAGCCACGATATCTATCTCCCATTTCATAAAAGGCCACGGTGCAACAACCGGATGTAAAAACTCTGCGGGTCTATATATGTTAATATTTATCACATTTAGCCACAAAAGTTTCCGCTCCTTCTTTTATTTTAGGCCAATAATAACATGCTCTAATCATGGTTCTTACCAGTGATATGCCTCCTGCGTGATTTCCACAATGTCCTTCGTGTATTTCTCTCATTACATCTTCTGTTTGAGAAGGCCCGAGACACATTGCTAAGGGGCCGCCAAACATTTTTTGATATAGATTCCTTGCTTTTAACAGTAAAGATCAGCCTTTTTGGAAGATTTTTCTTGTCTTCGGGGACGATACCATACTGCAAAAAAGTGACAATCTCGTTTCTCCAATCCCATGTTAAGTTATCAAAATTTACCTTATTTTGTCTGGATCGAGCACCGAATGAAACAAATGAGTCACAGAAGCATTTTCATTGCATGCTATGTCTGCCGCAAATGCGAGGTTAGCTAGGGCATCTATTTCTACATTTTTATCTCTTGGTATCTGCATAACTTTCCAAGTTTGAAATTGTCTAATCAAATCCTGTAACTTTTTTATGTATTGCTGCATTCGTGCTTCTTTGGCTGTATAAGTCCCCCAGCATTTGGTTAACTACGAGCTGTGAATCGCTTTTGATTACGATTTGATTAATACCAAGTTCTCGTCCTAGTTCCAAACCTGCGATCACAGCTTCATACTCTGCCTCATTGTTAGTTATAGAATGGCATTTTATGGCTTGACGAATGGTTTCACCAGTAGGTGGTACCAAAACAACTCCTAAACCTGCACCCTTCACGTTAGATGAGCCATCAATAAATAAAGTACAAATCCTGGATTAGCGCCATTGAGCACCTATAATTCTTTTTCTTCTTCTAATTGCATTACTTGGCTAAAATCAGCTAAAAAATCTGCTAATACCTAAGAGTTTATCGTGGATCTGGGCTGGTATGTTATGTCATACTCACTTAGTTCTATAGCCCATTTAGCTAACCTACCTGACAACTCACGCTTGTGTAATATATTGCATAATAGGTAAGCAGTTACTATGACAATGGGATGACATTGAAAATAAGACCTTAGCTTTCTAGATGCCATGATTAGTGCAAGTGCAAGCTTTTCTACTTGAGGATACCACATCTCCGCATCTAATAATGATTTGCTAACATAATAAATTGGAGATCGCTTATCTTGGTCTTCTCAAACTAAAATAACACTCACCGCTACTTCTGATACATCTAGATAGATGAGCAATTTTTCTCCAACCTTTGGTTTTGCGAGTAATGATGGATTTGACAGGTATGTCTTCAAACTTTTGAGTGCTTGTTGATAATTCTCACGTGATGGAACCTAACCCAACCCGCTAGGTAAGCCAACTAATAATTATCCAATTTCAATAATATTTAATAAGACAATTAAATAAAAGATATTATTTGAATCTTATACATTTCCCAAGGACTGGTAGTACAAATCATAAACTTCTAATAATAGAGTTTACAAAGATGGTATGAAGTAAATACATCACCTTTTCAAAAGTACATAAACAAATTTATATAAATCTAAGGCTACCATAAACAAGAGACAGCTACAACCGGTACGTAGGTACATCTTCAATCCCAACTCTCGTTGATCACAACAACATCACCAGTCCACATCTACACGCAAGGTGCAGAAGTATCGTATGAGTACAACCGACTTCGTGTACTCAATAAGTAATAAACCTCACCTTAGGTTGAAAATAATGACGAGCTGGAACATAGGTCGAGTCCAACACCAATAACCAACAGCAGTTCCTAACTATGTAAAGAAAATAATAAAAGGAGTAACTCGGATTAAACTGTTCAAATTTTTCTTAGTTTATGAAAACAGTTTCGCTTTTCATGTATATTAATGAAAACCCAAAATCTTTACCGAAATCATCAAAAGATATGAGATAGTTTGAAAACTATAACTTTTTGTAAAAATCCTTTCCACAATAAATAAGGTGTTTTATTTTCTTTCAGATAGCAGGTGTGGAATACCTCTCTATGCCCACATATCAATAGTCATGAATGACGTGATACCATACAACAAGCAAAAAATGCATCTTTATGCCTATATGTCATGTGTGCATATCAATGCTATGTATCTTAGAGATGAATCATATACTCACACTCTTAGAGTACTCAATCTTACTATCTCATACTTTCTGCTCATCATGCCCAATCAATCAGTACCGTGTATAGCCAATCCAGCCTGGGGAAGATCCATACCCGGAATATATACATAACCTGACCTACAGTCAGTCAGTACTGACTAGGGTCAATAAGCTCGTGGAGAAGATCCATCTCCAGGTATATAATGCTTCAACAAGATCCATGCCTAGGGAAGATCAATCCCTCAATATAATCAATTGAACTCACTGGGTGTGTACAGACTCCTAAAGGGTTCCTACGGCCCATGCGCTATCATAAAATCAGTATAAACGATGCAAGGTGCAGCCCGATCCCATAACTTTCACTCATAATCAGGCTTCCACTTCACTTAGTCATCAATCTCTCTAATCTTACTTGCGATTTTCACATTGTCATGAAACAAGCTCAACAACAATGATATGATGTATAAATAAATAACAAGTGAGACTGAGATATAATATGAATGCATGAATATGATTGAGTAAGAAATATCCTTAAAATTAGTGAGGTGACAGCAAGAAATGAACACTATGGGTCCCACCAATATCAGTATAAAGCATAAACATGATATATAGCATGATTGACAACTTAATTAATTTATTACATAGTGAAAACACGGATATCAACAAAATAAGACCATTATATAGTGCTATGGAAACAATGGAGTCACAATTCATATGGTGCACGCCCACACGTCCGTCACCTAGCATATGCGTCACTTCAGTTCCAATCATCTAACATGTAATTCAAGGTTTCATACCCTCAACACTAAATATAGAAGTATTACTTACTAGAACAAGTCAATTCCAATATCGAGCAAGCCAAATGATGCTCTAAAAATGCCATCACACACGTAGCAACCTCCGAACGGCTCAAAACTAGCAAAAAGTAACTCAAATACATCAAATAAAGCACAAGAAAACAATTCCAAATGATAAAGATTGAATCCTTAATCTAAACCCAAAACTGGCAAAAAATACACTCGGACGCATCTCGAAACATGACAAAACTCACAAAATACGACAACTCATTCAATTATGAACCCAACCATACAGTTTAACTCAATTCCAACTTCAAGTCATGTTCAAAACTCCAAAATTCATACTATGAAACATTAGGCCAAACCCCCCAATTTCCTCTTTAAAATTCATCAACCACAAGCGAAAATTGAAGATAGATTCATGGAATATAACCAAAGTCGAGTAGAGAATACTTAATCCAATTTATATTATGATAATTGCTTCAAAAATAGCCTCAATCTGAGCTAATAAACTCCCAAAGCATACGCTTATGTGAACGTGGTAAAAGCCTCGCATTCATGAAGCAAAAATCCACACTGCCTCACTTTACACTACGCGTTCGCGGAAAAAATCCTAGCGAACGCGAAGAAACATACTACAAGACTTATGCGATCGCGGACAACTCACTGAGAACGCGATGAAGAACCCATATACACTTACCAGGCCCCGCTCAACACTACGCCAACGCATAAGCATGGACGTGGGTGCGGAGACTAAAACCTTTAACCCAGTGCAAATGCGACCTCAAAAGAGTGAATGCAAAGAGCATATAGTTTTACTGACCAAAACACCTTCGCGATCATGACCAAGCCTTCGCGATCGTGAAGATTTCCAGAAGAAATAGGTAACAACAGAGAAACCTACAATGCAAAAAATCATTTGAAATGCTCCAAAATATGTCTGAAATTCACCCGAGGCCTTCTGGACCCCATCCAAACATAAACAAGTCCCATACCAAATATGAACCTATGAGAGGCTTCAAAACACACATAACAACATTGAAACGACGATCACAAATCAATTCAAACTTGATGAACTTTGAACTTTTCAACTTCCACAACTCGTGCTGAAATATAGCAAATCAACCCGGAATGAACCCAAATTTTGCACACAAGTCATATTTGATATTGCGCACGTGTTCCAACTTTCGGAATCAGAATCAACCCTGATATCAAAATTCCACTTCCGGTCAAACTTTTTATAATTCTAACTTTTGCTATTTCAACCCTAATTCTATTACGGACCTCCTAATCACAACTTGGACGCGCTTTTAAGTGCAAAATCACCCAACAATACTTACGGAACCATCAACAATTCAATCTCACATAAGTCATAATGCATCATACGGAGCTACTCATGCTTATGAACTACCGAGCAAAGTGTAAATGCTTAAAACGACCGGCCGGGTCATTAGAATAAAATTAAGAGAACATGTGGTATTACTTCATTATGTATCCTAGTAAATTAATGCATATTCGTTAATTATACCATGTGTGATAAATGCAATCGTATAATTACTAACCTCAATAAAATTCATTAAATAAGCATTATTTATGTCGATTACTTAGTCTACTAAAATATAAAACATTGTAAGGTAAACTAATGTGATAAATATCCTCGCCCATGTGCAAGTTATACAAAAAAAATTTATCTGAAATTGAAAATGAAGAATTGAGTATTAATTCAACAGCATATATAGTCATGGTTACATGGAGAGCGAAAAAATCTATCTTTATTCTAACTAATATGCTAATTCTTTAAATTAAATATTTAACAGATGACTGTATATTTTATCTTTACCAAAGATTAAACTAGGATCAGATAGAAATTAATGGAATATACATTCAAAACTAAAATGGCACAAAATCAAAGTCAATAGCTTCTACCGTATATATATATATATATATATATATATATATATATATATATATATATATATATATATATATATATATATATATATATATATATATATATATATATATATATATATATATATATATATATATATATATATATATATATATATATATATATATATATATATATTGTTATGAAATAATATAAGAACAAGTAGAATAATGCAAGAACAAGAACAATATAGAGAGAATAGGGAGAGGAGTATTCTTATTGATACTTTGGGGATTGTTAGGGATGATTTACAATGGTAGAAGACCCCTTTATTTATAGGGAGGTAGTGACTTAGCTACCAAGAATAAAACTCTAGAATCTCTCTAATTATAGACATTCACCTTAAATAGAAGTCTATTTATAACACTCCCCCTTGAATGTCTATTCAACAATGTGTCTCGTTAAAACCTTAAAACCAAAACCCAATGGGAAAAATTAAAGAGAAGGAAAAAGAGTACACATGTTTGAATATGCGCCTATTGGTTGCCTCGTTAAAAACCTCGCAAGGAAAACCCAGCTGGGACAAAACCTTGTAAGGGAAAAAGAGTGCAACGCGCATTAACTCCCCCTGATAAGAACATCAATTTATATCCTTGAGCATTTGCATTCCAATCTTGTGCATCATCTTCAAAACGATCTTTGGTAGATATTTGATAAATAAATCAACCATATTGACTTGAATAAATATTCCGCACCTTGATTATCATTCTTGATAGATATGAACATCTTCATATAATGTCGTGGAATGACTCTTCAATATCTCCATAGATGTATTCTCGATGCCATCATGCTTATAGTTATAGCAAGATACATATGTACACAAATTGTACTTAGGATGTGGTACTTCAGGACCAAGAATTGCATATGCTTCAAGCAACTTAAATCTTTCAAGTTAAGTCATGTAAGTCACATAATAGACTTTAGATGCATATCAAGTTTTCACGTCATGCTAAACAAATAAGGTATCGAAAACTGATTATACATACCTTTGAATTTTATACTCTCAAGTATTTGAACTACATGTCCAAATCTACATGTCTTTCACATGGAATCAAGTATTTGTCTATACGCTTTAAGCGTATCAAAGACTTTGTCCTTCTGAGACTTAATATGAGCATTTGTAGTGAGAATATAGTCACTTTCTTTGGGTCAGCAAATGCGTATAGCATGCTTTGCAATATGTTGCAATTGAATTGTCCATTTTATGAACTTCAGGTTCATGATATTCGGGGATTTACATATACAAATGATAATGCATCCCATGTAACCTTTTCTCAAGTGTTTATCATGTCTCCCCCTCATGTTAGAAAAGCTAACTTGTTTCCTCAACTTTGGGAAATCATCTTTGTGCATTATCATGTCAATATACACAGCACATTAATAATAAGATGAAATTATTTGGTTCCTGACCCTGAACCACTTGTGAGGGGAGAATATACTCTCGTATACAACGTATATCAAACTGATATATATAACTTTGTTCTCATAAGAAACAGTTTAGCTATTAAGTGGAAGCACTCAATAATTATCTTGCTAAACCAACTTTGATATAAACCAACTTATCAAGATGAACTATCTTGGGTAGAGAATCTGGAAATTATGCTCGAAGTTAGATTACTGAGCAATTTACCTCGCAAGCACCGGCCAGGCTGCGGGTTAATAACAATTGCGCATGTAACCATTTCATAGATGCATCATATGTGGTATACATGGCAGGTGAATGGGCCCATATTCACCTTTGATATTTCCAGATTTTATGGGCTTCAACCCGAACTCTTTAGTTGGTCAGTTCATTAATGAGAACAAGTGATACAAGAGAATTCGTAAAGAACTTTCTAGTTCTTTAATATTCACCTATGTGAATTTGCACATCATACTTAAAATGAGATGGTTAACACGCATGCCAACTGAATAAATTATCAATATTGGTAAACTTCAAATTTACACCATGACATGTGCACTTATCAATAAACTTCAGGTTTATTATGACATGGGTTTTTATACCAATAGATATCCACTTTATTGTGGCATTCTTTTGTTTGTGTAATACAAACTGGAGAACAAAGCGGGTAGCTTTTCATATACAAATTACCCCGCTACAAGTTGTAGTAATAGGAGATATCAAATCCTTCCTTTATTTATAGTCTCAATATAATCAATCGCTTTCGCGTGTACTTTGGAAACTGAATAAGTTTCTTTGAGACTTACTACAGCACAATACTCAATTGTGTTTCTCCAACATAGTAATAATTGGCTCTTCTAGAGCTCTCAATTAATTTTGTACTACCACAGATTCATCAACATCCATGTGGTGAATATCTTTCTTAAAGAGAAATACCATTATGGTCATGTCAAACTTATATGCAAGATATGTTTCTTGCATTATCGTTGTCCTTTAATAATCATATTTCCAAAATACTTTGGCGTATAATAGGTACGTGACCAACGATCATTCATGCCATATATACAGCCAACAGGCTTAACACCATTAGGTGTTTCAACTATAGGGCCAAAAAACTTGACGTTTTGCCAGCGAATTCAATTCTGATTAAATTGCTTCTTGCCACTTTGGCCAATCATGTCTTTTTCGACATTCTTCAACAGATTGAGGTTCGAGATCCTCACATTCTTGCATAATGCTAGATGCGACATTATAAGCAAAGAAATTATCCACCATTATATCCACTCGATTAATATTTGCCTCAATATCAGTTGGATTTATGGATAGTTCCGTATTTTCCAGAGTCTCGGGCTCAATGGATTCTTCATGAATCTCAGAATTGGTTAAATCATGAATTTCCTCATGAGATTCTTTCGTAGTGTCATTTTTATCATTTGCTTTCCTCTTTCTAGGATTTCGATCTTTAGAACCTAATGGCCTGCCACGCTTCAGGCGTGCATTCGACTCATTGGTTATGACACTAGATGATTGTCCAACAGGGACATCAATACGGATTGGAACATTTTCCGCGGGGATGTGGGATTTCATTATCCTTTTCAAGTCCGTAAATGCGTCAGGCATTTGATTTGCTATTCTTTGCAAATGGATAATCTTTTGCACCTCTCTTTCACAAATAGAGGTATGTGGATCAAGATGAGATAATGATGCATTTTTCCACAAAATTTCCCGTTTGGTTTCACCAACTTCTCCCCCTAATTTTGGGAAAAGTGTCTCATCAAATTGACAGTCTGCAAATTGTGCAAATCTCCTGTCAATGTTTCGAGGTAGCAAATAATGGAGGGCGATTCAAACTCAACATATATTCCTAACCTTCTTTGCGGACCCATTTTGGTGCGGGATGGCGGTGCTATAGGCACATATACTGCGCATCCAAAGATTCTTAAATGGGATATATTAGGTTCATGACCCAAAACCAATTGCAACGGGGAATATTTTTGTCAATTCGTCAGTCAGAGACGAACTAGCATTGCTGTATGCAAAATGGCGTGACCCCAAACCGAAGTGGGCAGCCGACGAACTAGCATTGCTGCATGCAAAATGGCGTGACCCCAAACCGAAGTGGGCAGCCTCGTTTTCATGAGTAAATGAGGTATTCAAGATTATACTCATGTATTGTCTCAATCTGATATCCATTTTGAATGATATCTTTAAAACTCAACAAGTTCCTTTAAGACTTGGAGGAGAACATTTTGATTGATATCATTAAAACTCAACAAGTTCTTCTTAGACTTGGAGGAGAACATTGCATTCTCTAAAATATTGTTCATTTAGGCAGAGTTATAGTTGTTTTTCAGGAGCCTTCAATCAATTTAATTCCCATGGTTTGCCATACAAAAGAAAATATACGAACATGAGAATAAACAAATTCAATCCGTTTGTTTCACATTTAAACAATATTTTCAAAATCTGCTGAGGTCAGTTGACTAACTAAATTAGATAGTCGATTATATGTTTTCCATAATCGTTTACTTTGCAGTTTGAAAATTTCAGTTTAAGCATTTTCTTAAAACAATCGATTGTTAAACACACACAATCGATTGTTGAACATTGACAATCGATTGTTAAACATAGACAATCGATTATTTGCTATTTTGAAAAATTCCAGATCAGTGTTTTAAGACAATCGATTGTTAAACATAGACAATCGATTGTTGACTATTTTGAAAAAATTCCAGATCACACTGTTTTAAGACAATTGATTGTTAAACATAGACAATCGATTGTTGACTATTTTGAAAAAATTCCAGATCACACTGTCTCACGACAATCGATTGTTAGACATAGACAATCAATTGTTGGACATTGACAATCGATTGTTGAACATTGACAATCGATTGTTTTGCAGTTTTAATGCGAAATATTAGATAATCGACTAACTGTTAGGTTAGTCGATTACCTCTACTTGAAAATAAAAATATTATTGAAATTTGAGCATGTAGAACCATTCTAACGAACTAATACTAACATTATATCATGAACTAACTAATACGAGCTGATACTAATGAATATTAGTCTATTCACTAACTATTACAAATAAGTGAAATAAAATCAAACAATTCCATCTTCCTTCATCAAAGTGATGGTGCAAGAGAATCAAGGCCATTGGCACAGTTTCAAACCTTCATTAAGGTGATGGCGCAAGAAAAACGAGGCCTTAGCATAGTTTCAAACCTTCATCAAGGTGATGGCGCAAGAAAATCAAGGTCTTAGCATAGTTTCAAACCTTCATCAAGGTGATGGCGCAAGAAAATCAAGGCCTTAGCATAGTCTTGGGTGGATGCATTATTTCTGTCTTTGATGGCGTCTCTAGGACCCATTGCATCCAAATGGATTTCACCATTCAACACCCATGTCATATAGTTCTTGCCCGAAATTTCTAGGGCAACGAACTTTCCTTTTATAATGTCAGACATGAAACAAAATTACATCAAGAGCGTGTTCATACTTACGGGCTCTATTACAATTATCACATTCACTTCAGGGAATGGATCATAATCATCTGTATGTGCTATACACAATCTCATGTCAAATATTGCTTTCATAAAGTGAAAGATTATTTTGAGAATCTTTATTATTCTCATTATCACAATGATGACGATTATAATTTCGTCTATTGCCACGTCCACATCCATTGATACCTTCACGGTAATAATTTTGTCTACTTTCAGACTTATCACATACTGCTACCACATTCTCTAAAGGGAATGGAGCAAATTCAATTGGACGGATTTTTAATTCTTTACCCACAATCATACATGAATTTGATCATGGCAAGGCATAGAAATTTTACCACTTCATGTGAGTGTAATTTCTTACAAACTCCATTAGAGTTATAATCAAACTTTATTGTCTTTGTTTGTATATGAAATCAAATCGTAGAATTTCAAGAATTTGAAAGGGAAAAATAAATTACTTACCTTTAAGGTATACTAATAAATGTTGTGATATCAAATATACCTCTTGAGTTTCCATCCCGTTGCATTACTTTATGATGATACCATATCTTCTATTTTCCGTATAGAAATCTTTTCCTTATGTGTTTTGAGCTACTTCCTCTGACTACCTATTTTCCCTTGTTGCCAGAAGCAATATCACTAATTTCTATTCTCTTTTCCACACTTGTGTTATGTACTGAAACTTAAAAATCGTGTAACCCTCTTCGGCTTGCTTAAATCAGCCACTACTGTCGAAAATTGATGTTTCTTCTAAAAACTCTAATAATGTGCGGGGAGAGAGAAAGGAGAAAAGAAAACCTAATTGGTTAGAGACTCGTGCTGATAACGTGATATGAAATAATATAAGAACAAGTAGAATAATGCAAGAACAAGAACAATATAGAGAGAATAGGGAGAGGGGTATTCTTATTGATACTTTGGGGATTGTTAGGGATGATTTACAATGGTAAAAGACCCCTTTATTTATAGCGAGGTAGTGACTTAGCTACCAAGAATAAAACTCTAGAATCTCTCTAATTATAGACATTCACCTTAAATAGAAGTCTATTTATAATATATATATATATATATATATATATATATATATATATATATATATATATATATATATATATATATATATATATATATATATATATATATATATATATATATTGAAACATTGCTAAGAATAAGAGAGTAAATACATACTGGATGAAAAAGTAGACTCAACTTCAAAGGACGGGAATGAAATTTGAGCCCCGTGGAGCAAGCGAAGTAGCTATGATTTGAGCACTTGTACAGATAACATATTAAGAAATAAGAGCAAAATAAATAATATAGTAATAGAAAGTAGATGCATAGGAGAAGAATATAGAAATAATTTTGTTCAAATATATTTATTGTGTGTCCTTTATAGGTTAAAAAATACCTTATTTATAGGATATAAGATACATGAAAAATTACAAGAGTACACCTAAAAGTTACAAAAATTAAGTAATGAATTAACTAAATACATAAAGTCAAATAGTTCATGAAATAGAAATATCTAGGAGTATTCATTGAACCATCCACCTTGATATGTTCATAACAATAATAATGTAAAGTATGAGGCTATACATATTTGCAGTCCAACAACTACTATTGGATCTTCTTTTTCATCAGTTATGTTCATTTATAAGTAGCTCATTATAAAAATTGATCAATTTATAAAATATTACTAATATTAGCGAATTAGTTATTTGTAGAAAAGAAAGTTAAATTTTTTCTTTCTTTTGAGTAGGTGTTATTAGAATAGATTGGTACATCTTAAGGAGCTTGAATCTCTGTTTGGGATGATTAGTGAAGTTTTAAGGTGGTTTGAATTGAAAATTCGAAGTAAAAAATAAATATGAAAAAAAATAATATGCATCACACTATGTATTATTTGTATATCATATATGTATCATATTTATATCAATTGTGTATCACACACACACACACATATATATATACATACATACATACATGTATACATTGAATATTGTCGTAGGAGAATATTTTGTATATTGACTTATCTAATCAATATTTTTCAATAAATTTCAACTATATCCATTGAATATTGTATATTGACTCTAAATTACCTCCAATCATCCCCAAATTTTATATATTGGTTTATTTATATGTTTTAAATAAATTTCAACTATATCCAAGAAGATTCTTTTTTTGCTTAGATTTTTGCTTTTCTTACTGGGGGAATGTTTTTTCAAGGACGAATCCAAGATTTCTTATTAAGGTAGAAGTGACAGTTTGATGGAAGTTAAACATGAGATTCAGAACAATAATTGCCTTATTGAAAATTTACAGTCGTAAGTTAGACCGATCTCCACAAAACCTGGAATTCGGAACCAAAATATAGTATTTTTAGACTAAAATTATATAAATAAATGTAAAAAAAAATTACTAAAGTATATATTAACGCCACAAAAAGTGGCGCTATACAGTAACGGTAACTGTGTCGTTTATATCGCCACTTTTTGTGGCGTTATACATTACTTTTTTGAAAAATCTGGGTATAGCGCCATAAAAAGTGGCGTTATATACACACTTTTCTGACACAGTGTATAGCACCATTTTTATTGGCGCTTCCTCCAATTAAAAAAAAACCCCGTCTTATTTTCCACCATTATTTTAAACGTTGGTCGCCCCATTTTTGCTCCCACAAAACTGAGAGAAATCTGCCCACGAATTTAAAAGAAAATTTGGGTCCCTACGACACATAAATGTTGAAGAACATAGGTCCTACATTCCAGTTGAGCTTTGTGTGATTGTCGATTCACGTTTTCGGAGTCAAAATTTCGATCTACTTACTCTTCGAAAATTCTAAATCGAGGCATTTCGCTTTATTTGAAACTTTTATAATAATGCATATTACTTGATTTGTATGTGGTATATTTCAGTTTGTGTTTTTTCTTGAAACTAGCATGTTAAGTTTATCCGGATTTAATTTCAGTGTTGTATATAAAAGTATAAATCTGAAAAATAAATTTGTTGGTTAATATTCTCATTTATAAATAGGTATTTTCATACCGTTTTGTATTTTATTTGTAATTAAATTTATTTGTTGTTTATGTTTAATTTAGATTATTTTTTAGCATAGTAAAATGTAGACCTTTTTAGCGTAGTAAAACGTAGACCCCTTTAGAGTAGTAAAATATAGAGCCTTGTAACGTAGTAATGTTTAATATTTTAGGTTAGAATTCCTTTTGTTTAAGTATGTTATATTGGTATTTCGATCCTCAAAAATATCGAGCCCAGAACACATGGGTAAGTAACTTGTACAATTAAGTTATTAAAAAATATGAATTTCAATCGTAAAAAAAAAAAATTATCATAGTTTAGTGCCATCGGGCCTAAAAAATAAGCGAGCCCGGAACCCATGGGTAAGTAACTTGCAAAATTAAGTTATTAAGAAATATGAATTTCAATCATAAAAAAATACATAATTTTTAATCATAGTTTGGTGCCACAGGGCCTCAAAAATATCGAGCCCGGAACCCATGGGTAAGTAACATGTACAATTAAGTTATTAAAAAATATAAATTTCAATCATAAAAAAAATATAGAACTTTTAATCATTGTTTGGTGCTACTGGGAATGAAAAATAAGCGAGCCCGGAACCCATGGGTAAGTAACTTGCACAGTTAAGTTATTAAAAATATAAATTTCAATCATAAAAAAATACATAAATTTTAATCATAGTTTGGTGCCATCGGGCCTCAAAAATATTGAGCCCGGAACCCATGGGTTAGTAACTTGTACAATTAAGTTATTAGAAAATATGAATTTCAATCATAAAAAATATATAATTTTTAATCATAGTTTAGTGCAACCGGGCCTCAAAAAAAAGCGAGCCCGAAACCCATGGATAAGTAACTTGCACAACTAAGTTATTAAAAAAATATGAATTTCAATCATAAAATAATACATAATTCTTAATCATAGTTTGGTGCCATCGAGCCTCAAAGACATAGAGCCCGGAACCCAAGGGTAAGCAACTTGCACAATTAAGTTATTAAAAAATTATGAATTTCAATCATAAAAAAATATATAATTTTTAATCATAGTTTGATGTCACTGTGCCTCAAAAATAAGCGAGCCCGGAACCCATGGATAAGTAACTGCCACAATTAAGTTATTAAAAAATATGAATTTCAATCATAAAAAAATACATAATTTTTTGTCATAGTTTGGTGTCACCGAGCCTCAAAAATAAACAATCCCACAACCCATGGTTAATTAACTTGCACAATTAAGTTATTAAAAAATATGAATTTCATTCATAAAAAAATACATAATTTTTAATCATAGTTTGGTGCCAACGAGCCTAAAAAATAAGCGAGCCCAGAACCCATGGGTAAGTAACTTGCACAATTAAGTTATTAAAAAATATGAATTTTAATCATAAAAAAATACATAATTTTTAATCATAGTTTGGTGCCACTGGAAATAAAAAATAAGCGAGCCTGGAACCCATGGGTAAGTAACTTGCACAGTTAAGTTATTAAAAAATATGAATTTCACTCATAAAAAAATACATAATTTTTAATCATAGTTTGGTGCCACCGGGCCTCAAAAATATTGAGCCCGAAACCATGGGTAAGTAACTTGCACAATTAAGTTATTAAAAAATATGAATTTCAATCATAAAAAAATATATAATTTTAATCATAGTTTGCTGCCACCGGGCCTAAAAAATAAGCGAGCCCGGAACCCATGGGTAAGTAACTTGCACAATTAAGTTATTAAAAAATATGAATTTCAATCATAAAATAATACATAATTTTTAATCATTGTTTGGTGCCATCGAGCCTAAAAAACATAGAGCCCGGAACCCATAGGTAAGTAACTTGCACAATTAAGTTATTAAAAAATTATGAATTTTAATCATAAAAAATATACAATTTTTAATTATTGTTTGGTGTCACTGTGCCTCAAAAATAAGCGAGCCCGGAACCCATGGGTAAGTAACTTGCACAATTAAGTTATTAAAAAATATTAATTTCAATCATAAAAAAAATACCTAATTTTTAATCATAGTTTGGTGCCTCCGGGCCTCAAAAATAAGCGATCCCGGAACCCATGGGTAAGTAACTTGCACAATTAAGTTATTAAAAAATATGAATTTCAATCATAAACAAAATACATAATTTTTAATCATAGTTTGGTGCCACCGGGCCTAAAAAATAAGCGAGCCGAACCCATGGGTAAGTAATTGCACAATTAAGTTATTAAAAAATGTGAATTTCATTCATAAAAAATACATAACTTTTAATCACTATTAATAATAATTTGTACAATTAAGTTATTAAAAATTATGATTTTACAGTTGACGACATGGATGCGCCCATATATCCCGGCCCTTGGACGTCGAATCTATTAGTCCTACAGCCCCAGCATTGATCCGAGTATATATGGGAGGGACAGTTGCATACGCAGACTTTCCGGGCCAGGAGACTGGATATACTATGGGAGTTTTTGAGTCCTCCACGCGTTCTACATCCCCGCGTGGTCCATTACTTGGAGGAGATGGGATTCTATAGGATTTTTAGGATTGGCCGGATATAACTCGACTATGCTTTGATCACGGCCATGATTGAGCGGTGCCGACCGGAGACACACACTTTCTATTTGCCCATTGGCGAGGCCACCATTACACTCAAGGACGTAGAGATCTTATATGGCATGTCCGTTGATGGATTGCCTGTGTTACTGCCTGCGACCATGCGATATTATCCACGGGGGACATATTGGGATATGCTGCAGATACTCATTGGTTTCATACCGGAGGACCAAGAGGTACCTTCTGGGGTAAGTCGTATGCAGTTAGTCCCCATTAAAGACCACCTCGTATAGATCCACGATACGATCACCAACGAGTCAACAGAGGTGGATGTGCAGCGGTATACGAGGTTGTTGCTTCTCCTTCTATTTGGTGGGGTATTGTTCACGAACATGTCGGGGAACCTAGTGAGCCTCCGTTTTCTGCACCATATTACCCGATTCGAGGATATAGCCAGCTACAGCTGGGGTGGTTCTGTCCTCTCATTTTTGTACAGGCAGATGTGTCGGGCTTCCATGGGCACACAGAGAGACGTTTGTGGCTTTCTGCCGCTTCTACAGGTGACAACATATTCAACTAATATGTCATTTAGTTATAATTCTACCTAGTTATAGTTAAACTTACACTATACATCAACCTTCTATGTTAGGTTTGGGTCTGGGAGCGATTTCTGCAGCTTCGGCCACCTTTACCACAGCTACCGACTAACATAGAGATTCCAGAGCTCCGTCTTGCTTGTAGGTGGGTAATACGACATAGACTTTCACGAGAGTATGATGCCCATCATAATCTCCCCCGCATCAGGGATGTCTTGGATTTGTTGGAGGACGCACATGTGAATATCTAACTAAACGTATCAGTTACTGTTTAACTTAGTGTTGCGCAGACTAACAATTTGTGTTGTTATTTGATAGTTCATCTGGACGCCGTACAACGAGGAGGTAATTGGTACACTACCATCGTATTGCACGTTCGGCCGACATATTTGGAGGGCTTCTGTCCCTCTCACATGCCTCGATATTGTCGAGCATCAACACTCAGAGCGGGTTTTTCGTCAGTTTGCCCTGCCGCAGCCTATACCGACTCCGCCTGGATGGCATCCTTTACACTATGAGAGGGATGATTGGTCCAGGGCGGATAACACATTTAATGACTGGCTTAATGATCAGTTGGCTATTTGGGACTTGCGATGGGACTTGACCCCACCTCCGCATCACTTTCCTTTAGAAGGTTATATGGCATGGTACCGCACTGTTTCCTGACTTTTTATCTGGAACCCTGTTCATCAAGCAGAAGGTCGGTACGTCTCACACGCCGGGAGTCATAAGGCTCTGGTATGTTTTTTGTTATGATTAATTATATACCTTTAATTTCGTTCCAAATACGTAGTTTCATTCTTTACTTTTGTGCAGGCGATTGGACTGCATACCGTCTATCGTATGGGGCAGCAGATGCAGAGTTATGTCCATGATCCTGTGGTCATGCAGGAGTATGGTCGTTGATTCATGGATGTGGCTGCTCAAACACTAGAGCGAGCTCGATCGGATTAGCGTTTGGCATACGAGGCTGATTATACTGACCCAGCCACGTACCAGCGAGGTCGTGGTACCACGAGGTGGTGGTGCCCGATGACCTGGTGGTGCCCGACGAGCTGCTGGTGAAGGAAGACGTGGTCGTGGGCGGAGAGGAGGTGGTGTTCAGTAGGGGCGATGAGGCTCGTGTTGATGTTGTTGCAGCAGATATGGCAGGTGGCATGCATGAGACCAACATGCTGTCTTACAGCCTTGGAATTTTTGACACTCCAGTGCCATCACAGGTGACCCCATCGGGTCAATTATTGATCAAAGGCTCGGATTTTCAAGGAGCGAATTGGGATAGATATTTTCCTGGCCCGTCTACCACTTATGAGGATCGACCGACTCGAGATTTATTTAGTGGGCGCCGGCTGAGTTATGGCACCTTATCACATGCATAGGTATGACTTTATTATTATTGAACTTTGAATTTTTTTTAACTATAACTTATTTATTTTGTTTAATTTTATTAATTTTCTTTCTTCAGGCTTCATGCGATGCTGCGACAGATGACTATATTCAGGATCCAGACACGATTATGGTAAGATAATATAAATTGTTGTGAATTGTTATGTAGTTTTCTAAATTAAGTTTTATATTATTATGTAGCCTTCTACTGGACCTGACAGCACCACCGATACATGCCATCCTGGGCCGCATCCGACTATAAGGAGATTACTTGATGATGATGATCCTGATAGCGTACCCGGGCGGGAGGGAATGCACCTCAGGCCGACGACTACATTGATACACACCACAAGCGGGACACATTGAGTCGGCCTTTTTTTTTTGGTGTAAATAATATTTTTGTATACATTAATAAAATATTTAATCGAATATGTCCATTACTTTTTTTAGTTCTCCATTCGTTTTATTATTTCGTATAACAACACAAACACTTAAATTTAACTTTCACTTCAATTAAAATATAATTTAGTAAAACAAAAAAGGAAAACATTACTATAGCACAAACAAAAACATAATAAGCCAACATAATAAAAATACATGAAATGTGAAAAATATACTAAACACATACATGCTAATGTTTAGTCCCGGTTGCCATTTATTCTCTGCTCCAACCAATTAAATCGTTCATTCATTTGTTCTTTTTCTTCTTCTATCTCTTTTAGTTTTGCCTTCACCTCCGCAAGTTCCCGTTTATATTTTTTTTCGTTCCTTTTGTGCTTCACAATTTCATTCTTGTCTCCATTTTTTATCTTCCACCTCCTTCAGTTTCTCTCTCATTTCTTTAATAATTCTATTGCTTTCTTTTTCTACTCCCAGTTGGATTAACCACATATTATGAAGATACTGCAGTTGTTCGCTGTAGCTATCCTGATAACATGGTTCATCAACCCATTCATCAAATCCACACATATGGTTCGCCAGGAACCTTGTAGTACTGGTTCATACAGTACCAGTAGCGACGTCCAACATCACGACTTTACCACCAAGTTTGCATCAAGCATGCTTTTCCACGGTAGCACATTGGTGGACGAAGAGGTTGAGCCATTTGTGAAATATTTTCTTTTATTAAAAAAAACCTTTCTTTTAATGAAATATTTGCTTTTAGTAAATTTTGAGCACACAAAATGACTACAATGAGCCCGTTATTTATAGGCGAGACAACACAGACATAGCGTCATATTTAATGGCGCTATATTTTGCGTACTAAATATCACGATGTTGACGGGACAACTTTACGTCAGCTGGTAAGCTTTTTCAGTTTGACAAGACAACACAGACATATCGTCATATTTAATGGCGCTATATTTTGCGTATTAAATATCACGATATTGACGGGACAACTTTACGTCATATGGTAAGTCTTTTCAGTTCGACAAGACAACACAGACATAGTGTAATATTTAATGGCGCTATATTTTGCGTATTAAATATCACGATGTTGATGGGACAACTTTACGTCAGATGGTAAGCTTTTTCATTTCGACAAGATAACACACACAAAAAGAATATACAAATAATTATATAGATAATTATGTTAAATTATTATTTAAATAGGTAAAATGGGCAAGGCATAATTAACAAGCAAGGAATTTTTATTTCATAAATCTTGCAACATATACATAAAAAATAATTACTACAACATTAACTCATGGATAGTTAGGTACTATAGAAGAACACCCGCCCCGAGGTTGATTATTGTTGCCACCCAAAGGACATTTTCTACGGTCGTGTCCTGTTTGCGAGCATATACCACATTTGCGCGCATATACTTTATCACTAACATCCATTTGGTTCCGTATACACGTTCTCTTCTGCACCTGTCTTTTACGCAAATAAGACTTGTTATACACCATTTTAAATGGTTCTGGAGGCCAATAATGCTCAACACCCACTGTCTGCAACTGACCACTATATGTGTTTAGGTACTTGGAAACACTATATTGTTGATCAATATAGTTGGTCTTCGCATAGCCAACACGTTGAAAGCACTTGATAGCATGTGAGCAAGGCATGTCGTAGATTGACCATGTCCCACAAGAGCATAACTTGTAGATTCATTTACAGTATGAACATTATTACCTCGATTATTATGGATAGCGGTGCGAACTTCAAAAATACCTCTTTCGTATCATATTGCAAAAAGGAATGCCAATGTGCTCGTCGTTTGTATTTCACAAGTCTCCGCATAGGCATTGGCATTAATTCAACACCCCTTTCCATCAATTCCATTGCAGCTGTAGACCGTTGAACAAACCTTTTCGCCATCTGCTTGAATGGCATTCGCACCATGGTTGTGACGGGCAATCCTCTTGCCGACTTCAATAACCCGTTGAAGGACTCTGACACGTTTGTAGTAAGAATTCCCCACTGTCTGCCACCATCTGCATGCAATATCCACTTTTCAGGGTCATGTCGCATTAACCAACGATAGGCTGCCTCGTCTTCTCGCCTGATAGAATACATATGCCTCCGGAATTTATGTTGTTGGTGGTCTGTTGCTTCCATCCACATCAAATCATGTAGATCCTTTTTGGGATGTGCCCTCTAAAAATTGGCCTTCAAGTGCCTCACACAGTAACGATGGTATGCATAAGGTTCTTGCCATGCAGGCAAGTTCTCCACAGAACTTAATATACCACCATGCCGATCAGATATTAGACAAATATCTGAATGCAGTTTGACAACGTGCTCTTTCAGGTGGTTCAAAAACACCGTCCATGTCTCTGTGCTTTCATTAGCACAAATAGCAAAAGCTACGGGAAATATCTATCCATTAGCATCCACTGTCACGTCTATCAATAGCTTGATATCGTACTTTCCATAGATATGAGTTCCGTCTATGGATATTACGGGCCGGCGATACGGAAAACCATCAATTGCTGGCTTAAGCGCCTAGAACACATAATTGAATATATATTCTGGTTTACCCGGACTCCGCTCAAGCTTCCATTCAACAACTGTCCCGGGGTTAAACTACTGCAATGCAGCCATGTACCTAGGAAGATCTGCAAATGACTTATCCCAGTTACCGTAGACTATTTCAAACGCTATTTTGCGCCCGAGATATGCCTTTCTTTTAGTAATCGTATGGCCATATTCCTGGTGGACTGCTGTAATGAACTATTTGATTTTATACCTTATGGACGCTTCGATGCGCCCGAGATATGCCTTTCTTTTAGTAATTGTATGGCCATATTCCTGGTGGACTGCTGTAATGCACTCTTTGATTTTATACCTGATTCCCGTTGTATGTTTCCATTTCGCATGTGTGGGTGGGAATGTATTTACCCACTTTCCACATACCTGTCTTCTTCTTGGTCCCACGCAATATCCAGTCACATGGCCAAAATCACATGCGGCAAAAAACCTTGTATACCGTCGGACTTGACTTTGATACTTACATCTCACGACACTCTTTTACGTTGTGCATTTTACAAGCCCTGCTTATGCGCGCTTTATCATGAAAAAGCATCCCTTTGCAAGCACCGTCGGTCTAGACTCATCCCACATCACTTATCCGGATTTCATAAAATCCCTTGTGAGAGCTTCCACCTCCGGCATAGTTGGCAAGTTATCAATGTATGGAATCTCCTTTGAATGAAACGGCACTTCGGACTCATACACTCTTCGTCTAGGGGGTCTCTCTTCAAATTGGGTCCTTCATCCTCATCCTGTTCATTGTCATCCGTACGAGCAAAGGGTGTCTCATTTCCCGATTCATCGGCATTCTTATCGTAATCACTGTTCTCTTCCTCACTCTGTGCATCTATCAGATCCCGATGTAATATATCATTTTCGGACAATTGAGTGAGTAGGGGTGGTTCAACTTGCTCGTTTTCACTGCATAACGAACAAAAATATAAGCTACTGAACTAAGAAATGCTTTCCATATGGTTATATTAATTCACTTACAAGTCGTAATATGAAGACATTCCATGATGGACAATTTCAATTAGGTGATGACTACCGGATGTTCCACTTATAAAATTCATATCCGGCCTGTACCCCTTATTAAATAAGTAAGCGTTAATACAAATTCGATACTCTAAAAATATACATAATTAAAACAAATAAAATTTAAATTTTCCACTCTTCTTGTGAATTATGGAAAGCATGGCATAAACTATTTTCTCGATGCTCATTCGTACGGTAATAAATTTAAATCAAGGAGAACTCTTTCATCCAGAACGTGTCTGCCAAAAACTTATCCAGAATAACCACCCGATGACTGGGGGTTATCTCTACTACGCACGACGTCGTTTTTTGGAACGTCTTCGACCTTCACGTACATCTCCAACATTGTGATTATAAGAAATTCACGGCATTCGTACGGAGTCCTCAAAATATCACTCAAAGTGTCATCATCGTCGATGTTAAACTCCGAGTAAAAAGCAACCCCTTGCGGCATAACGGAATACAGATATCTTCCGGTTACATTGAGTATCACTGAACGTTCTCTCACACTCATTTTTTTGCATAATAGCAATATCAATATTTCGTACTCCATTATAAGTGGCAATTTAACATGATACTTAGCAGGTAAACTGTAGCCCACGGAGTTACTTTCCATCACAACCTCACCCCCAAATATAATGATACTCTTACTCTACGCTCTTCAGACATAATAAAAAAATGCTGGAGAATTTAACAACAATAGAAACCAACAAGAGTAAAAAAAAAACTTTGAATGAAGATATGCGGATCTAACTTGTTTATATAGCAAATGGCTAGCCGGAAAGCTTTTTTTTTTTTTGTATATAGCGCTAGAAAAGTTGGATTTATATACGTTTGAATTATTAAACCCAGAAATTATTGGTGGGACCCAGAAAAAAGGATGTATAGCGTCACTTTTTGTGGCACTATACAGTTTCAGAAAATAATGTATAGCGCCACTTTTTGTCGCACTATACAGAGTTCTAAAATATAATGTATAACGCCACTAAAAGTGGCGCTATACAGTAACGGCTCACTTACCGTTACTGTACCGTTACTGTATAGCGTCACTTTTAGTGGCGTTATATATACTTTGGTATCTTTTTTTTATACTTATTTATATAATTTTAGTCCAGAAATATCACATTTTGGTTTCCAACACCAAAATCTGCACTATGATTGTAAAACGATACAACGAATAAATCACAAGTCATCAACTGTCAAACTTCTCACTTAAAATAGTTTCACTTATTGATGTCTAATCACTTAGACTGTCTACAAATTGTGGTGTCCAATCGCACCCGAAAATCTCTCAATTACAATGTTAAAAGGCTTACTTTTAACTATTAAGTAATAACATTATCAAGACCCTTGTCTCATTTCGAACTTCATTCAATTTACATTATCATTAAGACATTTGACTGTTTAATTTCTTTAAATTTTCTAAAACTTAATGAGCAACACTCACTATTTTGTTAATTTTGTTTCTTTACTAATCCGAGACAACTAATTAGGATTGTGTCTTTGTTTCTTTACTAATTCGAGACAACTAATTAGGATTGTGTCTTTAGCTTCCCATACCATTACTACCAGCTTGGTTTTTGAGGTATGATGATAGAGAAAAGAAGAAAGCCGAGTGAAAAGGATTTTTTTATTACGAAGTATCAAAAGGTAAACATTTTTTTAACTTTAAACTTGTTTAAGTTATATCATGATTCATGTAAATCGAATTTATAATGTAATGAACCAAGAATTCAACTAAAATAGAATCTCTGTGTTTACATTACTAATTCAGCATAACTTTTCTTCAAGCCCAACGACCCTAAAAAGTTTGATTTATACTATTGTTTCTTTGCATAGTTTATGAATATGTAAAGTTTATTTAAGAAATTATTTATCGAATATAGTGGGTCCCAACTATTTATTCGTTAGGAGTAATTAGTTATAACTATCAATAAGGGGCAGATTTACGCTTATCGAAGCGGTGTCACGCGACACCGCTTCGTCGAAAAATTTAAATAAATATATATATTAATATTGTACGGAAACTGTTAAGTAGAAAAAATGACATCACTTGACATAAATTGTTGTTGGTCTATTGGCGATGTGCTTGATTTTTCTCTAGAGGTCAAAGGTTCAAACCTCAACTAAGACATTTTTCTTTTGTAAATATTTGCTTAAGACTCAACAAAATCAATAGACTAATACTATTTCTTGTCTAAAAGTATGACAATAAGAGTTAAATTCCAATTTTTTTTTATAAATTTCGACACCGCTTATAAAAATTCCTGCGTGCGCCCCTGCTACCAATAGTTAGTTAGTTGGTCATTTTTTGTATAAATATAGTAGTTAGTTAACAATACTATACATCTATTCATTCCCCTTCTTTGTTAGCTAATAACACATATTGCATTTCTTTCATTTCTTCTTCGTTTAGAATCTTCAAGTCCTGCCATGGCTGAAACTCCTTAACATGGTATCAAAGGTTGATGCTCGATCTCATTAAGCTCATTTGTGAGAGAACTTGAATCATTCAACTGTATTGAAGCATCCTTTCATCGATTTGATCGAGCAATTTTTCAACATAGAAATCTCTCTACTCGACCTAAGATTTGGGAATTTTTGATTTTCTGGTTGAATCGCGGTCACGTTGTATCTAAATTTGTGACAAATTGATAAAATTGTGAAGATTTCTGGTGAATCATTTATTACTGTGACAATATCGATCAATGAAGAGGTAGTTGATTCTCCTGTTGCTGTTTCAATGTCTACAGAACTTTTCGACCACAATCATCCTCTCCACATTCATCCTTCTGATACTCAAGATTCTATTTTCATTTCTATTTAGCTTCAAGGTTTAGAAAACTATTCTTTTGGAATACATCTATGAATATCGTGTTGCATACTATAAACAAGTTAGGCTTTTGTTCTAGGCACTTGTAGGAATATGATGCTAGTTTGCATGAACCGGGGGATAGATGCAATGCTATTGTGCTTGCTTGGATAATGAATGCACTTTCACCAAGTTTAATTAGTTCAGTGATCTATGTTTTCCGATGCATAGACAGTGTGGGATGATCTTAACGAAATATTTGATAAAGATAATGCATCTAGAGCTTGCTATTTACACAAAGAAATTGATGCATTAACTCAAGCATATCCTCTATGTCTATGTATTACTAAACTGAGAGAGTTGCTTGACGAGTATGAAACTTTAACTCCACCACCTACTTGTAGTTGAGCTGAATCAAGGAAATATATAGAACAATAACTCTAATGGAGGTTATACTAGTTGCTACAATGGTGGAGGACAAACTAGTAGTAATTCCAATAGAGACTATAGACTTAGAAACTCATTTGGTAAAGGTGCAATTTGGTGTGATTACTGTAAATATAGGAGTCATACTAGAGAGGATTGTTTTAATCATCAAACGGTATCTTTATGACTTCAAAAACAAGAGAAAAGGAGGGGCACAAAATGCTCAGGATAACACTGTGACAAGTTATAGTATTCCAACTTCAGAGTGTCACAGGTTCAAGGACATCAGATACCAGCTTCCCCGGCTCACTTCTTTACCCAGAAATAGTGGTGGCAAATAGGCACGTTGGATTGAATTTGGACAGGTCAAGATGGGTTAGGTCAACAAATAGGTCATTGCCCAACCCAACCTAAAGTATACTTGGGCTAAGATGAGCTTGGTCAAGATGGGCTAAATAATAGGTCATAACCCAACCCGTCAACTTGACCCATATTTTAGAACCATGCTCATCTTACATAAAAAGCTTTTTACCTTAATATGTGTAAGTTGAAATTTTTTTTCGCGGGTAGTGGTAGGGGGTGGGTGGTGCAGAAAAATACAAAAATATAAAACAAAAAATTAAAAATACAATAAAAGTAAATATTTTTTTTGACGGGGTTTGCGTAGAGGGAGGGGGTTTGGGAATAGAGTGGTGCAGAAAAAAAATTGAGTGGGTTTGCCGGGGTATGGGTGGGTGGTATAGAAAAAAAATAGAAAAAATAAAAAAGTTCAAAAAAATTTGAGTGGTTTTGCACAAAAGGGTTTAGGGGTAGGGTGGGTGGGTGGTGCAGAAAACTGAAAAATCAAAATATTAAAAATATAAAAAAAAAGTAAAAAAAAAAACATTTTAGGGAGTCTTTGCAGGAGGGGGTGGTAGGGGGTGGAGCGGGAGGGGGAATAGGTGGTGGTACAGAAAAACAAAAGAACAGAAAATAAAAAATACAAAAAAAAATTTGGGTAATGAAGTAAATTTCTAAATAAGTTGTATTACGATCCTTTTATTTTTGGTGAGTTTAATATGTTGTATTTGGACTGCTTAATGGGTCAGAATGGGCTATAAAAATAATCGGTTAACCTGGACTCAGCCCAAATTGATCCATGAGCTAAAATATTTGTAGCCCAACCCATTATTCTCTAGGCGGGTTGGGCGGGTTGGGCAGGTTAGATGGGTTTGGGCTCAAACTGCTACCCCTACTCAGGAACAATACCAGCAGATTTTGCATTTGGTAAACAAGGATAAGGAGGTTGAACATGTTGCCAATGATGTCACTGCAGGTACAACAGTTAGTATACATGCATTTATGACAAGCTTGATGCATAGTAACTGGATGATACACACAGGAGCAACAAATCATATAGTTCATAGTTTGCACCTGGTAGAGAAGTATGATGAAATACCAAAAAATGTTAGGGGTAAACTTCATTTACCAACTGGAGAACATGTGTCTATTACTCATACTAATATAAAAAAACGTTCAGAGCATTCTCCATATTCCAGAGTTTAAATATAATCTCCTCTTAGTGTCCAAATTCACAAAGGAGTTGCAATGTTTACCAGCATTTTACCGGGATTTCTGTATCTCTCATGAACTCTCAAGTGGAAAGGTTTTGGGATTGGTAAGGATGATATGGGTCTGTACATTCTCTAGGCAAAAGACATAGTAATACTCAATCACCTAGGCGCTCATTCCTATTCAATTGTACATGCCATTCTAGGTGATACCAATAAATGTAGTAATCTAGCAAACAATAAGACTTGTGTGTATCTTCTTTATGAAATCAAAGATTAGGTCGTGCTCCCTTAAATGTCTTGAGATCTGTGGATGTTTTGAATAATATGCAGCTGAAGGAACATCATTGTATTGGGTGTCCTATAGCCAGGCAATCAAGACTACGTTTGCCTACTAGCTCTTCTTGCTCCAAATATGTCTTTGACATTATGCATAGTGATGTTTGAGGACCCTATTGGGTACCTACGTGAGGTAGCAAGAGATATTTTTTGACCTTCGTAGATGATTACTCCAGATATACCTGGCTATTTTTATTGCATTCTAAATCAGATACTTTTTGAGATGATTAAAACTTTATAGCAATGGCCTCAACATAGTTTGATCACATACTCAAATGCCTAAGAATAGATAATGGCACTGAGTTTTTTAATGACCAGATTCAGACCTTGTTGAAAACTCAAGGTATAGTACATCAATGTTCTTGTACATATACCCCTCAACAGAATGAGGTTGTTAAAAGAAAGAAAATGTTTATCCTAGACATGTCTAGAGCACTCAGGTTTCAAGCTTTAGAGAAATCACATGTCTATCCTAGACATGGGTAGAGCACTCAGGTTTCAGGCTTTATTACCCCTCAAATTTTAGGGAGAATGTGTCTCTACGGTAGTCTATCTTCTAAACAGCTTGCCTATTGTACTACTCCAAGGCAAATCTCACTTTGAGAAGTTGTTTCAAAGGAATCCTTCATTACAGCATCTGAGAGTGTTTGCTAGTCTTTGTTATGACACTACCATGAAGAAAGGGGATAAGGTTTTCTCCAAAGCAATTCTAGTTGTTCACATGGGTTATTCCTCCTCTCAAAAGGGCTATTTACTCTATGATTTGTGTTCAAAAAGGTTCTTTGTTAGCAAGGACATTGTGCTTAAAGAATAAGTGTTGCCTTTCAAGCATATATCTTCAAGTGCTTCTCCCTTATTTCCTGTGTTGGAGTTTGTAGAACAACTTATACAACCAACTGCTTCCTCTGATAATTCTTCTTCTGCTAATGTTGAGCTTCCTGCAGCCTCATCTAGCCAAAACTCTACTGATGAAGTTGAGACTTGCTCTCCTTCTATCTCAGTTCCTCAAGATCATGGTCAGTCTACTCCATCCTTGACAATTCCCTCTCATGTCTCAGCTGGTGAACCATCTTATCCTTCCATAGCACTTAGGAAGTCCTCTAAGACCACTTAATCGCTTGTGTGGCTAGCAAATTATGTGGTTCCACCAGATAAGTCTGCATATCCTATGTTAAATTATGTGGCGTATGATCAGTTGCCTGCTTATAGAGCTTCTCTTGCTGCATTCTCACCAATTGTGGAACCCAAATCCTTCTTAGAATCCAATAGGGAATCCAAGTGGGTGAGGCTATGCAAGCTAAAATCACAGCTCTTGAAGAAAACAACACCTGGTCTATTGTTCCGCTTCCTCCTAGCAAGGTTCCTATATGTTGCAAGTGGATGTTTAAAGTCAAATACAACTCATCTAGCGAAGTGGAAAGATATAAGACCAGGCTAGTGGCCAAGGGTTACCATCAATAAAGAGAGTTGGATTACACGTAAACTTTCTCTTCTGTAGCTAAAATGGTTACTGTGAGGGCTGTAGTATGCATTAACTGCTGCTTCAAGATGGTATGTGTTCCAAATGGATGTTCACACTGCTTTTCTTCAAGGAGATCTTCTCGAAAAAATGTATATGTAGGCTCCGGGTGGCTTTTCAAGCTAGGGGAAGTGTCAGAATATGTGCAGATTGCATAAGTCACTCTATGGATTAAAACATGTACCTAGGCAGTGGAACCTGGAACGAACTTAAGTTCTCATAGATATGAGATTTGTTCAAAGTCACTATGCCTATTCTTTGTTTACTCAGAAGATGAATTCAGAGTTATTTGTCATTCTTGTCTATGTAGATGATCTTCTAGTAACTAGAAGTAGTCTAAGACTGATCAAACAAGTCAGAAAGGATTTGCACGAGAGGTTCAAGATGAAAGATCTTGGTGACTTAAAATACTTTCTAGGTATTGAGTTCTTTAGATCACAGGAAGGAATTGTTATGTGCCAAAGGAAGTATGCTCTAGAACAAGTTTATGAGCTAGGCCTAGCAGGTGCGAAGCCGGTACCAACACCTTTGGAGTTTAATCATAAGCTCACATCCATTGAGTTTAAAAAGAAAATACCAAATGTTACATCTACAGCTGATAAAGAACTTGAAGACAAGGGAGGTTATCAGAGACTAGTTGGAAGGTTGTTGTACTTAACCATGACAAAGCCTGATATTGACTTTGTGGTTCAAGTGCTCGGTCAGTATATGCATGCACCTAAGGTTTCTCAAATGGAAGCTGCCCAAATAGTGGTGAGGTACATAAAGACTGCTCTTGGACTTGGACTGTTTAAGCTTGCAAAAGTAATCAATCTCTGTCAGCATATTGTAATTCTAATTGGGGGCTTGTGTAGAGTCAAGGAGATTAGTGATAGGATGTATAGTGAAATTTTGTGAAACACTTATATCATGAAAGTAAAACTAATAAAAAACTGCGTGCAGGAGCTCTTTTGAAGCTGAATTTCAAAGTATGCCCTCTACTATAGCAGAAGTGGTGTGGATAACATGGCTCTTTAAGGGGCTGGGAACTAAACTTGTACAACCCATACAGCTACATTGTGATAGCAAGGTTTCTATTTAAATTTCTGCTCACATTATTTTTCATGAATGAACCAAACACATTGACATTGATAGTCATTTTTGAGAGAAAAGCTTGTTCGAGGTCGTATTAAGACACAACACATTAGAACAGCTAAGCAACTAGCAGATCCGTTGACTACGAGTCTATGCAAGCCACAACTTGAATATCTACTAGGCAAGCTTGGAATGAAAGATGTATTCCATCCCTCGGCTTGCGGGGATTGTTGAGTATAGTGGGTCCAAACTATTTATTAGTTTGGAATAATTAGCTATAACTACTAATAGTTAGTTAGTTAGTTGGTATTTCTTGTATAAATACAATAGTTAGTTGATAGTACTATACAGCTATTCATTCCTCTTCTTTGCCAGCTAATAACAGAGATTGCATTTCTCTTATTCCTTCTTCTTATAGAATCTTCAAGTCCTACTGTGGCTGAATCTTCTTAACACTATTGTTGGAACGTAGCATGAAAATTAAATATTCCCACCATCATAATGTTAAATTCCATATATACATACGTTAGTTCACGTCGTAAGTTAGTCGATGTAAATTGAGAAGAGATTGTCTTTGAGATGAAAAGAAATTAATCCTATTGGTCTTAAGTGATAAAAATGCGTATACGAGTGGTTAACAATTATTATAAGTTAAACGAATCAAGAATGTCGTAACACGTATTTTGGGGTAAAGCTAGAGGTTCTTAATATTACAAAGAGGTAGAGTTATAAGGTATTTGAATCATATAATAACCATATCATAAGTTTTTATGAAACAAAAGTTGTCGCAACTTACGTTCATAAGTTTACTTAAACTTCGGGCAAATATTAGTAAGATTTTCTGTAAATTTTCTTGGAATTACATAGTGATATACCCACCAAATTGAATACCTCGTAATAAAGAGATATTCGCATTTTTGTGAGACTGCACCAATCATCTCTCTATGGGGTCCACATAGGCGGTTTAAGACATATGGATATACATAAGATGCCTTAACCCCATTTTAAGTTATTTTTTTCACTATATTCAAACCTTAGAACCCTAAAATTACTGTCTCAAGGTTCTCTTATGATCCAAGACCCAAACAAACGAAATATAACACAAATAAAGTGTCGGAAATCCCATACTGCTAGTAAGTTTCTTGTTCTTCTTATTGTTTCTAATTTTGTGTTGTTCCATCTCGTGTGGGAGGTTTTTTAAGTGGTTTATGTTCTGTAAATTACTCCCTCAAGTTTTTAATATCAACCCTAGGTGATTTCAAGTCTTCTAAAGTGATTCTAGTGCCGAAAACCCCAAACTGATTGCTAGTTTTGCTTCCTTGTCCTTGTGGCAGTATTGAACGAATATTTCGTGTTAAATTAAGGTCAAGTGAGAGTTTTTCTTTCTATTTAAAGGTAAGGAACCTCTTACTTTTCATGCATTTGAGATTATCCAAGTTGCGGCTAAGTCGTTGAAGCTAGAACTTGTGAGATATATATCGAAAGGTTTGTTAGTAATGTTGTTGGTTGGTGGATGATCACGTGCAACTCTAGTCCTGAAAAGGATAAGCGGTCCCTGAAAATATAATATGATCCAAAAGTCCGGAGTCGAATCCCACAGAGAACTAAGGCTTAGCTGTATCTGTTTAATATCACTAAGAATACAATATTGATGAATTTTCTAAATTATAAAGATTGAGATTTATATTTCTAACTAATTAACTATAAAATACTAGAAAATGGTAAAATTATCAACTAACTAGACTAAGGGTTGGAGACTAAATTAAGGAGGTCTAGAGTTATGATTTCCCCAATTGTCGGAATCTTTCATGCTTGTCTTATATACTTTCGCCTAAGTATTCTCTACCGATCGTGAGTACTTTGGTTGTCGTAATTCTCTCTTGAGCAACTACCAAAATGTACTAGATGTATTCTCTCGAACTGCACTAGCTGACACTAATTCACCGCTCACTATGATCACACCAAGGCTTCGTTATCTCTAGTCCCGCCTTTAAATCCTCCGTATTGATCTCTCACATACGTTAGGAGTGATGTTGTTCGAAAACTACATAAATATGTACTCTCTCTCTCTCTCTCTTGAGCAGTAGACACTAAATAGGCACAGTCAATTGATGGCCATTCAATCAACAACAATAAACATGTAGTTGAACAAAGAGATAAATTCAAAGGCTAAATTATATTAAAACATAACAATAATTCATCCTACTAAATGTTTTATCAAAACTCTAGATAACAAATTAGCTATTCATAAAAGTATATGAAAACACAATTCTCAAATTCATAACCAACAATAAAAATAGGAAGAAGAATGGGAAAAACTCGTAGTTGAATCTTCCTCCTTGCTCCTAGCATGTTCTTGCCTCCAAGGATGTTTTCTAACCCTAAAGTAGTGCCTCCTACCCCTCAAAGTGGTGTTTTAGGATGTACTTATATGACCTAGGGTTAATGAGGGGCGGAATTCTTCAATCCAACTTCGGGTGGGAGAGCTAGAATCCGCATCTGCCTTCGCGTCTAGACGCAAACTTTGACGCGGATCTGCATTTGCCTTCGTGTCTAGATGCAAACTTTGACTCAGATCCAGATTTTGAGATTCTTCCATTTCGGGAAGCGCTTTCTTCGCTATTTTGTGTCTTAACTTTTCTGCTTTTTTGCGTCCGACTTCGTGCCACGCATGCGAATAGATGAGCTCCCACTCCTTTAATTTATTCTTTTTGTGTTGAATTGTCATCTTTTGATCATTTATCATCCAAACTCATTCCTACACATAAGAAACACATAATGAGTATATTTCACTTCGAAAATCATGTAATATCCCGCAACACACACAAGAATTAATATGCAAATATACTCAAAAATATGCACGTTTCATCATTTATCAGTGGACTATTTTTGGAGGCTTAATATGATTATTATTATTGATGTTATTTGGGTTGTTTAGGGATTGTTTTGACTTGTGGGAAGTCATATAAATAGGGGAGCTGCTTTGCGTTTTATCGTAACATAGGTTGTGGTTTATATATAATAGTTATGATGCTTAAACGATAACAAAGTGTCATTTCTCTTATTGTAGACTAAGGAGTTACGACATTTGCATAGCTTGAGATTGTGCAGTATATACAAGGTATGTGAGGATATTCCTTTTTTTCTTTTATAAGATTCTGGTTGTACATGATGTAGTGAACGAGTTTCCAGAGATACTCTACTCTTAGAAGCTAGCAGTACTTACATTGTTTTCCCTCTTATGGAATAATTGATCTTGAGGTTGCATCTATTATTCTTATGAATGTTATTGGTACTTCCTGATTCTTATAGGATTCATGATGAAAAGTTAGTCCTGATAACGTGTACGGAGGATACCGACCTTACATCACTCTGAACGGTTCAGAATATGATTCCAGTGAGTCCAATGTGCATTATTTATTATCTATTTTACTCTACCGAGTCGCACTATAGTCGGCTAGGCATGACACATATTGTGCAACCACTGATTAGCTGTTTTTAACGAGCTCACATGGTCGGGTACGATTCTACCAAGCCTTGTGATAGCCAGGTACATTTTTAGTGAGCCTATTACAGCCAAGTACAATATGATGATGCCCACAGAGGCATACGTTTGAAACGTATATGTATGTGTATGTTTGTGTGTATATATCACGCATTTCATGTCAGTATCCCTCAGAGGTACCAATTATAGGTTGTATATTCTCTATCCATGTTTACATTACTATTCAAACTTATGCTTTCCTGCCTTACATACTTAGTAATTTATTCGTACTGGCGTCCTTTTTATTTATGGGTGATACATGTTATGCTGCAGGCCCTGAAAGACAGGTAGACGCGACTCCCCTGCCACAGTAGGTTGCCCAGTGTAGTGGTTATTGGCGAGATCACTTCTTCGTACTTGTCGAGGTCTTGGTATGCATTTTCATTATAGACATTATGGGTATGTTGGGGCCTTGTTCCGACAATTTTGCAGTATTTATGTTCCTTTAAAGGATCATAGACATATGTCGACTCATGTATAGTTTAGATTGATTTTTCGATTGATTTTTGTTATATAGTCTCTCATGACATCTTGTCAGCTTGTACCTTATATATAGCTTCATGACAACCCTTGCAGCCCATATTATATATGTTCATCCTATCATGACCCAAAAAACAATCCTGATCGTTATGGCGCCTATTGTGAAACTAGGCTAGTTGACACAAAACCCAAATCAACCATAAATTCATTATAAGGCATTTGAAGTAAATGATTAACTAGAAGTCCCATAATACAACTCGAGATAGAGAATGCAGAAAATGAAACACAGCCTGACATCAGAGTGTCACCAGTCATAAGCAACTACAACACGTCTAGGAATAAGATAAAGATAGCATAGTCTGAAAGAAATGCTAATACAAGACTAAATGAGATGGTAAGGAGAAGCACTGGGCTGCGAACCCGAGCAACTACCTAGTAAACTCTGAGGATGAGTTGGCAAGCAATATCGACACTCGCTATCGAAACCTAAAGCTCAAAGATCTACACACAAGGTGCAAGGACTAATGTGAGTATGCCAACTCAGTAAATAAAAAAAGTAAAAGCAGCTGAGTAATAAGAAAACACGCAAACCACAACATAATGCTACAATAACACAGTATAGATCCAGAACACAGCATTAAAGCAATGAAACTCGTAAAAACATCTTAGTTCAGAAAAATCCTTTTAAAAACACCTTTCAATAGTTTCAAATAAGGGATGAAACTGTGAGTAAAAGTATAGAAACGTAAAGCAACCCCTCGGGAAAAACAAGCATTGTAACCGCCCCTCGTGAAAATTATCAATAGAAACAGCCCCTCTGGATATCTCCCAATCACTTATATTAGCCCCTCAAGAAATATCACATCTCACACTGGGTACCCGCGCTCACTTGGGGTGTGCAGACTCCAGAAGGGGCTCCTTACAGTCCAAGTTCTATAATAGGCCATCTCGTGGAATAATCAAACATATCTTTAGCCTCATAATAAGCCATTTTGTTATGAGGCCATCGGCCTCATAATCATGAATCACTACAACACTACTACGGTACGCAGCCCAATCCCATAATATCCTCACAACACAAGCCCTCGACCTCACTTAGTTAAAAATCTCTCAAGCCACTCGGGCAATAGTAAACATCATGTGAGCCCAAAATATCATTTAAAATATTAAAACAGAGTAAATAAGGTTGAGTTATGACAATAGTAGAATACAACATGATTGAGTATAAATATAAAGTTAAAACAGTAAGGAATAGTAGAAAAATTCTTAAGGATCCAAAACAGTTGGCACGAGGCTCAAATATGGCATTCAACCAGAAATAAGCTAATACTTTCCAAAACACAATGATATCAAATAGTTTTCAATCAAATATGTGACTTAACAGTCATACATGATGGAATAGGTCACAATCCATAATGGTGCACGACCCTATACTCCTTATCTAGCGTGTATGTCACCTCCAAGTAGCACGACAATGTGAAATATGGGGTTTATACCCTTTGGACAACATTTACAATCATTACTTACCTCAATCAAGTCAAAACTCTAGCTTACGATACCCTTGCCTCTCGAATCAACCTCAACTCGCATCGAATCTACCCAAAATCAGTATCATAACATTAGAATATGTTAAGGGAACGAAGCCCATACGAAAATAATCAAATGGCATAACGAAACCTGAAATTGGCTAAACCCAACTCCCGGGACCATATCTCAAAATCTGACAAAATTAATATCAATGGAATCTTTATCCCATCGGGAATTCATGCATACCAAATTTACCAAAATCCAACCACAAATGACCCCTCAAATACTTAATTTTAGGTCTCAAATTACAAGCCCTAATTCTTCAATTTCAACCACTAATGTTTCCATAAATTACAAGCCTACTCCGTGGAATAACACCATAGAAATGAGTTTTATGTTCAAAATCTTATCTCAATGAAGTTCCATTGGATTACCTCTTCAAAATATCCCAAAAATATCCAAAATCAAGTAAAAAATGGTGAAGAAGAGCTGAAAACCCTGAAAAGCCAAATATATATCTTCTGCCTCAGCTAAACCGATTCTACTGTACAAATCTCACACCTGCGTTCCCAAGTGTGCACCTGCGCAAATCACCTAAGCACTCAAAACCGCACCTACGCTATCGCAAGTGCAATAAAAAATATGCATCTGTGATTCCAGCTCCCATGCCTATTTCCGCATCTGCGACCCTCTGGGCGCTTCTAGGAGCCTGCACCTGCAGTCCCCAAGCCGCAGGTGCAGTTATGACCGAACTTAAGCAGCTCCAATTGCAACTCCCAACTTTCAAACTTCCCGTTAAGCATCCGGAATCACCCTGAGGCCCGCGGGAACCCAACCAAAAGTATAAATAAGTCATATACCACCATCTAAACTTATAAAAATCTTCAAAACACCTAAAACAACATCGGAACATCAAATTAACCATGAATCCAAGCTTAAGAACTCCAAAAACTTCCGAATTACACTTTTAATAAAAAATTCTATTAAACTTCGTCTGAATGACCTGAAATTTTACACACGTCAAAAATGACGCCACGAATCTACTCCATCTTCTGGAATTCCATTACGACTCCTATATCAAAATCTCCACTACCCACTGGAAAACGCCAAAATTCCAATTTCCTTAATTCAAGCCTAAATCTACTTCGTACCTCCAAAAATCATTTCGATCATGCTCCTAAGTCCCAAACAACCTCAAATCGTAAAAACCAAATTCCAGGATCGTTTACCCATAAGTTAACGTTCCGTTGACTTTTCTAACTAAAAGGCCAACTTGAGTGACTAAATGTCTCATTTCTCTACGAATACCACTCTGAACCCAAACTAACCCACACAATACGATGAAATACAGCTAAACAACATGCAAATATATAGAAATGGGGGAAACGGAGCTATAACTCATGAAACAATCGGTCGAATGTTCACATCCTCCCCCTCTTAAACAAATGTTCATCCTCGAATGAGTCGAAAAACATACCTGAAGCCTCAAATAGGTAAGGGTATCTACTCTGCATATCCCCCTTGGTCTCCCAGATAGCCTCCTCTACTGGCCGACATCTCCATTGCACTTTTACTAAAGCTATATCGTTTGATCTTAACTTTTGAACCTGACGCTCTAAATAGCCGCTGGCTCCTCATCATAGGTCAAATCACAATCTAGTTGGACCGTGCAGAAATTTAGAACATGAGATGGATCCCCATTATACTTCTAGAGCATAGAAACATGAAACACCGGATGCACACTCGACAAGCTGGGTAGAAAGCAAGCTCATAAGCCACCTCCTCAATCTTCTGAAGCACCTCAAAAGGCCCAATGAACCGAGGACTCAATTTACCTTTCTTCCCAACTCTCATAACACCCTTCATAGGTGAAACCTTCACTAGAACTTTCTCACGAACCATGAAGGACACATCACAAACCTTTCTACCAGCATAACTCTTTTGTCTCGACTGCATTGTTTGAAGCCACTCCTGAATCACCTTCACCTGGTCCAAAGCATCCTGCACCAAGTTTACGCTAAAAAGCCTAGCCTAACCCGGCGTAAACCAACCAGCTGAAGATCTACACCTTCTCCCATACAAAGCCTCATATAGAGCCATCTAAATACTTGACTGATAACTGTTATTATTAGAAAAATCCACGAGTTGTAGAAACTGATGCCATGAACCACCAAAGTCAATCATACAAGTGCGTAACATGTCTTCCAATATCACACTCGTGCGCTCAGACTGTCCGTCCTTCTTAGGGTGAAAGGATGTGCTCAACTCAATCTAGGTACCCAACTCTCGCTGCACATCCTTCCAAAACTACAAAGTAAACCTAGTGCCCTATCAGAAATGATAGAAACTGGGACACCATGCAAGAGAACAATCTCCTAGATATAGATCTCTGCCAACCGCTCCGAAGAATAGGTAGTACAAATAGGAATGAAGTGCGCGGACTTGATTAGTCAATCCACAATCACCCAAATAGAATCGAACTTCTTCAAAGTATGTGGGAGCCTAACTACAAAGTCCATGGTGATCCGCTCCCACTTCCACTCTAGAATATTCATCTGTTGAAGGAAGCTACCCGGCATCTGATGCTCGTATTTCACCTACTGACAATTGAGACGCTAAGCTATGAACCCCACAATATCCTTCTTCATTCTCCTCCACCAATATTGTTGTCTCAGATCTTGATAGATCTTCGCAGCACCCGGACGATGGAATACAACGAGCTATGAGCCTCCTCTAGAATCAACTCACAAAGCCCATCCACATTGTGCACACAAATCCGGACCTACATCCTCAATACCCCATCATCACCAATTGTCACATCTTTGGCAGTGTCATGCTGAACTCAGTCCTTAAGGACAAGAAAATGAGGATCATCATAATGGCTCTCTGATGCGATCGAATAGGGAAGATCGAGAAATCACACAAGCCAATACCCGATCGAGCTCCAAAATATCCAACCTAACAAATTGATTGGCTAAGGCCTAGACATCAACTGCAAGATGTCTCTCCCCAAAAAGAATAAATGTAAGATTTCCTATGCTCATCGCCTTCCGGCTCAAAGCACCGGCTACCACATTGGCCTTCCCTAAATGGTTCAAGATAGTAATATCATAATCCTTTTGCAGCTCCAACCTCTCCGCTGCCTCAAATTGAGATCCCGCTGCTTGAACAAATTCTAGACCATGATGATCAGTAAACACCTCACAAGACATACCATACAAATAATTCATCCAAATTTTCTTCTAACAATCGCAGCCAACTCTAAATCATAAACATGGTAGTTCTTCTCAAGGGGCTTCAACTGACGGGAAGCATAAGTAATAACAACACATACCTAATACCCACTCTCGAAGCATCAAAATACATTGTATATGAACCTAAAGCTGATGGAAAAACTAACACTAAAGTTGTGGTCAAGGCAGTCTTATGCTTCTGAAAGCTCGCCTCACACTCATCCGACCACTAGAATGGAGCGCCCTTCTAAGTCAACTTGATCAACGGTGATGCAGTAGATGAATCCCTGAATGAACTGGTAGTAGCAACCCTCCAATCCAAGAAATCTGCGAATCTCTATGGCTAAAGATGGCCTGGGCCAACTCTTATCCACCTCAATTGGGATCAACTTGAATACCTCCACTGGACACCACGTGCCCCAAGAGAGCCATTGAAATGATCCAAAACTAACACTTGGAGAACTTTGCATAAAGCTTCTGTTCTCTTAAACGCAGCAATACAACTCTCAAATGCTTCACGTGCTCCTCCTTACTACGCATATATACCAGAATATCATCAATGAAAACTATGACAAACAAGTCAAGATATGGCCGAAACACATTATTCATCAAATGCATCAATGTTGCTGGGGCATTGTTCAGCCCAAAAGACATTACAAGGAACTCATAGTGACCATATCGGGTTGTGAAAGCTGTCTTAAGAATATCTGAGTCCCAGATATTCAATTGTTAATACCTTGAGCGGAGATCAATCTTAAAGAACACCCTCATTCTCTGAAGTTGGTCGAACAAATCATCAATGTGAAACATGGGATACTTCTTATTAATTGTAACCTTGTTCAACTGCATATAATCAATACACATCCTCATGGTGACGTCCTTCTTCTTCACAAATAGAACAGGTGCACCCCACAGCGACACACTAGCTTGAATAAACCCTTATCAAGGAGTTCCTATAGCTGCTCTTTCAACTCCTTCAAATTCACTAATTCCATACGATACGGTGGAATAAAAATAGGCTAAGTGCTTGGAACCAGATCAATACCAAAATAAATATCCCTGTCCGGTGGCATGCCCAGCGAGTTCACTAGAAATATATCGGTAAATCCCTCATAGCTAGAACAAAATCAATGATGGGATCCTCTACACTAACATCCCTCACAAAGGCTAAGTAAGAAAGACAACTCTTCCCAACCATACACTGGGCCTTCAAGAATGAAATTACCCTGCTGGGACAATAATCAGTCAAACCTCGCCACTAAATCTATGGCACACCCGGCATAGCCAACGTCATTTTCTTACCATGACATTCCAATATAGCATGAAACAGAGATAGACAATCCATGCCTAATATTACGTCAAAGTCCACCATATATAGAACAAAAGGTCCACTCGGGTCTCTGGACCCCCAATAGTTACCGCACACGACCGACACATACGGTCTATAATAATAGTATCGCCCACCTGCCTAGATACATGAATAGATAAAATAAGAGACTCATGGGGCATATCTAAAAAATGAGCAAAATATGACGACACGTATGAAAATGTGGAACCGGGATCAAATAACACAGAGGCATCTTTGTGACAAACTGAGACAATACTTATAATCACCGCATCTGAAGAAATAGTATCGGGTCTAGTTTAGAATGCATATAAACGGGCCTGACCACCGCCTAATCGACCTCTCCCTCTAGGGCAACCCTAGCTTGGTGGATGGGTGATGAAGGGACTGGTGCTGAAGTCAATCTTTGACTCCTCTGCTGAGATGAACCCCCAAGATGATGAGGTCACTTGCTCCATATGTGAACCAACTCTCCACACTCATAACCACTTCCTTGTGCTAGAGATGGGGACTGAAGGGAACCCCTAGCACTAGAATGGCTAGTAGATGTACCTGGCATAGAAGAGCCCTGAACTAATGGAGCACGGGAAAAACTCTGGGCTAGAAGGGCACTGAGTGATGAATGGCCCTAATGAGAACTATGAGAACCATGGCGCGATGATGCTCCATGATAACCTGAGCGAGCTGACTAACATGCCTGAATGGACGGCCTCTGCCGTGCTGAAACTGACAACTCGAAGAAGCACCACCAAAACTACTAGATCCTGGAGGCCTCTTGGCCTCCCTCTCCTCTCGCTCTTGGCAATGAACTGACAATCTTATGAGCGATACCAACAAACTCCTCAAAAGTAGAACCTGACACTCTCTCCCTGGTCATGAGAATCCAAAGCTGATATGTGAGGCCATCAACGAACCTCCTGATCCTCTCTCTATCAGTAGAAACCAAATAGCATGAGGAGCTAACTCTGAGAACCTCATCTTGTACTGTCTCACAGCCATATCTCCCTGTCGCAACTGCTTCAACTGCTTATGGAGCTCCTCCCTACAAGACTGTGGCACATACTTCTCCAAAAAGAGAGAGGAGAACTGCTGCCAGGTAAGGACCGCTGCACCAATAGGTCTACACCTCTCGTAAGCCTTCCACAAAGTAAAGGCTGCTCTAGAAAATTGAAAAATAGTAAATGCTACCCCGTTGGTCTCTATAATACCCCCTGTACGAAGAATCCTCTGGCACTTATCCAAGAAACCTTGGGTATCCTCTCCCTCTGTACTACTAAAAGTCGGAAGCAAAAGTCTACCAAACCTCTCCAACCTACACTACTCGTCCTCTGGCATAACATGAGCTACATAGTCCTGAGCAGCTGCAACTGGCTAGGCTGGATATGCCCCCGGTGTCTGAAGTCCCTACATAACCTACTCAGGAATAGGAGCAACGGGAGTCTGAGTACCTCCATCGGCTTGAGAAATAGTTGCAACTGTAGTAACTGAAACCGCCTCAGCTAGGCCACTGCACACTGATAAGATCTGGGTCAGGGCCTCCTCAAGGCCTGGAATCACACTAGGCACAGCTGGTTCCTGAGCTGGTGTTGTTGGAGCGTCCGTAGACCTGATCCTTAACTAGGGCGGCTGGTGGATCTACAGGTGCTGCCCTTGCTGTTGTGCAAACACCACTATCCCTACCACGGCCTCGACTGCGTCTTCGGCCTCTGGTAGTCGCGACTAGTGGTATTGGTGGTCGTCCATCCTGGCTGGTGGCTCGTGCCCTCACCATCTATGAGAGAATAGAATTACAGAAGTTTAGTAGTAGGATCAACATATTCGCACGACCGGAATTCAAGAACAAGAAGTCTTTCCTAAAAATAATCCGCAGCCTCTTGAGGATAAGTACAAACGTCTCTGTACCTATCCGCAAGACTCTACTAAACATGCTCATGACTTGTGAGACATATGTAACCTAGACTCTGATACTAACTTGTCACAACCCTAAAAACGAACCTGATCGTGATGGCGCCTATCGTAAAACTAGGTCAACCGGCACAAATCCCAAATTAACCAGAAATTCATTATAAGGCATTTGAAGTAAATAATTAAGTAGAATTACCATAATATAAGATGAGATAGACAATGCAAAAAATGAAACACAACCCGACAACGAGGTGTCATCAATCATGAGCAACTACAACACATCTAGGAAAAAGACAAAGACAACATAGTCTGATAGAAATGCTAATACAAGACTAAATAAGATGGGAAGGATAAGTACTGGGATGTGAAAGTCGAGCAGCTACCTATTCAACTCGGAGGATCATCTGGCAAGAATATAAACACTTGCTATCGCGACCTAAATATCCTTGATCTGCACACAAGGTGTAGTGAGTAATGTGAGTACGCCAACTCAGTAAGTAACAAAAGTAAAATCAGTTGAGCAGTAAGAAAATGTGCAAACCATAGTATAATGCAACAGTAACACAGTATAAATCCAAAACAATGCAATAAAGTAGTGAAACTCGTAAAAACATCTCAGTTTAGTAAGATCCTTTAAAAAACACATTCCAATAGTTTCAAACGAGTGATGAAAACGGTAAATAAAGAATAGAAACGTGAAGCAGCCCCTCAGGCAAAACATGTACCATAGCCGCCCCTCCAAGAAAAATATAAATAAAACCAGCCCCTCGGGCAAACTCCTAATCACTCGTATCAACCCCTCGGGCAATAACATAAAACAACAATAGCCCCTTGGGAAATATCACATCTGACACTGGGTACCCGCACTCACAAGGGTGTAAGGACTCCGGGAGGGGCTCCTTACTACCCAAGCGCTATAACAAGCCATTTCGTGGCATAGTCAAACAGATCCTCGGCCTCATAGCAAGCTATCTCGGGGAGTAATAAATCAGGCCCTTGGCCTCATAATTATGAATCAGTACAACTCTACTACGGTGCACAGCCAAATCCCATAATATCCTCACAATATAGGCCCTCGATCTCACTCAGTAAGAAATCTCTCAAGCCACTCGGGCAACAGTGAACCATGATGTTTAGCCCAAAATATCATTTAAAATAACAAAATAAAGTAAATATGGCCGAGTTATGAAAACAATAGAATACAGCATGACTGAGTATAAATACGAAGTGAAAATAGTAGGAATAGTAGTAAAAATCCCCTAAGGTTCCAAAACAGTTGCCACAAGGACCAAATATGGCATTCAGCCCAAAACATGCTAATGGTTTCCAAAACACAGTGATATCAAATAGTTTTCAATCAAATATGCGACATAACAATCATACGGGACGGAGTAGGTTATAATCCCCAACCATGCACGACCACACGCTTGTCATCTAGCGTGTACATCACCTCAAAGTAGCACAAGATGTGAAATTTGGCGTTTCATATCATCAGAACAACATTTATAATTATTATTTACCTCAATCCAGTCAACACTATAGCCTGCGATGCCCTTGTCTCTTGAATCGGCCTCAACTCGCGTCGAATATACCAAAAATCAGTATCATAATATTGGAATACGTAAAGGGAATGAAGGCCATGCAAAAATAATCAAATGGCATCAAGAAACCCAAAATTGGCCAAACTCGACCTCTGAGACATACGTCTCGGAATAGGACAATATTAATATCAATGAAATCAGTATCCCCTTACGAGTTAATGAATACCAAATTTAACAAAATCCAACCACAAATGACCCTTTAAATCCTTAATTTTAGGTCTTTAATTACAAGCACTAGTTCTTCAATTTCAACCACTAATTGTTTCATAAATTACAAGCCTAATTCGTAAAATAACACCATAGAAACGAATTTTATGTTCAAAAATCTTATATTGAAGTTCCCCTCGATTCCCTCTTCAAAATCTACCAAAAAGCTCCAAAATTGATTTAAAAACGGTGAAGAAGAGCTGAAAATTGCAAAGGGCAAAATATATATGTTCTAGCCCAGCTAAACTGCTCTTGTGGTACAAATCTCACACATGCGGACCCGCACCTGCGGTCCCAGGTGAGAACCTACGTAAATCACTTAAGCACTCAAAACCGCACCTGCGGCTAAAATCTCGCACCTACGCTACCGCATGTGTACTCAAAAATTCGCATTTGCGGTTCCCGCTCCCATGCCCATTTCCACTTCTGCAACCCTCTTGGAGCTTCTGCGAGCCCGCACTTGAGGTCCCCAAGCCGCATGTGCGGTTATGACAAAGCTTTAGCAGCTACATCTGCAATTCCAACTTCCAAACTTCCCGTTAACCATCCGAAATCACCCCGAGGCCCCCGGTACCTCAACCAAAAGTACGAACAAGTCATATACCACTATCCAAACTTATAACAATCTCCGAAACACCCAAAACAATATTGGAACATCAAATTAAACATGGATTCAAGCCTAAGAGCTCCAAAAACTTCTGAATTCCGCTTTTGATAAAAAAGTCTATCAAACCTCGTTCGATTGACCTGAAATTATGCACACACGTCAAAAATGACACCATGGACATACTTCAACTTCCGGAATTCCTTTTCGACCCCTATATAAAAATCTTCGCTACCAACCAAAAAACGCCAAAGCGTAAATCTATCTCGGACCTCCAAAACTCAATTCAATCGCGCTCAAGTCCCAAATCACCTCCCGAAGCTATCCAAATCATAAAAACCAAATTTCGAGATCGTTTATCCACAAGTCAACTTCCTGTTGGCCTTTTCAAATAAAATGCCAACTAGAGAGACTAAGTGTCTCATTTCTCTACAAACACCACTCCAAACCCAAACGAACCCACACAATACAATGAAATACAGTTGAACAGAATGCAAAGAATCATAAATGAGGAAAATAGAGTGGTAACTCATGAAAGGACCAGCTGGGTCGTTACAGTGCCAGTATATGTCATTGTTGGTTGTTTATGATTCATGTCTACTATTTATATTGATATCTGTAGGAACCAAAAATAAATTAATGATTCCCAAAACAATTTACGGAGACAAAAGAATACCGAGAACAGATTTATTAATACAACTCGGAAACTCTCAAATACAAAAGTATTTCTTACAAACACTCCTTACACTCAAGCTATTGATCCCTCAATAGTTGCTTGAAAACTTGATAATAACCAAATGAATTACAAGGCCTATTTATACTAGTTAACCCCTAGTGTGAACAAATAATGTGAAACAAAGAACCAATAATCTAACACACCATGGGCAGTGCCTAACCTTGGTAGGTGAAGTTTATTTTAAAATCCCATTTTAACAACTAAAACATGTGTTTCAAAAGACATGGCCGGTGGTCAATTTTTTTGGATAAATTATTATTTCAACAGCCTCCCTTAA